>OZ037747.1:5195000-5805383 GCA_964035475.1 Salix caprea | reverse complement strand
ACTTTAAAACTAAAATATATCATTTTAATTAAAAAATAGTACTCCAACCAGAACATAATTGATAATCTTGGCTAGAATTCAGGGAAACACTACATTTCAATTTTCATTCCAATCATGGTAGCAGTTATTTTTTAAAATGATTTTCATTTGAAATGTATCAAAATAATATATGTTTTTTTATTGTTTAAAATTTATTTTGACATAGCATATCAAAATAATGAAACATAAAAAAACAAAAAAAACCATGAGTTTCTAATTCATAAGAAAAAGAAAAAAAACAATCCGTTTCTAATTCTAGAATCTTGCAATAAACTACGTGGAAAGATAATAGCGCCTGGCTATAGTGATGATTGAAGAGACGACAAAGGATTTTTCTTCATCAAAACTCACTGTCAGCAAGCCCATTATTGTATGGACTTCTCATTGCGTGTGGCCTTCGGTCATTCTAATTGGGCCCCACAACAGAGACGTCGTTTTGAGCTGGTAATCATTTTGTTTCTGTGATTTGAGAGCTCCTATGGCTTTGTCTAAATTATGAATTTAAAGCTGGGTGCTGCTGAGTTGTCACACGTGGCTTTGGGAAATTTCAAAATTGTTTACGGCAACAGAATTTCCAGGTTGACTATCAAATTTCGAATCAAGTCATTTTCAGTTAATTAAAAATTAATTATAAAATATAAATGGTTCCACGGTGTACCGAGACGTTACAACATTTTCAAATGTTACTATTCATTCCATGAAAATTTCATTTTCTCACTAATGGTTCATTAAACTGTAGGGACTAAAAAACCCTCTCAATGTTATATGTTTTGTTATGTAAGCATTTAAATTAACAACTAAGAGGAGTCAAAACTCAACCATTAAAACAAAAAAGGTTAACATTACTATAAACAATAAAGGACATCAAATGAGGAGATAAGAAGTTTTTTTTTCTTTCTACACAATAAAAAAGAAATTGGCAAAGTAACTTAATGGAGAAAATATTTGGGAAAATAACACAGTTTCACGAGTCACATATGCTATTTATGACAAACGAGTCATGAATGTCATATGTGAATTTTATTTTGTAAATGACATCAATGACACTCGAGTCCCAAATGATATTTGACACACTTGAGTCACACATGACATCTGTAACTTTATTTGATACTTACACCCTAAGACCTCTTTCATCCTATTTTTCTCATTCTTTCATCCTTTCTTTCTCTCCCCACAATCACTTGCCCTTTTCTCACCGTTGTTAGTACCCTTTTTCTCTCTTTTTTTCCCATTATAAAAACATCTACAACAACACTATATCATTCATCTCTCTATTTTTTTTTATCCTTATATCATCAACTATCTCTTTCTTTTTCCATTGCAACTCATTAGTTTTATGGCCAAAATAACAACAACCAATCATCATTATCCGGCTGAGCCGACCCATTTAGATGGGTCCGGCCTGACCCGGATTTTTTTATTTTTTTTTTATTTTAAAAAAATAAAAAATTGCATTTAAAAAAATAATAAAAAAATGTGTTTTTTTCGTGCATACAGCCGGATTCCAAAGTTTTCCCATCATATCTTTCATAAGAAAATATTTTGCATATTCCTCATGTTTTAAAAAAAATTTGGATATCGTAACCAGTTTATGATTATCCGTTAGGCCAAAATATCAAAAATAATTTATAATACTTTTTTTTATCTATTAAGGTGTAAATTTACATTGTAAAGTACATCCGTAGATAATAAAAAAAGATTTTTCAGATATGGTGTAAATTTACATTGTAAAATACATCCATAGATAAAAAAAGGTTTGTAGCTGCGGTGTAAATTTACATTGTAAAGTACACCCGCAGACAAAAAATATGGTTTTTGAAAATGCAATGTAAAAAGTTTGACTTAGGAAAAAACAATCAAACAACAATGCAGCTTACCTTAGGTAGGGTGCACTGGGGGTGATGCGCCTTCTCCTTGCACAATAAGTCCCCTTACCTAGACTCTCGCAGACCAATAGGTTCCTAGTAACCTTAATACTAGGTGGCGACTCCTAATAATTATAGTCATAATTTTTATGACTATAAAGCACACCCCATTTTTACCGCGGGCCGTTGTCTCTCCAAAGAGGGATGGCGGGGTGCGAAGCGTGAAAAATTGCCGTCGCGACATCATTGATGAATTACATAATATTAGACACCATGTTAAGCATGAGGGGAATCAGTTGGTGATTCACACATCAAACAATTCATGTATATACTTGCTCGAGATAATATTTGTCCATTATGCATCGTTTTATTACACTTATCTGGTCATGTTTTCTGAGTTGTCCATGCAATCTAATTTTATGTGCCCCTATATTCAAGACAAATTGATATGCAATTTTGATCACTAATTGGTTTTTAATGTATGTAAATAGATTCATTACTTAGTAAGGAAGGCTTGGAAAGAAACAATGACCATCTATAAAGATGTTGATGAGGTGAGATATATTGTAGCCCATACTACGTTTAATTTATATATTGGTGGACTTTAAAAGGTTCGGGAGGATGAACATCTTGAAGTGACATTACGGAAGATGAGTTTGCTTATTGTGGGAGTGTTGGGGATGTTAGTACATCAATGAACATCCTAAGCCCATCATCAAACATCCTTGAGTTGGACGAGTTGGGGCGTGCATCGAGTTTTTGTATAAGCTAGGGTGATATTAGATATAGTTACATGTTATAACAATTATGAATAGATGTATAGTATATTTTTAATAAAATGTTATGACATGTTGATCATCAATCTAATTTTTATTACTTATAATTGAAAATGTTATGTGCTACTTATGAGAATTGTGTTTTGATGTTGAAAAATTGCTTATTTGAACTGTGATTTTGTAAAGAAATATTTAGGAATCATTTGCAAAAAAGACTATCCCATTACAAAGGTGTTAGAGAAGTGACATATACTATCCCATTACAAAGGTGTTAGAGAAGTGACATATACTATCAACGACTCAAGTGTTACAATTAGTAAATGTGACACTCAAGTCATATATGACAGTTACAACTCTATCAAGTGTGTAAATTCCTAAATATTTCTTTTCTTGTGTTATTTTTACAACAATATTTATGTAATTATGCTAAGTCTTAAAAGACTTGATGAGATAGTGAGGGAAAGAAACAATGAACCTTTGTTTGTGGTAGAAATTGCGTTTTACAAAAGTCTGAAATTTTTTATCTCAATTTTTTTTTTTATGATTTTAGATAAATTTGATGTACTGTTATCAAAAATAAATTTTAAAAAATAACAAAAAAATTACTTTCATATATTTATAAATGAAAAATATTTTAAAAAACAATCGTTATTACAACACTTAAATACTACATATATCGTGCTAGCCGACAGGGAAAAAAAGGATTGTTAAGGTCTCAACTAATAAGTAGGAGTATCAAGAACTCTACACGAAGCACTTAAATACATACCAAAAAAATAAGAAACATGGTAAATACTTCCATAAAATCTAAATAATGCAAATTTCATTAATAGATAGATCTAAACAATGATAACCAATATGAGAAACATAGTAAATACTTCCATAAAACCTAAATAATACAAATTTCATTAATAGATAGATTTAAACAATGATAACCAATATGAGAAACATAGTAAATGCAAAGTTAAGAAAGCTAATTGGAGAATATATACATGAAAAAAGGTTACATTATTCAAAGCACAAACAATCAAGAGAAGGGGAAGAAAAAAAGGTACAATAGATCATGTACAATCAGCAAACTAGGCAACATCCCTCATGACCTCTCTATGTAGTCAACAGATCAGCTGAAATTAGCAAAAATAAAACTAGACTTTACTGATAAGTGGCCCCACATGTGCCATGTCACCCGTACTAAACTGCTGCTTCGTGAGCAGCCATCCACTTCTGCAACCTCAACTGCTTGTGAAACATCTCTATAAACTTCTCAGCTTCTTTGTCCACGTGGCAATCCTCGTCAGCATCCCTCATGGTGAACGGCGAGTCGGTTATTCTCACTTGTCTGACCAGCGGGCTCCATGTCCCAAACCACCTAGCCGAACCCACCAAAGGTGATGCCTCAACCACCACATCGCCGCCGCAGGCACTTGATACCAGATCATCACCATCTTGTGAAGGCGCGTGAAACCTCGCGTGCTTGTAATGATCGAAGAGTTTTCGCCTATTGGCTCGGTAATAAGGATGCTTGTGGCTGTAGAATTTATAAGCTGGGCTGCCGCTGCAGCTGAACTCGTACTCTCTAGGAGATATGAACGACATGTGAACATCTTGTGAAATACAGCTTAGAGTGTTGTGTTGCTGAACTATGATCTCGTTCAAGGCCTTCCCTAGGATCTTGCCACGTTTCATCAAGAAATGGAGATCAAGCATGACCTTGCTCTTTAACATACCCTTCTGTATCATCAAGAAAATCAAACGTACCATGTGGCATACTTTCTTCGCTGTCAATGGCGGACTTTGTGACATTTTTGTGCGCAGAGAGAGAGAGGGAGAGAGGGAGGAGAGGGAGAGGGAGAGAGAGAGAGAGAGAGAGAGGTTTGTGTGTTGCGGGAGAGGGAAGAAAGAGGTATTTATAGGCCAAAATGAGGTAGAGTGGAGCCATAAAAATAAGATTTTTATTGCTTACTGTGCTAAGAATAACAGACTCTCTTTAATCATTTCTTTTGTTTCTGTGTTGTCTGCACTTTTTTCATAGAAGATGCCAACAAATTTCTTCTAATCTGTAAATTATATTTCTTGTCATAGGACAGTATATGCTTACAGTTATAAGTTGTTTCTTGAAAGGGCAATGATTTCGATTGAACTGACAGATTTCTCATTAGTTATAATTGCTGTCGTCGTCATTGTCATAGGTGATTGCGAGCTTGATAATCTGTGGATATTTTCCTTTTGGCAGGATTATCATTATTTTTAGTTGCTCCTCCTCCTCCTCCTCCTCCTCCTCCTCCTCTTTCCAGCCCATTTCATAAAGCTCGGGGAAGAAATTGTGGTTTCTTTTCATGGCTATCCTGTGCATGGTGATCAAGGCTTCGTTCCCTCTGGTGACAGAGTTGAAATAGTTGCAAATTGAAAGTGATTTGACATTAGGCCAGCTTGATAAGGTTGGCGGGAATGAATTAAACCACCTACCTTGCCACGTGGCTTCCTCTCCAACATCAGGCTTTATGGTAGATCCATGACCGTGCGTTTGCAGACCAATCCTTAGGGTTGTCATCATAGCGATCCATTGAGTTTTATTATTGAGGTTTTACTTTATGTTAATCTATTCTCATGTTTAGACATTTTGATAATATTTTTTTAAAAATCATTTATTATTTATCATTCTCAAACAAAATACGCTTTTAGCGGGGATATACATGAACTATAAAGAGGGCAAACAAAAGCTACAACTAATCCACAAAAAACAATTAAAAAGAAATGGCACTAGATTTTTTAGAGCTCACGTTAGGTACGATCCTTCCTTTAACTCTACAATACCGTAAACTTTCTTGTTTTAAAACAAATTACATTGCAAAAAAGAAATTGTATTTTATACAACTAGTGGGCTTGTCATCATTATGTAAACTGGAATCCTAAGTTGCTGTGAGCAATTAAGCAATAGTTTAATGGTAGATAAGTGAAGAAATTGGCTGCAAAAGCATGTTACTAGGGCATTTCAAAGGTGTAGTGACTCCGGACTGACTCATTGAGCTGCAATAACATCTCAAAACTCCTGCCTGCCTGATTTAGCTGTGATTTCTTTTAATATTGTAGGGAACTTGAATGATCTTGAAGCTACAAATGCGTTTAAACGGTGCCGTTCCATCTCGTGTCAACTATTTTTCATCACTCGGTTGATTTCGACTGTTTTGTATGAACCTGTTTATCGCTGCGTTTCAAAAGTTTTCTATAAAAAAACTGAAAATTTTATTTTTTATTTTTTACATTAATTTAATTTTGATATATTTCTGAATAAGAAATACTTTCACAAACAACTTCAACCATAGTTTCAACTTCAACCATAGTTTCAAATAGATAGTATGTTTTATAAGGTTGATTGTGAGATTGGGACCGAGCCATTATTATTGAATCATGTTGTCAACGATAGTAGTTCTCATTGCCCTTTCATCATTTATAAAGTAGCAGCTAAGCACAAGACCTGGTTTTGGTGGAATGGATTCAACCTCCAACCAAAAACATTTACTTTACATTTTGAATGCATTACATTAGGGCGGTGGAAATCCGTCCCATTTCTTCCCTTACCAGCTTTCATCTTCCCACGCATCAGGTTGTGAGCTCGGACGACGGAGGTTTGCCCGAATTGCCAAATATTATTTTTAAAGCCAAACAACTTTAGTGGTTGCTAATTTAGTCCTTATAATTTGACAGTTGCAATATCAGCTTTGAATTAAGTTTGATCAAACAACAATAATTGATTTTGAATTGCCCCCGTGGGAGAATGATTGATTTTGAATTGCCCCCGTGGGAGAATGGACAGCCGGATTCCCATCGTCTCAGTGTCCATGTCAAGCTATAGATTTCAGTGCTCTGTAAATACACCACCTTACTTGTAAGGTATTATTTATTTTAATAGTGTTTTATTTTATTTTTAAAATCTATATATATACATTGTAAAATTTTTTAATCTTATAATATTTAGTTTAATAGGAATCAAGATTGATAGTTTATTTTAATTTAGTCCCTATAATAGGAATCTAATCATGAAATCTTATAATTTGTTTAATCTTGTTTTTTAATATTGATTTTCTTTAATTCCATCATTTAACATTGGATTGATTGATAATTGCAATTCATGAACTTTTTTATACTAAATATGAAATTATCTCAGTCTCATAACCCAAGTTATGAGTTTGATATGTCAACTTAACTTGACTCAGGTATTTTTTATATATCCTTTTTAATTGATTTTTTTTTGAAATCTCATCATTGAACTTTAGGTAATTGAAAATTATGTCATAATTTATTTTGATTTTTTATAGGGGTTTTCTAGTCAAATGACCTAAGTCGCGGGTTTAACATGTTAACCCACGTTGACTTAAGTTATTTTTTATTTTTATTTATAAAATTTTATCATTTAATATTTTATTAATTGAGAATTAGACCTTATAATTTATATCAATTTCATTTTTATGGGGTTATAATGGTTTTATGACCATGGTTACAGATTTGGTAGAGTAACCCAATTTAATCATGATTAATCCAATACATAGTCATCTTGATATTGTAAAAAATATCATTTTGAATTCTTATTTTAGTAAAACTATGTTTGAAACAGTGTTTTGGGTTGTCCTTATAATTGCTAAGTTTTTCAGGTCAAATTGGGTCAACCACCAAACAATTAAATTTTTCTCTCAACTAGAAAAAAAAAACTCACTTGATAAACACAATACATCTAGTATGCCAACTTGGAATAGTCATTTTAGTATTTCTAATTCAATAATTTCCATTATAACTTATAATTAAGTTCCATCAAATCATATTATTTTTTGAGTCGTCATGGTAAATGGAGCACTAAATCAGAACATGTCAATATTAATACCAAGCTAGCTTTGTTGGCACAACCAAATCTACGTAAATAGAAAGCAAGACATAAATTTTTTTGGGTTACTCCCTAAAATAAAATAAAAATAACAAAAATAAAATAAAAAGGGTTTTGGCGTCGGTGAAAAATCACGGTGAAAATTTCAAATATTTTTGGAGCTGAATCATATCTCTTTTGTGCCCAAAAATGAGAGAAAATACAAATTCAAGGTAAAAAATTAAGTCAAAAATTATAATTATATTTTTTATAGGCCAATTTGATTTAATCATGGCCTAATTTAAAATATTATTATGTTTGGGAATTAATTTAGGATCCAATTGAAGAATTTAATTAAGTGCAAGGACTTAATTATGCTTTAACTTGGTCAAATTAATTTTATTAAGAGCTTCATTGATGAAAAATCAAATTCTTGAATTTAATTCGAGCTCAATTGAGAAGATTGGAATTTTTGGAGACCCAATTGAATTTTTCCAAGCTAATTGTGCGAAATTAGGGGTCAAATTGAAGATAATTAAGAGTTTAGTGGTCAATTGAGGGTCAAATTGCATAAATCAAAAGACAGGGATCAACATGAAAAAGGCGCGTAAAATTAAGGCTAATGTTGAAATTCGGACAGGGGTACAATTGCATAAAATTACAAATTTAAATCCAATTGGGGGTGCAATTAGAACAATTGCAAATTAAAGGACCCAAATGCATTTCTACCTTCCCCAAAGCTGTCGCAGCACACACACTTTCCCGACCAGCCACCACGCTTGCCGACAGCCCAGCACCGACCAACCACCATCGCAGACGCGCCGTTTCTGACAGCCACCACGCCGCCGACAGTCAGCCACCATGGCAGGCCAGGTTCTGCTATAAATAAAGCCATGAACGCTGCAGATAGGAGAGGACGAAGGGAGGAGAAAAAAGAATTACGTGACAGAGAAGGGAAAAAAAGAGAGAAGAAAAACACAGAAAAAACAAAGGAAAAAAAAGGGGGGAAGAGAGAGAGCTTCGTCTTCCTCGTCTCCGGCGACAGACCAGTTTCGACTCCGGCGAAAGCAACAGACCAACCATCTTCCCCATCTCCAGTTGAACCCACACAACTAGCAGCCTCACTCTCTCTCTCGGTTAACAGCCACTACTAAAAAAGGGGGGTGTTTGCAACGGATTTTTGCAACGGCAAAAATCCGTTGCAAACTTTGCAACGGAATTTTGTTTAGCAACGGATTTTCCGTTGCTAAACACATTCCGGAAAAAAAAAAAAAAACATGGGTTGCAACGGAAAATCCGTTGCAATTTAAAACCATTTGCAACGGATTATCCGTTGCAAAATAAAATTACTTTGCAACGGAAAATCCGTTGCAATTGACAACCATTTGCAACGGATTATCCGTTGCAAATGAAAATTACTTTGCAACGGAAATTCCGTTGCAATTTAAAACAATTTGCAACGGATTATCCGTTGCAAAATAAAATTACTTTGCAACGGAAAATCCGTTGCAATTGACAACCATTTGCAACGGATTATCCGTTGCAAATAAAAATTACTTTGCAACGGAAAATCCGTTGCAATTTAAAACCATTTGCAACGGATTATCCGTTGCAAAATAAAATTACTTTGCAACGGAAAATCCGTTGCAATTGACAACCATTTGCAACGGATTATCCGTTGCAAATGAAAATTACTTTGCAACGGAAAATCCGTTGCAATTTAAAACCATTTGCAACGGATTATCCGTTGCAACAAAAAATCATTTGCAACGGAAAATCCGTTGCAAATTAAAAATTAAAATGCAACGGATTATCCCTTTAAAAATTTAATTTGCAACGGATTTTCCGTTGCAAATTCAATTTAATTTGCAACGGATAATCCGTTGCAAATTAAATTGAATTTGCATCACCCCGCGCAAGAATTGTTTTTATTTAAAAAAAAAATTAAATATATATTTAGTACCCGCATCATGATGTTAAGCCCCTCTCTCCGGCGACCCACGCTCTCCTTCCCCTTCACTTTCCTCTCCATCTCCAGACCAGCCACTGCTCCCCGTAGCCCCACTCTTTTCTTTTCCATTTTTTTTCTCTTCGTTGGCAGCCCCACAACTGCAGCCTTATCTCCCCACTCTCTTCATTTTCCCTTTCCCGTTTTTCTCCACAAGCTGCCGCGCATTTCCACAATCTTCCTCAGCCACGGTTTCACTCTCTTCCTCTCACAGCCAGCACAGGCTGCCCCTTTCGGTCCAGCATCCTCACTCTTTTTCCCTCTCACTTTCTCCTCCGATCGTCCACCGTCTCCCGATCTCCCCCACGCAGCCCTTCCTCTACATCTCGGCCTTGCTTTCAGCCCTCAGTGGCAGCCCCTGCCTTTCTCCTTCTTCTCCAAGACACCACTGCAGCAGCCTCCACGGTCTCATTATTCAGCCTCCACAGCCTCAAATATGCACTCTCCCTGTCAGATCTGTGCTCCGGCCACAAGGAGGTATGTTCTTCTCTCTTTCTCTGTCCCTCTCTCTGTTTCATTTTCACTTATCTTTGTTTTCTTCTTCAAGTTTTTAAATTCTTACTGGCTGGTTCTTATATAGTTCATGCCTTGAATATTTCTAATTCAAAACCAATCTTTCTTTACAAGTGCATCTTATGCTTTCAAGATTTAGATATTCTCCATATACCAGTTTATGTTCATTCTATGTTTTAATTTATTTTCCTTTTTCTTTATATTCCATCGTGTATAGGTATCTGAGGCCTCTTGTGGCTGATGTTGCTGTTGTTGCGAAATGTCATTTAAGTGCTCTCTACAGACATGAAAAAGGGAAACTCTTTGCTCAACTGGTTGACTTGCTGCAGTTCTATGAGCGGTTTGAGATTAATGATTATTTGGCCCCTTCATGTTCTCAAACACCCGTAATATATTCAGAGCGAAGGGTTCGAAGGAAATCCCTATCTCCAGGAAGGATGCCAAGGTAAACTGGATATAGTAGTGCTTTGAATATGTGCTTTCACAGGTTATGTTTTTTGGCCTCCCTGTTCAACTTTGAGAGGCTGCAATGAATCATATGGTTTATTTGTTTCTTCTTTCTATTCTGTAGGGCGATTGCTGAATACGTATCTTGTGATCTTACAAGTTATCATCTGATGATGTTTTTATTACATCGGGTTGCACTCAAGCTATTGATGTTGCATTGACAATGCTTGCTCGGCCAGGTGCAAATATCTTGCTTCCAAGGCCAGGCTTCCCAATTTATGAACTTTGTGCTGCTTTTAGGAGTCTTGAAGTTCGGCATTTTGATCTTCTCCCAGAGAAAGGCTTTGAGGCTGATCTTGATGCTATTGCAGCCCTAGCAGATCAGAACAGCAAGGTCTTATGCAAAATATGTATTTTTTTATTCCATGTTGATTTACTTATAAATGTAATTGTAACTGAATTTTTGTTGTATTATACATTTTAATTTATGAAATTTTTATTTCAACTGTATTTATTTAGTTCTCAATATTAATAATATATCAATAATATTTATGAAAATATTATTCATAATTAATTTAAAAATAAATAAATTTGAAATTGATTAAAAAATTTAATTGCAACTTTGCAACAGATTATCCGTTGCAAAGTTGCAACGGATTAGCCGTTGCTAATTGGCAACGGCTTAGCCGTTGCAACTTTGCAACGGATAATCCGTTGCAAATTTGCAACGGCTTAGCCGTTGCAAAGTTGCAACGGCTAATCCGTTGCAAAGTTGCAACGGATTATCCGTTGCAAATCAATTTGCAGTCAAGGTTTTGCAACTGAATGCATCCGTTGCAAAATCCGTTGCAAATGCAAATTTGCAACGGCAACCTTACTGATTTGCAACGGATGCTTCCGTTGCAAAACCCCCCCTTTTTTAGTAGTGAGCCCTCTCTCTCTAAAACCAGCATCGTCGTCCCTCTCTCTCTCCTCGCCAGCAGCCAGCCCTTTTTTTTCCCCTCACCACCGTGAGCTTTTCCTCCACGAAACCGACCCAACCGTAACCTCCAGCCAGCTCCAGCAGCAGCGACAACGTAGGCGACGAACGGCAACAACGGGCACAGCGCAGGTCAACCTCTTCCAACACCTCCTCCGGCCACTACAGGCCGTCATTTTCGACGCCACCACCACAGGGACAACCACCTCGGCATCCTCTACCCGGAGGCAGTAGCAGGTGAACCTCCCGTCGTGGTCGGCCGACCAAGTTACTGTGCACGTAAGAACAGTGCAGCGAATTTCACTGCACTGTTAACGTGCTTTGCGTTTTTATTTATTTTTATTTTTCTTCGGCCTTGGGCCAGCCCTTCTCGGCCCAGCCTAGTTGGCTGGGCCGGACCCAAGTCCAGCAGACTTGGGCCCTTGGCCAACCTCAGCTGGGCTAGGCCCAGCCCGAAATTTAATTTAAAAAAAACAAAAAATATCTTTTTTAAAAAAAAAACAAAAAAACAAAAAAATTTTGTTTTCGTGCATACGGCCGAATTCCAAGATTTTTCAAGCATATTCTTCGTAAAAAATATGTTGCATCTTTCTCATATTTTAAAACAAAAATTTGGATATCGTAACCAGTTTACAATTATCCGTTGGAAGTCGGCCAAAATGTCAAAAATAATTTAACAATTATTTTGTTTTAGCTTTCGCGGTGTAAATTTACATTGTAAAGTACACCCACAGATAAAAAATATTTTTACTACGGTGTAAAATTACATTGTATAATACATCCGTAGATTAAAAAAAAAGATTTTAACTACGGTGTAAAATTACATTGTAAAGTACATCCGTAGATAAGAAAAAAGATTTTCAACTGCGGTGTAAAATTACATTGTAAAGTACACCCGCAGACAAAAAAATGGTTTTTAAAAATGCAGTGCAAAATTTTTAACTTAGAAAAATAATCAAACAATAATGCAGCTTACCTTAGGTAGGGTGCACTGGGGGTGATGCGTCTTTTCCTTGCACAACAAGTCTCCTTACCCTAGACTCTCGCAGACCAATAGGTTCCTAGTAACTTTAATACCAGGTGGCGACTCCTTATAATTATAGTCGTAAATTTTACGGTTATAAACAACCCCCTATTTCACCGCGCGCCGTTATCTCCCCCAAATACACGGGGATGGCGGGGCGCGAAGCGCGTAAAAAATCGCCGTCGCGACATTGATTATATACATAAATAATTTTGAAAGGACTTGACTAAGTAGTCTAGTTATTTAACCCGTTAAAAGACAAACTCATTTTAGGTCAAGCCCAATTCCCATTGATTCGACCTACTTTTCACTAAGATTTGTAGTCAATTCCTTAAGCTATGATTCACTATTTTTATTTTTACATTGGTTTAGTAATGAAGAACATTGTTGAAGTTCAATTGAGTTTACTAATGATAAGAACACTATTTTTATTTTATCCCCTAACCCGAGGCATCATAATTCACCTTAAATAGTGTGTCAAAATTAGGCGAGTTAGTATATAAGTTTAGCGATATTGTGTTTCACTAACAGGATATTGACTTTTCCTTTTCTTTCCACTAAAATATGTCTTTCCAAGAGCTGAATAATGAGTGTAACTAGTGTAATGAAATTATAGATAAATCACCTATAAAAAGATGATAGCTCATGGAAACTCATAACATTAATTAATGCTTTTAAGAATGAACCACTTCATAATTGTTGTCATCTTTGATTAGTTTATCTACACAACATCAATATATATATATATATATATATATATATAAACCCTAGAGAAGTAATAGTATTGGTAAAGAACATGCACTTTTTACGATTTACAAATAAATGCACATGATTTGATATATCAAATATAGTTCATAGTTACTCCAAATATAACTATATAAATGGGTTATAAACCAGGATGTTATCATAGTAGACTATTATAAACATGCCTAGTAATGTCTTGAAAACCTAGTGTATGAACTTCATGAACGTACTAAGTATATTACAAAGTCTAAGTGACATCACATCTATTCATATAACTTAAATTACATTTTTCACTCATCCTTAAACTTGATATGAATATATTGGTAGTTGTTTTTAAGGTTGATTTTAGAGAAACTCTTAAAATTCATTAACTAATCCAATATATCATGCAACCATGATATAAGGTACATGTAGATCTTATTAATCTAGTTGATGGTTTGGTTATCCACTTAAATACACCATATGCCATTTTGTTTTTTTCCAAAAAGGATAGACCTGAATATAGACTTGTATTCTCTAAAATATACTTCAATCTCCAATATCTCTATTACCTATTATTGTAATAAATTCTTAGCTTTTCTTGGTTCAATTTTAGCCATTACTTCCTTTATCCTGAGCGACAATACCATATGTTTCTTTTTATGTCAAAAGTGTATGTATTGTATTGCCTATCCTGTATTATATTCATGTTAAATTGTAAGACATGTCTAGTAATATATAACACATGCTTAATGTTATTATATTTCATTAAGCACCATCATAATATTTTTTTCCTATGAAAGATGAATAAGACATCATTTATCCACGACTATGTTATTGTCACTTCAACCAAGTCAATTCATAAGGCTTAAGGTGGTTATCTATTTTAAGTTATAGCTTCTTCACCATTTCTATTAATACGACTTTCTCAAAACTATTATTTGCATGATTAGGATGTACATTTTATCTTTAATGGGGCAAGTAAAATAGAAAACACTAGCACATTGCTATTCTTCATATAAATCACTCTTTGAAGTCCTTTAACTCTTTTGGATGACTAAGATAACACCATCATGCCATTTCTATATAGAATCTCCCCATTACTATTTGGATAATCATAAGCAAGATTTCCTATAACTTCACTCTTTTTCATAGACCTTTTTAACAATATATTTTTGTCTACATGACTCTTTAGCTTATGACACTTAAATAATCAACATCCCTTATTACCATACTTATAACATCAAATTTGATAACTATAAGTAAAACTTGACCTATGATTTATTATAGAGTAAGTTTAAGTTGAGTGGTTACTCTTTGATTACTAGTTAATACCCCCTAGTATATTGGTAAGTTTAAATGCTTTTATTAGCTCCCTAAACTTACTACTTATCCATAATTAGAGCCTTCTGATAGGTTTCTAAAACACCTACAAAGCCTATAAGAAAAGCAAATCTTGGATGAACTGATCTTTCATCATTTTCTTCATTTTTGGTTATCTTGCCCGAGGTAGAATTATCTTGTCAGCATAACAATCTGACCCAAGTCTAGCAAAAAGAAAGAAAAAACATGTGTGCAAAGTGAATTAATTCACTCTTGCACTGTTCACGTATTACGTGAACAGTAGAAGGGGCCAACTAACGATGATGAGTGACTCACCTACTACCGCCACCAGGTAGAGGATGACGACCTGGTTCTTCCTGTGGTAGTGGTGTCGATAATGATGGCATTTGGTCATCAAGACTCAAATGCTAAACACTTTCATTGATGTCATTTAGAATCTCAACAATTTTATCATTTTAAGTTTTCTCAAATGCAACATGTATTGATTCCTTAAGACAAAGTGTTTTATTATTATATACTTTATAAGCTATATTAAAGGAGAAATACCAAAAAAGATACTAACATTGGATTTTGAATCAAACTTATCCAAATTATCTTTTGTATTAAGAATAAAAATTTTTGAACCAAAAGCTTTGAAATATGAGATCTTAGGTTTCCTACCTCTCTAAAACTCATAAGGAGTAGTTTTCAACTTCGATCTTAAGGTAACATGATTTACAATATAGCAAGATGTGTTTACAATTTTCATCTAAAAGTTATGTTATTTTTGTATTTAAAAACACACTTTAAGGTAGCAAGATGTGTTTAAAATATAGCTTTAAGGGTGTCAAATTGCGAGATCAATTTTTCCTTTCTATAACCCCATTTTATTATAAAGGTCTAAGTTTTAAAAAGTTGTGTTGTTTTTGTATTTCTTCACAAAATGTTTCAAACAAATCACATAGAAATTCACCACCATGATTGCTCCTTATGTTTATGATTGAAAAATCTTTTATATTTTGAACTATCTTGTAAACTCTACAAATTCATATATAGTTTTATCTTTTGATCCTAAAAACAAAACTTATGTATATCTTATAAAATCATCCATAAACACAAACACATATCTATTTTTACATATGCTTTCAGCTCTAGTTTGTCCAAATAGATCTTTTAGTATAAATGTTAATTTTACTCTTAAATGATGTTTTTACTTGTTTACCCATTTGGTAAGCATCAAATGACTTTTTGCTGTTTGAGCGCAATATAAGGGAGTCATTTAAAAAGTTTAATTTTGACAAGTTTAGAAAGAATGTCAATTTTTATTTAATTATTATCATCAAAATAAATAAAGTATTAAAATGTGACCCAAAGGTCAACAATCTATTTTTTGTTTATGATGACAATTAATGTATATATATAGATATAAAAATATTGATCTCCGTTTTTATTTTGCAATATAGTCATTTGAAAACTCAATTAAAAATGAATTTATAAATATAAATTTATCTCCCATTTAATCATGTAATCATGTTTTAAATCTATACTTTAATTCCCCCCCCCCCCCCCCCCCCCCCCCCCCCCCCCAATCTTGACAGTTTTCTCCCCCTTTGTCATCAATAAAAAACTTATAAAGAAAATATGACAATCATAAAGAAATAAGACATAAAACCATTTCATAATGTTCAAATGATAATATTCATTACAAGAAAGGAAGAAAAGTACTAAGAACATATATAAAAAAACAAAAAAATGTGGAAACATTAAACTATTTAATGACAATTTTAGATTGAAATAAAACCTTTGTAAAACCTTTGATTTCATCAAGGCCAATCTTTTCCCATGTTTTCTTCTCTTTAGATTTCGAACCATTAGAATATATTATCATAATACTGTAACAAAATTAAAATTATTATGTTTTTTTATTGTTGATAGTGAAATACAATATATTGTTATGTTAGTTTATAATAATTCAGTGTTGTAGATGAGTTGATTGCATATGAAAAGAGCTACGAGGTCATGGGTTTGGATTTTTTAGTAACATTTTTTTCAAACAGATGACAAGTTGTTTATTTATTTTATTAAAAAAAAAATGAGTGTAAATGCAAAAAAACAAATATATAATAATATTAAACAAAAAGTCCAAGTGCTAGGCATTAACTTTTTTGTCTTTTTATTATTTCCTTTTTTATCTTTGTTCTATTTTAAGGCACTCTAAAAAAGATTTAATAAATTCACTTTACTTTTTTGTTTTGACATGATGCTTAAATACTATTATAAGTTTATTTTTGAACTTTAATATTTTCTTCAATTATTATGTATTTGATTTAAAAATATTGAGACTAATAAATTATTCACGAGAATCAAATTCAAATATTTGTTTATTCTTAATATTTTAAATGAGTTTAACATGATTTTATCATAAATATAACGTTTTTACATTTCAGTCACATATAATGAACATACTATTTTAAAGAAAAAAATATTTTTTTCCTTGAAAAATCATAAAATATTTGTTGTTTAAAGCAAATAATGATTTTAGTTAAAAATTATATGCTGTTAAGAACAATAAAAGATACGTTAATAAAAAAAATATCTTGATTTAAAAAAACTCCAAACTATTATGTTTTTAAATTTAATAATAATAACAAACAAATTCCATGAGATTTGAATTTTTTTTATGTTTAATTTTTTTCCCCGGACTTAGCTTATTTTGTAAGCACTTGAATAAGGTCATCTCCAAGTAAAATTTTGGACTGATTTCTGATTCTCACTCTAATGGAGCAAAATCCACAGCCAAAATGGGAAGGCAAGGTGTCAACAGGGCTAGCAAAAGCCACAGCAGATCAAATATGGCCTCTCCTCAACGACTTCTTCAACCTCCACAACTGGTTTCCTAGCCTTGCCACCTGCTATGGCATCCATGGGAGTAATGGTGAGCCAGGTTGCATAAGATACTGTGGGGGCTCCTCAATTCCGTCCACCGACTCCAGTACAGGTGGCAACAATCGGCCTGTTAGCTGGTCCACTGAGAGACTAACAGCCGTTGATCATGTTGAACGTAGCTTGAGCTATGAGATAGTTGACAGCAATATTGGGTTCAGGTCATATGTTTCGACGGTCAAGGTTGTCCCACGAGGGGATGATGGTCAAGATGGGTGTGTGATCGAGTGGTCATTCAATGTTGATCCAGTGGCAGGGATGGTATTGAATGAGTTGGTGAGAAAGTATGAAGTGGGACTGCAACAAATGGCCAAGAGAATGGAGGAGAACGCAGTAAGAGGTTTGGAAAAATTAGACTTTCTTTTTGGGTTTTATATATTTGCTGCATCTTTTGATTATTTTTCCTGCTTATAGCCTGAAATTCTTATTAAGATAGATTTTATTATCATATACTCTATATTTTGCTCCTTTTTTTTTTCTTTTAAAATGTATTAAATCTCAAATCTTGACATTTTACGACAGTAGTATCTCCACTAGGAGACAATAAAATCTATATTTGTTTTGTAGGCATCCAAGACAGTTTATCAACCGAACTAGTTGTAATCACTTTAAGAAACAAATGTGAGAATTAAAAAGTGTTTAAGACAATCAAATCTATATGGACTGTGGCCAACTTTGGTTTTTTCTTGGATCCATTAGGTTATGAAGAGGGCAGAAAGCACCTTATTGGTAATTAGTGTATGGAGGTGGCTGATTCTGTGTTGAAATGTATTTACGAGGACTGGGAATCTGCAAAAGAAGTGCATATATAGAGATTGTGGGGATTTTTCGATAATAAAATCGGTAGAGGAATAAGATTTTAGGGCTAAATATGCCATGCTTGCGACTTGCAAAGATGGTGTTCGTGTTTCAAGGTTGAAAAAGAAGTCTTGCGTGTTTTCAGAACCTGAAACATTACAGCACTGATTAGTACTGTTAGAGAATAATATAAATTATATTATGAGGCTTTATTTATAAATTTAAGCTTTTAGATGAAATGGTTTCTTAACATGGTATCAGAGCCTTGTTGACCCAGCGGTCATGAGTTCGAATCTCACCACCCTCATTCTATTTGATAAAAACCAAGCACAAGGTGATGTGGGTTTGTGCAAGTTTCAAGCCCAAAAGGCTTTCACTTGAGGGGAGTGTTAGAGAATAATATAAATCATATTATGGGACCTCACTTACAAGCTTAAGCTTTTAGGTGAGATGATTCCTTAACAAGTACTTCACTTTGCAATGGTTTTGCAAGATTTTTTTTTAAAAAAAAACAAGTAAAATTAGTTATGGTATTGTGATTTTATATAGCTCGTTCGCGTCGTCTCTTTATAGACAGCAAGAAGATGATGATTATGAAGATTTTTGTTCTCCAAAACCGATTTATTACTGAGTCAAATTACAAATCATTTAAATATAATTTTAGTATATATCGCATCAAAATCATTTAATAGCCTGTTTGGGACGGCAGTTGTACTGTTGTTTTCTTAAATTTTGTTTTTTTTTATTTTAAATGAATTTTTTTTGATGTTTTTAAATCATTTTGATATGCTGATGGTAAAAATAATTTTTAAAAAATAAAAAAAATATATTATTTTGATGTATTTCTAAATTAAAAACATTTTAAAAAACAACCTATTCATAAACTAACATTGTCACCTTCCTCCACTCATGGCAGAAGAAGAAACACAGCTTAAATGGGAAGGCAAGGCCACAGCTGAGGTAAGAGTCCCGGCAGAAAAAGTATGGTCTTTCTTAGAGGACTTCTGTAATATACACAAGTGGATTCCAACAGTGGACACGTGTTACCAAGTGGAGGGTGAGCTAGGGCAGCCTGGTCTGGTTCGGTACTGTGCTTCTAGCAGCACAGTAGCATCGGATCAGGAAGAGATGAAGATCAGCTGGGCCAAAGAGAAGGTACTCATGATCAATCCAATCGAACGGTGTCTAAGCTATGAGATCATGGAAAATAACGTTGGGTTCAAGTCATATGTGGCCACCATCGAAGTCTTGCCAATCAATGGAGATGGTCGAGATGGATGCAAGATCGAGTGGTCATTCGTTAGTGATCCGATTGAAGGGTGGAGATTTGAAGATTTGAACTCTTACATTAGCAACTGTCTCCAGTTCATGAGCCAAAACATGGAGCAGGCTGTCCTATCTGGGTAATCAGTTCATGGGGGGAGAAGGCTGCGACTGAGTAATCATGAACCCGGGACTATAATTTAAAATACTAATTACAATTGTTTGTTTTTTATTTAATCTATTTAGTATTTTTTTTTTCAAATAAATATATATTTAAAGGTTAACGCTTGAAATTAAACGATTTTGTTTTCCTATTATATGATTAAATTAAGATTATTTTAAAAAATAAATTATTAAATCTAATTGAGTCTGATTCTTGAGGTGAAAAAAATATTCAATATATCATCATTTCATTATTTTTTTAGAAAAAGTTTTCATCTTAGAGTTTTTATATCATTTAAGTCATATTTTTTCCGGTCATTTTGGTTACCTTTTAGCCTATGAAATTAAATAATTCATATTGAGTCAACTGTAATGCAATTTAATTGGAAATTTGCGCTAGACAAGAAGCCACTTCAAAAGATTTCAAGATTTTCCTATTTGTCCAGGTTTAATGACATTGTCAAAGAATCCTTATGTTGTTAACTCTTCTATTTATTTTTAAAATAATCACCAAAGAATCTTTCATATCGAGTTTGGTCCTTATCTATATAATGTAAATTGTATCTTTTTAATAAATATACAACACATATTAAATATTTCTTTTTGAAAATATGAGAAAATATAAGAAATATACACATTAAAAATCTCATGCTATCGTTTATGAATGTTTTCTTTAATAGGAAGAGTTTTTCAAAGGAAGAGAATAATTTAATCTAGTGATGTCAAATATAAGATAAGACTATAGCCAAATGTCCTTTAAAAAAATATTAAGATCCTATTTATAATATTTTAAGTTTTAATATAATTTATTATTTTAGAATTATACTTACATGTTGAAATGATGTAAATTGTTTTTGTTTTAATGAGTCTTTTATATATCTATATATATATATATAGATATATATATATATATATATATATATATATATATATATATATATATATGTATGTATGTATTTTGTACCTATTGTAAGAAATAATAATATTTGTTTCTGTTTTTGTTACTATTGAGTCAAAGTTTATTCCAAAATTTAAATTTAGTAAATTCATAAACTCGATTTTTATTTTTATTTTACATGTAACATATTGCTGACTCGTAAAATTATGTGATTTTATAAGTCAGCTCATGATTTTGACAATAATGATCCTACCTTTGATACTTATAACCAATAAAGTTCATTGTTTTACCTTGATAATTTATGGATTTATGGTGAGATTAAGATTGTTCTCAATAAATACATTCATTTTATTAATGAAAGAACAATTAATCACACAAACTATTAGGAACAAACAAAATCAAACCTATAAATTTTCTCGCCATTAAATCCCATACTTTTTTGTTGCCTTTTTCCATCTATCATGGCTTCACTCTCTTTTCTATCCTCGTGTTGATTTGGTATTTTTTGTTTTCCTTTCTTCTACCATTTTGGTTTAGAAAAAGAAAGAGATGGATTGAACACGATAGCAACACCACCTTCATCATTTCTTTGTAGTTTACTCTTCATAAATTCACCTTCCTTTATATCAATCTTATGATTCTGTTGGGCTTCTCTTCTCTCTCATGTCGGTTTTGTTCATAAAAAGCAGTGATGAAATAAAAAAACAAGGATTTGAGCTCCTAAAAAAAAAGGGTGGCAAATAAGAAGCCACACATTAGATAAAATCTAAAATATGGAGAGTGTTTAACTGTGGATTTGGCTCTATTAACATACACATAGAGAGAAAATGTTATGGAATTTTTTTAATAATTTATCTTGGTCGTTGAAGTTTTATTTTGTGCAATTTAATTATAATTCAAGGCCAATTGAATTTGAATTCTTAGTCAATGGTGAAATTGAAAGAATGAGGACTGAAATAAAAAATATATCAAACATGGGTTGCGTGTAGTCGATCGTTGGAACCTCTAAAAGATAATTATAACTTATCTATCACACACATAATAAATTTATAGTATGATTGTGAAAACCAAGTTGAACCCAAGGGACACTTTGTTTAATTTTCATACAAGAAGTTGAAATAAATAAAATAGAAGATAAATATTAGGAGGTTATAACCAATAAAGTTCATTGTTTTACCTTGATAATTTATGGATTTATGGTGAGATTAAGATTGTTCTCAATAAATACATTCATTTTATTAATGAAAGAACAATTAATCACACAAACTATTAGGAACAAACAAAATCAAACCTATAAATTTTCTCGCCATTAAATCCCATACTTTTTTGTTGCCTTTTTCCATCTATCATGGCTTCACTCTCTTTTCTATCCTCGTGTTGATTTGGTATTTTTTGTTTTCCTTTCTTCTACCATTTTGGTTTAGAAAAAGAAAGAGATGGATTGAACACGATAGCAACACCACCTTCATCATTTCTTTGTAGTTTACTCTTCATAAATTCACCTTCCTTTATATCAATCTTATGATTCTGTTGGGCTTCTCTTCTCTCTCATGTCGGTTTTGTTCATAAAAAGCAGTGATGAAATAAAAAAACAAGGATTTGAGCTCCTAAAAAAAAGGGTGGCAAATAAGAAGCCACACATTAGATAAAATCTAAAATATGGAGAGTGTTTAACTGTGGATTTGGCTCTATTAACATACACATAGAGAGAAAATGTTATGGAATTTTTTTAATAATTTATCTTGGTCGTTGAAGTTTTATTTTGTGCAATTTAATTATAATTCAAGGCCAATTGAATTTGAATTCTTAGTCAATGGTGAAATTGAAAGAATGAGGACTGAAATAAAAAATATATCAAACATGGGTTGCGTGTAGTCGATCGTTGGAACCTCTAAAAGATAATTATAACTTATCTATCACACACATAATAAATTTATAGTATGATTGTGAAAACCAAGTTGAACCCAAGGGACACTTTGTTTAATTTTCATACAAGAAGTTGAAATAAATAAAATAGAAGATAAATATTAGGAAGTTATAACCAATAAAGTTCATTGTTTTACCTTGATAATTTATGGATTTATGGTGAGATTAAGATTGTTCTCAATAAATACATTCATTTTATTAATGAAAGAACAATTAATCACACAAACTATTAGGAACAAACAAAATCAAACCTATAAATTTTGTAAGAGTACAATTAATCACATGTTCCTATTTTGTAACTCTAACTTGGTGAAATACCTAACAGAAAAAACAAGGTCCAAAACATAAAATGAAGGATTTATTATCTCTTAACAATTAACTCATCAAGTCTCTTAGGCATGTCAAACTCATAAAATTACTTTAAATGATCTTTAATAAGCTTAAAAAAAAACATTCAAAAACATAGTGTAAAAGGGATAAAAACATATATAGTTTGCACTTATCAAATTTTTCCACACTCCTCAGGTAAAAAAATCACATTTACTTTTCTAGTGTCAAAAATGTAATGTCATTAATTGAGAACAATTAAACTCACAAACCATCATAGCATATCATGAATGACATTCCAATCAAAATAACATTGCTAATAAAATGTTCTTACTTCAAAATAAAGTAACAAAATAGTAGCCCTCACAAAAATAATCACTCAGATTTCATGTTATTGAAAGGTTAGTGTTTCACTCAAGTTTGTTTTAATATATATGATCTAACATAAGCATGCAAATCATCTTACTCTCCACCATTGACATTACATGCATTTCATAAATCATAAGATCTTTCCAATGGTTGTAATATGGTTTGGTTTAAGATAGGGAATATTTGGGAAGATAACTAAAAAAACCATCAAAACCAATTGAACAAGATACCTAAAACTAGACATAAAACATTAAACACTCCCTCCAGCTGTTTTGAACTTTGTTAGCATCTAATTTTCATTGTTTAACTACCCAAAAAGAAAAAATGTTCAATTTCAATAGGTAAATGACATAACTTACTAAAACTAACCTATATGATGATACCTCAATTAAAGTTTTGTCTGTTTCATAGTATGCCCAAAATGCATCCTTTAAACGTAGGCTCCAATCCTTTTAGTTAGGGTTCACCATCTTGTTTTTTGTTTAATGGTGGTAAGTTATAGATATCTGATGGTGTACTCCATGTTTCTATATCAATACTTCAATAGTTTAGCTGTGAAAATAGATGCTTTGATCACTTATCATTATTTTTGGAATTTTAGATCTACTAAAATTGTTAGATTTGAGAAATCATATAACAACCTTAGAATCATTAACATATATAACCTTTGTTTTTACCCATTTCAAAATATAATCCAAAGCAAGTAAAAGATAAAAAAAAAAACCAAAAAGAATTATGAAAAGATCCTATAAAGTTCATGCCTCAGACATAAAAAAATATCAAAATATAAGTTAGGAGTTTCTAACATTTCATTCCTACAAGATAAATTACCTGTTATTTGATATTTTTCACAACTCTTGCAAAATTGGTAAGCATCTTCAAACTGAGTTTTCCAATAAAAATCCCTATCTAAAATTTTCCTAGTTGTTCTTTTGGGTCCAAAATATCCTCCATATGTAATATCCTCCATATGTATTGTTGTGACAACAAGAAATAATGTAATGATTTTTTTCATTAGTTAGATATCAATGAATAATTTGATCATAACTATTTTTCAAAGGTATGACTCATGTTGTATATAATACGGAGAGTCCTTTTTTTATTTTGTTTTTCTTTGCCGTATTCAAATCCTTAGTAACATTCTAATAATTGTAAAGTTTATCATATCAACAAACCAAGGTTTCTTTGCCTCATTGAGGAATGTCTCAACAATGGACAATAATACTTCCTTATACATGAGCCTGCTCAAATGATCTACCACAAAATTCTTAGCTTTGTTTTTTATCCTTGACTTCCAAATCAAGCTCTTACAATAAAAGAATCCAATATTTTAGTCTTTATTTGGATTCCTTTTATGCCAATAAATATTTAAAGGTTACATGATTAGAAAACAAGAATTTCTTCAAAGAAAGATCTAAATTGATAAGAGAAATTTGTTTTTTTCCTAATCTTCTTGAGCTGCAACAATTTGATAATAACCAGAAAACTCATCTAAAAAAAAATGACTTACCTATCAATCTTTTAAGTATTTATTAATTAAAAGAATTGAAAAATGATCCTTTTTAATGTTAGCATTCAACTTTGAAATCAATGCACATATGGGAATAAGTATTTTTTTTCATCTATACAAGAGTAAAACTTGTTTGGAACTATATGCACTAGACTAACTCATTGACTTTTGGATATAGGATAAAATATTCTTGGTCAAATAGCTTTAATATTCCATTCATTACCATTTCATTCATAACAGGGTTTAGCTTATGTTAAGGCTCTATCAAGGGTTTGACATCATCTTTCAGTAAAATTTCATGTAGTCAAATTACAGGACTTATATCTTTTATATAGTTAAAATCCATCTGATAGCTATTTTATTTTCTCTTAAGATACTCAACATTTTTTCTTCTCTTGTTGTCATGAACATTTACGATGATCACTAGTAATGTCTCATCTTCCCTAAAGTACACATACCTCAAATTCTTGGGCAAATACTTCAATTTCAATTTAAGGCTTGCTCAACAGAAGGTAAAATACTCTCATGAGAATTTGATAGCTGTAAATAAGAGTTAACTAACCTGTTTGGCATTTAAAATAGTGAATATCAAGATATAATTGCTTTATTTATATCTTTATTAGTCCATAACCTTTCATCCCTATCTATCTTGTTATGATGTGATTAAAAGTTCAACTCATATTGCAAAACATTTTGCTCAAAATCATCTTATATAATATGGTCAATTACATTAACATATAAAACAAATCTAAAGTTGGTAGGATATTTCATAACATAAAAAATATTAATGTTAATAGTTTTCCATCAAACTCAAAAGATAAAATTCTCTTATGCATCATTTATTAAGTGCTTGTCACATGCCAATAACCTTTTTTTTTTACACATTTATATTATCGAAAGACTGAAATGCTTTTGAACCCACTTGAAAATAACAAAAAAAAAGACGGACAAAAATGCCCCTATAAGGATGCTTAAAAAATATTTGAACCCAAAGGTATTCAAATCCTTTCATTGCTCAATTAAAAAAGAAAATGACCACAAAGCTCTTGGACAAAAGCTCCTTTTGTTTTCTAGAAGGTTATTTTGGTAATTATATTGTTCAGGTATAATGCAAAAAGACCATGAACATATTTTATATTATTGAAACACTAGAATACCATTGAACCCACGCAAGCAACAACCACTCTCTAGTGCGTGCTTGTCACGTGCCAACAACTTTATATTTTTTTACATATTTTATATCACTGAAAGATTAAAATGCCCCTAAACCCACTCAAGAAAAACAAAAAAAAAAACAGACAAAAACACCCCAAACAAGGATGCTTTAAAATTATTTGAACTTGAAAGCATTCAAGTTCTTTTTCTATTCATTTAAAAAAGAAAATGAACACAAAGCTCCTAGATAAAAGCAACTTCTTTTTTTTGCATAAAAGGTTATTTTGGCAATTGCATTATTCAAATAAAGTGAAAAAAGACCTTCCTGCCCCCAATGGATAAGTGAAAGACAAGTGCGTTCCTGTGAAAAGAAAATATTACCCCATTGCAAGCCCTTATTTGTATGCTGGGGGTAAAATGAAAGAAAAAAACATTGTAAACTCGTTGTGGATATCCATGGTGTTTATGTTTTTCCCACGTGGGAAAAAGTTATATTTTCTTTTAATGTTAACAAGCTTTCCTCGGTCCTCCGTTTTGGCTTCAGCCTTCCCCAGTCATCCCTATTAGTTGAATCTCTCCTGGTTGGTACAAAAAAATGCCAGTCTCTTCTGCAAATTTAGGCATCAATTTGTTCGCTCAATTCAGGACCAAATTTCTGTGTGGCCAAATAACTTTAGGTAGCAGTTAGAAGGGATGGTGATATCTTTTGCATTTTTTTTGCTGACTATCAAGAAATGGACAAAAAAAAAGGAAAGAAATTTCCGGTCCTATAATTGTAGGAGGAAAAGGTTTTTCATTTTTTTTGCCGTAGACAGAAGCCACTGAATCTAAACAACTTTTTCTTTGCATAGATACAAGTTCAGTTTTCATGAGATGAAATTCACAAATGTGGGAGAACAAACTTGTGACATAATAATGACTAGCCAGACTCCTGACTATCCTGTAAGAGAATCTACCAGTGATTGTAAACTTGTTCCGATTCAGCTCCTGATCTTCTTCTCCATCCAGCTGATTATATCCTGACCAACTTCTTCACGTTCAGGCTCAAAGAGAAGGTCATGCAAGAAACCATCATACAGCTTGATATCTTTGAACTTGGAGGCAGCCTGGGTGTACAAATCCTGAGATGCTAGAGGATCAGTCACCTTGTCAGCAGTTCCATGAAGAACAAGGAACGGAACGGTCACGGATTTGAAATTGCGCAGCAGATAAGAGGATATACGCAGTATCTCATGCCCTGTGCGAACCCTTATGGGTCCTGTATAGACCAATGGATCAGAATACTTGGCCAGAAGTGCTGCAGGATCCCTAGAAACTGGAATGCCCCTTTTGTTTGCTCCTTTAAATTGGAACTTGGGGATAACCAGAGAAAAAAAAGGAGCCACGGCCTGCATGAAAAATATCAAGTGAACGTTTTATAACCAGAAATCAAAACTAATGCAACTTGAGGTTCCATATATTAAAAAGTTAGAATTCTACAAAAAAAGTTGAATTGAACATGGCATGTTAACTATAATGAATATGAGGCATCTTCCAGGATTCATAAAATCGAATAAAATGGACATCAACCATGACAGCACGATCCAACATGTACAGAAGCTTAACTATAGTGCATTGGAATATTGAAGTATTTCAAAATGGCATACTTTAGCAAATTCCAAATTCAAAACTCAAAGAATTTGAACCTTAGCTCCTTGACCATGAAAACACAACCTAGCATATCATGGTTATCGTCATTAACATCTTCTCATCAGCATTATTTAAGCGACAGAAAAGACTTACCCCGACAATAGGATGTGCAGGCTTGACACGCAAAGCTGGTGAGGTCAGTACAATTCCCTCCAGCATTTCTTCAATGTTAGGATATGAGGCCGCCTGCTCAGTGAAGCAATTTATTAGTTCCACATTAGTAATAAAACTGCTAGACTCAAAAAATAAAAACAGAGAGAAGACAACTTTTGAAAATGTATTACCTTTAAAACCACAGCACCTCCAGTTGAGTGACCAAAAAGGAAGCATGGTATTCCAGGGTTCTCCGACTTAATCTTTTCCAAGAAAGCTCCCTGTCGAAACAGAAGTTAGAAAATTCATCCTATCAGTTTTGTAGGTATTTTATGAATGATTAGAAAAAATGCTTACAAACAAAACAAAATTCTTGATGGAATCAAGTTTAACTGCCAGGCCAGGAAAAGAAGCATGAAAAAAAAAATTAACTGTTAAGTTGCTTTGGAAGAGAACTGTGTATGCCTTAACACAGAGTACAGGTCATGACACACAGTAATAAAGAATATACAAAAATGAAAGAGGGAACTTACGGTATCTGCAACAACATGATCTAGTGAAGGAACATATCCATGCAACCCATCACTCCCACCATGACCTATGGCAATGGAAAAAAACTAGATTACCACAATGCAAAGCTAGAGACTTGGACTACAAACCCTTTGAAATGGAGTATAAAGGGGCTGTAATTGACCAAGAGAAAAGGATATCAAAACACAATAAAGGAGTTGTCAAAATCAGTCCCTGTTCTTTAACATGTGAAGACTGGAAAATATGACATTCAGGTGATACGACATTGTTTTAACTTCAAGAACCTTCAAGTAGATCTTAATGTATTCAAACCTATGCTCTAAATAAACTGGGAATGAAGCTTCATAACAACCTATTGACTATAAAGGTCAACAAACCAAACACATGAACATCTTTATAAAATCTAGCTACCTGTCCAATCCATTGCATAGACACCAAAGTTGCACGAGGTTAGTTGCTTTGCGAATTGAGCATATCGTCCACTGAAAATTTAAAGTCAAACAGAAGACAAGTCAAAGATCTTTTATTTGGAAAACCCAGGGGAAAAAAACAGATTAGCTTCAGATGCCAAACATCTTTTACCAATAGGACAGATTAGAGATGCAAGAGAAGATGGAAAGTTAGAAGTCCTCAAATATTACCTGTGCTCATTAAGGCCATGAATAATAACCAAAATGCCCCTGAAATCACAAAATAACCCACATATCTCAGTACAGAATCAACACGGAGGAAAAACAACAAAAAATACGATGAAAGTAAAGTTATACATGCTAAAGATGTGTCATATGTTGAACAAAAACCACAATAAATCAGAGCGAAGCATCACCACAGCCCCTTTATCCTTCCACTTAATGCAACGCCTGATGTGCAGCAAATACAGCAATATTTCACGTTTCCAAGTTCACAACATGCTCGACTCATTTAGAAACAGCAACTTTTTGCATAAAAGATCGGCAAGAAACAAAGATCAATCACAACAAAACAATAGCTATATCTGGAACAAGAAAACATTAGAATTATTTCATGGGGAAAAAAATATATTTCTTTGAATTCCAGATAACAATTTTCTGGTACAAAACCAATCATTTGATTGTCTTTTCACCTTGCATACAAGCAAATCCATTCCATTTCTATCTCATAAGCTTCTTGGATCGAACCAGAATAATCAGAAACTCAAAAGCACAACATTCTAAAACCAACCAAGTTACTAAGCATCTGCAATTTCCAATATAAAACATAAATAACAACCCAATTATCCTCTTTAGTTACTTTAGAATCCCTTGTTTGATTCCACATAAACAGTTACTTTCAAACAGCGTAATTATAACATCAATCCCGAAATTGCATGCAAGTTTCGCTTTATCTTTCAAGTCCTTCATTCCAATGTTCTAATTTCTCTGTCATGTAATGAATGAATGAATAAAGCACAGATTTTCTTGACAGTAAGAAACAGTAGTAAATGAAAAATAAAAACTCACTTCTTTTGACCGGTTACCGGAAACCAGGACCTGGTGAAGAGCGCATTTCGTCTAACACCATAGAACAAGAACGTGCTACACCGGCAGTCTTCGTTACCGGTCGTCATATCGATACCCTCAGCAAGAGCTCTCCTTTTGAAAGTATCTTCCTCCTCCAACCTCCATCGTTTCACTGACTTTCTAGGCGGTTGCTCCGCGGCTGAATCCGCCGTGTAACGGCGGCGGTAACGACGAGGGAGGAGGAGGACTAGAACGGAAAAGACAAGTGCGTGAATGAAGAGGAGAGCAGTTCTTAGGGCTTTCAAGATTGGGATAATTCGATTGCTCGCTCCTGATGTTAGTGGCTCCATCTCTGCCATCGTTGACATGATGAAGGGAGACCAAAAAGTAAAAAAATAAATTAAAAATGGCAGGCAGAAATATCAGAATTTTAGAGAGAGAAATTGCTGGCGGAGAGAAATGGAAAAGGTGTCGAGAGAGATTTTTGGCGTCAAGTGTGGGTATTTATAGAGGAGTCAACAAATAAGAAGGGTACAAGTTCATTGTGGTACCCATTGTTTTAATATCCTTCGTGTCAACGAACCTCTTAGAACTTTAGATTGGAATAGAGAAACTAAAGAAAATGAAAGAAAAGGATTGGAGAAATTGACATGCTGCAGTGAAAAATGAAAATGGTATTTGAAATTGTGGTAGCAATTGTTTTTTTAGAATATTTTTTATTTCGAAATTTATCAATAATTTTTTTATTTTTTAAAAACTATTTTTAATATAAAAATATATTAAAAATAAATAAACTTCTCCACCGTCCATGAACCGCAATAACAAACAGAGGTGAAATGACGGTGGTGTTAGGATAAATGATACATAAAAGGTCAAAATGTAAGATTGACAAAACTATATACTTTAATCCGAAAGATACTGATAACGGACATGAAGAGAAACTGCTAGGTGGAGTACGCAGAAGGAACGATTCATGGAACCGACTACGTGGCTTAATTGAACATGTGAATCAAGCGTTTACTTTTTCTGTAATACTAATTAACGGTGGAGATGAGGGTATACAGGATAGCTATTGTAATTACTGAGACATCAGAATTTAAAGAGGGAGTATCCAGTGTAGCTTCAAACCGTTGGAGGTAAAACACGGTTGGCATTAAAGGGGACCGGAAACTGGTTAGGAAGGTTCGGCGTACTCATCTTAATGTGTTGTTTGACGTTTTAAAAAAAAATAAAAAAAATATATTTTTTTTTTAAATTAAATTTTTTTTTAATGTTTTTAAATATTTTTATCAAAAATAATTTAAAAAAAATTAATATATTTCTAAATATAAAAATACTTTTAAAAATAATATTAACGATCCCGTTAGTTTATGCAAGCATATTGGCTGTATCTATCGACAACAACATAAAATTTTAATTTATATATTCTTCGAGATAAATATGTCTTAATTTATCGAAAAAAAGAGAGATACCTTTTAATATAATTTATATTGCTTAAAATATAAAACCATATTTCTCTAGGCTATTTTGTATTGTCCTTGTGCTCATTAACGACAATAAATTTAATAAATTTAATTTAAGGCTCTTTTAACTCGTATTTTAATTTAGAGTTAAAATACAGCATTGACCTACAAGAGTTTATTATTATATTTATTGATTGTAATTAAATTCTTCAGCATCAATTGCAATCCCAGTTGATTATTTCTTCAGTTAAATTTAAAAATGTAACTGAAAAATTATAATTTATAATTTGAAAAAGAAAGCAGTCAACTAATGGAAAAGACAAGCAATGATAACCGAGCTGCAAGCTATTAATAAAAACATCATTTTTAAGTTTTGATGTAATTCCTGACAAAAGGGACATCCACATGATGCCTCTAATCCTCGTCACTTAGATTTGTTGGCCCCTTCGTGTCTTTGTGCCTATATGACACTGGTTTTAAAATTATTTTTTGAAAAAACAATTTTCTTTTAAATTAAGTTTTTATTGTGTTTTTATAATGTGTTGATATTAAAACTAATTTTAAAAAAAATAAAAAATATATTATTTTGATACTTTTCTAAATAAAAAACACTCTTAAATAAACTCATCATAGGTATAATTATAACCTTATTTGCTGGTTGGTTAGGTACGAAAAATTAATTTAATATGAAATGATGCATTAATTATCGATCTAAAAAAACATTTTGATATCAAACAACTACAATAATACATTAATACGGTTCACAAATAGTCAAGCTAACATCACTCGTTTAAGTTTGTTAATGTTACCCCTTGACGAAGGGGGGAGAGAGAGATTTTCCAAATCGACAATAAGAATGCAACATAACTGGTCAGAATTTATTGCGTCACACTAATTATCTGGATAAACTATAATAATTTAATAAAATAAATTATAAAGTCTAATTATTAATCAATATATTGTTGAATGATTGAAATTGAAAAGAAATCATGTAACAAGTTGAATCATTTAAAAAAAAAATCAAATATTGCTAAGAAAAATTCTAGTGAGAAAATAATTTAAGTTGTAGGGTTGACCTACTATGACTCAGTTGATTTTGTAGGTCCAAAAGAAACTCAGATAACATGTGAAAATATAATTTGTCTCAAAAATATTTTTAAGATTATATTTTTTAATATTTAGACAATAACATATTGAATTGACATTGGTGAACCCTGATTAACATATCAATTTTACGACTTAGGCTATAAGAATATGATAACCCTATAAAAAAATTATAAAATTTATTTCTCAATCAATATAATATTGAGGGATTAACTGTTAAAAAGATAACTTGAGAAAAAATACCTAAACAATTAACCTACAATTCCAAGTCATAATATCGAGATAGCCCAATAGAAAATATATTAAAATAAATTTTAAAGTTAAATTCTCAATCTATCAAACTCATGACCTGAGTATGGGACCAACATTAACCTCATAGGAAAAAAACTCTGATTTAATCTAGATTAACCTGTCAAATCCATGATTTTGGTAATAAGAATGAGATAACCTCGCAAAGAGCTAATAAAAAAATCATGAAGCTTAGATCATAACGGATCTTATTAGATTCAATGTTGAAAGAAACAATTTATAAAAAAAATCTAATTAAAAATGACAAAAAAATAAGTCAAGTAAACTTGGGTTAATTCGTTAAAGGCTATCCTGATTTATGAGATCTAGATAACCTTATAAAAATATTTAACACATTATACAAAAAGCTAAATTATGTGAGATTTCCACTTTAACTATAGATATAGTTTATTGTGGATTGGAACAGTGAAATTAATATTATACCTTTTAGTTATTAAAATTTAGTTATTGGGATCGGGGGTATTCATGTCTTTTTCATTTTTTATACATAATAAAACTACCATATTACTCCTGGTTACAGTAAAAAAATGTTGTCTAATCAAGGATGTTATAGATGTTTTGGTTTTTTGATGAACAATGAAATAACTAATATTAACCCTCATTGAGACAAAAAAAAATATGCGCAACTAGTAGGGACATTAATGGTTTTTCCATTATTAGTGACCAACACAAATACAACTTTACCCTCGAAAAAGAAAAAAAGTTAAGAGTTTGTTATAGGGGTATATTTGTATTTACATTTGAGTTTTGATCATTATTACATGAGTTTTGAGGGGTGTTTAGGTAATTTGATATTTTTAATTCTTTTTTCTAGAAAACACTATTGGAGCGTTGTTTGGACGTGCAGTAAATTGTTTTCCATCTATGTCTTTCATATAGCGCATGTGGCGTCTTGAGGTGGTGGAAAATGTTCATCCTCCATCTCTTCAGATAGGTCTTATGTCCTCTTCCACATGATGATGTGTGTGTTATCTCATGGTGGTTGGAGACATGTCGATGGTCAATTGAACTTTGTTTTTCACTTTACTCTCTTTTGCATCCTAAAATTACACGGTAGTTCTCATGGTTTATGATTTTATCACTTCAGTCCCTATGCTTTTTGTTGTTTATTCTCGTCTTGCTAATTGTAGAGGTTTTGATTTTTTTTTTTAATTTTCTCTTTCAATTGAAATTGATCATATATTTTGTTTTCATTTAGGTCCTTTATTTTTTATTTTGAATATGATTTTAAATCCCTTAATTATTTTGGTATAGAAGTTTTGATTTGTTTTGATTTTAACTTTCAATTGAAATTGACCATATATTTTGTTTTTATTTTGTTTCTTATTCTTTTAATTTTAGGTTTGGTTTTAAATCCCTTAATTGTTTTTTGGTATTGAAGTTTTGATTTCTTTCAATGTTGTCATTTGATTGAAATTGACCATATATTTTTTTTCATTTCAACCTTATTATTTTAATTTTGTTTTCAATTTTAATTTCTTTAATTTTTTTCAGCCCTTCTAAAATCGTCTCTATTTTTCGCCCATGTGTATATGTATATACTCTTACTTTTGGTTTTTAATTTTTATTATTTTCTCTTTTGTTAAAGTTTTTTTTAATTCAATTTTGTCCTTCAATTTTAATTTGTGTTGATGATCATTTGAAAATTGATATTTTGTTTTAGGTTTTTCATTTATTTTTATTTTTTCATCAAGTCAAAGATTTTTTTATGCTAATAATATTTATTTTTGTTTTGTCATTTATTATTATTGTTAAATTATCACTATCATTATAGTTGTCATTATAACCATTATTATAAATAATCAATATTCTAATTATTATTCACAATACTATAGTTGTCACCATCATTATTATTATTATCATTGTTATTATTACCATAACAATTATTACGGTAACTAACATCGTTATTGTTATTAATATCATTAAAATTATAATTAATATTATTATCACTATAAATATTAATATTATATTTTTTTTGTTATTATTGATATTATTGATATTATTTTATGACTTATTGTTATTATTATATTTAAAGTCATAAGCATTAACACCATAAGCAATATAATCATTACAATAAATTACTATTGCTATCATCATTATGATTTATATTGTCACTAGTATTACTATGATTATAACAACTAAAATTATTATTATTATCACTGTCAAAACAATAAAAGTAATACTTATTGTTATTATTATGATTGGAGGTAGAACATAAAAAATATTAATAGCATTAAAAAAATATTATTTGATATGATGAACATGTGAAAATAGTTAAAGGACAAAATTAAAAAAACAAAAGTAAAATTAGCATTATTATCATTATAAATATAATTATTATAGTCGTTCAGATTATAATATAATTTGTTATTATTGATATTCTTAATATGATTTTATGAGTTGTTGTTGCTATTATTGTTATCATCGTTATCATTACTATTATCATTTAAACAATGAAAATGATTAATTTTTCCCTAAGAAAAAACAAACAAACTAGAATTATAAAAGAATAGCAAGCAAGAAAACAATTATAAAAAAATAACTAAGATTATTATTATTATTATTATTATTATTATTGCATAAATAATAAAAAAGATAAAATTATCTTGAAAAATATAGCAAAAAGCTTTATCAAAATAGAAAATAAAAACAATCAACATAAATGACAAAACCAATATAAATATTATTAGAATAAAAAAATATTTCATTTGAGGAATAAATAAAAATAATAATCAAACAAAAACAAGGAAAAAGTGAAGAAAAAAAAAGAAATATCAAATTTAAAATGATTATAAGCATAAAATAAAACCCAAAAAAAGAGGAAATAATATAAATTAAAAAGTAAAACTAAAAATATAGACAAATAAATAAAATAAAAAAAAGTCTGTCCTAGAAGGAAAAAAAAATCAAAATCAAACCAAAAATTAAAAAAATAAGGGGCCAATATACAAAACAAAATATATAATACTTTTACTTCTGTCTTTTAATTATTTTTATTGTTCTTTATATCAAATAATATTTTTTTATGCTAATAATTTCTATGCTAATAAAATTCTGTTCATATTAACTATTTTATCCGAATATGTGGTATTCATAATCTTAATGTTTAATTTTTATATTTAAAAAATATTTGATTATGATTGCGACGGAAAGTGACTCGTTTCGTCAAAAAGCAATGAAGCATGCTAAAATTAGGCTGGCTACGGGCCGCGGAGGTTTTGTCGTGATTGCAAATTTGCTGTCAACTGATGTTATTGCTTGCGGAGAAAACAAAACCTCGATGGAAACAAAATTAGATAAATTAGTCCGACTAATTAAAAATTATATTGTTTTTTTAAATGATTTTATTTTATTTAAATTATACCAGGTTATGACTAATTCTTTTAAATTTGACCAAATCAATTTTAATCTGATTTTTTAAGGATCTAGACTTAGATGATGTTCTAGAGCCATAATGAATTTTATAACAATAATTATAATTATTAAATCTAGCCCGGTCTTATAATTTAACCTAAAAAACTTGTGACTCAAAATCTAATCAGAACCAAACTTCAAGTTGAACGCAAAAGTTATCATGCTAAATATAATTTATTTATTTGTTTTACAAAAATATTTAGTAGATTAAATAAAAGCACCAAATTAATTTTAAAACATTGTCAAATTTGTATGTTTGAATATAAACAAAAAAATCAATTTTGAAAAAAAATAAATATATAGTAATTGTCCTTACTAATTCATCAAATTAGTGAACACACACGGATATAGGCAACCATTTAGTAGTGACCTCTTGATAAGAATTTGTGACTAAAAAGTTTGTTTCTCTTGTGGTCCCAGGTTCGAGCTCTATGATTGTTATTATAATGTCCACTAAAAACTTACATGATTGTTAATTTCATGACCCGTGTGATTAGTCGAGATATACGCAAGCTGAACTTGACATCCACGTTAATCTAAAAAAATAATACATAAAAGACACAAAGTTGCATTTTTTTAAAAGAGAACAATATGCAAAAAAAAAAAAGAAAAAAAAAAAAGAGATGTCAAGAAAGGAACCTCGCAATGCAAAGAAAAAACTGCTAGACATGTATCTTGAGAGATGAAAATTAGGAACCTTTCCCTTTTGCTTGTTCGCACCAATCTCCTGGACGCTTAAAATTGACCGGTTCTCTGTTTCCACTCGTCAAAGATGGCGGTGCATGTCACGTTCAGGACTTAATTTTCCTTCAAAGAGAAACATTATTGTTTTGGCGGTTCAAATTCTGCTTGCCAACCACTCCTTATAAATACTAATTACGTATACCAGATAATTAATCTGAGTAAAAAAAATTGAATATAAAAAATATTTATATGAAAGAATTAAATACAAATTATAAAACTCAATTCTCAACCAATTTAATAATACTAGATAAAAAAAATTAAAATAACAATTCCTGTTAACTTGGGTTATCCTATTAAATATTATTCCAAGATTATGAGCCCATAATAGCTCAATAGAAAGTAAGTTAAACAAATCATAAAATTAAAAAAACAATTTCATTTAACTTGGGTTATCCTATTAAATATTATTCTAGTATTACGAGCTCATAATAACTCAATAGAAAGTAAGTTAAACAAATCATGAAGTTTATTTTTTAATTAATTCAACATTAAATGATAAAATTAAAAAAAAATTAAAAAATTCTTGGTCTACCATGTTAACACATCAAACCCGTGATCCATATAATGAGTGAAGTATTCCAATAAAAAAATCTAATAATTAAAGATGTTTTTTTTTTTAAAAGCATTAATTAAAGTGAAAATAAAAACATTATTCCAATAAATATTTCTATGAACTCGTCCTCAATTAGTGTTTTTTTTTTAATAATTAACAAGGGAAGCAAATAATCTTCTATCTATTGCCTTATGAATCCGTCGTCCCTTGTAAAAATTTACTATCGAACTAAAGATTTAATACATTTTTCGAAAAGCAATCAAGCATGCTAATGGCTTGCTAGGCTTTGAGTTTTGACAACGGGAGTTTCATATATATATATATATATATATATATTATTTAATATATTTATGGCAAAAGCTTATGGAACGAGAACTAGAAGATATAAAGCTACAGAAAAGCGAATAATATAAATTAAATAATGCATGAATCGTATTCCAGCTACAAGAAAAGTGCACTTTCAAATTAAATAATCCAAGATGGGGAACATTTTGCATAATCTTTTGGAAAGATGTCTTCAAGAATAAAGTTATTCAACCTGCTTTTACAAATGCTTTTGGATTACGGATTAAACAGGTTAATATAATCGATTAATATTATATTATTTTAATTTTAAAAAATAAATAATACTTTTAATTTTATTTAAATCAGATTGAGTTATTGATTATGTTATCCAGATTTGATCAAATTATTTTTTATCTATTTTTTAAATACTCAGACTCCTACTAGATTCTAAATTAACCTGTTGGGTCATGCCTTATTTAATAAAAAGATAATATGTGCATTGACTATTTAAATCACATTGACTATAGTTATTAAACTTATTTCAATTTGATAGGATAACCGAAATGAAAAGATAATATGTGCATTTTACAAAATATATTGAAACATATATAAAATAATAAATCAATTTCTTTTTTTGTTAATATTGATTAAAGACTAAAATGAAAAGTTGGTCTTCACTATAAAAAGTAAAAGGTAAATATTTGACCTAGTGACTTGGGTAAAATTTTATTTTTATTTTTATTTAATTGTGTGATGATAAAAATGGTATTTATAAAAAAAAAATAATGATTAAAATTATATAGAAAAAATGACTTTCTTTCAGTAAACACTATCTTTATTTCTTTATATATTTTTTTTGGTTTTAAAAAAGCATATCATCATATTAGTAGTACAATCAATTAAATAAAAAATGCAGACAGTAAAAAAGAAAAACGAATTTTTATTTATTTCTGAAAAAATATCGTTCTTTCTGTAATCAAAACTATCTTCTTTTGTTTTCTCAAAAGTATTGGTTTTAAAATTAAAACTTATGATAAACATAAAATAATTCTCAATAAAAAGTATTAAATAATAAATTGATAATATCTACCTGAATATAAATATAAGAAAAACAAAAAAAATATACCATAAAAATAATAAAATATATATTTTTACATAAAATTTTCATGATGGGATTTTTTTTAAAATTAGCATATTTTCTTCTTACATAATAATAAAGAAAGTAATTATCAGTATTACCATAAAAGCTATAATATTATTTTAAAACTATAGCATAATCAATATTTGAAGTGAATTATTATAAAATGTTAAAAACAATTTTGGGCTATCTTAAATTAAGGTTAAGTATGTATGTGCTGGATAGTTTAGCTTGCATGGCTCGACCAAAATTAAGAAGCCCAGACATGCTTAGGCTTGGAAGGTGATCATATGCACATGTCTTTTTTTTTTTTTTTTTAAATAATATGGACGATGCATTATCTTCTAGATAGATGAAGCATCTTTTACGTGTAATGTTTTTTGACCATTGAAAGAGGCTTTTATTAATGGAAATTAGGGTCAAGTTTTTGCATCTTTAAAACCCAAATTTCAATTTTTTTTATCATATGTATTTCGTAAACCAAATTCCTAAATATAAAGCAGATTTTTATGTCAATCATATATATTTTTTTCTATATAGCAGATTTTTATGTCAATCATATATATATATATATATATATATATATATATATATATATATATATTGGATGTGAGGAAACTCTATTTCTATAAAACATATTTTATGAATTTAAATAAACAAGTAAAATCCTAATTATTTTAAAATTTTACAACGGATTTATCTCTTGATTCGAAATTGAGGTATATAGATCGCAAATCATTAGATAACTAATTAGAATTTTGTAATATCAACTGACAGATATCTTTTAATAAGATTAGACGTTTCCACTCAAAGAATCAGATGCTGTATTTTTGTCCTTAATTCGCCGTGAAGCCGAGTGGCAGTGACAATTCAAATATTGAAAATTAGCCTTTCCAAAAAAAAAAAAAAAACTTTTGCTTCTCCCATCCGAGACACCTGTGAATACCAACTTTTGAGAGCCTTTTCGAATGGCTGGTTATATTTCCCGTGACTCAAGTTCTTTAGATTTAACCAGTGGTGCTGCTGTTTCAGCTACAAACACATCTGAAGTAATCTTCTGTTAGTGTTCGTTGCCTTTCCAATTAAACCAATCATTGAGTAAGTTAGTGGGAAACTTCTGTGGTTGGAATAGATCATGCATCACGTGAAGGTCTCCTCTAGATTTGCAAGGCTAAACCCTACTTTATAATGACTGCAAAAAAAGAGTACCGCTGATGTAAACCAGTACTCATCAGCTGTATAATTTCATCTACTTCGTAATAATCTTATGTGCTTCTGAATCTTGAGCTTTCCAAGCTGATGTTATTTCAAGAAAATAAAAAAAAGAGGGATTTTGTAGCTTCTAACATTTTAAATATTCATGAAAAACCTAGGTCGTTCAGACAATCTTGTCTTCCCTCTAGTCCTTTGGCCACTGAGAAACAGTTTCCCACACTTTTCTAGAGATAATCTGAGAATCATATAAAAAGGAAACCCATTGCATTCTTAACTTTACCATATATAGCACTTGTTTTAGCATTCATCGTCATGGCATCAAACAGAGAAACACTACTTGAACTCAGCAATGGGAAGGGAGTGATCATCATCCGAAACTCGCCCCAATTTCTTAGATAGAAGATGCAAAGTGTGAGTGCTGTGGCATGTGTGAAGAGTGCACCCCTGAGTTCATAAAACGATCGAGCGCGAGACAAGTTCTCAGGGAAATTTGTTTGTGGGTTATGCGCAGAAGCAGTTTGTCAGGAAATGGAAAAAAATGGAGGCAATGAAGAAAAAGCCTTGACCGAGCACATCAATGTATGCGTAAGGTTTAATAGGTTCGGGAGGGCATATTCTGTCTTGTCTCAAGCTGAAGCGATGAGGGAGATGCTAAAAAAGAGATAGTGGTGGTCACCGGAAGGGCAATACCGGCATTGCAAGGAGCTGTAGCTGTATTCCTTCAATCACAAGGTAGATCACTGTCCGGAGAATGATCGATTGAACTCTTTCATGGAAGTTCTCTGGTTCATCTAGGGTTTGTACTTCTCCACTAGCTAGCTTATTTGATGTTTCATGCTCTCGGTTACTTTAATGTTGTTCATAAATTGTAAACAAAACCATCTCTGGGTCTTGCTTCACATCGATTTTGTACGGCCCATCCTTGATACGATTAACAATTTTAGCTGTGAACAAGGTCAGTTTAGCTGTGAAATATATCATTACCCCGTGATGACAGAAAATTTGTAATTTATATAACGGGTTTTGAATTTGAATCAAGACAGAAAACTTGTAATTTATATAACGGATTTTGAATTTGAATCAAGACATATATTTTTTGTAAAAATCTAGAATAAATGAAATTTTACTTGCTTTCTTAGACACACAAAATACATTTTCTAAGAAAAAAAATGAAATTTCCTCGCATATATATATATATATATATATATATTTTTCAGTCGTTAGATGTTTCTGTGGTTCTTAACAGGGCTACTTCCTAAATGTCGCGGAGAGAAGTATCTGAATTATATGATTGCCTAACAGCATCTTGTGTTTTCTGCAAGGATAAGGGATTGCAATATATAGTTACTGGGTCTTCATTTATTTTTAATTAATCTTTATTTATCATCACAACAAAAAAGTGAGTACTATGTATTGGTCTTAATTACTTGATCAGTGGACTTTAGTTTTTTTGTTCTTTCATCTTGCATATCCAATTGCGTGCGCAAAACAACTTAGATCATTTGTTTACCTTATGATGCTAAATTCAATAGATTTGAATGTTTGAAGGAAGATTTGGAGGGAAAAACAAATTCATTTATATATATATATATATATATATATATATATATATATATATGTGTGTGTGAATGTGTGTGTCTCTCTCTCTCTCTCTATATATATATATATATATAATGATGACATTTGACACTTGATGTTAAATAGTATAAATGATTTTTTTAATTTTTTTAAATTTAATTTAATTAATTAAAATTTTAAAGTTAATTAATGTCACCTTCTGTCAAAAGGATGTTTGAGAGTGTGGTTGCGGTCGTTTTTTAAAATGCTTTTAACTTAGAAATATATTAACATAATGTATATATTTTTTATTTTTTAAAAATATTTTTGATACTAGTACATCTAAATAATCTAAAAACACTAAAAAAAATAATTTTTAGAAAAATCAAATTGTTTCAAAAAGCACTTTTCCAATGCTTCCCAAACCGCCACCAAGTTTTCCAATTTAATTTGAATAAAAAATTATCTTTTGAACTCTACTAACACATTAGTCTATAAAGGCGTCACTTAAAAATCTACAAACACATTTGTTTAAGACAATATTTTTTTTAGATATCAGTTTGATATTAATAAAAGTCTATTAGAAAACAATCTTTTTCTTTGCCTATTTTCTTTTTCTATAAACTCTTTGTTTATGTTTATCATAAACAAAACAAAACAAAACCTTTTAATAAACTTATAAAAATTGTTGTCTATAAGTTTAAGAACTTGTTGTATCTTGTAGGTATATTACTTTAACTCTACAAGAAATATAGTGAGGACAAATCATACCTTAAAGATAATAATTTTTTCATCTCAAAACCTATTTATTATACCCACTGACTTCACATCGTCATCATCATTATCATACCCACCACCACAATTATTATTACCACTAATAGTAGCATTATTAGTATCATTACTATTCATATTATTATAATTATTATTGAAATAACAAGAAATATAAACTTGATTTGAAGGCAATCCTTATTATCACCACCACAACCACCATTATTATTATTAACATTCTCTTTTTACTACCCCTTTGTTGTTGCTGCTGCTCTTACCACTAATGAAAATAATTGTTTTACTAGTCAACTATATCCATATTTTTTTTGTCTTGATATTGACATCCTTTACCAGGATTCTATTTCTGAATAACTACATCATATATTCTTTTCAGGTTCATTCATATTATATTCCTATTACCTATCTAATATATTCCTAGTACATCTAATACATTTAGATTCACATGATACTTTTAATTTATATATATGTTTTATATATTTGATTTTTTTCCATTTTATTTGAATAAAATTCAAATTTATATTATTTAGAATTTATTAACAATGTAATTTAGAATTTCTTAGAATTTATTATTATAAATTAAAATTTAAAATGATTCACTATTAGTATTATTATTATTGAAATAAAAAAACATAAACTTGATTTAAAGGACAAAATTAATGACCATAATAACTTTGTCAAAAAGACAAAAAACGAAATCAAAAGAAAAAAGACCAAGTTGAAATTAATGTTATTCTTATTGAAAAAAACTGATATGAGGGATAAAATTAAAAATCATGAAGACTTTGCCAAAAGAGCAAAGGAAAAAAAAATCCAAATTAGAAGGACCAAATTGAGAAAATCATATTCACAAACTAGAATTGAAAAATTAAATTATACACAAATAAAATTTTAGCTAAAGGGAAAAGGATAAAGATAAAAAATTAAAACTATAAAGATAGAATCTGAAACACCAACAACAATAAAGACAGAAGTTGTTTTTCTAGTGTAGAAGAGAAATGAAAGAAAAAAAAAAAGAAAGGGCAACGGAGGGTAAACCAATCATCTTTAGATTTCACACACCACTAATAGAAGAAAAGAAGATGAAGGAGAACCAAATGAGATGCCGCATGTGTCACCTAAAATGCATGGTGTCTCTCATGCACCAACTTCATGATTAATAGATAGAAATACTCTCAAACAAATCCATGATTATTAATAAACCATATAAAAGACAAATATACCCTTGATTCAAAGGAAACAATTTTACTTGTGAAGGACAAAAAAAGTCATTACACTAAAGTGGTGGATAGAAAAATATGAGGGAGGCTACGATACTTTTGCCTTTTTTTTAGGTGTTTTTTTTTTTTTTTATAGTTAATGTACATATATAAGGTCAAATTAAAAATGAGATTTTCTCACTTTTAAAGTTAAAAATGGGAAATTATTCTTCAATAAAAGTACTTTAGCATTGAACATGAAGTTGATTAAAATAAATTATAGATGATTGAAAAATTGATATAAAAAACCCATGACTAAATTTAAAAGGCATTGAAGTCAGGTCACATTCACTTTTTAGAAAACAAGATGAAAATGGATAATGATCCATTCTCCAAAATGTAAACAGGAATGGTTGCCCCAAGTTAAAAGGACTTATTTGCAAAGGGGATTTTCAAAACATAAGTATTGATCAAATATGAAAATTTTTTGGTCACATATGCAAATACTAGAAAGAGATATACAAATTGTGCTAAGGCTAGAAGTTGACCCTAAAATTCAAGAAATATCTTTTTGTGAGGTATACAAGTGTCTTGTATGTGATAGCATTCTTTCATTTTTCCTAAAAGGAAAAAATCGGGTCCAAACCTATTGAATTTGTTTTTGAAAATATTTTTTTATTTAAAAATATATTAAAATGATGTGTATATTTTTTTAAATTTTATTTTTAACATTAGCACATGAAAATAATCTAAAAACACAAAAAATATTTTAAAATAAAAAATAAATATTAAAAACTTTTAAATTATTTTAAAAACATTTTTAAAATGCAATTTCAACAAACAATGAAAGATATTGATCGGAGCTAGCCACGTGAAGCAGCCAATGCTAAATCACCTTTCCGATCCATGAAATTATGTGTATAAAAATCTTCATCAACTTCTCCCATTTGCTTTCGTGTTTCGGGAGCACTTAATAAGACCCTGGACCAAGCTAGATTTTCTCTTCCCATGATCTGCATGCAGTTCTAATCTTTATAGGCCGGCCTTTCTCTCTGTTTTTTTCCATGTTGCATTATCTCCTTTCATTTTAATAATCACTCAAGAGTTAAGAACAAATCATGTTCTAAGCCATAACCACAATTTCTATTTGCGTTTCATAAATATTCAAGACATGTATTTTTAGATGAAAAAAAAATCCATAGATAAACCACAAATTAACACTCGATCAAGAAGATTTTTTCGATAATTGTTTGTATAAAAAAACAAACATTTGCGTGAGAATTTAATAAGAACAATTTGTATTCCCAAAAAAGAGAAAGATGAATTAAATAAGAGCTTATGTATGCACTTTTCTTTCTTTTAAATTTGATTTTATCATTTTTATTTTTTGACCTGACATTGCTTTGAATAATATAACTTTGTTAAGGATCAGAATACTAGATACCTATATTTCATTTGATTTGTAAGGCTGCTCTTTACCTTTACTAAGATTAAATTTCTAATTGTAATTTCTCTTTATTGAAAGGAAGAAACAAAAAAAAAACAATATAATTAATCCATAAATGATAAACAAATTGACATATATAGGGAGACAATATTCATTATTGTTTCATTAAGTAGTAATCATGCCACAAAAGAAGAAATCATTGCTATAATACCATATAGAGGAATATATTAGATGAGTATTTAGACAAGAGATGACGAGACAATTACTGCAGGAATAGACACAGATTACTGTGGATTATAATAATATAATTAATATTTTATCTCTCCGTGCGCTTCAATCTTAACTCTGGACTCAAGGGTATTTTAGAATTTTTCAAAGGAACAATTGACATTGCTAGAATATTTGGGGGTATTTTAGTCTTTGTCGTGTATTTTTGCATAGTAAAACAACTATTTTACCCCTACTCACAAATAGAAAACAGTTGCCTACCCAGGGGTATTTTTGATTTTTTATATTTCTATGCACAGTAAAATAACCATATTTCCCTCAGATAAGACAAAAACCATGAATTGACGCCAGGGGTGTTCCTGCCATTTAACATTTTTTAAAAATGTATAATACAGATATGCCCTTTGAAAAGACAAAATTAAAGAGTTGGTTGTAGGGGTGTTTAGATAATTTTATCTTTTTTAATTATTTTTTTCATACGGACACTGTCGGCGAATCGTCTGGACGGGTCGACAGTTTTCTTTATGACACTCTCTTCGGGCGATGCATGCGGCGTGCTCTGGTGATGAAAAAGCATTTTTCCATTGTTTCCAATGTACGACCAAAAAATCATTGATCCTTATGTAGTGTTGCCACAGATGACTGAAGCGTTGAACAAAATAAAAATTTCCAACTGCGGTATGGAGCCTATAAATTAATCATCAGCAAGTGTGACATATATGTTACCAATGTATTTGATGATGACTCAAAACAATCTTCAGTGACTCAGTTGGAACAATTTTGAAACAGGATTCTTGACTGCTTCCACAACCATATCTGCAGGATACTCAACAATGATCCAGCTTGGCACGCTTATCCCAATAACCTCCCTGACAACACCCCACTATACCAACACCAACAAGGCATCGCTTTAGACGAAGCTGACAAAGACAGCTACTACCTAAAAGCTAAAATGACTTTGACTTTTACTGATACCCGTTCAGAAAATCTATCAGTTTTCTTTTATCACAAATCTGATTATTGAATCAAATTTAATGCTTTTAATCTTTGCAAAAGACTTTCATAACATTTATTTCTTTGCATCTCCTGCATTTTCTTAAAATAAGATTGCCTATATACTAAATATATACTAATATTTTCTCTTTTTCTTAATTTTCTAGTCATCTAAAGAAAAAAAAATGTTTCTTATGAAAAATTTGGGCAATTACCTAAGAAACAAAAAAACAGACATTCTCCCCAACAAAGATTTCTTTGCACACAAACCTTTTTTTTATTATTATTTGCAACAATTTTTGGTTGAATAACATCAACTTTTTTTCTATTTAATTTAATAGCTTGTGTTTTTCTTTTTGAACAGGGAAATTAGCAGGGGGATGAAATGTCTTATTTTGATGAGGGATTTTGGCTTCGTTGTTCACCTCGGCATCCCTATGTTTCTACAATGATCTGTAAATAATTTTGCTACCATTCTTTTGTAATCTTTTGTAACACAAGGGCTTGATTTTCAAAGAAGTGATTTGCACTAGTGCAACAAATTTTAACTTAAAATTTACTCTTATTTGCTTTCTTGTCTATAACTTCTTAATGATTATATAGTATAAGCTTATCGTTGCAAATTTGATGATGTAAGATTATATATATATAGGTTTTAAATAATATAAATAGTTAGATATAAATTTGTTATAATTGGACCAGTAGAAAGTTTAGCATACGCATTTATGAATCAGATGAAAAAGTACAAGCCTATAGGCCTTAGTGTACAATTAGCTGGCTCTTAATAACCAGCAAAGGTCGAGAGGCCCTCTAAATTCGGCCTAGGAGATACCTTTTTTTCAATATTTTTGGGGGTGGGTGAGAGACGTATAGATATAGGTTGCTGTAATTCTTTTTTAGACTGTTGTTAGCAGAATATTTCCATTAATAAATAATAGTGTAATAAGGCTCAGATGACAAGGAGTATTATGGGACAACATGATTCTTGTTTATTTTATTTTCTTGTTTTATTATTAAAGGATGATACAGAATTATTTACTGGTTTACTTTGTTAACTTGAATTTTTAAATTGAAATGATTCTTTAATAACCATTTATAAAATATAGAAGCTGGACTACAGAACCATGAAAACCCAACAGTTCTTATCTTTGTTTTCTCTCTTTTCGTAAGACGATAAACACTTCATGTCTTTCATTGACTAATATTGTATAATTTCTATCTATACACATACAAAACATCAAATATAAAATGCACGAACGATTGATGTAGCCCGTGAATTCTCACGAGGGTGATCAAAAATTCCATAGCCATTATTTGACGAAGGAAGGAACTGTCAACTTTATTGATCCCTTGTTTAGCAATTTGCTCTGCATGGAAATCCCCTAGCTAGCTATATAGCAAGTGGTGCAATTTGCTCATGAATATTAATTGCAATGAAAAGCAACTCTTATCCGTTACTGTGAAGATATTTCAAACTGTAAATTGCTTTCTGATCAGCATTAGCAGAACAAATATCTCGAACTATATAAGAAGTTGCATCGACGTTCTTTTGGCATCGAACTTCTGAAATATTCGCTGTCTTTTCTTTTGAGAAACAAAATTCATCGCTAGAAGGATATGATTCCTGCATTTCTGTCGAAACATGAAGTGTTTATTGTGATCATGGTATTGTCTATTATCTTATTTATTGTCCCATTTTCTTATTAATTACTCTCTTTTTTCCCGTATTTAATGGGTGATGTTCACTAACGATCTCCCTCTCCCTCCTCTCCCTCCTCTCCCTCTGCAGAGTGAGCAAAAGCTGCGAAAAGTGGTGCCCGGCGTTTCATATGAAATCGACAAATATGAAACCTTGGAAGCCATTGATGAAGTCAAGCAAGCAGAATGTGAATGCTGTGGATTTAAAGAGGATTGCACGCAAGATTATATCTTGAAAGTTAAGAACTCTTATTCGGGTAATTGGGTTTGTGGCCTTTGTTCTGAAGCTGTTAAACAAAGACTGGCTCGATGTCCTAAAATGGCCATGCAAGAAGCTGTCTGCTCGCAGAGGGATTTTTGCCAAGAATTCAACAGCACCACTAGAATCAATCCTAAACTCGCATTGACGCGTGCAATGAGGGAAATAGCGAAAAGAAGTTGTGAGAATAGAAGGTCCAAGAATTTGTCCACATCAAGGCTTCCTCGAAACACTAGCTGCGTTCCAAGGATTAACCTAATAAACCATTAATCTGTGTAGCCAGTCAACTCGTTTTTTTTACCATCTACATGTCGAGTCATTACTTCACTTGACTCAATAATTTCAATATTGGCGATTATTGAAAGCTGATGCACGGATTATGCTCTCCATCAAACTATTTATGGGTGTCCTATATATAATATATATGTCTTATAAATTCATATTTATATGTATTGAATGTACATACTTCTTGAGTTTATCTCTTGGATTTCTATAACCCTTGAGTTCATTTTATTTTTCTATAAATAGACCACTTGTCTTGTATTCTTTGTATACTTTTGGAAAAGTAGAAGAATTCATAATAAGAAAGATATTTCTCTCTTGTTTCTTTTAATTATAATTTGAATATCTATTTTGAATATATTTTTCTTTTAAGAAAGATATATTCGCTTTTCATTATTGTAATTTATTTTTGGCAATTGTTTTTTACTTTTATTCAACGAAAGAGATTTATAGTTCATGAAGAACGAGTATTACAAGTTCATGAAGAATTAAATAAATTAAAAACAATTCCTGAAGAAATCACAATTTCCTGAAGAATTAAATAAATTAAATACAGTTCTGGACAAACTAATATTTCTAAAGCTAAACAAATAACAATCTTAAGGGACTGCTTTTCCAAAAGAATTAAATACAGTTCCTAACGAACTAGTATTTCTAAAGCTAAATGAATAACAGTCTTAAAGGATTGTTTTTTTAGAAGAATTAAATAAATTAAATACAGTTCCTGATGAATTAGTATTTCTAAAGCTAAACAAATAACAGTCTTAAAGGACTTATTTTCCTGAAAAATTAAATAAATTAAAATAGTTCCTGAAGAACTAGTATTATAAGTTTATGAAGAATTAAATAAATTAAATACAGTTCCTAAATAACTAGTATTTCTAAAGCTAAATAAATAACATTCTTAAAGGACTATTTTTTTTTATCATCATGATTTTATTTGATAAGTTATTTATTATTTTTATAGATAAATATAATGTTAAATCTGACAAAACTTGAATTTATAGCTCTTGATATTTTTAGAAATAATTATTTGTCATGAAACATTGATGTCGAGATTCATCTGGAAGCTACGAATCTTTGAGAGATCATTAAAGAAGGAAATAATATGTGACAAAATCTAAATGAAAGATATGACCACCCAAGTTTATCATACTTCCTTAAGCTCATTATCATTGGTTGCACCTAAAGCTGCAAGATTTTAAATTAATTAGTGAACATAATTCTACTTTTTTTAAAATTACTTTGCAACTGAAATTGTTGTAAAGATATCATAGAAGATCAAATGTTAGAGAAAACATTCTATACTTTTCAAGCCTCAAACATTGTCCTGCAATAATATATAGTGTATAATTTCAAAAGGTTTTAAACTATTCCCTGAAGTGAATGAAACTTTTGTCTAAAAGACAAGAAAGAACCAAGGATATAGGTATGAAAAAAAATAGAAAAGGAGACAAAATAATCCTTCTAAAAAGCAACCCACCATACCACCAGAAGTGGAGACACAATGAACTTAGATAAGAAAAGGCAAGAATTTGCATAAACCAGAAGAGAAGTGTCATAGGTGTGATATGCATTGTCATTGGTCGCGTACTTTTAGTACAACAAAACATCTTACAGATTTATATCAAGCCTCTCTGAAATAAAAAACAGTTGAGACTAATTTCATTCATAAAGATGATTATGAAAATCATAATGCTTATGTTGATGTTAATACTTATCTTGATGTTTCTGATTTATTTAAAAACTCAGATAAGACATAAAACATACTTTAGTGGTGGAATTATTAAAGATGATTAATATTTTTTCTTGTATTAAAATATTTATGTTACTATATTTACAATAAATATTATCGGTTTGGATCAAGTTAAATAATAGACTTTGATTACATTTTGAATAGTGACATGACTTTTCATGATGAAAATTTATGTCTAGCAGACAGTGTAACAATGCACACAATTCTTAAGGAAAATAAATACTTTGAGTATTTGACATTAACCAAAGCTAAGTCACTACAATATCAGGTCCAGCAGACATGATTAAAGGCTTTGAAAAAACTAATATTATGTTACCAAATAACATAAGACTAAGCATCGAATATGCATTATATTCACCTCAATTTAGAAGAAATTTACACTGTTTAAAGATATATATGCTAATGGTTATCATATTAAAACAACATATTAAGATAGAAAAGAATATCTTTATATTACTGCATGTATTTTAGGCAGAAGCTTGTACTTGAGAAACTACGTGCTTTCTTTTATGGAATTTATTATACGATTATGAAATCTATTGAATCAAAATTGTGATACATCAGAAGTGTTCTGACCCAAAACAATTTATGCTTTAACAAGATCAACTTGGACATCTAGGATCAATAATGATGAGATGAATTATTAAGAATTCATATGGGCATCTCTTAAAGAACTTGAAGATTCTTTAACCAAGTGAAAATCCATGTACTGCATGTTCTCAAGGTAAATTAATTACGAAATCATCTCCATCAAAGGTTCTTATAGAATCACCATCTTTTCTTGAAATAATTGAAGGAGATATATGTGGGCTATTTATCCATCATGCGGAGCTTTTAGATATTTATGACATTGATTGATGCATCAAGTAAATGGTCACATGTTTGTTTGCTTTCTAGTCGAAATATTGCATTTTCTAGATTAATAGTACAGATTATCAGATTACGAGCACAATTTCCTGATTATCCTATCAAGAAAATTCTACTTGACAATGCTGGTGAGTTTACTTCTCAAGCATTTGATAGTTTTTGCACTTCTATTGGAATTGATATTGAACATCCTGTTGCTCATGTACATACTCTAAATGGTCTAGCATAATTATTTATAAAGCGACTTTAATTAATTGCAAGACCATTACTTATGAAATCAAAATTGTCTACATCTGTTTAGGGACATGCTATATTTACATGCTGCATCACTAGTTAGAATTAGACCAAGTATTTACCATAATATTTTCCTTTATAACTTGTTTATGGTATACCACCAAATACATTTCATCTATGAACTTTTGGTTGTACGGTATATGTGCTTGTAACACCCCCACAAAGGACTAAAATGGGTCCACTACTAAGAATAGGAATTCATGTTGGTTTTGATTCTCCATCTATTATTAGATTCCTTGAACCTTTGACTAATGATGTTTTTAAGGCATGTTTTGAAAACTGCCATTTTGATGAGAACATTTTCCCATCATTAGGGAAGTGAATTCAGTGTCTGAAGCACGACAAGAAATTACATGGAATAACCTGAAATTATCAAATTCAGTGCATGAACACGAAGTTTAAAAGATAATTCATTTACAAAATATTGCAAATAAATTACCAGATGTGTTCACCAGTAGTGAAAAGGTAGTTAAATCCCATATTCATGTTGCAAATGCTCCATCTAGAATTGAAATTCCTGAAAGAAAAAAGGTCAACATAGTAACAAATGAATCTATACCATATTTGAAGCGTGGAAGACCTATTGACACTAAAGACAAAAATCTTGGAAAATAAATGGAAAACCATCAAACAAATCAAACAACCTATAGGAGGCTATCCTAAGAGTTTTAAGTGTCATTTATACTTTTCATAATATTATTGTCTCAATAGAGTTTAATGGAATACAATTGAAGCATTTATAGGATTTTTTGCCAACAACACTTTGTCCTTGATTATGGATTAATCAAGAGTAAACTAAGATTGTTAAAAGTTATTTAAGAGTTAAAATATGATCGGAAATGCTCTTTGAAAATTCTAGATCATTTTGCTGAAATGAGTGATATTTATAAGGATAAAAAGCAAACTAGTTCGACAAAACTTTTAGAATACTTTTGCTTGTTGGAATAATTGGACGAAGCATTGTTGGAACCAATTACAACTTTTAAAATTAGTAGAACAATTCTAGAATTTCTTAAAATTAGCTACATGTTTGTCTAAATCAGTTAGACCAATTTAGTTATTAGAATTCTTATCCTATATTGTGTGTTTCAGTATTTTCTTTGTTTTCTTTTGTTATTTTGATCTGGTTTAGGTTTTCTAGATTTGAAAACTAATTTGTAAACAAAATCAATTGTTATTTGGAAAATCTTCATTATATGATCTTGATTCTTGAAGTTGAAAACCATTATTGCAGTTTCTTGTTTTGCATCAAGTTTCTTGTTCTTGAACTTCATGTATCTCTACCTTACTTCTTTGATGATTTTTTAAAATGATTATATTCTCTTAAAACTTGCTTAAATCATAACAAAAACTGTTCATCATACTAATACAATCAATATATGTTTTCATATTAATAAAATGGATCTACCCACCCTAACTCTTATATATGCTTGATCTTTTATTTAATAATTATTTAACTTAAACATTAATGCATTTTTTTCATACAAGTATATTTCATAAAGACACTTAAATAAACATGTGATTATTACGTCATTCAAGAACATAATGATCTAAGTATGATAGCATAAACTTTTAAGAATATAGGATAAAACATAGAAAAGATAAAGATTGCATATAAGCAAAATCAAGTCATTTTAAAGGTAAGAAATATTAAGAGGAATAGATAAATTTAAATAAAACATGTCATGTTCCCATTGAAATTATGATTTATGTGTTTAAATTTATTGACTAGAGTGACGCAATTTATTAATGATATGAACTTGCACATTAATTCATATAAGAAAAATTTTTGTTCATGACAATATATGTATCTCCTCTTAGTTAATATACAATATACAATGGTGATATAAACATAATTATACAACACATATACCAAGTATATATCATCATTAAAAGATATCTAAATAACAAAAGATTAACCATATCAAATTATCTAATAAAAAAAGTATAACCAAAATCAAGCATGTGGAAATAGTCAAAAATTATATATCTCTTTTCAATAAGAACATTGTCTCTTTCATTGTCTCTTTTTATAAAGATTATTTTTAATGTTTTATATGATTTTTTAAAGAAAGTTGATTTGACAGCTTGATATAATTTAACATGCTCATTTTAAAAATATACCCAGAAGCATAAAATCTACTTATTGATATAAAATTATTACTCAAATCAAAGAATAACTTAGCTATAGTATTCTTTAAACATATCAAAGCAACAAATAAATTCATAAACATAATCTTTTATGCTTGATTTATAATTAAGTCATCAATATAATATATATAACACAAATATTTAGATATCATTAATTATATATTTTGTTATCATCAAAACCATAAATGACTAGTCTGCATCCATACTAACATTCATGTATCGGGTTAATTCAATATGTTGTCATCTTAATATTTTTTTTGAACTAAGATGTCATCATGAAATTTTTTTAAAGCTTTCAATTTATCTTTAATTGATCTTCATAATATTATTTGATTTCTTTTTTATTGGATTATTTTTATACAATTTGCTTTTTATAATGTTATTATTGTCACATAACTCTAATTATAAGTTTGATATGTAACCCAAAAGGATTGCAAACAATATAATATTTCATTATATTAGTATTTTTTAAATAAAATATCATTTTTAATTTTGTAAAAACTCTTAAACTATATTATTATTGATATCCAAATTGCTTTTAGACTTGGGAACTAAAACTATTTTATTTTTAATTTTTTCCAATTAAGTTTCTTTCCAACCTGTATAGTAGTAAGAGATAATAATTTAGTGTTGTAGAATGTTATGCTGTACTTTATAATTAGAAAGTAGCATTAGTAAGAATAATGATGGGTAATTAATTGTTGTGTATTTTAAAAAACTATATTTTTACATAAAATATAACCTCATGATAATTTCTTTTTTTTTTTTTTGTTAAAAGAAAGAGACATCATGCTTTAATTTAGAAGTAGCACAATTTTGTTTTAAAGTTCAATCCTACCTCTATCGTGTCAAAAAATGAAAGAAAATATAGATTCAAGTATAAAATAAATGATTATCAGATAAATATACATAAAAATTAAGTTGAAATGCATTATTAAATTTTTAATAGGCCAATTGATTTAATCATGGGCCAAATTAAAGTTTAATTATATTTAAGAATTAAATTAGGGTCTAGTTAAAGGATTTAATTAAGTGCAAAGACTTAATTATAATTTAAATGAGTCAAATTAATTTTATTAAGGGCTTAATTATTGGGAAATTAAGTTTGGGAGCCTCATTCGGGTTAAATTGAGAAGATTGGAATTTTCAGAGACAATTTAATTTTTACCAAGTCAATTGGTTGAAAGTGATAGAAAATTGCACTAAAATCAGAGCCATCATAAGATAAATACCAAATTGAACTTTGGTAGAAAAAAAGAGGGTCGGACGTCTAGACAATATTCATTTTCTTCCCCAAATTTTTGCCGAAAAATCTTGTTTTGGTATAAATTTTACAAGTGTATTTAATGTCTTTATCCTTCATGAAATTTGACAAAACTTCCACAAAAATGATCCCGTGATTCTTGACTATACCAGCATATGGTCAGTTTTGGTTGATTGACATTACACAAGCGTTGATTCAGCCTAAAAAATGACAACTTAGACAACCTACTGTAGGTGTCAAATTTAGCAGTTTATGACACTTACTTTTAACCAACAATTAGGATGATTCTGCTTTGAATCAATACCTAAAATTTTACTCCAATATAGGATAGTTTTCATAACCACGATTTCTTGGATTTTCCAGCCAACTCCGGTCACCACTGTCACCAACGACATCACCAAAGCCATTAGTGGAGCTTCCTCTTCACATGGGGTACTCCATAGCAGGTAACAATCACCTTCATTTTCTTCACCTTCGATCTTCTTCACATAATACGTGAACAACACAGAGTGAATTAATTTATTTCACTATTCACTTGGATGCTATTTTTCTTTTTTCTTTTTTTTGAAGAAAAAAACAAAGAAATTAAGAAAAAAATCCATAAAAAATAAATTTATATTTCAAGATTTTTGTGATTTCATAGTATGTTTTTCTATCAATTATTGTTCAATATTGGTCTGTAGATCTACGTTGAAGTATACGGACTTGGTATAAAAATCTTTGATTTTTCTCCAAAATTTTCAAAAAAATATAAAAATATCCTTATTTGAAAAATATAAAAAATGTATTTTCTTTTCATATATGCAGCCGAATCCTGAAATTTTCTTAGTATATGTTCAAAAAAAATGCATTTTTTCTCTTGTTTTAAAATGCAAAATGGATATCATAACCAATTTATAATTATCCGTTAGAGTTTGACTAAAATATGAAAAATCTTTTACCAACCATTATGTTTATTTTTTAGTTGTAAACGTTAATATTTGCGGTGAAAAACTATATTATAAAATATATCATTAGACATTAAAATACAATAAATATAGTGATAAAATTCAGACCTTAGAACGATTAGGTTTTTAATCTAATGAGATAGAGACTCACTGACAAAAAGAGATCTACTTTGAATCTTAGAAAGACCAACAAATGGAAATTTGACCTAGAGAAATAATCGAACAACAATGCAACTTACTTTAAGTAGGGTATATTGGGGTGATGCGTCTTCTTCTTGTACAATAAGTCCCTTTACCTAAATTCTCGCAGACCATTAAGTTTTCTAATGATATTAATACTAGGTGGTGAGTATTGAAAAATTATAATAATAATTTTATGACTGCAAAAAATATTTTTTCACGCATTTCTCATCTCCAATGATATGCGTGCGAAAAACCACAGTCACGACAATAACTATGAAAGTAAATATATTAAAAAAAGTCTCTAATAAACACTGCAACTCGACTATTAATAAAATATCTCACATCCACATATTGAAAATATAAATCGTAATGGATTGATCTTATTAAATTAAGTTTTAAGTCCATCAGTATGGATTGTTAATTTTGTATCTAAGAGAAATGAGATTATTAAATTTATTGATGAGGATAGCACTAGTAGTGCAATTTTTCTACTTTTCATAAAGATTAAAGAGGATAAATTGGATTAGACTTCAATATCTCTCTGGATCATGTCCTACGAAGTATAGGCCATAGGACTCATGTTTACCGAGGGGTACAATAATAGCCACATGGTCCCAAGTTCCCAATCCCTAAAAATCCTTGTGCACATTAATTAAAGCTAACCCACGTTGGTACAAAATCTACACAGCACTTGAGTTGCACACGTGCAATAGATACTTTTGGCTATTTTCCAGCTATTCGTATTTTTTTTTATTAAAACCCATTATTATATAAACATTTTTAATATATTTTTATATATATAAAAAATAACAATAACAATTAAAATAATTTATATATATATATATATATATATTAAAATAAATTGAGAAACGTGTACTTTAATAAATAAATAAATAAATAAATAAAAAGTTATTAACGATAAGTAAATAAGTAAATATCAATATTAAAAAATTAAGAGTTATATATAGAACAATATATTTTAATCTCGATAGTTCTTTTACAATATTATGTTTAAAAAAATATTTAATTAAATAATGATAAAAATAAATATACATGAAAACGATATTAGTCAATGTTACACACATTATAAATATTATTCGAAAATAGATATCTTGAGTATTCAACCTTTTTCAACCTTTTTTGTTTTTAAATGAAATATTTATTAACGATAATTAAATACATATTAAGTACATATATTTTAATGTCATTTTCAACATGAAATATTGAGTATAATAAAAAATATAAATGCATCTAATTAAATTTTTTATTAATAATAATTAAATACATATTTAAAAAAAGTCAAAAAGTGAATGTATATCAAGATATTTGATCTTGTTGTTACTTATTTTTAGGCCTCACGTGTTGGAAATGATGTATATCACTTTTGAATCAAATGCAAAAGTTTAGCTCATGGTTATTGGATGATTGATAAAAGTAGAGAATAAAAATATTTTTTTTCAAACCTTGTCTTTGTTGCCTTCTACTTTAATTATCCTCCTCCTTTGCTGCTGAAATTGTCAGGATTCTTAGGTTAATTAGGAATCTTCATAATGCTAAAGTTATTATTTTTTTATCTAGTCTCTAAGGTTGGATAAATTTCTTAGGATTTGCACTGATTTTACTGTCGCAGCAATTTTGTTCTAATACCAAATTTTTCTTCTAACTTAGACTCGAATCTGACGTGGTTTCATGCAATATCTGACAATCCCAGTTATATTCTGTCATTCATGACATGTTCAATCATTGATATGAATATTTATTGGGTCCTAGTGCCCACTGTTCATATGTCAAATTCTAAGTCATATAGAGATGCTCGATATTGTCAGTTTCCAAATCAGATCAGGAAGTGGGTTTTGACCGAGCAAATTGCAAGCAGATTCCATTCTTCAAAATATTTTTTTCTCGCTTTGGATCCTTCATGAAAATTGTAGTTCTGTACGTATAAATGACTTTGGATTTTTGAATCTCTTGATTTTGATATTAAAAGCTCAAGATATTCCTGTTGGAATGTTTACTCCTACTTGGTTTTTGATCAAGCAAATTATGGATAGATTCTGTTCTTCAAAATGATTTTTCTGGTCTCGGATCCATCATGAAAGTTGTAGTCCTATACATATAGATGACTTTGTATTTTTGAATCATGTGATTTTAATATAAGAAGCTCAAGATATTTCCATTTGAATGTCTAGTCCTGCTTCAAAATAATTTGTTCTTGTGCTGGATCCTTCATGAAAGTTGTATTCCTTTGCATATAGATAAATTTGGATTTTGAATCGCCTGATTTTGATATTGAAAGTCCAATATATCATTGTTTGAATGTCTTGTGTAAAAGTATAAAATCTTGCCACGAGAATGATTCTGACCCGAGGTTGCAAGTCTTATTCGAGAGATCCATTTTAATATTTCGAGGATCTATCATGATATCAAAGACCATTTTAAATTTAAGAAAGTTAATTAGTCTTGTTAAAAAAAAAAACAGGGGCAAGCTGGTTCAGAAAAAGTCCCAATAATTTATGTTGCTTAATTGCCACGCAGGATTATGTTTTGTTTCTTTTCGCAAAACCAATAACGCTGTTTTTTTACTATAGGTCTAAGATTGGATAAATCCCTCAGAGTTTGCACTAACAAAAATGATTTTACTGCTACCGGTTGTCGCAAATTCAATTCTTCAAAATAGTTTTTGACCAAGGAGGTGGCAGACAAATTTTATTCATCAAAACATTTTTTCTCATGTCTAGTCCTTCATGAAAGTTTTAGTATGCATGTGTCGATGAATTTGTTTTTTTTTTATCGCTGATTTTGATATCGAGAGCTCAAGATATTCCCGTTTGAATGTATAATGTAAAAAAAAAAAATCTTGTCGCGATTTAATTAACATGATATGGTTCATTGTCATTTTAAGGACAATCCCTCTACATGCAGATTCTTTCCTTTTCTCAGCAAATTCATGTTGGTTTTCATGATTCTCTACTTCATTTTTGAGCTGCAAGTCACATTTTTTTCTGCCCAAGAATCATTATAATATCAATAAGATTTTTTTCCTATTTCATTGTATTTAATTGCAGAAAAAAACAGGATTTACATCCTAAATTAATGCATTAAATCTTCCCTAAATAGAGCTATGTATACGCTATATATATCCTCCATGGCAAAAAAGAGAAGAAAATAGGGCAAGAGAACGAGAGAGAGACAGTCAACAGAATTAAAAAATAGAGAGGAAAGACCTCCTTCCAACCAGTTTTTCCCCCTTCCCTATTGCCCCTCCCTCTCAGCCAACAACTTCCAGTAACCCCTTCTCTGATCAAACTTTGTACTATCGGTCACCACCAGATTCGCCAGTGTTTGTCATTGTCCCAAAAGCAATGATCACCGACTATGCAGGAGCTCAACATCATCATCTCCAGTTGTTAATTGCCTGGTAAGTTTCTATTCACTCCTCTTCACTTTGCATTTTAATTACATACTCACTATGCATGCCTTTGTTTTACTGTTCAAGTGAATTATAATTCCCTTGAACAATAATTAAGGAGATGTGCCTCTTGTTGGGTCAGTGGTTTTAGAAAGTGACCCGACTCCCTTTATTTTTTTTCTTCTAAAATATATATAAAAGAAGGGAGAAATTTATGATTTTCTTGCATATTTATTTTAAGGTCTATTCTTTTAATATTGCAAAAAAAATACCAATCTCGTTTTTAGAATACCCGTTTTTTCTGCGCGTCACGATGAATATACATCTGTATGTATGTGTATATATATATATATATATATATATATATATATATATATATATATATATATATATATATATATATATATAAAGTTTTCATGCATACGGCCAATACTCTAACATATCTAGAGCTTTTTTTTAAAAAAAAAACAAATATTCAAAGATTTAAAAGAAAATGTGTTTTAGCATGAATTTCATAAACACAAAAATTATCTTCTTCTTTTTTGGATTTTACAACATGTTTGTAAATTTCAAAAAGTGTTGGTCAGTATTCCAAAAATACAAAAAATTATTTTTGGAGGATTCATATATTATTCTCTAGTAATATTTGGGTAAAGAAATCTCAAAAGGGTTAATATTCAAAATATTATTGAGGATAATTCGCTATTAATATTTGGGTAAAGAAACCCTGAACAATAAATATCCAAAATACTTTTCTAGGAACAATAAGCAATTATTATTTATTTAATCAACATATCTTTGAAAGAAGCCCTGATTATAAATGGGGACATTTTAATTTTTACTTCACGGTTTACCGAGTTGTGAAAGTATGAAATACTAAGGCAAACAAATAAGCTTTTAAAGCTTTTGAATTTCCATAGATTTCTAAATTTTTGTTTCTCTTTCTTTCAATTTACGAGTCACGAACACTTGAAATACTAAAGGGAAAAATGAGCATGTTCAATCTCTTTATATTTCTATCCTAGTTGTCTCTTAATTTATAGATTGTAAATTTATCAAATGCAGATTTTAAGAGATCTACATCCATTCTTCTTAGCACTGTATAGGCATATCTAAAGGTATAATTTATTGGGTCAATGGTAATTCCTTTTAAACTTTGAACCCAAGTTTATTCATCATAGCAAACCTATCCTAGGAATATTGATTAGATAAACACCAACACTAGTGCAATCATAAGACAAACCAAAAACATCAAGCAACTTACTTTATGTAGCGCTTACTAGAGGTGCTAAAAGCTTCATTTACAACCAGTCCCTTACCTAAGAATCTCTAAACCACAAGTTAGGTTTCCTAGTAACTATAATACCAGGTAGCAGTTTCCTTTTTCAAAATAAAAAAATAATTTGTTATGATTGCTCCTACAAGGGGTCGTCGTGACGTGGCTCTCTCACAGAGGATGCGATAGATCCCACAATACAAATCATTTATCAAATTATATTTAATGAAATGCTTATTCAAATTAATTTTTTATTTGATAAAATAATAGTTGAAATAAACACGCATATAAAATTGATTTAATAAAGAAAAACAATCTTGCAATGTTGCACTTCTTAGAGATATTATCAAAAAATAGATAATTGTTATTTCAAAAATTAAAGCTCAATTATATATAACATAAAAAGAAATTATATATGAATTATAATAACCTCTTTTAAAAACTAGACACATTAAAAACAATTAACAAAAAACAATTGAAATAGGGATAAAAAAACAAGAATGAATATTAATTTTAAAAACATTTTAAAAAACCCAAATGAAAAAAGCAAGATTTGTTTAAAAAAAAAGAAAAAAGAAAGAAAAAAAGAGGTTTGACACATTAAAGATATGACCAATGTGCAGACCTACAAGAGCATGCCGCACATAACCCTATTTTTTTGAAAATATAATTATGAAGATGTTTTTATGACCATATATAGGTTTTATTGATCTTCTAATAGTAGTATAATGAAGAGGAAAAAAGTCATAGATGGAGAAAAGGTATGAATTATGTAAATTGTATGTTGCTACCTATTTTTAGGACCTCACACAAAACAATATACACAAGTGAAAATAAACAATTTTTTTTAAATAATATATATTATAGAGAAGAATATACCAAAACACCTAGAAAATTTTTAAAGACTAGTTGAGAAATATCAAAATACACAAGATTAGAAAATCTAACTAGAGTTGTACGGATAAAAATAATTCTACTTGAGTTAATAATTTTCATTAAACATTGAGTGATTTGTTCAACTTTCAATTTTGACACTATTATGAATACTTTTGTTTTCTTTAGGATATATTTTCTATCTCAAATAACAAGAAAAAAACAACAAATGCATAAAAAATTTGCATCATGCATTTATTATTACAAATAGAATTCTAAAGGTCACAATTAATAGTTAGGTAATCAAAATATTAAAGTTAGTAATTAGTAAGGTAAGAAAGTTGTTAAAAGCTGAAGATCAAAACATATAATTTTAATGTGGTTTGGTAATTAATTACATTTACAAAGCTATTTATTTTATTACATATATAAAAAACAACAATGAAGGAGAACAAAACTTTTGCAAGCTCATCTTTCAATCTTTCTATAATTGCCTCACTTCTCCTTAATATTCTTGTGTATTTTTTAAACTTTAATTAACTCTTTATTTATAGTTGAAATGGGGAAAAAACATCTCATATTTTTAGCCATGATTTGTCTTAACAAATCACAAAAACACTCTTCCCCCTCAGTTTGCATTAAAATTTGAAGCTTAATATGCATCACTTAAAACTTTCTTTTCTTTGAGCTTAATTTATAGTTGACTATGTATATTATTGTCTCCATACACAAAAATCACTCACTTAGAGATAAAAAAAATCAAATTTATCTTTGAAGACTAAGTAAAGATTTGCATAACTTCACTTTATCAAGTTTATCTCTCTTGTTTAACATGTTTATTGGATTTTTATTTCTATATATCTTCTCTAAAATCAATTTTTCATCATTGAGTAAATGCCATATAAAAAGATATCTAATCTGAATTTGCTTAGTCCTAAAATGAAATGCTAGACTTTTTATTGTTAACATCATTTATTGTATCAACATCTATAAAACCTTCTAGTTTCAAACCAACAATTATGAAACTAAGACAAATATATGAGGAACCTTTCAAGTACCTTATAATCCATTTCACTACCTCCTAGTGTGGTTTTTATGGGTTGTTCATGTATTGACTCATAACTCCTGCTATATGGATGAGTTATGGTTTAGTATCAACCATGACATACGTTAGAGAACTATTTGCTAAGGAGTAGGGCACTTTAGCTATGTTGTTATGTTTCCGCTTAGTTATTGGTGGTCAATCCTTACTATGTCTGAAATGATTTTACAAAGGTATAGTTATATGATTATAGTTATCCATATTAAACATGCTACAAACCTTTTTGATATACTAAATTTATGAAAGGTTTAGCTTCTTTTTGTCTTTTTCTTGAATAATTCTCATACCAAAGATTTGATTTGGAGCTCTAAAATCTTTCATTGTAACTGATTTGAAATTTAAGCTTATAATCTCCTTAATACTTAACATGCAATGAACACATCATCCCTATATAGTAGTATAATGATATATAAGTTACAAAAATGCTTAACATAACAACAATGATCTATATGACATTTAGTGTATCCAAACTACACATAATCATCGACAATATAATTTAAGTAGATTTCTTAACATGGATTAGTATGGAATAGAATGTATGATTAAAGAGTCCAATCATCAATTGAATCATAAAATGACAAGAATCAAAAGATCATGTACCTCCTCAGTAGCATCATTTATAGAATCAATATAATTCTTAATGAGATGACTATATTTGCAATAATATCAATAGACATCATGCTTCTTAGGATTAACTAATTTTAAATTTAAGTTGTTAATCTCATCAACTTGCAATGAACCTATCATCCACATATAGTAGTAGAATGACATATAAGTTATAAAAATGCTTAACATAACAATAATGATCTACTTGACATTTACTGTATCCAGAACTACACGTAATCATCAACAATATAATTTAATTAGATTTTATAACATGGATTAGTATGGAATAAAATGCCTGATTAAAGACCTCTGTCGCACCCCAAAAAATGTGTGAATGCGGCGTTGTGACGACTCTTCCCCGTGTGCGGGGATTCAATGGTGTCGAGGGGATTATCTATTTTTCGTAGAAAAAGGGAGTCGCCACCTAGTATTAATGGTTACTAGGAAACCTAAAACTGGTCTTTCAGAGATTCTAGGGTAAGGGACTGGTTGCGTAAAGGGAAGGTTTTAGCACCCCTAGTACGCCCTACCTAAGGTAAGCTACTTGACGTTTTGGTTTGCTTATGATTTGCTATGGCTTTGAAAAAAACATATGTTAATTAAATGGCAAATGAGATATCATTCCCGCCGAATATTTTGGATATCAATCCCTTAGGATTTATTTATCCAAACACCGACAGTGAATAATAGCATATTATTCCCGCCGAATATTTTGGATATTAACCCCTTTTGGATTTATTTATTCAAATACCGACAGTGAATAATAGCATATCATTTCCGCCGAATATTTTGGATATTAACCCTTTAGGATTTATTTACCCAAATACCAACAGTGAATAATAGCATATCATTCCCGCCGAATATTTTGGATATTAACCCCTTAGGATTTATTTATCCAAATACCGATGGTGAATAATAAATTCCAAAAAAATAAGATTTTTATATTTTTTTGAATATTGGCCAATACCCTTTGGATTTTACAAACTTGTTGTAAAATCTCAAAATGCAAGAAATGATTTTTTCTTTGCGAAATCCATGCTAAAACTCATTTTCTCTTCAAAACCCAAGATAATATATATATTTTTTTAAAAGAAAAACAATTTTTAAAACATGCTAGTGTATTGGCCGTATGCAAAAAAAACAACACATTTTTCTTTAATAAAAATATTTTTGGAAAATTTGTATTTTTATATATATTTTAATATATATATATATATATTTTTTTATATATATATAGGGGGCTGGGCCTTCAGCCCGCCATGGGCCTTCAGCCCGCATTCTCAGCTTGGGCTTAGGCCCATTGACTCACGGACTGGACCTTCAATCCGCCTTCTGGGCTGGGCTTAGGCATGTGGGCTTCCAGCCGAGTCACCTTGGCTGGGAGCCTTATTTCATGGATCGGGCCGGGCACAAAGCCCGGCCCAACCCAGCCTACAGGGGAGTGAATTAATTCACTCCCCCGTGGGGAGAAGAAGATGAACAGTGGATGCGTGATTTTCAAGTGTGACGAATGGCGTACCTGTTTATACTGTTGGGTAGAGGAGGTCTTGGTGATTCTTCTGGTCATTGTGGCGTCGGAGATAGTGGCCTGAAGTGGCCGGAATAGTCGTCGGAATGTCTGCTGTCACGTTGCAGGGGCTGCTGCTGTTGCGGCTGTCGTCGCCTCTCCCTTCGCCTGAGATGATGGAGGAGTTGCTGAGGTTGAGGGGCGGCTTATGGTGATGAGAAAGAGCAATAATGGTGGTTGACAGTGGTGGTGGTTGCCTGCCGAGAGTGAGAAAGCAAAACAGGGGTTTGGGTTTTAATGAGAGAAAACGAGACCGAGAGAGAGAGGGAGAGAGCTGCACCGAGATGAAGGTGCTGTGCTCTTTCTTTCTTTTTTCGTTTTTTTCCTATCCTTTTCTCTCCTTTCTGCGTGAATTTCTTTCTTTTCTTCTCCTCTCCTCTTCTTTCTCTCTTTTCTCCTCTCTCTGTGTGTGTTCTCCTCCTCCTTTCTTCTCTGCGTGCGCTGCTATTTATAGCAGAGAAAACTTCAAACATTCATCAGCGTTTAATGCAGGGGTGAGGAACAGGAAGGAAATCACGATGGATTAGGAAGAAAATTTGATTGACTGCCGCTGACTGATGGAGCTGAAACGGGAAGAAAATCATAATTGAAAGGAAGAAAATTTTAAAGTGTCTCCGTGATCAACGAAATTTAACGCGCCTGCAAAAATTCAACACCGATGCATGCCGGAACAGTGTTGATTTCAAAATTTCTTTCCTTTAAAAAATCACGATTTAAAAAAATGCAGATTTCGAAAAATCACGATTAAAAAAATATGATTTGGTCCTTTAAAAATTCTCTAAATGCACCCAATTGGATTTAAACTTTTTATGCAATTAAATCCCATCAAAAATTCAATTTCAACCTTGGCTTTGCGCGACTTTCTAAACTGGTCCTTGGTTTCTGATTTTCGCGATTTAACCCTCTATCGACCATTAAACTATCAACTGCTCAATTTCACCCTTGCACCAAGATATGTATTTTTTGAAATACTTTTTTTTTTAAACATAAAAAAAATAAAAAGTCAAAAATTGGGTAGCAACAACCTCAATCATAAACTACATTATAAAACAATAAGAATCAAAACCTTATGTACCTCCTCATTAGCATCATTTATAAAATCAACATTAATTGTCTTAGATTTATATAATTCTTATTGAGATGACTATATTTGCAATAATCTCAATAGACATCTTGCTTCTTAGGATTTAACATGCTTTTAAACATAAATCTAGGTTTTAATCACATTGATTTAAACTTTTATCTTTTGTCCCCTCAAGTATTAATATTAGAAGCGCAATTAAAAATAAAACCAAAACCTTCACCGGATCATGTTTCATACATCATCATATTTCAATATAGATTTTCTAGCATAATTGCTTACAACCATTCTTATAGCCTCCTAACTATTTTAGAGTGAAACCAATAAAACCAATATCTGAATCTCATAATTAAATTTATTTTCAATAGATGATGATTTATTTGTTATTATAAATTCATTTAGGTGTTATATGATCAATACACCTTCATCTATATTTAGTTTGATTAACATTTTCATCGGATGCACTATGTTATTAGCTTACAACCTCTCATATATTTCAAATAGGTTTTCCATTAGCTTTACAATATTCCTATTTTTATAATATTGACATGAACTTTTCTTAATAGGATTAATTGAATACTACCTACAATTTAAAATAATAATATTTTAAAAGGATTTACTACAACTTTGAGTTTAAATATGCATAATTAGACTCTTCAATTGTGTCCATGAAGATCATATTAGCTAGAAACAAGTCTGAAATCATCAAAACTAGACTTTAAATGTCTTAGATTTGATCAAAAGAAATTTTCTCTGATGGATGGCTTATATTAAGAAGTAACACCGATTACACATAGGATGTAGAGTAACAGATCATTCTCCTCTAATAACATTGTAAGTGATCGGACCTTAATGGTGACGTGTTTGACAATGTAGCAAGTATGATGGATGCCTACTTAGATGACGTGGCTAATCTAGTGTTAAATGCCTAGATCGGGTTATGAATTGAAAGAATAATGTGTAGGAAAGGTGTTTAGGATGGTGGAGGCATGCGGGCTTCACTCCTTCGGCATTGTAGGGCAGATGTAGCTTACTATGATCTTTATATTGCACGTAGTTTTCACCATTGTTTTTGCTTCATCATCCTCATCATAATTTTTGGAAAAAAGACTAATAGTAACATTAATTGATCAAATTACAGATCATTTATCAAATTATATTTAATGAAATGCTTATTCAAATTAATTTTTTATTTGATAAAATAATAGTTGAAATAAACACGCATATAAAATTGATTTAATAAAGAAAAACAATCTTGCAATGTTGCACTTCTTAGAGATATTATCAAAAAATAGATAATTGTTATTTCAAAAATTAAAGCTCAATTATATATAACATAAAAAGAAATTATATATGAATTATAATAACCTCTTTTAAAAACTAGACACATCAAAAACAATTAACAAAAAAACAATTGAAATAGGTATAAAAAAATAAGAATGAATATTAATTTTAAAAACATTTTAAAAAACCCAAATGAAAAAAGCAAGATTTGTTTAAAAAAAAGAAAAGAGAAAGAAAAAAAGAGGTTTGACACATTAAAGATATGACCAATGTACAGACCTACAAGAGCATGCCGCACATAACCCTATTTTTTTGAAAATATAATTATGAAGATGTTTTTATGACCATATATAGGTTTTATTGATCTTCTAATAATAGTATAATGAAGAGGAAAAAAGTCACAGATGGAGAAAAGGTATGAATTATGTAAATTGTATGTTGCTACCTATTTTTAGAAACTCAGATAAAACAATATAAACAAGTGAAAATAAACAATTTTTTTTAAATAATATATATTATAGAGAAGAATATACCAAAACACCTAGAAAATTTTTAAAGACTAGTTGAGAAATATCAAAATACACAAGATTAGAAAATCTAACTAGAGTTGTACGGATAAAAATAATTCTACTTGAGTTAATAATTTTCATTAAACATTGAGTGATTTGTTCAACTTTCAATTTGACACTATTATGAATACTTTTGTTTTCTTTAGGATATATTTTCTATCTCAAATAACAAGAAAAAAACAAACAAATGCATAAAAAATTTGCATCATGCATTTATTATTACAAATAGAATTCTAAAGGTCACAATTAATAGTTAGGTAATCAAAATATTAAAGTTAGTAATTAGTAAGGTAAGAAAGTTGTTAAAAGCTGAAGATCAAAACATATAATTTTAATGTGGTTTGGTAATTAATTACATTTACAAAGCTATTTATTTTATTACATATATAAAAAACAACAATGAAGGAGAACAAAACTTTTACAAGCTCATCTTTCAATCTTTCTATAATTGCCTCACTTCTCCTTAATATTCTTGTGTATTTTTTAAACTTTAATTAACTCTTTATTTATAGTTGAAATGGGGAAAAAAACATCTCATATTTTTAGCCATGATTTGTCTTAACAAATCACAAAAACACTCTTCCCCCTCAGTTTGCATTAAAATTTGAAGCATAATATGCATCACTTAAAACTTTCTTTTCTTTTAGCTTAATTTATAGTTGACTATGTATATTATTGTCTCCATACACAAAAATCACTCACTTAGAGATAAAAAAAAAATCAAATTTATCTTTGAAGACTAACTAAAGATTTGCATAACTTCACTTTATCAAGTTTATCTCTCTTGTTTAACATGTTTATTGGATTTTTATTTCTATATATCTTCTATAACATCAAATTTTCATCATTGAGTAAATGCCATATAAAAAGATATCTAATCTGAATTTGCTTAGTCCTAAAATGAAATGCTAGACTTTTTATTGTTAACATCATCTATTATATCAACATCTATAAAACCTTCTAGTTTCAAACCAACAACTATGAAACTAAGACAAATATATGAGGAACCTTTCAAGTATCTTATAATCCATTTCACTACCTACTAGTGTGGTTTTCATGGGTTGTTCATCTATTGACTCACAACTCCTGCTATATGGATGAGTTATGGTTTAGTATCAACCATGACATACGTTAGAGAACTATTTGCTAAGGAGTAGGGCACTTTAGCTATGTTGTTATGTTTCCGCTTAGTTATTGGTGGTCAATCCTTACTATGTCTGAAATAATTTTACAAAGGTATACTCATATGATTATAGTTATCCATATTAAACATGCTACAAACCTTTTTGATATACTACATTTATGAAAGATTTAGTTTCTTTTTGTCTTTTTCTTGAATAATTCTCATACCAAAGATTTGATTTGGAGCTCTAAAATCTTTCATTGTAACTGATTTGAAATTTAAGCTTTTAATCTCCTTAATACTTAACATGCAATGAACACATCATCCCTATATAGTAGTATAATGATATATAAGTTACAAAAATGCTTAACATAATAACAATGATCTATATGACATTTAGTGTATCCAAACTACACATAATCATCGACAATATAATTTAAGTAGATTTCTTAACATGGATTAGTATGGAATAGAATGTATGATTAAAGAGCCCAATCATCAACTGAATCATAAAACGACAAGAATCAATAGATCATATACCTCCTCGGTAACATCATTTATAGAATCAACCTTAATTTTATTAGATTTATATAATTCTTAACGAGATGACTATATTTGCAATAATATCAATAGACATCATGCTTCTTAGGATTAACTAATTTTAAATTTAAGTTATTAATCTCATCAACTTGCAATGAACCTATCATCCACATATAGTAGTAGAATGACATATAAGTTATAAAAATGACAATAATGATCTACTTGACATTTACTGTATCTAGAACTACACATAATCATCAACAATATAATTTAATTAGATTTTATAACATGGATTAGTATGGAATAAAATGCCTGATTAAATACCTCAATCATAAACTACATTATAAAACAATAAGAATCAAAACCTCATTTACCTCCTCATTAGCATCATTTATAAAATCAACATTAATTGTCTTAGATTTATATAATTCTTATTGAGATGACTATATTTGCAATAATCTCAATAGACATCTTGCTTCTTAGTACTTAACATGCTTTTAAACATAAATCAAGGTTTTAATCACATTGATTTAAACATTTATCTTTTCTCCCCTCAAGTATTAATATTAGAAGCTCAATTAAAAATAAAACCAAAACCTTCACCGGATCATGTTTCATACATCATCATATTTCAATATAGATTTTCTAGCATAATTGCTTACAACCATTCTTATAGCCTCCTAACTATTTTAGAGTGAAACCAATAAAACCAATATCTGAATCTCATAATTAAACTTATTTTCAATAGATGATGATTTATTTGTGATTATAAATTCATTTAAGTGTTATATGATCAATACACCTTTATCTATATTTAGTTTGATTAACATTTTCATCGGATGCACTATGTTATTAGCTTACAACTTCTCATATATTTCAAATAGGTTTTCCATTAGCTTTACAATATTCCTTTTTTTATAAAATTGACATGAACTTTTCTTAATAGGATTAATCGAAAACTACCTCCAATTTAAAATAATAATATTTTAAAAGGATTTACTACAGCTTTGAGTTTAAATATGCATAATTAGACTCTTCAATTGTGTCCATGAAGATCATATTAGCTAGAAACAAGTCTGAAATCATCAAAACTAGACTTTAAATGTCTTAGATTTGATCAAAAGAAATTTTACTCTAATGGATGGCTTATATTAAGAAGTAACACCGATTACACATAGGATGTAGAGTAACAGATCATTCTCCTCTAATAACATGGTAAGTGATCGGACCTTCATGGTGACGTGTTTGACAATGTAGCAAGTATGATGGATGACTACTTAGATGACGTGGCTAATGTAGTGTTAAATGCCTAGATCGGGTTATGAATTGAAATGATAATAATAATAAAAAAGGGATGACTAGCGTGTAGGAAAGGTGTTTAGGATGGTGGAGGCATGCGGGCTTCACTCCTTCGGCATTGTAGGGCAGATGTAGCTTACTATGATCTTTATATTGCACGTAGTTTTCACCATTGTTTTTGCTTCATCATCCTCATCATAATTTTAGGCTCAAAACACATTTTTTGAACCCTTTTGTTTTTCAACAAAGATTAAGCCAAGATCTGTTTGATTCCTAAGGGAATAACATTCGAGACATAGTTTTAGGTAAGATAGTTCCTTAACATGGTATTAAAATTTTATTGACCCAGCTGTCACGAGTTCAAATCTCATCACTCCTATTCTATTTGATAAAAATCAAGCACAAGGTGATGTGAGTCTGTACAAGTTTAAAATCCAAAGAGCTTTCACTTGAGAAAATATGTTATAGAATAATATAAATCATATTCTGGAATCATTACCTAAAAATTTAAATTTTTAAATATAATGATTCCTTATCAAATATATATGAGTTCCGCTCGGAAAAATCGAACAATTTGGTAAGAAAGTATTGCAAATAGTTAATCCATGTACTTGATGTTCATTTTGTGTCATCATCAGTCTCTAAAATTAACTGATATGGAAAATGTACAATCTTAGTGGACCTTCCCGCCCGACATTTGTAGATCACATTGCCAAGAAAGTGCATGGCAATGTTCTTGCTGGGAGTCCTCATCAAATCCAAAGTAATATTAAAGTTCTCGTTAAGTGATCCTCTCTGGACCACTGACTAGGTAATTAATAACATTAAACCCTAAATATCGAAAAAGAAATAGATCAGACCCTTGTTCCAAGGAAATGGGTCGGCCAAGTCCACTCATGCCTCCTTCATCAATCGAGGAGGAAAAAAAACAGTTCTTTTAAAAGAAAAAGAAAAGGAGTTTAAAAAATGAAGATTAAAAGAGGTGTTGCATCAATTAGTACAAAAACAAAGCACTAAACCTAGTTTTGGATGATAATGCTCTTTACAGCATATATATTGGCATAAGTTAACCTTACGATATAACTACTAATTATCATTTAATATTTTCCTTTATTTAAAAATTATTTTGTTTTTGCTTTGTTTACATTGTTTTTATATAATGATGTTAAAAATAAACTTTGCTAATCATAATATCAATCAAAGACTATTCAAGATACATGTTGCTAGAGCTCATTTTTTAAATAATTTTGATTCGGGTTCCAATTGGCTCGAACACGTTAAACTCACAAATTATAAGTCGTTCAGCTAATCAAGATTTAAGAAGATAATTGTCTATTTAACCAGCTGAGAGGCCACTGGTGACAGTAACAGAAGACTAGTTTTGTACAGAGACATCTCTATATATAGCCTGGAAATAAGAAGGCAAAGGGCGTTCTGCCAAAACATCACCAATTCTGAATTGATGGGCTCGGTGTATGAAGTCCAAAATATATGCAATTCGGAGATGCATGGGAGATTTGAACATGGAACTATCCAATTCTTGAAGCGTTTTTCTTTTAGCCTTATTTAGAAACTGAAATATTATCAAATACTGATGGATAATAAAATAATTTATAAAAAACACCAGTAATCAATTCTATAGGAAAAGAAATTTGAGGATGAAGTCATAAACAAAATCAATTTTAAAAATTATCTCAAAAAAAACAAAACATATTCAAAGGAATAAAGACTAAATTTGATAAAAAAAAATAAAATAAAAGGGGATAAAATTGAAAACAAATTACAAATTTATAAATTATTTTAAATAAAATAAATAGTAATAAAAAAACATGGACCAACTTTGAAGCGAAAATAAATTGAAGAATTAGTTTCTAAATTATTTTATTCTATAGAATTGATCTAACTTAGAGGTTCAAGCATCAAAATCAAGGCGGAGAGAAAATAAATAAAAATAAAGGTCGTTGCTACCACATACATTACCCATGATGGAGGGGCTATCAAGACAATTTGATTGTCTTCTAAATGGCACATGTTTCGTAAACCTGCTAGCATGTGCATTGCATGTATTTGCTATTTTTTTAATAATATTTTATATTTTAAAAGAATATTAAATTCTTTTTAAGTCAGCTCAATTTTAAGCTAAAAAAACCTTGGTTGAAAATATAAAAAGTCCCTAAAAGTCAGTCAGTTTATAACCTAATTAAATTATTTTACTGTCTTAAGAAAATATAAAAAAAACTCATGGATGTTAGTTTAATATTTCCTTTTATTTTATTACTCTTTTACAATACTCTAAAAATAAAAGAAGATTGTTTTAATATCAATCAATTTGATAATAACAAATAAACTCCAAGAAAAAATCATTTTCCATCTATAGCCAATTCATTAATTGTTTTTTTACTGTTATAGATAAAAATATTCTTACATTGTAGCAATTGCTAGATGGATAAGATCTCAGAGTAAAAAAATGTGCATTCCAGTTTTTTTTTTATTTTAATATTATCTATATTGAAATACATGTTTTCAAAGGGCATGACGTGATGACAAGATACTTGAGATTTGCTTTACAGGTCTCGAGTTCAAGTTGCTCATCTCGTAAAAATATGGAATAACTAAAATTTTATTATTTTAATCTAAAACTGCAAAGAATACCTTAAAGAAAATGAGGTTTTATCAAATTAAAAAAAAAAAACATTAAACTCGTGAGGAGTTCATAGTGGCCTCAAAAGTTAGTGAGTGTGGAAATAATATTGTGCAATTACCATTATTATCACTCATTATAAACACGGCATGCTTAACAAATTAAAACAAATATATTCTCAAGAAAAGAAAAACACACCCACTCTAACTAGTTGTTAACATCAACTTAGTATTAAAAAAATAAACAGCAACTAAAAGTAGGGTTTGAAGAGGGGGAAATTAAAGAAGAAGTGGAGATGGGATATGATGAAGAGTGTAAAACCCTAGAAAATGGAGATGAGGACAGCATGCTGGGTGTGACAAAGACCATACTCTGTATATTCCTTCGAGAAAGAGATCGTGGGTCCCACTCCCTTCCTCTTCAAGAGAACACTGAGAGGGGAAGAAAGAAAAGGGTGTGCACGAGGTAGCATCAGTGTAACGTAAAGAAACTCAACTTTTTCTATCATTCCCAGACTCTGCTCGCTTTCTTTCACCTTCTTTTTCATTTTTTTCTAATTTTATGCAGCCCCACTTCGCAGCTCTTCTCATTTTGCGACTCCTTCTGTTTGTTCGTGCTCGAGATTTGATCTTTTTCTACTGAGAAGAGAATCCAAGATAATCGTAAAGAGTCCAGACAAAAGGATTCGTGAATTTTGCTTTTACATGCAAGGAAGGAAAGTTATGGCCCTCAATTCTCCATCGAATTTACAGTTGAATACCAAGTCTCATGGTTATCATAGCTACCATTTATACAGTAGACAAAAGCGAAGAAGAAGAGGAAGAAGAACTCATAATTTGCCACAATTTATTCTGACAAAAGTATTATAAATAACCAATGATAGTGCATTTGCTTGATGCTTTAGTGATTAGCGAATTTCATCCAAGTCTCATGGTAGGCATTTACACAGAAGTAGGACATAAGCATGTAACTATTTCACTGAAAAATTTAAGTTGTTAGGAGAATTGTAGAATATATTTTATATTATTTTCTAACATACCATCTTAAGTAAAAGCACTTTGGGTTTGAAACTTGCACAGACTTATACTACCTTGTGCTTGATTTTATCAAATAGAATGAGGGTAATGAGATTTGAACTTGTGATTGTTTGGTCAATAAGACTTTGATATCATGTCAAACAATCATTTCACCTAAAAATTTAAACTATTAAGAGAATTCAAAATATAATTTATATTATTTTTTAACATAACAGTACATTATTTCATGGCAGCAGTTGCATGAAGTTCATGTTAGAGTATAATATAATCATATTCTGGGGCCTTACCTATCAGCTTAAACTTTTAGGTGAGATGGTTCCTTAATATGGTATCAGAGCCTTGTTGACCCAGCGATCACGAGTTCAAATCTCACCACCCCTATTCTATTTGATAAAAACTAAGCACAAGGTGATGTAGGTCTGTGCAAGTTTCAAGCCCAAAGAGCTTTCACTTGAGGGGGTGTGTTAGAGTATAATATAATCATATTCTGGGGCCTCACCTATCAGCTTAAACTTTTAGGTGAGATGGTTGCTTAATATTTCACACCCACAGCAGTAGTAGGACTTCAATGCAGGAGGATTCAACATGATTCTTGCTATCTTATCAGGGTTAATTATCTATGATTTTTTCCTTATCATGTTACCTATAAGCTCTCCATGATATTTGTAACGTTCATCTACTGTTTATAAAATATAGATTACAGTGTATATAAGAAATAATTACTCTTGCAAAATTCTATTTATATTTGAATACAAAAAAGGCAACGATAGGTTAGCTTCCCATACATTTCTACTCATTTTTGGGCCAAAAAATGCAGAAAGACAATTACAATCCCCTTACAATTACAATAATCAATTTTATTTTATTTCATAGAAATTCAATTTAATTGTTATTCGACATTAAAGTGTGGGGTTTTTATGTTTATTTTATGAGAAATAATTTTGATTTATAGCATTATATTCATTACGTCTCCCAGTAGCGTGATGTAATGGCAAAGACCTTGAGATCTGCACAACAATTCTCGAGTTCGAGTCAGGACGCGCAGCTTTTGTAAGAGCTTGGGATAGTCAGGGTTTTACTAACTCACCTAGGCCCACAAAGTGAGCTTTTTGGAGAGGGGTTAGAGACTGAAATTGAGTCTCCCTTGTAATAAATTTATGAAACACAACTCTAAGTGTGTATATTATCATGTTTTAAAATTGTTTTTAAAAAAGATTAAAATTTTTATTTTATACTTTATATTATTATTTTTAGTATTTTTGGATTTTTTTTGTGATAATATTAGAAACGATTTTTAAAAAATAAAAAAATATTATTTAATATATTTCTATATGAAAAATATTTTAAAAACAACTTCAACCACACTCTAAGAAAAACCCAAATCTTCATTATTTTTCATTTTACTTTATATATACTTAACAATGTTTTTCTAAAACAAAATAATTTCTAACCATGCTTCATTTTGAATCTTACAAATGCAGAGCTCTCAAATAATCAAATGCTTTGTGATAATTTGAAATTATGGTTGAAGTTGCTTTTAATAATATTTTTTGTTCAAAAATATATCAAAATAATATTTTTTTTTATTTTTATAAAATTATTTTTGACATCAACACATCAAACTAATCTAAAATCATTAAATTTTTTAATATAAAATAAATAATTAAAAATTTTCATTTATTTTCAAAAATAATTTTAAAATACTATGTCAAAACGTCAAAGGCATATCCCCACGCTCCATGAAACTCCATGCTTTTCAACGGTTACAGAAATCATTGCCACTATCCCAAGTCATCAGTCAAAAGAGTATTTTGGTAATATCCGACAAAAATTAAAGTGTTTTCCAACATCGGTCCCTATTTATCTCTCAGCCGTTCGTGTTCAAACACTCTTCAAGGAAAGTCAAAGTGCACTTCTGTAATTATAACCCCAACTCATTTGTTTACTAAATTCTCCTATTTATGAACTCAAAAATCTCCTCCTCATTCCTCTCAACCCCTATGTTCCTCGCTATATAATTATAGTTTTTCAATATTCCCTATCCTACTCTACTCTCTCGATCCAAATCTGTTTTGAACTAATTATTGCGAATGTTTGAATTTCACTGTGCCCTAATGATGATATTTTGGTACGTCACTAGACATTTTACCGAAGTTCTATGTTGCTTCTGTTGCTTATATTATGCTAAAAAGGTTGCTAGAACACTTTTTTTCATAGGTAGACTAGGGCATCTTCGAATTAGTTTCCCTGGATTTAATTTATTTATTTATTCCTTCAGGCAGAATATATTTCATTTGTCATCGGATTTTGCTTGGTTATAATTTGGCAGAGGGTATAGGAGTGGATTCAACCACAGTACATGCATGCAAAAACAGTAAGTTGATGCTCTTCCTGCTCTTACTGAAAAACCTTCTGATCCATTTTTGCGTTGTTTTTTGTTTTTGTTTTTGTTAGTTACGATAAATATACATGTTATATTTAAGGTAAGCACTTCCAAGAAATGATGATTAATTCCACATAGAAAGCTGTGTTGATATGTGATTTTCTTGACATTTTAGCAGCTTCAGATCAGAGGGACTACGACAAACACCTTTTCTTGGACCAAGGGGGAGAGATTTTGTCATCGATGGAATCCACAAAAGGGCCTCAACCATGTCCATTGTTGCTGTTCACGCTCTTGTTCTTGTTCTTGAATTCTCGGACAATGCAAGCAGAGAATCAGGAACTTGAGCTTCTCTTGTCCTTCAAATCTTCACTCAATGACCCTTCCAAGTATCTCTCAAACTGGAATACCTCGGCCACGTTTTGCAATTGGCTAGGAATCACCTGCACAAACTCCTCTCACATTAGTGTGATTCAGCTCTCAGGGAAAAACATGTCGGGCAAAATCTCCTCTTTCATCTTCCACCTCCCATATATTCAAACTGTTGATCTCTCAAGCAATCAGCTTTCTGGTAAACTTCCTGATGATATATTCTTCAGCTCGTCACTTAGGTACCTCAATCTCAGCAACAATAATTTCACTGGCCCAATACCAAGTGGCTCAGTCCCCCTCCTGGAAACACTTGATCTATCCAATAACATGCTATCCGGGAAAATTCCTGAAGAAATAGGATCCTTTTGGAGTCTAAAATTTCTTGATCTTGGTGGCAATGTTTTAGCGGGTGAGATTCCTCCCTCGATAGCGAAGTTGAAAAGTTTGCAGGTCTTTACTCTGGCGTCTAATCGACTAGTTGGCCAAATTCCACGTGAATTAGGCCAAATGAGAAGCTTGAAGTTGATTTACTTGGGCTATAACAATCTTTCTGGTGAAATTCCTACAGAAATAGGCCAGTTAATTTCTTTGAATCATCTCAATCTTGTCTACAACAATCTCATTGGACAAATCCCAACATCTTTAGGAAACCTCACTGATCTTCAGTACCTCTTTCTCTACCAAAATAAACTTACTGGTCCTATTCCTAAATCTATTTTTGGTCTCACGAAGCTGATTTCACTTGATCTTAGTGATAATTTTCTCTCAGGTGAGATCCCAGAACTCATAATTAAGTTGAAAAATTTGGAGATTCTTCATCTTTTCTCCAACAACTTGACTGGGAAAATCCCCGTCGCTTTAAGCACCTTGCCTCGCCTTCAGGTTCTTCAACTTTGGTCTAACGAGTTATCTGGTGAGATTCCAAATGATCTTGGAAAACATAACAATCTCACTGTCCTAGACCTTTCGACCAATTCTCTGGCTGGAAGAATACCTGAAGGGCTATGCAGTTCTGGGAATCTCTTTAAGCTCATTCTCTTCTCCAATTCTCTTGAAGGTGAAATACCGAAGAGTTTGAGTGCCTGCAAAAGCTTGCGGCGGATACGTCTCCAAGAAAACGGGCTGTCTGGTGAATTACCATCAGAATTCACCAAACTTCCACTTGTCTATTTCTTGGACATCTCTGCCAACAAACTCTTAGGCAGAATTGACTCAAGAAAATGGGAGATGCCTTCACTTCAAATGCTGAGTTTGGCAAGAAACAGTTTTTTGGGGGGCTTGCCAGACTCGTTCGGCAGCGACAATCTTGAGAATTTGGACCTGTCTCATAACCAATTCTCAGGTGCTATTCCGGATAAGTTTGGGAGATTATCAGACCTGATGCAACTAAATCTAAGCAAAAACAAGCTCTCTGGTGAAATCCCAGACGAGCTATCTTCATGCGAAAAGCTTGTGAGTTTAGACCTTAGCCAGAATAAGCTCAGTGGTCAAATCCCTGCTAGTTTCTCTGAAATGCCAGTTCTCGGCCAGCTTGATTTGTCACACAATGAACTATCCGGGGAAGTACCAGCCAATCTGGGAAAAGAAGAATCCCTTGCTCAAGTGAACATCTCTCATAATCATTTCCATGGTGGTTTACCCTCCACAGGAGCATTTCTTGCCATAAATGCAAGTGCTGTTACAGGAAATAATCTCTGCGGCGGTGATAAGACTAGCGGCTTGCCTCCATGCAGAAGGATGAAGAGTCCTCTGTGGTGGTTTTATGTTGCCTGTAGTCTTGGTGCTCTAGTGCTGCTCTCTCTCGTTGCTTTTGGATTTGTTTTCATCAGAGGAAAAAGGAATTCGGAACTCAAAAGAGTCGAAAATGAGGACGGCACATGGGAACTGCTATTCTTCAACTCTAAGGTCTCGAAATCAATAGCAATTGAGGATATTATAATTTCCATGAAAGAAGAAAATCTGATATCCAGAGGCAAAAAAGGAGCTTCATACAAAGGGAAGTCCATCACAAACAACACGCAGTTTATCCTAAAGAAAACGAATGACGTGAACTCAATTCCGCCGTCCGAAGTTGCCGAACTCGGCAAGCTCCAGCATCCTAACGTTGTCAAGTTATTTGGATTATGCCGGTCCAACAAGGGTACATATGTTGTCCATGAATACATAGATGGGAAAAAATTGAGTGAAGTTCTTCGGAATTTAAGTTGGGAACGACGACAACAAATTGCAATCGGGATTGCAAAAGCTCTCCGATTCTTGCATTGCTATTGTTCAACGACAGTTCTTGTTGGTTACATGTCACCGGAAAAAATTATCATTGATGGAAAAGATGAACCGCATCTCATAGCAAGCCTTCCCGGCTTGCTTTGCGTCGACGACACCAAGTGCTTCATTTCTTCAGCATATGCAGCCCCAGGTAACCGGTCTATATTATTAGTTCTAGTTTACTATATTTTTTTATTTATTTTTAAGCCTACACTGCACAAAACTTATCGGATTAATTGAATTGTTTATGAAAATGTGGGGCACATTTAGACCTTCTAATATATATATATATATATATATATAAATGACAAATGCTAGCCATTTCAGTACCCTTTACAATAAATAATTCTGAAATACATTGAAGTACCGTAGCTAATGTCCATGCATAAACTTAACACGAGGTTAATTATATTGCTTCCGTCTTGTAGAAACCAGAGAAACTAAAGACATCTCCGAGAGGAGCGACATGTACGGATTTGGTCTCGTCCTTATTGAATTATTGACCGGAAAATGCCCGGCGGATGCTGAGTTCGGCGAGCACGGGAGCATCGTCAAGTGGGCCCGTTACTGCTACTCGGATTGTCATCTAGATATGTGGATTGATCCGATGATGAGAGGGAATGCAACGATTAATCAGAATGAGATGGTCGAGACGATGAATTTGGCTCTGCAATGCACAGCTACTGAGCCCACTGCACGACCATGCGCAAATGAAGTATCAAAAACCCTAGAATCTGCTTTGAAGACAAGTTCTTGTGTATTAGGCCTAAAGTTTCCTTCTTCCCTTTTTTAGGACTTTAATTTACCTCCTGATTAATTTTTGTTCAGGTTTCTTGTTTTTTTTGTTATGGGATTTCTAATATGATTGTTACTTAAATGTTTTGTTTGATGGTATGTTTGACCTACATTACATACTAGACTGTTTAATTTTTAATTATAAAATAATTTTTAATTATAAGAGTATTTTTGAAGAGATATAAAAATATTTAGTTTTTTTTACTTTAAATTAATACTTTTTAATGCTTTTAGATAATTTTAATTTTCTGATATTAAAAATAATTAAAAATAATTAAAAAAAATATTATTTTAAAATAGAAAACACTTTGAAAACACTTAATAGAAAATCTCATTTACTAAGTAGTGTAAAAATGTAGATATAATAAATGTAATTATATGAATTGATGAACTGTAACCTCTTTATAAAGTGTCTTTTTAATTTCTTTCATATGCCAACTAATAAAGTGTCTTTTGATTCGATTATCTTCTTTTCTTATCACCTTCAACATCATGGCATGCAATTCTTTATGACTAATGATTATGACTCAACCCTCCAATGCGAACGCAGCACAGATACCAATTGATTGGCATAAAAGAAAGAGAGGAACAGACCAGATAAAAAGGGAGGAAATTTTCCGATTAAAACAAAGAAAAACTAGTCCAATAAGTAGGGATTGAAGCGAAGCATTATGAAAGCAAAGGGACTAAAATGTAGTTTATCAAGATAAAAAATAAAAAATCAATAAGAAAAGGAATTGAAGAATGCATGCATATAGATATATGGATCTTATAATTTAGATGCTTGTGGTTGATGGGAATATCTTCTTTCACAATGGGATAATGAGCTTGCCGTATTCTACATGGTATCGAGCAAGTGGATATCCGACTGGAAAACTCTTCTGGCAAGTGGGCGGGTGGATTGTTTTGTTGGCCAACATCCAAAAAGAATTGCTTAAAAAAACATAAATTTGTAGTGTTAATCTAATATTTGATTTCTTTACATCTTAAAAATATTTAAAATCTTGAAATTAATATAAAATCATAATAAAAAAAAGAAATAAAAATAAAATAAAATCCAAAATTACCAAAAACAAATTAATAAAATTGGCTCACACAACATAGTCTGATTCGAAAATATTCTAAGGGGGCTAGTGTGTTTGTTCCGACACCACCATACAACTAGGCTTTTAGAATCACATGGAAATTTGTTTAGCTTTATCCAATTGTCAAATTAAAAATCATAATGTGATGTTGGCACGGACTACCCAAAATTGAGGGAAGAAGGATTCAATTTTAGAGTTATCACCTAGTAAAAACAAAAGCTAGAAATCCTACAGATTTATATTTTCACATGAAAGGTTACTTATTAAAAATCATTTAGTGTTTTCTTCTAATTTTATCTTTATTTTCATTGCCTTTACTTATTATCTCTACCCTATTTTTTTATTTGTTATTTATAAACATTTTAACATCGGTCTCTTTAAAAAGAAAACTCTTTGATTTTAACAAATTTCCCTTCTTGACATTGATTTCTTTTAAAAGAAGACTTGTTATTTTGGTTATTCACAAAAATATTTTTTTTCATAAGATTTGACACTAATCCCTATAAAAATGAGATTCGTCATTTTTTTTTAAATGAGAATTAAACCTACAAAGATGGTAACATTTAAATCCAAGTTTAGATTTATTTTACATTGTTAGTTTTCATAACATGCTAGCCGTCAATTCTTATTTAATGGTTTAGATGGAGTCATGTTGAGATGATCCCTAATTATATATTATATATTCAAATAAATTAATTTTATTATTATTATTTTTATTTTGTAAAGATATATTTATCAACAATATTTGAATCACGCCAAAAATATAAATCAATATTAAGAACAAATTTGACTTAAAAAACATCTCACTTTACTCATCCATAATGTAATGGACCTTTTCACACATTGATGTGTGTGTTCCTCGTGCCAATTAGTTTGTCATTTACATTTAATTTAGTCTTTGATTTAGAAAAATAAAATGAGCTAAACATTTGTTTCAAATTCAATACTGATCTCTTAAGCTTCAATTGTTTTAAATTTATTAAATCAAATTTTAATTTTTTCAAATTGGGCATTAATCAAGAACTAGATTTTTTTCTCAACATCATAAAAAACACATATCAAGCTAATTGAAATAAATTATCAAGCTCAATTTCAAATCAGCTTAATATATATAAAAAAAAACTAGAAATGTCAAGCAACTAAAAAAATCAAAAGACAAAAAAACATTAGGTAGAAATACTACAAAATTATAAATAATAGTGTCTTATTCCGTAGTAAAATTAATAGATGTTTTAGTTTTTTTTTTAAATTAATTTAATAATCATGAAATTGAACCGTTAAAAGTTTGATGCCTTGTTTGCACCACTTATTATTTCATGCTTAAAATAAACTTGAACTTAACATGGTAAAATTATCGGGAAAATAACACAATCCATAAAATATTTATAGAAGTAGCACAATTTAGAGAATCACAAATGACATCTACAACTAACAAGTGATATGTGTCACATGTGACTCTTTTAAATTATAAATTGACCTTTAAAAAATTGCAATGAGAAGAGGAGCGAGAGAAAAAAGACAAGAAATAAGAAAATAGACTTTGGAGGCATACTGAAACATTATGAAATTAACATCATTATTATCAAAAAGTTCTTGACGATAGAAATCGATCGACACCAATGAAGGTGACAAATGAAGACTAAAGTACACAAGGTGCGTAAAGATGGCAGGGGATCCTTGCCTGATGTGATGTGCTCTACTCTTCATTAGTCATAGAAGTTTTGGCGTGCCTTCAAGATTTTTTTTATTTCTTCTATTTTTCTCTCTCCTCTCCTCTCTTTGTAATTTATGAAAAAAATAAGAAAGAGAAAATGTATATCAAAACTTTGATCACGACACTATCAGTACCACCTAAAAAACATCAACGAGATAAATCTAATAATGCTAAGAAAAGTCAACAACAATATAAAAGTATGGTCATTGTTTTAGTAAACCCGTTACTTTATGTAGTCATGAAAACATATTGATAAGGTTGATTTCTTTGTACTTCTTTCCGAACACATTCTAAGACATGTATCTAAGCATTAGCACATGTTTGGACATTGTTCACTCACACCACATATATTATTTATTTAATTTATGTGGTATAACCTTGTTTATGGAAGAGAAGACCATGAAAATTGAACTATCTTGATTAGTAAGTCAGGATACAGAGCTAGTTAACTTGAACATTCATTTTGTGAAGCATCAATTTACTAAAACTCCTATAATGGTTAAGATTTTTTTTTAAAAAAAGATAATATAGTTTGTTGAAAGTTTTAGCATATGTTTTTCTACAAGTTCACTAATTGAAATGAAATAACAGTTTGTTTAGTTAATGTTTCAAAACACTTTTTTTTTTTGTAAATTAATTAACCTAAACAAAAGTCAACAAAATCTTCTATGAAAATCCAATGGCCAAAAGATGAGATCCAAGATCCAATGGATAATGAAAAAAAGAAGATAAGGGGAAGTGATATGAGAGATAAAAGGTAAAAAAGAAAGAAAAAATGAGTCACTGGGAACATATGGAACTATGTTTTCGACACACATGTACTGTTAAAAAAATCTTGACGAGATAATTTTAATTACATATTATAAAAATACTAAATGAGATTGTAAGTGATTTTAGATTAAACTCCTACAAAAACCCTAGCAAATTACGATTATGTTTTTTTAAAATATGGTTAGAATTATCTCATTGAATTTTTTTTAATAGTACTGTGTATATCGAAAACGAAGCTCCAGTTTGCCCATAATGACCCATTCTTTTCAGACCATTGTATCTTGAATCTCTTTTCTTGGTCATTGAATTTTCAAAAAATCATAGTTTCACTTTTTATACATGTTAATTAATTTGAGAGGGATATGGTTTTTACAACAATAAATTAAATATGTTTAAACTGTGCTATTTTTTTTAAAACATGGGTTACGTTTTCAAAACTTTTATAAAACTATGTTAGAATTTCAAAATACCCGATGGTTAGATGATATTGTTTGTCCCGTTATCGGTTCTTTGAATTGAGAAAAAGAAAAAACGACTACACAATCACAAAGCGACAATCATACAGCTACAAGTAAGTTGGAAAAGAAAGTTTAGAGAGGTAGAGATGAAGATGCCTTTCTGCTCATAGCCTCACATTTCAAGACATCTGCCGTCTCTTGACAGACAATTGCATGGTCAAATGAAGAGATAGTCTTGTAGAATATTTCAAGTATTATTCTCCCTTAAGAGGTACTGAAAAACCCACTAATTCAGCTTAAAAATGAATTTGAGTTGATAAATATGAGTGTGTTTTTCTTTGTTTTTTTATTTATAATCATTTATTGTTTAGATACCATCCATCAAGGCAATCACGTTCTGTATATAGATTATTTGATTTCACATTATCATTGCGTCCTTATGTTTCTAAGATATCAACACTAATAATGAAGACTTGTGGGTTGCAATTATATCTAAATTGAATAATCGCATTTCTTGGAGAATTTACCTTTCTAAGTCATGATAGATTTTGATCCAAAACATGATTGGCTTCACATTAACAAGCAATAAATCTTTGCATTAATTCTATTCGTTTTTTTTTAAACAAACATGGTTGGAATCATGGACCCTTTAGTGATAAGTATTCATTACCTATGAGAGAGGTTTCAAACTTAGATTATATATATAGGGATGGGGTTTGAGTTAAAGTTATTACATCTTTTTTTTTAAAAAAAAAAAATATTGGCAATAATACATGGAACCTACTCAAAGACAATATTGGTCTTTCCCTTTGATATAAACTTAAACTCTTAGGTTATTGGTTTGAGTCGTTAACTTCAAATACTTCTCACTTTATTAAGTTACATAATTTTCTTCTTTCTTAAAAATAATAAAAATAAGAGAAAAAAATCTTGGGGAGGGGGACTTTCTTCAGTTATCATCCATCCATGTCAAGATTTGATTAAGAGTTCTAGAGTTTTGGATATACTTAGAATTTGAATCAAGCAACTCCATATTTAAATAATCATGTTTCGATTGCTATATATATATATATATATATATGTTATCCCCTTAGAGTTATTGGTGCGATTCGAAACTTATCTCTTGTATTTCGTGTTTTTAAGAAGTAAATTCATATTCTTGGTTAGGTCAAAAAGGAAAACAAGGTGTAGAGGGAACTTTTTCCAACCAAGCAATGTCCTGCCGTGCCATGCCATGTTCAGAAGCTTTTCTTCTGACCCTCTTTCGCCTCTACGTCATAATTATGTTATGGTGCCTTTTCTTTTCTACTCCTCTCTTAGCAATGATGGTATTGATTGACATTAGAAATCTTTTTTCTCTTTGCTCTATCCGAACTCAGGGAAAGCTTTGATGGCTAGAAGATTCCGCCACGAAAGATCAGTCTAAACATAAAAATTTAAACTAGCTGACATTACAAGCAGACCAGCTAAGTTTTGCTGGCATGAATATGATTTTGGTAGTTTTTTTTTATCTTAAAAGCCTCAAAATATCAATTATAGTCATTGGAGACCATGAAAAAGCCCATTTGGCTCTCTTTTTTTCTATTCAAAAAGCTCCTTTCAAAACATTTTTTTGCAAAAAATTGCTCTTTGATTCAATGGGGTAAAAAGTGTTCATGCCAAACATATTCATTGAATGTTTCTTTAGCTCATGACAATGGGTTTTGTTCATTATTAATACTTATTAATATTATAATATGATGGAATCATTGGATACACGTGCGTCCCATTAGATAGCACAAGAGCAACCCACTTAACATGGCAGTCATAGTGCTTTTTGAAGGTGATAAATGTTGCAGACGCAGTTGATACCTTGACATTCACATGATCATGTTGTGGATTGAGAATTTGAATTAGCTATTCACTGAATAAGGAATTTTATGTTAGGTGACGGATTAAGTATAACGAAATTGAGTAATTTATTAAACATAAATGATTGTTTTAAATTTTAGAGGTGTAACTTCTCCCTAGTTAGCTCCCCTCTCGAATTTTTAGTCCACTAGGTATAAAGTTCATAGCATCAACACTCAAACAATTAAAAGTTAATCACTTAAGGAAATATCTTAAATCACCATATGTTTACATATGCCATTATGCAACTCTTTGAGCAATTAGTGTATATTATTTTATTGGCACGTGCTCTGCTATAGATTGAATAAAAAAATATTAAAGTCACAAATAATTATTCGGCAATATTATTAAAACCAACTCAATTCGTCAACCTTGAAATCGCCTAACTTGATTCCTTACCTATCTTTGATTTAAAATTAATCCACATGAGAGTTTTCTTGACATCACCTCATCGACCTAGTGTGTTAAAAAATAACTTGAATAATTAGTGAGAAATATTATTTGATTTTAAAAAAAAATTAAATGATATATTTTATAATATTAAGATGGTGACATGTTGGATCGACTCGGGATACGCAACTTAACTTGTCAAACTCGTGACTTGAATTATTAGCTCCAATGATTTTAACAACATTGTTTCTAAAAACTATTTTTAATGATATGATGCAAAAAAAAGTAGACACTCATAAAATTGAGCACTAATCAAATATCATGATGTTTGTTTGAGAGTACAATAACTCCATAGAAGTAAACTGAAATAAATTATGAACATCAATTCAAAATCATCTAAATGTTAAAGGATAAAATTGGAAAAACAAAGCCAAAAACAATTCAATAAAAAAAGAAAGGTGGTGAAAATGTCAAAATATTTGGATTTGTTTAGTGAAAAATTATTTGTGTTGTTACAAATGATTTTTTTTTTGATTTGTAGTTTATCCAAAATAGATGATGAGTTAGTCAAGTTTATCTTATATAATGATTATTTTTGTAATTATATATTTTGTTTACATAAGTTATTTACGAAGTTCAAATATGTTTTATCAAAAAACGATAAACACAAGTTATCCAAAGATAACCAATTGCCGGATAAATATTTTTATGAAACATGAATAACAATATGTTAATAACGTAACAAATTATGAGTCTAAAAGGTAATGCTTATTAAAGGTTCTTATCCTTATTACACTAATATGTATATAAGAAAGGACAATCCAAAATATAAATAGAGTAAGAGAAGCACTAAGTAGAGCAAGAGTGCCCAATCAGTTAAAATATTATATAAAGTTTCACAATATATATTTTTGACACATGAATGGAGTGTGAAGAAAATGATCACAGGGAATTGTTTGGTAAAATATTGGAGAGCTTCCAAAATTTTAGAAGGATTTCACGTTTTAACTATTAAAAACTGGATGTTCTAGCTTAGATGACAACAGTTTGGAGATCATCAAGTGTTATGCCAAACTATCTTAGTAGAAGACAAAATAAAGTGTTTGTCTTGACAAGTACGGTAGTATCTACATTCTTGTAGTAAGAAAACTCTTGTAATCTTCTAAACTATTAAAAGTTACCTATATTGGGTTTATCTACCCTAAAATGTTTTTTTTTTTTTTTATCTTTTGAGAAGTTATTCAAAACATTTTCCTTTCATTTCCAAATAATAAATGGTATCATAACAAAATCACTCATTTTAGAGTAAGATCGATTTTCTGTATTGACCATGTCAACACTGACTTCACCGCTTCAATTTAAAGGTGAGAATTATGCCTACTTGAAGTTGAGGATGAAAGCTTTCCTCAAATCAAGTTTTGAGTTGAATATGGATGGGCCAAGCTTGAAACTCTTTCTGACAACTAGAACATAGACAAATACATTAGTTATAATTGGAATAATAAAAGCCTGAATGCTATATTCTTGACAATGTCTCCTGAAGAATTCAAAAGAATCTTTAAGTGTCAAATATCTAAGAAAGCTTGAGATATTCTAGAAGTTACCCACAAAGGAACCTAGAGAGTAAACATTCCAAATGAATCTCAAATTTGAGGAGATAATAATGTTGAAAGATCAATTTTTTAATGAGTTTTATGCAAACTTATCAATATTATAAATTCCATGTTTAATCTATGAGAAAAATTGGAGCCCTCGTGAATTGTAAGGAAGATTCTAAGATCATTGCATAAAAGATTTCAGCCAAAAATAACAACCAAAAATTAAAGTAAGGATTTGGACACTACGCATGATGGAGAATAGTAGCTTCCTTACAAACTTATGAATCTGCATTTCTTTTATCAAAATGATGATAAGTTAATTAAACTTAAATTTATTAAGAAAGAGCATGTTTATTCTTTTAATGATGATCTTAATAATGAAGATATTGGTCTTATAGCTAAGAAATTTATAAAATGCATGTTTTAAAAAATAACAATGTTAAAGATAAAAAAAAAAAAAAAAAAAAAAGGAAAAGACTTTATAAGAATAAATGATTCAAAAAATCAGAAGTAAAATTGAAGTTGAATCTAAAAAAACATTTAAATATTTTGAATGCTCATGATATGGTCATGCGTAGAAGGCAAAAGAAAGGAAACAAATAGGCAACAAAGCCAACTAGCCCCGTTAATTTATTTTTATGTTTATTGAATTTTATTGACTTTTTAATCACTAATGAATATTGATTATTCTAGTTTGTGATATTTTTTTAGTATATCAATCTTTATGATTAAGATTTGATGCACTTTGATCTTGATGTGTGTACTTGCATAACAATATATAATGCAAAATAGTTGTTTAACATATTATAAACTATTAGAATGAAACATGTAAAGTTCTTTAAAAAAAAGTTATGAAACATGTTAAGAACTAATAAGATGTTACATAAATATTATTAATTATTCTTATGCTACATAACATTGTTTCAATTGTGCTTGCAGGAATTCTTTAATAAAATATCTATTTATAATCAACCTATTTGAACTACTTGCATGTCAATTCATTCTTAATATGTTTTTTCATAAATCAACCAAAGAGAATATAAATGTCAAAATATTTGGCTTTAATTAAAGAATTACTATTTGCATTGTTAAAGATGAATTTATTTAGATGGATAGTTTATCCAAATTAGATAAAGAGTTAGTCAAATTTATTTTATAGTATATAACATGATTTTTTTATAATTATGTAGTTTGTTTCAACAAATTATTTACAAAGTTCAAATAAGCTTTATAAAAAAATACAAGTTATGTAAAGATAATTGTCATATAAGTGTTTCAATAAAACAAAAATAGTAGTTTGAAAAGAACATAACAAACAATGAAGCTTGAAAATAATATTTATCAATGGATATATGAAGAAGTTAGAGTTTTATCCTAATTCTTCTAGTCCAAGAGAAAATATGGACTAAATAAAACTAAGGCCACATAAAGTAAGATTCATAGTACTTCAATTAACATGCATTGATCATGAGTCTAAGAATCTACTCGATCATAAAATTCAAATCGAGTATTAAAGCAAAGATTTTGTCTCAAACTTTATAAAATCTCGTAGCCACATAGATTCTAGTGCATGGTCAACAATCAAATCCAACCCGACATCTAAAAAGGGCTGACCCCATGTCCTTTTCAACTGTTAATGTCTTCATGAAGAACAGGATCGGATTGCAGTGTTAACGATGGATCAGGGAAACAAAATTGTCCTTCTTTTCTTCAATCATGTAAAGCAAGTGTCATCGTGTTTACTTGGAGAAGATATTTGATGCCTCTCAGAGTCATGTAAGATTAAATCTCACCTCGATGAACTGCACTTTTCTTCTCCACCCGTGCAAAATCCTATCAATGTACACATGCATGCAGTGAAGAAATGAGGGTCGAATATTCAATAAAGTATTATTCAAAAGATATCTTAGAATTCAATAAAATCTTAAGAGAATACTAAATATAGACAAAGTTAATAACACACTGTCTAGACACAACAATAAAATAAAAAAGGGACACTAATATTTTGGCCATTTATAAATTCACTCCCCTTTTTTTGCCTTCACCTCCTATCTCATTCCCACTCCCACTTTTTCCCCTCACCCTCTTTCTCTCCTCCTCACTTCCAAATTTTTCACCAATTAATTATGGTTCAATTTTTCATCTCTCAAGGTGAGTTAGCGTGATTAAAATTTATAAATACCTTAATCCACAAGATAAATGAGTCAAGTTCTCGTAACTTATAATTTTAAAAAAAACTAAGTATCGAAGAGTTGCTCATTTTCCATGAGTAGCTTATTTTTCCACGAGTGACTTATTTTTTTAGAATAATGAAACTCAAACACCAAGCCTATAAGATTTTTGAGTTTACGAGTTCTTTATGGTGATTTATCTCTTAAAAATAGCTTTTACTCATGATAGTGTATAGAAATGTATTTGTTATATCTAAAAAAAAGCTAGTCAGACAATACCCCGAATGGATTAAAAAGAAAATTGCCATGTCTCTTTTGTTATTTACAAAGTTTTATTGTATGAAAGCAATTCAATGAATGTCTTTGATCATTTAGTATCATTCAACTTATTATTAATATATGACGTTGAGTGTTGCAGATACATAATTTATTAATTCTTAAGAACCTTAAAACTAATCCAGAATATAGTTTTGTTTATGTGTTTACTTATTTTATAGTTTTTCTCATAGAACTTTGTTGTATGGATTTATGATTTGTACATGTTAGGGTTTGTTTTAGATTTTGTAAAATTATATTTGTTTAATTAATGTATTTAATTAATACATGGTTATTGTATATAGGTTTGATATAAGTAATTGATGATCATAATGGATGTATCGAGATCACCCTAAGGGTTATTGTAATGGGGTTAAGAGTTTTATTAACCATGCAATATCTAATCCAATAAACATTAGTGAAAGCGATATTAGATGAACATGTACAAGGTGCAAGAATAAAAAGTTTAGCAATCCAAATATTATCACAATGCATCTTTTACAAAAAGGTTTTCAAGGGGCATGACGTGATGACTATGGACTTGAGAACTATACAAGAGATCTTGAGTTCGAGTCAGGGCATGCACCTCTTGTAAGAGTCTAGGATAGTTGGGGTTTTATCCTCTCACCTAGGCTCACAAAGTGCGCTTTTCAGGAAGTGAAGTTTCCTTGAATCCAAAAAAAATATCTTTTACAAAAAGGGTTAATGGAGGAATACCAATGTTGGTATGCATACGGAGAATAATTTGTTCCTCACATGACTATGATAAAAAAGATGGTTGAATCAGCTTTCTATGTTGGTATGCATACGGAGAATAATTTGTTCCTCACATGACTATGATAAAAATGATGATAAAAATTTGTTCTAGCAACGTGTATAGAGTTATAGGCACCAATAGTAATCCTTATAGGAATATGATTATAGATGCGATGAGAATGAATTAAAGTGATGTAAGTGAATATCTAATCCTAGATGGAGAACCTATCGCTGACACGACTAAGTTTTTTTTATCTTTTAAGAGATTATGACAAACCATAATAGGATAGTTGCATAAATCAAAAAAAAAATATTGAACATGATATAAGTGTTCACTATCAAGTTATATTATGGGTTGGGTGACATCACTTATAACAAAATTGTCAAATGGGTGAAAGATATTTTTACTAAACAGAATAGGATGACAAGGAACTTTTATGATGTCAAATCCATGGTAGAACCCCTCGATCTATGATACTTGAAAATTGACATGTGCCTAAGCTTATGTATGTTGTACTATCTTGAAAATTCAAAATTAATTGAGAGTAGAACATGTGAGCATCCTTGATATAAACATAGAACTGGAAGAGAATAAACTCTTTTTATATAAAAAAACTTAGATACTTCCCAATCATAGTAGACTGCAGAAGCTATTTACCTCACTAAAAACTGTTGAGCATATGACATGATACTATTTACATGATGCAATTGATGGAGTTGTGATTCACCCTTCCAATGGTGAAACTTAGAAACATTTTAACCATGTGCATACTTAATGTTTAGTGGAAGCAAGGAACATATGTCTGGTTTATGTACAAATGAATTCAATCCATGAGGTTCATTTGTCGTTTCTTATTCTTGTTGACCAATAAAACTTATGGTATATAACTTGTCACTCAAAATGTGTATGAGGCCAAAATTCATGTTTATATTTATGATCATACCAAGTTCTTAAAGTCTGAGCCATAACATAAATGTTTGTCTTAAACTTTTGATTCAATAGTTGAAGCAGTTATGATCATCTAGGGTTTTAACTTATGATGTTTCAAGAAATAGAATTTTTAGATGAAGACAACTTTCATGTAAACTATCAATGATTTTTCTTTTTATTAAAAATTGTCATGTGTACATTTTATGGGAAAAAAACAAAGCATTCACGTTAACAAAACATGAAAAAACATCTTATTTTTATTGTTATCAATAGTTCTTGCCAATGAATTACAAGTATAGAAAGAACAAAAAATAAATTTTTCTCTTTGGAAGAGTTGAAAAGGATGTTACACTACCACTACCATCGGGTAAAGAGCCACATAACATGGTGTTGAAGTATAGTGATGTTGGGTATAATTTCAATTTGGTGAGTAGAAATTACTTGGTTTTGGTTTGACCCCCAATTAGGTAAAGAAAAATATTTTATGACAGAAAAAATATTGCTAAGAGTTTTTTTTTATGTTAATGTTGAAGAGTTGAATGATTTCTTAAGGTCCAACGAACATACACAAGTCGATGAAGATGATGATAATGACAAAATCAACATCAAAATTGTGAGGAGGGAAAGGAGGAAAAATATAATTATGATTAATTAATTTTAATTTAATGACAATGATGTAAAATTATTATTCAATGATAAAAAAAATATATTGTGCAATATTATTATTGACATTATTGATTTGGGTGTGCAATTATTAGTATATAGCTAAAACAAAACAGCCCGGTAAACAGTGTTTTGCACTGTTCACCTATACTTAGATGCACTGTGGACTGGAATAGTTAAATTATATAATCATATTATTATTATTTGTATCCAAGAACTGAATAAAGGAGTCACTTGTTCGAGTAGTTAGAGCGCGTCCAAGCGGGGAGCGGGAGTTTGAATCTCCCTAGAGACGAATTTTTGGAACAATTAAATTATATAATGAGATTATTATTATTTGTATCTAAGAACTAAACAAAGAAGTCTTTGGCCGAGTTATTACAGCAGCGTGTCCAACGGTGGGGCGCGGGTGTTCAAATCTCAGCAACATAAACAATTTTTCCATTTTTTTATCGGGCTTCTTTTTTTTTTGTTTACACGCATCTCGATAAATCTTTGGACTTACTTTTTTTTTTACAATTTTCATTGTTCGTTACTGTTTGAAAATGTGCTTTCCCCTTTTTTTTATCGGGCTTTCTTTTTTTGTTTGTTTTTTATAATCGTGGTGCCTGGGCCAATTTATGCGCACCACGATTTTGTTCCCACGTATACATTTTTTTATCACTGGGGTAGCTTACACGCGCCATGAATAATTCTTGGACCCACTTTTTATATTTTTTTTTCTGTTCTTTTCCCACTTATAATTTTTTTTATAACTGGGGTGTCCGGGCTAGCTTACATGCACCATGACTATTATTTTATAGAAAGCCAAACGAGATCGCAATTCCAAACAGTAATTAACAGTGAATTGAACTGTTGTTTTCGTTGTTCATTACTATTTTAAAAGGTGAATTGAATTGTGCTTCTAGTGGAAGATGGCAGGAGTGTTTGGGAACACGTTTAGAAATCTCTTTTGAACAAATTTGAAAAAAAAATATTTTTATTTTTATTTTAAATTAAAAAATTTGGTGTTTCTAGATGATTTTGATATGATGATGTCAAAAATTATTTTTAAAAAATTAAAAAAAAAATCATTTTGATGCATTTCTGAACGAAAAGAACTTAAAAAAAAACCTCAATCACAATCCCAAACGGGCACGATATGTGAGACTAATTATATGTTTTGATATTTATTTAATATTATTGCCTTAAAATATATATATATATATATATATATATATATATATATATAGAGAGAGAGAGAGAGAGAGAGAGAAAGACCTAGGATTTTTTGAAGAAAAAAATAATATCAGTATTCTGAAATACTTTTAATATAATAATATAATGAATAAATCTTATAAAATAAAAAGTTATTTTGGCTTTTAATTCTAATTTTGTGCTCTTTTGTTTAAGTTTATTTCTAAAACAAATTACAATATTTTTATTTATAATATTTCAGATCTAATATTTCTAGGGAAAAAAGGCATCTAAAAAAAATAGGTAGACAAATTTACCTAGGTTATTACAATTAAAAAATATACGAACCACTTCCCGTTTTGATCACACTGCTCCTTTTAGGCGGAAAAAAAACTCATTTCTAACATATTTTATCTATTATAATTTTACTAATTTAATATTAAATTAACTAATTACAGCACGTAAAAAATCAATTAATTTTCTACATAGAAAAAAGCCTAGCGCAACGCGTGGGCAAGTCAGCTCGTGTTAACTATTTATAGGATGGATAGATAGAGAATACAAATAAAATCTTGTATCAGAAATTGTTTAACACCAATAGAAATACCAATAAAATAACATCACACATGGTATTACTAACACATTAATTTTGTTTGTATTGTCTAGTAGCCATGGAAATTGTTCTTCTTCTCTCTAATATTATTCATTTTAAACATCGCATAGTATTGTGAATGAATTAATTTCATTCGTGTATTACAATAGCCAAGAAAATTGTTCCCCTTCACATGTGACTGTTCACTGTAAACATCACACACAATATTGTTGATGTGTTAAGTGAGTTGGTATTTTAAATTAGCCAGGAAAACTGTTTTCCTTTCCAAGAGACTAACAATTATTATGCTCATCTAGTATTGATCTTTTTTTACAAATAAGTATTATCCATGAAATTAAAATGTTTATAAGGGTCTCTCTTTTAATTTTTATTTTTTATTTATTCTATTTTTCTCCTGTCAGTTTCAATTAAAAAAAGTTTTAGATAAGCTTTCTCCTTTTTCTTCTCTTTTCACATGTGTATTTTTCATTAGTCTTTTGAATTAATGTTTTTGGTCTTAATGGTATTGGTGTGGGATTATTACATTATTTTCAATTATCATTTTTTTGTTATTAATGGTTTTGGTGTGGAATTATTGGATTATTATTTATGGTGTTAATGGATTATTAATTGATAATTTTTCTATTTTTTATGGATTATTAACTAATAATTTTTTATGTTGTTAAATTATTATTTTTATTATTTTTTAATTTGTTTTTGAATTTTTAGTAAATTTAGAACATATTTTTCAAAGTTTAGGATTTATTTAAAAAATTATAAGATCGAAATAAAAATATTCAATGAAATTAAACTATGCAAAATTATTAGAAGAAATAAATAAAATCAATTGGTTTGTGGCATATACAATATGTTTTTGCAGGTTTATAAATTTTAGGTGGTCTCCTGTATAAGGAAGGTGTTGATGAAATTTAGGAATCACTTAATTTTATTTATCATGTAATTTGTGTAGATGACTAGTGGAAAATCCATTGCGTGTCATTAGGACAAAATCATGAACAAACATTTCAGGCATATGCATTAACTCAAATTAGATATATAATTAAATCAATTTTGAGTGAAAACGACATTTAACTCCAAGGAATGTCTATTAGCAAATCAACTGAATCAAAAATTACACAGGGTTGTCGAGTGCAATGCTGCAAAGTTGAGCAGGTGTCCCTTCATAAGAGGATCAAATTACCCACAAGTACTAAGCCCAATGGAAGGAGGACCTTTGAATGTAGTTTTTTTTTTTCATAATTATTTTTTTTTAATAAAAAGTTTTAAGATAATTTCATTTAAAAAATAAAATTTTAGGCTTACAAATATTAAGTCCACGGGAACAGTAACAATGATCTTTAAATCATCGGTGATCATTCCATTGTTTTAATGGAATCAGGTCTCCAAAAATCCTAAATGGAGACCGCATGTCAATGCTTGGTTAACAAATTAAGGTTGGTATGAACTTAGATATATTTTTATATGTTAATCTATTTAGTTCATTGAGATTACTGGGATTTTCCCTTTTAAAATTTTAACTACAAGGAAAAATTTGATTGCGAGTGTCGCTACGATGTTTTTTTCGCGCTTCACGCCCCGCCATCTCCTGATTGGGGGACAACGGCATGCGGTGAAAGGGGTGTTAGTTTTATAGTCGTAAAAAATTTACAACTATAATTATCAGGAGTCGCCACCTAGTATTAAGGTCACCAGGAACCTATTGGTCTACAAGAGTCTGAGTAAGGGGACTTGTTATGCAAGGGGAAGACGAATCCCCCCAGTACACCCTACCTAAGGTAAGCTGCATTGTTGTTTGATTGTTTTTCTAAGTTTAATTTTTTTCTTACACTGCATTTTCAAAAACCATTTTTTCCACGGGTATACTTTACAATGTAATTTTATACTATAGTTAAAAAAAACTTTTTTATCTGCGGGTGTACTTTACAATGTAATTTTACACCCTAATAGCTAAAACAAAAATAATATTTAATTTTTTTTATATTTTGGCCAAATTCCAATGGATAATCATAAACTGGATACGATATCCAATTTTCGTTTCAAAACATGAGAAAGGTGCAACATATATTTTTTAATGAAAAATATGCTTAGAAAAACCTTGGAATTCGGCCATATGTACGAAAACAACACATTTTTTGTTTTTGTTTTTTTTTTAATGTAATTTTTTTATAAAAAAAAAAATCGTGTTAGGCTTGACCCAACTAAATGGTCCGGTCCAGTCATGTTGGGTATGCTGGACTTGGGCTGGACCCAGCCCAGTCCAGCCAACTGGGCTCGGCCTCTGGGGCGAGATTAGTCCAACCCAATACACAAAGCAGAAAAAAGAAAAAAAAAGCGTGAACTGAGTGGATTAATATTGTTCATGTGTTCATGAACTGTAACAAGGTGGTTGGCCGACCACAATGAGAGGTTTACCTGCTACTGTCTCCGGGTAAAGGAGGCAAAGGTGGTTCTCCCTGTGGTGGTGGCATCGGAAATGGTGGTCTGTGGTGGCCGGTGGAGGCGACGGAAGAGGGTTGGCCTGCTATTGCTACTTTGTTGTCAACGGCACTAGAGAAAAAGGTTGAGCTTACTGTTGGGGAGTTGTTGGCGTAGGGTTCATGGCGAGCTTGGTGGTGATGATGGGGTGGTTCTTGATGATCGGATGGCTGCTGCTTGAGGAGAGAGAGAAGACCGTTGGCGCTGTCAAATGGAGAGAGAGAGAGAGAGAGATGATGTTGCAAACACCCGCTACCAAGCTTTGTCGTCGTCAAAGAAGACAATGGGTTGTTGTGTGTGTGTGTTTTTGCAACTCTCGCACTATGTTTCTTTGTCTTCCTCGTTAAAATATTCCCCTATGTTCTGGTTTTTTATCCTCTGTTAGTCTCCCTGTTTGTTTTGTATATTATCTCCCCCAATTTTTTTATTCCCGTGTTATTTATAGGTGGAGGAGGTAGCCTTTCCGCGCCATGCTATAGTTGTGTATAGTGATGGGGTTGTCTCCTACAGCGGCGAGCTACAGTGGTATGGCTTCCTTCACGGCAACGTGATGGCTGGGGCACGCCTGTAGTAGCATAGCTGCTGCCGGTGTTGGGACCTAGTGAAATTGCCTTTTGGTCCCTCAATTTGTAATTGTTCTAATTTCATTCCCAATTGGCTTTAAACTTTTAAATTTGTGCAATTGTACCCCCGCTAAAATTTCAAAAGCAGCCTTAAATTTGCGTACCTTTTTTATTTTGGTCCTTGGTTTCAGATTTATGCGATTTGGCCCTCAATTGACCATTAAACTCTTATTTTTCTTCAATTTTGCCCCTGACTTCAAACGATTGGTTTGGAAAAAAAATTCAATTTGATCTCCGAAAACTCCAATCTTCTCAACTGAACCCGAATTAAGCTCAAAAACTTTATCTTTTATCAATTAAACCGTTAACGAAATTAATTTAACCAGTTTAAAGAATAATTAAGTCCTTTCACTTAATTAAATCCTTCAATTGGAACCTAAATTAATTCTTAAACATAATTATACTTTAAATTGGCTCATGATTAAATCAATTGGCCTATAAAAATATAATTATGCCTTTCGGCTTAATTTTTACGCAGATTTATCCAGTAATAAATTACTTTAGCCTTGAATCCGCATTTTCCTTCATTTCTCGACAAAAAAAAGAGGTATGACCGAGCTCTCGAAAACGTCCAAAATTTCTACCTGGATTTTTCTGCCGACACCAACCCCTTTTATTTTATTTTTGTTATTTTTGGATTGATTTGGGGAATAACTCAGAAATTAGGTTATGACAGCGAGGTTGTTGTTGATGATGTTGTGAGAAGGGTGTGAGAGAAGCACTCTACAACTAGATAAATTCGACTACCTTGATATTTTTTTTGAAATACCATAATATTATCTTTTATTTATTAGCAAATAATTCATTTATATCATGTAAGCTGTGTGATTCCTTATATGAAGCACACAAAAAAATATACGTGCAAGTTAGAGAGCTTCCAAACTAGAATGACATGATAATTTGGAATCAATTCAAACAATCATACATTTCAAATGCTATATGGGTGGATTACATTAAGCACTTGATGTCTGAGCATTTTATGCCATAGTCATATTCCGATATGCAGAATCATAATCACTGTTTTCTAGATTCCATTTCCACTCACATCAATGGCTCTATGTCATTTGTTTCGCATGCGATGTGGATGGTAAATCTCTTTTACTTCAATTTTTCTTGTAGACTATGACTCTTGGACGTGACCACTACCAATAGAGCTTTTTGTTAAGACACATGTGCAGAGTAATGACTTTTAAAAAGGAGTGCAACAACTGTTATTACTTCTTTTTCATATTGGTTTAAATTCGTGGTATATTGGTTTTCACTAATATCTTTTTCTTAAGTTATTACTTCTTTTAATTTTTTATGACTTTTTTTTTCAGGAAACATATAATAGTCGGTTAAAGTAGAAATACAAGAATGATCCTTTGACCTATTCGGATTTCTATCCGGATGTGTGGTTGGAGTCAGGATCGTCTAGTTGACCCAATAGAAATCACACCCTCTAACACTACGCCTAAGAATTTGCAAACAACCTGTAGTGTTTTGAATGTTAAAACCTTGTCAAAATTGGTTCTGATCATGCAAACTCTAGCGTTTCAGGCGGTTTAAGCCAAAAAATGCGTGATGGGACAACCAAACTTTTTGATAAGACAATTGGAATTTGTGCAAAAATGGTCAATCCATGCCATATGGTTATGCAAACCAATCACATTGAGGTGATTCATGTGCTCCTTCTCCTTGGCCCTGTGAATCCGACCAACCTCCTCATTTATTTTAGATTTATTGTATTTAAATTTTTAATGTAAAAAATTTAATTTAATTCTAAATATATTTTTATTTTTAAGTTAGTTTTTATTATATTTTTTTTACAAAAACTATATAGAAAATAATAGTGATGGAATTTTAAATGGAAATTTTCATCAATATTTTTTAGAGAGTTGAAAATAAATCACTTGAAATGTCACTGTTATTGTTTAATCACCGGCATAATTACCGAAAAAATATTACCAATGGAATCACCGACATGATGGAATAACCAATGATGTTTCTGTTAGTGACACATCTAATATACCTACGGATATATCAACGAAATGAGTGGGTAATTTTTTTTTGGTGTGTTTTGTCCGCCGGTAAAACCTTTGATATATTCAATACCAATGGAATCACTACCCGAACAGGACTTACATATGATAGCGGATGATTTTCATCTATGAGAACATCGATAAGATATGTATCAATAAACAAAGAGTTCAAAAACTGTGAAAATCAAACCTATTTTATTTCTATGTTGGGTTTTTAGTACTACCAAAATGTTGAATTGATTTGCTATAGTGTACTAAAACCCTTTTTATGTTTATGCCCCCCAACTTTGTTCGGACGTCACTTGTCATTGAGGACTATTTTGTAGATTGAAAAAGTTTTTTATTTTATTTTTTCGCACTTGCCCCCCAGTGTAGGATGTGATCCTAGTCAGGGTTAATTGTCAAGAAATAATTATTAGGCTCAAATAAGGACTACAATGGATATTTGAGACTTTGTGAAGGCATATCAAAGATGACCTGTCCTCATTTGAAAAACATGCATCCGGGATCAGTAGACTTTGCTTTTCCATGCGAAATGATTTATTGATTTTTTGGATTATTTGTTTAGCTAAGAGCTTAACTTTATTATGTGGGTTTTGGTGGTATGAGATCACCTTTCAATGAAATCTTTTGAATTCCCAGAACACATTTGTTAAACAAACATTAATTTGGCATTTCTTTTCGTACTAGACTTTGATTTGCCAAAAATCTTAATGAAGATAAAAGATCATGCAGAAAAATAGAAAAAAAAATACACCAAAAATTCATGGCCAAATTTCAATTTCATTAGATGTCATGAGTAATACATTAAGCATAATATTTCTTCACAACATCAGAGTTTACAGGTCTAGGTAGATTTTCTCCATCCATGTTAGTTAGAATTAAAGCCCCTCTTGAAAAAGCCTTCTTCACTACATATGGTCCCTCATAGTTTAGCGCCCATTTACTCTGGTCTTCTGCTATTAATATCTTCTTCAATACCAAATCTCTCTCTTTGAACACCCTTGGCTTGACCCTCTTATTGTAAGCTTTTGCTATCCTGCCCTGGTATAACCGGTGATGGCAAACAACTACTAGTCTTTTTTCATCGACTAAGTTTAACTGTTCAAACCTCACCCTTGCCCATTCTGATTCATCTAACTCTGCCTCTTTCAAGATCCTTAGTGGTGGAATCTCCATTTCTATATTTGTGTGACTGCCTCCATCCCATACACTAAAGCATATGGGGTTGCCCCTATGGAAGTTCGAACAGTAGTGCGATATGTGTGCAAAGCACATGGGAGCATTTCATGCCAATCTTTGTAAGTAATGACCATCTTTTGGATGATTTTCTTAAGATTCTTATTAGCTGCTTCAACGGCTCCATTCATCTTTGGTCTATAAGGAGAGGAGTTGAGATGCTTAATTTTCCTCTTGGTGCAAAGTTTGGCAATCAATTTTCCATTAAAGTTTTGAGCATTATCAGTTACCATCCTTGCAGGTAGACCATAGCGATAGATCAAGTCCCTTTCAATGAACTTCTTGACAACCTTTTGCGTTACATGGGCGTAGGAATTAGCTTCAACCTTTTTCTATGAAGTTTCAAACAAGCCATCCACATTTGAAATTTTACACTCAAGAAAATTTTATTCTCTTCGTGGTCTTAATTTCAAAGGTCATGAGTCTGAATCATGTTGGGGGAAGCAAATCACTTGCCACTAGTTTAAGCTTTTTCAGCAATATTTGGCGCTGAAGCTTGTAATAATTGGGTTAGAATTTGAATTTTCAATTAGAAATTTTTCAAGTACGAGTCCCCTTGCAGATTGATAGACTCTTTGTCCCTTCACCGGATTTACATTGATCTTCAACCAGACAAGGACATAAAGAACAAGACACAACTAGTTGAGCTTATAATATTACTGGCATCATTACTTCGAACACGTAAAGGTTTTTGAGGTGGACCGCTAGAGAAAAGAAAAGCAAAAGATTCATTCAAGATATGAGGCTAACTAGTGGAAAAATAAAGACCACCCAATTGAGCTGATAGCAACCATATCCAAGCAGATAAAAGCAATAGTGATACAAAGCTCAACAAGCAAGGAGCAAAAGGAGTGTAAAGAATAAGGAAATTCTGTAACTTTAGTCCACAATTGAACCAAGAAGTGTCTCCTAGAAAGACGAAACGCAAAGTGAAGTGCAATGATACGACTTTCTTTAACATTAGCGTCGACAGATTGCCTTGTTTGGTGGGAGAGATAAGCTTAGACATTCATAAATAAAGTATAAAGCAGAATGCAAAGACAAGTGCAAAAAAATACGGGGTCCCAGAAGCCATTAACGCTGCATCATGCTCATTACATCATTATCCAGGCACCTCAAAGCTTCTGAACCAGTTTCAGTTTGTTCTGATCTGTTCAATATGAAGATTTATGTTCTGTCCGAAGTTTCACACAAAAGACCAGTTGATGAACATGAAGCAAATGCAGTGAGCGCTTTCTTCTTCGTTCAGTACCTTCCATGCCACTGCTCTCTCATAGGAGACTTGCCTTCCCATACTTGACAGGCAGATACCACCTTGAAGGCACATAAAACCCTGTTCACAGTAATTTGCAACAAGTTAACAACGATACTTGATAAATTGTAGGGGGGAAAAAGTTACTTTTCTTTGAGTGGATCAAGCTGGCATGCAAACAAGTATGATCAGCTGATAGCTAGTATCAATGGAACCAACTTGCAAAGCACATAACTCTAAATATAATCCTTATTGAATTAGTTAATTAGAATTTTTAATTATTAGATTAGGATTTTCTTATAATTTTTTAATTATTTAGGACTTGGGTTCTATAAATAGATTTGTAACATAATTTAATAGAGAGATATGAAGAAGACCTCACAGTATATATGTTTTAAATAATATTCAAATTTTCTTTAGATTTCTACCACACCTTCACTTCTCTTCCAATGCTTCACAGGCAGCCAGCATGTGAATTTTGTTTTAGTTCAACATTTTTAGTTTGTGCGTATAAAGCTAAAGCAAGCCCATCAAAAGGTGGGGTTACATTCAACGGATCTAAGTGAATGTTCATACTAAATCAGCCAAACTTTACTGTGTATTATATGGAATTATGATCCATATGTGCAGCCCCAAAAAGCCAATTCAGTTTTTCTCAGGTTGCGTGTGTTATTTTTCAAGGGAAAACATAATTCCACAATACCAGGAACCCTGTTTCGATTGCATAAGCTCATGAAGTTTAAGGAAAATGTGCTCTACTGTTTCCCCCAGTTCCTGTTCAGACGATACTATATTCTTCTGTGTTATTTTTTCTTAATTACAAATTTGCCTTGCATGCATTCTAACAGTAAGTGTACCTGCTGCATTATTTGTGGGAACTCTGAGCACAGCGTTTTCCTTCCATTATCATCAAATATCTTTTCCAAAGTGATGTCTTGAAGAGCGACCAAAGTTGTCTCAAGCATGTCAAGTCCTGCCTGATTTGCGAATGTGAAAACCGGCAGAGCCTGCATAAAGCACTATACAAGTTAACATATTTTAAAAATGCAAATCTATGTTCTGCAATGCGGGAAGGGAGAAGAATAAAGTTTCTCGATTAGAAAATAATCAATAATATGATTTATATTATTCTCTAACACACCTCTTCAAGTAAAAGTTTTTTAATCTTAAATTTTGCAAAAATTCACACTATTTTGTACTTGATTTTTATCAAATAGAATAGGGGTAGTGAGATTCGAACTCGTGACCGCTGGGTCAACAAGGTTCTAATACCATGTTAAGGAACCATTTCAGCTAAAAACTTAAACTATTAAATTGTTAGGTGAGGTCCAGAATATGATTTATATTATTCTTGACTAGAAAATAAACAATAATTGATTCCGATGGAGACAATGAAGTTCAAATCTTCACCAGAGCATACATGCAATTGGCTGGTGATCATTTTTAAGACAACAAGGGAGGGTTATGTCTAGGGCTATGCATATTGTTTCAGTGCCATTTTCTTGTCAAACTACAGCTTTAGAAATACCTTCAAAGAGCAGCACATGAGTGCATCAGAGTGATGCCAGAGTGTTTTAAGAATAGAATCACTTCCTTCATTTTCAAACAGTTTCACGCCTAGATAGCACCTGCAAATAAGATCAGACAGGTTTAGGCTATGTCATTCAAATGAAAAACAAATTAAGTAAATATAAGTAGATATAGGTATTGAAGTGCAACACCTGTAGCTTTCGCATATCCAACGAGCAAGTGTGTGCGCTTCAGGGGTACCATTTGGTGGCCACAAACCAGGGTTAGAACCAGAATGAGAAGGGGAGAGCGCTAATGCTACCCGCTGAACAGAGGCTATGATACTGCGAACATACTGCCGAGCCATGGATGCTACGTTTTCTTGAAGGTGCATCTCAAATGCAAATTGGAATGCTATTGTCATTACTGATTTTGTGCACCCACTGCGGCCTGAAAGATCACCTGACGTTCTGTTTCCGGCAGGTCCAACCTCCAGAGCAGATGCGAGGTCAAGTGTGCGGTTTGGACTTGAGGCGTCCTGCACCACATGAATGGGCGAAAGGTAAGGAAGTAGGGACTGAATCAAGCAGCAGTTTTTCATAGATCAACAAGAACACTAACAACATTACAGAAACAGCAAGACATGATTTCCACTTGTCTTGTATGAACACTCACCATCCCAGAATCAAGAGGAATTATGCGGAAACCAGAAGGAATAATGGGGGCATCGTCAGAAAAAGACGCATCAATTGGGGCAAAGATGAGTTCTGCGCTAGTGCCGACAACATTCTCATCCACGCCACTACAAAGCTGAAGAAAAAGGTAACCAGGAACACAGGAAATCAACAACGAATTTAAGCACATATTGTTTGGATGATAAAACATGTAGTAACATAACTCTTTTGCAAGAAGTGGATGCTATAATAAGTGTTGTAAACCTAAACAAAGATAAAACTTATGATTGTAATATAAACACGTAGTGAAATATCTATAGTAGTGAAAATTAATCAAGATGAAGTAACAATTTACTTGTAACAGGAAAACATCACTCGGCATGAGCATGCCCTCCCGATAGCCCATATTTTCGAGCTTAATGATCTCCATAAACTGCAATGGACAGACAGTATTATTAAGCTATGCCATGGCATTAAAAGACAGAAAATTGCAACGATTTTTGAACCAAAAATGAGAAAATATTGAAACCCAAATGATCAAACAGTGAAGTACTTGCCTCTTCATTCTCAATTGTGTGAGCCAGGGGGAGGATAAGTTGACCCCCAAAATTTCGAGACACTTGCAAACTACAAGGACCAGCTTTAACGGCCGAAGCTGCATAAGCATCAATTCCACTGTCTGCCCATTCTGATCGGTGTTCACGCAAGAATCTGAGAAGTATTGCTGGAGGCACATTCTATATGACAGAAAGAAAGAAAGAAAAGAAAATCACTTCCTTGAATTGCTAGTTAGTTTCTTCTAATAAGGTAGAAAGTAAAAAGATTAGTGACCATAATAGATGTTTCAGCTGAAAAGTAGCAACTCCTTGATTTACATTCAGCATCTAATGTTTGTAGAAGTTTCATTTTTCAAATTCTGCAGATTTCCTGCTGCCATTGAACACATGCACTGAACTTACTTGTAATAGCATGGATGCTTTTGCACAAAGAACTGAATTGCTCATTGATGGAAATCCATTGTCATACGAAAAATTTACTCCCATCGTTTTGGTAGGAGAAGAGTTTACAAGAACTGTTACATCATCGATGCCATCACTTTCCAACAAAGACCATCCCTCATCAGCAAATCCATTAACAGCTTCATTGAAGCCCCTGTAAAACACGATGTTGTAAGACCCTGATGTGCAGATGATAATAGTTAGAAGTTTAGTCCAAAGAGTAACCGCTATATACTTGCTCAGTCTTTGACTTAGTGCACGTAGAGCTGCAGGTCTTCTTCCCCAACTAGTGACATTTGGCTGGGAAACTTCTTGAGAAATCTGCCTCAAATGACGTAAAGCCTGCATAAAATGCCACGGCTATATCAGATTCCTTGGATAAATATAAAGTCGATGTCCATCAAAATTACACCATCCTTCGTTTAGTACAGAGAAAGCAGAAATCATAGCATGATATGTTGAATCGAGAAAGTCTTACGGCCATTGTTGTCTTCTGGGCAAGCAACGTCGATGACTCATAAAGCGGGCGCAACACTTCAGGAACACTCCAAGGCTGCATGGAGGTAATGATTTTGTAAATTCGAATAGCAAGGGAACACTCATAATACAAAGTGACAAGATTTGCATACCTCCAAGTCCATATGATCAACTAAATGAATTATTGATCCACCTCCTTCACATGGTCTGATAAGATACCCGCTTGGCAACATTTCTGCTCTCACAAAATGCTGAGTGGGTGGCATGCTCGGACCATTTTGAGTGTTGTTTAGTGATCTCTCACAGACCTATATTAGGAAGCAGAACAACTAAATTGGCACCGTAACGAGAGAGATTTATTTAATCATAAAAATTTGACAGTTCGTCACATACCACGAGACTACCATCCTCCAAAACCGATGTGTAGCGCAGTAACCAGAAGTCACGAGCTGGTGCCAAAGTTGTAGGCGCATAGAGCTGAACCAAAAGGAAGCTCAGAATTGAGAAGATTCATTAACAATACTGAGCCAGATCGAAATAACTGAGTGAAACAGTGAGTTCCAACCTGCATATAAAGCAGCTCAATGGTTCCACCATTTCCAGTGGACATTGCATTTATAACATCCACAGCTCGGCAATCACGAAACCATGATGGCCGATCTTTGAGGATTTCAGCAACCTACACAAGACATAATTAATCCTTCACTGATTCACAACAAATTAAGGATTTTACTCTTTATACCAAGCTGAGGAAGGACATACTCTTGTCGGTTCTAGACCCACAAGGCCGCATGCACGTGCTGCCACACCAGTGCAACCATGAGAAATAGCAACGATTCCAATGGAATCCGGACCAGGCTGCATAGATACACGAAAAAGGATATTGAATTCAAGAAACAAGACTTTGGAGCCATCGCAGGTTTAAAAATAAATGTTAATTATAGCATGGGACTAAAAAACATGAAGATGGAGAAGAATCTCGTGTGTCAGGAGACAATGTCTGGATTATGCTTCAAATGAAAGAAAAGTTGGTTTCTGCCTTGTTGCTTTAGCAATTTAACTTGTCAGCATATTATAAACTAAATTATTGGTTTAACCAGGAAGGCGTGAAATATTTTATGCGTCCATTTGTCAGGTTGCTTTGTGAAACTCCTTTTTTTTATTTCCTAATTCATACTTAGATTATTAAACATTCTCTTACATTCTTCGATAGAAGAGAAACATGTGCGCAGAAAAAGAGGACATGTTGGCATGTAAGAAAAAACAATGGCATAAGTGGTGGTATCCCAGATAAAGGTGTGATGAGATTTAGGTTTTGCTTAGAAGTTTAGCAACATTATATTAATTCTATATAATTTATCCAAATAATGATGGTAAAAGCGAGCAGTAACCTTCATCCCAGGCATTTGGACCCACTCGACGGCAGTTCCAGTGGCCTTCGAAAGAAACTGTGCTAAACTCTCCTCAGCAATGGACAAAAGTCTAGAAAACATACAAACATAACCTCTTGAGCCATTTTATAGATTAAAACAAAGGAATTGTAGAGAACGAGGCCAGAAATTAATCGAACGTGAACAAGCTGCAAATATTCCACTGACCCTGCAGGGCTGGCATCCCTTGGTGGATGCTGAGGAGTCAAATGATGCTGACCACTGGTCACCACAGATTCACAGCTTGTGTCTGTAGTGGCAAGGTTTGTAGCCTGTAAAACAACAAATTATACTCAGAAACCCCATAAAAAATTATTTTTTTATACCAAGATTAATCGAACAGCTAGATAACTACCGCGAAAACTTGATGTTATCTAATTTAATTAGCCAAGAAGCAGAATTAAGGAGTGAAAAGAAATAGTTAATCATCTGTTGGCCTAACAGCACTTGAATTCAACATGGAAAGCAAATTCATAGCCCAACAAGGAACCATAATGGTTCTGAATTTCAATTTTTTTTATCTTAGTTTTTCTCGTAATTTATGTAAATCATAACAAATTAAGAAAAAGGGAGAGATCTTTACATTTTGTGGCTGCTGGCGGAAGTAACTATTCTCATAAACCAGCTGTGACACCTGCTTTTGCAACCTATCGTTCTCCTCCATTAACAGCTTATTCATTGCTGTCAATTTCCTATTCACACCTTGCAGCCGCGATGACTCTTTCCTCTGCTTCTCTCTGCATCTGTACAGATCAAACACAGAAAAAAACAAAAATTGTAATAAATCGAAGACCAAAAACATAAACTAAATCTTGAACAGTAAGATCATTTTAACTTTTGGTCTAATATTACGTGTAATTAACTAAGAGGATTACCTTCGATTTTGGAACCAAACTTTGATTTGCTTAGGCTCGATGTGAGAAAGAATAGGGCATTCCCTGATCAACTGCTGGCGACGCATAGAAGTTGGTTTAGGACAATCATGGTAAAGCCTTTCTAGTGCTTCCACTTGTTCTGGTGTGTACCTTACGTACTTTCCATTGTCCATTGCTATCTTAGTACTCCCATCCTTACACGTCGAGCTCACACCCATCATCCTTTCTACCATCCAAGCACCAAAAACAAACAAGAATCGAAGAAATCAAGAAAACATACTAAGAAAAAGAGAAGAAACATCCCCAAAGCTTCGTCCCAGATGGATACATACATGTGGGTTATGAACGAAAGAATTACCGGCCGTTTGGCGAAACTTTGGCGCAGATCGGATATATATAACTAATACAAGTAGTTGGCTTAAAGGCAGAAAACCAGCAGGAGGATTTTAAGGTTGTTCATGCTTAAGAACAACAAGGTTTGAGCTGTTAAGAATATAGAAAAACAACCAGTACCAGGATTTTATCTCCCTTTCTTGGTAGTATGTATAGCACTGAACAAGTATATATTTTTATTTAGGTCAAGAACATGCGAGGCATGAGAGAGAAGATGGTTGAGACTTAAAAAAAAAAAAGGAGAGGGGAATATTGGGATCGAGGAAGAGAGGAATAAAAGAGAACACCCCAAATACCAGACAGAAAATCAGAGCATGTTTTTTGTTTTTAGTTTTGTTTTCATTTATACTAGCATGTCCTATCATCTCATGTCAAATCAAATATCATCATTTTTTTCTATTTATATTTATTTTCTTTTGTTTAATTTTTAGCTTAAATTGTTTGCTGTTGCTTTAGCTGCTGGCATGCTGCTTTGTTTTTCTTTTCTTTTGTTTCCACTCCCTTTGGTTTTGACACTTTGAAGCTTTTTCCACTTTAAAACCCCACACACTACCTAATCACCTCTCCCTCCTCTCTCTCTCTCTCTCTCTCTCTCTCTCTAGATGGAGGTGGAGGTGGAGGTGGAGGTGGAGGTGGAGGTGTGAGAAAGCAATACATACTCTTGCTCACAACGCGTGTGCTTTGCAGACTTCATCTTCGTTGTGGATGAAAATGTTTTACGTGTTTTACTGGGTCTCGTAACTTGCTTATAATGATAGTTTTAAAACTCGGCTCACTATCTAACTATTAGTTATGTATTATTAATTCAATTGTTTAAAAATATAAGTTGTTTTATTTTATTATTTATATATTACTTTAAAATTTTGTGTTCATCTTATCTTACGAGAGTTTTAATAAAGATTCATGAGTGAGAATTTCTCGTAATATATCCTTTTTTATTATTTTCCAAAACAATTAAAATATCAAATTGTAAGTTTTAGATTAATATATGTGTGTGTCATATTTTACCAAGCACAAACCAAGGAAAAATATTCAATAGTAAGTCAATCGATCTATGTCAAAAGCACTTAAGTTGTTAATAAATTTATTATATTTATAGCCTTATAAACCTTAAATTAAATCCTTAATAAAAATGTAAAAGTAAATTGTTAATAGTAAGATGAAATTAATGGAGGTGATAATGGATACTTGGTGTGGTGATGATTTTGAAGATAGAGTGATAAAATAGGGATTCCAATTATGGCTACTTTGAAAGCAAAATGATGGTAACTTTCTGTATACACGCATTATTACTACATAAAAAAATAATTATTGATTATATTTTAATTATAAATACTTGATTTTTAATAAATAGGTTTAATTAATAATGTTTTTAGATTATAAACATATGAAAAGAAAATGATAGCAAAAACTATGAAAAATAGATATTTCATAATAATGTAACTATGAGATTCATGCCCGTGACTAACATGATTAGTAAATCTTATTTTCCCACATAAACCCACACTGGATGCTGCCTTGTTACAAAGTGGATATACAGTGCCTACTTTTGTTTTTCATAAAATAAGATACTTTTTTATCATGAATATTGTGTATAATTAGTTATTAAAAGTTTGTAAAATTATAAAGTGATGAGATAATTCTTATAGTACAATAATTTCATGTAATTAATATCATATAACTCGATAGTTTTTGAAGTATGTTGGTTTAATTAGTAATACCTATAGTAAAAACAAATTCTGACTATTAAACATTTTCAACTATAAATGGTTTAATTAATACATATACGATAATGTTTTAAAATATAATATGCTCAGGAATAAAGTTTTTTGTTATTGAATTATGAGTTAATTAAATGGTTATTCAAATAACTTTTTTAATCCAAATGAATAAAAATTGTCTCCTCATAAATACTTCTGGATGTATGTAAAAAGTCTTCTTTGGAGGTATTTTAGAACCCTCATATAGTAAAATCAGTGATTTTATAGAGAAATAAAAAAAATATGTGTTAGAGAATACTAAATTAGAAGAACAAGAGTGATCTTATGTTGAATATAGATGTATTTTTTAATGTTAAATCTCCAACCTTTTACCTAGGTAGTTCAAGAGTATTTATAGCTCATGAACCTTATCTTTTTCTTGAGTAGAGGAAAGGCTGAAGAGTTATTTTTCCCTGATAGTATTAATTATAGATAAAAATCTATTGCACATGCCTTAATGAAAGAAAATATTTCTTTCACATGCATTAATGAAGATAGATATATGTTACACATGTTAACAAGGGAAAAAGTAATTGAGCTTAAGATACTCATTGGGCCTATAAGCATTAGGTCATGTTATTGGGCTTAAAAGTAAGGCTAGGGCCTACAAGGGTTGGGCACACATCTAGCGATATGCCCAAGCCCACAAGGCGTCAAGCACTCGGTTAGCACCTCGGCTCGGGTGCTCTACCCAAACCCAAAAGGTACTCGACTCATGCCTAACACTTGAGTTTGGGATGCTAACTCGAGCCTAAAGGGCGCTTGATATAGGCCTAGTAATTGGATTCATGACTATTCTTGAATCTATCTATAGATTTATGCAAAAAATGAATATTATTTTATTAAATATTAAAAAATATTGATAAACTTTGTTCCATTAATATAGTAAAATTTTGCATTCTAAACCACCATCAAGTGTAGACATGTTATTTATAACATGTGTGTTCAATCTAATGTGTTGATATTTGTAATCCTGAATTCAACTATGCTTTCAGAAGTTATAAAAATAATATTGATTTAAAAAAAAATGTATGTTTTTAATTAAATTAGGAAAACTAATACATTTAATAAATAAATTTATTAGATGTTAAGGGGTATCTGTTTTGGATAAAATATTCCACATAACATATTATACAAAAAAAACTTTAGGATGTTGGAAAAGTGCAAATGATATGAAAAATCATACAACTTCTTAATTTCACCGTTAATTATATGTTCGATCTTTTTTTCTGAAACCAGCCAAAAAATCTAGAAGCCGGGCAAGAGAATTAATTCGACACGTGAAATATAGGGTTTTGGGATGGAAACGGAAGTGAATTCGAAATTTTGAATAATGAAGAAGGCAGGTTGCGTGGACGAAATAATGAGGGTGATTGCATGCGGCCTCACTTTCTATAGTCATCACCACCTTTCCTCTCTCATTATCATCTTTTCTTCTATATATATATATATATATATATATATATATATATATATATATATATAATTGACAAGTTTAAGTCGGTAGATTAGTTTTCAAAATATAATTTATATTATCTTTTAATACATTCCCTCAAGTAAAGATCATTTGGGTTTGAAACTTGCACAGACTCATAGTATCTTGTGTTTTATTTTTTATCAAATAGAATAAGGGTGGTGAGATTCGAACTCGTGATTATAGGGTTAACAAGGCTTTGATACTATGTTAAGAAATCATTTTATCTGAAAACTTAAATTGTTATGTGATATTTCAGAATATAATTTATATTATTCTCTATCAATATACACACACACAAACATGACATATGAAATGACTTCTTTTCCTTTCCCATTCAATTATTGAAAGATCCTAAAGATATTTTCTAAAAAAACAAATCAAACAGTGATTAACGCATATCATATGTATTATAAAGCGATTTAAGTGATTGATTTAAGCTCCTTCACCTACAGGGAAGATATATGTACAACGTGAGAAAATGAGTTTTCACCGATTGGCACCAACATTATTAGTATAAGAGAGGAAAGAAAGAGGTATGAAAGCAGAATTATAGCAACAGTGCTGCTGGCTATAAACGTATTTGTTGAGGAAAAGAAGAAAAAACCTTTAAAAGGTGGAAGACTGCATGATAATTCTCATCAATGGCCATGTGAACGAGATGCTAGAATCTAGGGTTAAATATTTGACCTTTGAGTGATCTTCCAACGTGAAATATTCACAGTTGATTAAGACATTATTTTTCCAAGTCTTAGAAAAGATGGTCAGCAAAAGAGAAATGAATGGATCCAATTTCTTGAGTCCTCCATTTCCGTGTATCCGGTCCACAATATTGATTATCAAGAAAAACTATTTTGGTCTTAATGATCGAAACATGATTGCTTAGACTGAAGTGTTTTTCGCTGCTAGTAGTTGATCCAATTTAATTTAAGACAAGACTGCAAGATCGTGGCCGTACATCGTGGGGTTCATCGAAGACATGGAGAGAAGAATCCTGGCAGCTGAATGCCATTTCTAAAGCTGGTTGATTAAATTACCTGCTCTGTCTTATGCTTAAGTACTACTCTTAGTTAGGTTAATAATTTTTAGGGTTCATAGAGTTCGCGGCTGAGCTTTTTGAAGCTGTGTGAAGGGTCTGACTGCGTGCCCACCAAGCAAGTAGAAAACAGTGTTTCTAGATTAAAGTCGGCATTTACGAGGACTAGGTAATCATAACACGAATTATGATCTGTGATTTTATGTTGTTTAGTAATATAAAATTGTAATTTAGGAGTTTGTTTATCTATAATTTTATGTTTGAGTCAGGTTTATTAATTCCAGCCCGAACTATTTGTGCCATTAAAAAAAAATGAGACGAAACGGCGTCGTTTTCGTCTCGGTTTTAATTCTGACCCGTTCCGGAAATTCTGGCCGGAACACTTCGGTAGCGTTCCGGCTTAAAATAATAATATTTCTTTTATTTTAGAACATTTTACTATCATAATATTTTGGAATTTTAGAGATGTTTCTAATTTTGAGATTATGTTTGTTTGACTTTGTGTTTGTATTGTATAATTTAAAGTTAATTTATCTTGAATTTAAATTATACTTGTTAAATTAATATTTTAATTTTTTTCATATATATATAATTAATTATATATAAACAGTACAACCCCGAAACGGCACGCCGAAACGCCCCGAAACCGAAACGTTCTGTTCCAATAGAAAAACCGGAACGGCGACTGGAATGGCATTGGCAACCTTGGTTTGAGTCATTAATATTATCATTAAATATTTAAATAATTATTAATTTCAAAATTATAAAATTAATCAAGATACATGAAAATTTACTGGACACTCAATTTAATTAAAAAAAATGCATACGGCTGCCTTTGTCTCTTGTAAGTGCCGTTCCTCCTTTCCCAAACCTATTCATCGAGTCAGCAGTATTTACCACAATACAAAAAAGTCAACCAAAGGTCATCCCTTCCGATCCCACTTCAAAACCAGCCTCAAATTTGGCAAGCTTGAGAAAAACGAAAATGATACTTTCATCTTCAAAGCAAATGCTATTGGCTAAAAACCTAGCACTGGCAGACCAAGAGTAGTGGGGTTACTTTCATCCGTCTGTGCTCCGCATCCAAAGTTAGACTTCACATTAAAATCTCTCCCCTTTCAAAGAAAAAGACTTCACATGCGCGACTTTACTTTTTAAATTAAACCCATTATCAGGTCATAATCTAAAGAAGACAATAATAATAATAATAATAATAATAATAATAAAATAGATGACAGTGTACATGAAATTGAAATAATTAACTGTCTTGGGCTCCGTTTGTTTACAGGAAAGTAGTTTTCTTTTAGAAAGTGAATTCCAGGGAAAGTGAATTCCGATGTTTGGCAGTGTTATGGAAAATGAACTGAAAAACACTTTCCAGTGTTTGTTTGTGTTATGAAAAATGAACTGGAAAATAATTTATTAAAAATTAATTTTTTTTTCAAGTTTATCTAATATATATATAAAATATTTAATCACTTAAAATAAAAAAATGAAATCCAAAAAGTATAATGATGAATTTTTTTATTATATCCTATATTCATACATAGCTTATTTTATAAAATATAACAATATATGTCATATCATATTATAGAGAAATAAGCTTGTGAAATATTTTTTAAGTAAAACTTATTAATATATATTTTTTTCAATTTTAAAAGCTTAAAATAAGTTTTTTTTTATTTTAAATCAAAATCTCAATGCAAAATTTTAATTTTTTTTATGGTAGTTTTGAGCTACGGTTTGGATTTTTATAGAAGTAGTATTCGATGGTGATTCATCCTTTAGGGTGTGGGGTTTATTCTTTGTTAAAGAAAAGGAAAATGTTTTCCGATGCTTAAAAAGAGGAAAACAGTTTTCTTTTGGGAAGGGTTGTGTTTTTCTTGGTTGGAAACCACTTTCTTGGAAAGTGGTTTCTCAAAGTTCACCAAACACAGGAAAGTTGTTTCCAGCAAACAAACAAGGCCTTAGAGAAAACTTGGTACTGTATAATGGGTTATTTTTAAAAATAATTTTTAATTAGAAATGCATGGAAATAATAGTTTTTGTATTTAAAAAATCTATATTTAATATTAATATATCAAAAGAATCTAAAATATATATATATATATAGTAATAACAAAGTTAATTTGTGTCTTTATTTGCTTTGTTTTTTCAAATTAACAATATGTCAACGACTGTGACATCGGGCGTGGGCTGGTAAGAGTAGTAGGAGCATACCCCGCCACTCCCGCAGCTTCCATGGAAATATGTGCCACTCATTGACAAGATATGTTATTTTAGAAATTTTTATTAATTTTTAATTTGAGATATATAAAATAAGAATACAGTTTATACTTTATATAGCCATTAACAAATCAATCTCCAAATTTTAAATTCTGCATGTCTCTCCCTGGCCTTTCTAGGTTGTAACACATTTAGTAATTGTTTGTTTTGAAAATATTTTATATCCAGAAATGTATCAAAATAATTTTTATTTTATTTTTTTAAAATTATTTTTGACATCAGCACATGAAAATTATCTAAATACACCCAAAAAATTAATTTAAAATAAAAAAAAAATATTTTTTTCAAAAACATTTTGAAACACAATATCAAATAAGAATTTAACTCCAATGGTAAGTCTCATTAAATTAAAAAGAAACTAAAATACGTTGGGATACTTTGTTTTTTAAGAAGATTTGACTTCCCCATTATCTCTCAATTTTTGACTCTTAAGAAAATCATAAAATAATATTATTTAAGATTTAATTTCATTTTGTAAAATCTAGTTTGAAAATATGCCTAATATCATAGAACAAAAAATATTCCAACTTTGAATGGTATGGTGCATGCATGCATAAAAGAACCCTAGTTTTTAATGATAAATAATTTTCTTCCTCCACTATTAGCATTAATTGAGTCTCAATAGGGTGTAATGTAATAGTAGAAGGCTTGCAATCTACACATCAGGTCTCGAGTTCGAGTCAGAGCATATATTTTTTATAAAAGCATACAACAATCAAGATTTTATTCTTTCACCTGAACCCACAAAATATACTTTCTAGGAAGCACAGTTTCCTCTCATCCAAATAAAAAAATTAATTGAGCCGGCCTTTTCTATTAAATTTTCAATTTTATTAATCATTTTTATTTTATTATATATGACTTTAAGTTTGCTATATTAGTATAAATTATGTATGGAGAAAAAGTGAGTATCTTTTTCATTAAATTGAGTCGGAGTCCCTTCTTTTATTTTGTGCTCAACTAAAAATTTTAAATTTACGAGAACTTGGGTCCCACTTTTATGAAAATTATTTTTTTGATCAAATGTAATTTATGAAAAATAATTTTCAAAAATAAAAATATATATTATTTTAATATAAATACTTCAAAACCTCTTAATACTGTTAGCCCATGGAATGATGACATGTGTCCACGTTGATTGTAGCGTGCACCCAACGCCAATAGACTTATCTGTGGTGTAGTTGTTCACAGGTGTTGCCACTCCAGGCGTGAAGAGTGAATACTTCTCCTCACCAGCAGCCACCTCACTTCTGCGTGTATCATATTTTTCTTTTTCTTTTTCTTTTCATCGACTTTCTGTCTCGTGGATTTCTTTGACCTTTTGTTTAGCAATTTTTTTTAATTATTTATTTCCATTGAGAAGTCTTATTATGTTTAAATAAAAAATTAAATAGAACGTATTAATTCGAATATTTTTATATAAATAATTTCTATATTAAAACTATCCAAAAATATTTAAGAATTATTTTCATATCTTTTATTCTTATCATACTTTGAAAAAAAAAAATGAAATTCAATATCCAACACAAGGTAAGCAAATCAGCTCATTTAAATCATCTTTTTGTTAACTATATGATTATAATTTTTTTTATTTCTTTTTTAATGATTTGGGATTGCTTTGGATTCGTTGAACAGCACTTACATTTCACTTTAATTCTATACAGTTTTGCTGCCATAATATTTTTGCTTTCTCATGATTCCTGAATCACGTTTAATGCTTGCATGCATGCACAGCTAAACCCTACTCTGTACCTTCTCGATGAATTGCTACGAATTAGCTCAAATAAGCTCCGAGCTATCAATTTCATGGCATGCTGCTGCATTAATTTTTGTCGATGTTCTTTGTAATGACCCGTACTCATAACTTAGAGTATGATTGGTATTGCGGTTGCTATTATAGTTGAGATTTAAAAAAATAGTTTTATAAAAAGCAACTTTATGAAAAGCACTTTTAGTTGCGGTTCATAAAAATAGTTTCATAAATAGCAGTTTCATGAAAAGCATTTTTAGTTGCGGTTCATAATAAAAAATAGTTTCATGAAAAGCACTTTTAGTTGCGGTTCATAACTGAAATTGAAGTATTTTGTTAAAACTGTGGTTGAGTTTGAGGTTTAATGAAAAACAGTTTCTTATGTTTGGTTACAATGCTTTTAATATTACTAAAAAAATCTGAGCTATAATTTTTTTTTCATTTAATTAAAAAGGTGTTTTGAAATATATATTAATTAATTTTAAGCTAAAGAAGCATATAATCAATAAACTAAAGAAATGATACAAATCAAGCAAAACCCAAAAACAAAAGTCAAAGTGTAAGCAAACACAGCTGCTACGCAATCACATAGTCTTTCCTCTCTCCTAGGCTGATATACAAATAATGAAAAGTAGCTATATGCTATTTTTTTTACACCGGCGTTTCATTCACTATTTTATGTGGGACCCATACAATATTTTTTCTTTTTAAACCTAAACCAAATACTAAGCTTGGAGCTTTTTTCTAAACACTGGTTATACCACAAAAACAAAAACTCATTTAATTAAGCATTGTTTCCTTCTTCGGAGAAAAGATTGTTGGTACACATTATTTAGTTAAATTAATTAACTAGCATGCAAAAAAAAAATTGTTTGCAGAATTATTAGCAATATAAAAACACATAACAAAATCTAATTAAACTTAGCCCACACATAAAAATATGGGTGATCAATCATGGTTAATCTATTATCGATCTATCTATTATAATCAATCTTTGATTATCTTATCTATCATGGTTAATAATTCATGATCGATTTCTTTGAAAAAATATGTTAATGCTTCAAATGTTAAATAAACACTCGAAAATAAATATATTTTTGAAAATTATTTTCCAACAAATAAGGAGTATCACATTAATATCAAGGATCCAATCCTTTTTCCTTGAAGCTAAATTGTTTTTCATTGGTATATATGATTTTAGTGTAGGTAGTTTACCAGTTTCCACAAAGATTGCACAACAAGTCCTATGAAAAATTTCGAAAACAAACTCAAGTTCAATGTACAGCAATTTTAGTTGAAATCACAAGTGCAAAAATTGTAATGAACAATAAAATGAATGAGAAAGAACCTTCCATTGAAGATTTGAATATTACTAACAAGTATCAAAATTATATAATGCAAACATAAGAACAAGATTCTAGGATTTATTTATTTACAATAACTAATTTTATGTGATGTTCCTAATTAAATTAATCAAGTATAATGTTTTATTGTTGATAATCAAGTTTATCTAATTTATTCATCAATCTCTCTCGGACATTAATAAAATATCTTAACAAGTAATTTTTTTACATCTCTGTGAAAAATCTTAATTAACAAAAGATTATTATCAACAATGAAAATCCTAAAAACTACACAAATCTTTAGATATCTCTATCCTACGAATTCCTTATGGTATCTCAAATATAAGTTGCAAGAAGTGTTGCTCTTTAATCTCAAATTGAACTCAACATCATGTAAACAATGATCATTCATTCACAAGAATTGAGTTTAAAATGAGATAATCACCAATTCTAAATTGGCCGCAACGTGAATGCAAGAAGAAGATTTAACTAAAAACAACATAGTCATTTATGTTATAAGTAGTAAATATTCCACTATGAGTTATAATTGAATTGTCTCTATGGTAACTATGAATAACCTTTGATTTAACTGTCATAATATATTTCTGGGTTATTCCTCCAAATATACCCAAAATAAAACAAAAAGAACAAAAGTAAAATAAAAGGGCTGGCGTCAGTAGAAAAATAAAGGTGGAAAATTTATACATTTTCGAGAGCCCGATCATACCTCTTCGTGTCTAAAAATGAAGAAAAATACATATTAAGGCTAAAATAATTTATTATTGAATAAATCTGAATAAAAAATAAGCCGAAAGGCATAATTATATTTTTTTTATAGGCCAATTTGATTTAATCGCAGGGCAAATTAAAGTATAATTATGTTTAGAATTAATTTAAGGTCCAATTGAAGGGTTTAATTAAAGTGCAAGGACTTAATTATAATGTAGATTGGTCAAATTAATTTTATTAAGGGCTTAATCGATAAAAAATAAAGTTCTTGAGCTTAATTCGGGTTCAATTGAGAAGATTGGATTTTTTAGAGACTGGATTGAATTTTTTCCAAGCAAATTTTGTTGAAGTGAGGGGAAACTTGAAGACATTGAGAGTTAAATGGTCAATTGAGGGTTAAATTGCATAAATTTGAAACAACGACCAAAATGAAAAAGACATGCAAAGTTAAGGTTGCTATTGAAATTTTTGTGGGGATACAATTGCACAAATATAAAAGTTTAAAGTCAATTGGGAGTGTAATTAGAGCAGTTACAAATTAAGGGACTAAAGCACATTTACACCTTCTCCCAAATCATCCCAAAATCCTGTTGACGTGACTACAATGTTCAATCATTGAACAGAGCATGCACGCAGCTGCAGGTGACCAAAAGGCAACCCCTTGCTACACACAATGTGCAACTGAAGGGTTACCTCATTTGCCTATAAATAACAAGAAATAAACCATGCAATGGGAGGGATAGGGATATGGAGAAAATAATATAACACAACGGAGAAGACGAGAACACGGTGTGGGAGTAATGCAGAGATGTCATGACCAAAAAACTTACACGTGAGCTTAACCACAGACAACCGCCCTCTGCATCTCCCTCAATATTGGCAAGACACTAGCACTAACAGCAACAACAGCAGCTAGCAATAGTAAGTCACGCAGCACCTGGCTCTCTTTCTCTCTCCTTCCTTTGCAACAACTCCCTCTCTCTCTTTCCTTCCTCTCACAGCAACTGCAGCAGCTTCGTCTAGCGAAAAACCAATAATAAGGCTCTACTGACACAACAACAGCTCCCTCTCTCTCTCCCTTCTCTTGCACAAGTTCAATAGCAACCCCTTTACCAGCAGCAAGCTTCTGGTGCTCCTCCCGGTCACCACAGACCACCATTTCTGATGTCACTATCACAGGAAGAATCACATTTCCCTCCTCTACTCGGTGACAGTAGCAAATAAGCCTCTCATAACCCTTGGTCAACCACCTTCTCATAACACGTGAACACTACAAGAGTGAATCAATTCACTCTACACTATTAACGCAATACGTGAACAGTGCAAGAGTTTTCATTTTTTGTGCTTTGATTTTTGGATTGGATCTGCTCTCGACCCGACCTAGTTGGTGGGGTCGAGTCTAGCCCAAATTTAGCAAAGTTAGGCCCCCCTTGGCTAGGGCAGTCCATTTTGTTGGTTCAGGTCTAGTTTGAATTTTTTATTTTTTTGTTAAAAAAATAATATAAAAAATTGTATTTTGAAAAACATATGTTGCTTTTGTACACACCGCCAAATTCTCAGTTTTTTTCCAAGCATATTTTTTGTAAAAAAACAAAATTTTCATTGTTCATATGTTTGAATGAAAATTAATAGTGTAACTTGTTTATGATTATCCATTGGAATTTGGCCTAAAATATTTTAAAAAATAACAATTATTTTGTTTTAGTTATTAGGGTGTAAAATTATACTGTAAAGTATACCCGCAGATAGTATAAAGAGAGATTTTAAATGTAGTGTGAAAAAATTTCAAACTTTAGAACGGTTAGGTTTTTGACTTCCAACGAGGTAGAAACTTCATCACGAAAGGAGATCTATTTAAAGCCTTAAAAAACACCAATGAATAAAAAATCTGACTTAGAAAACACAATCAAACAACAATGTAGTTTACCTTAGGTATGGTATACTAGGGGTGATATATTTTTCCCTTCCATAACATGTTCCCTTACCCAGACTCTCGCGGATCATTAGATTTTCTAGTGACTTTAATACTAGAAGGCGACTCCTAAGATTTATAGTCATAATTTTATGACTATAAAACCCTTCTTTTTTTGCGTCGTCTCCTTTCCAAGGATGGTGAGGGTCGAAACATGAAAAACATCATCGCAACATTAACCATGATTATTATCAGGAATCCAAAAGTTCCACTATAAACCAACATTAAATAGCAACAAGGGTCTTCCTCTCGAACACCATTCTCCCTCATAGTCCATTAACAACACTGTGAGCGGTGGACCAACAGTTCCTCAGCTATAGTAGGAGCATCTCGATCCTCATGAACCAGAATTTATATCTTATATATCCAACAATAATGATTTTGAACGAAACAGGGTTAAGTAGAAGCAATATACCCCAACTACTTCTAGGATTAAAAAAAAATCATATTTCCAGTTACGATAACCGCTACACTTGACAAAAACAAAACCAGGTGCAATCTCATTCTCTTTTTTTTCACCAACAATAGGGTTTTCTTCTCAGCTGTGCCAACTCTTCCTTACCAACTAAGAAACACCCTTCCTCATCCAAGTAACATTCATCCTTAATCTTTTCTTTAATTGTTTTCTTTTTTTTCTTTTTGTAAAATGTAAATTAATTAATGTTCCTGTATATGAAAAGAAGGGTTGGACCCTCCTTCCAGCCTATAATATAGGCTGGAAGGAGGGTCCAACCCTACTAATATATATATATATATATATATATATATATATATATATATATATATATATATATATATATATATAGAGAGAGAGAGAGAGAGAGAGAGAGAGAGAGAGAGAGAGAGAGATTTGTTAGGGCATGTATAGGCTTAACCAAACAAGTTTAGTTTTGAGCTTTAGGCCTAACCAATCTAAACCTAGGGTTAAGGGTGCGTTTGACAAACACACTCTTATGTTTTTCTTTTAATTTTTAAATTGTTCTTATTTTTAGTATTTTTCCAAATATGCCTTTAGAAAAATTAAAATATCAAAAATATATCAAAATATTTTCTTTAGTGTTTTCGTGTGTTGCTTACAACCAAATATCTTAAAAACGAATTGAAGTTTCAATAGAAAAATATGTTTGTTTATGTTTTGGGGGGTTTTGCATATATTTGGGATTTAAAATGTTTTTAATAAATCCCTAAAAATTTGATCAATATTTCAAAAATTATTATTTTTCTTACTGGATGAGAATTAATTATAAACACTCTAATATAAATATCAGACCTCCAGGGTAGGCTAGTATTTGAAATATTAGTAATTCCCCCAAAAATTCTCAGAGTTAATTATTTATAATCACCAATTAGGAGTATTTCATCATGGTAGATAGAAAAAAAAAATCACTGTCAAAGATAAGTAAACCCTATTCGGGCACCTACATTGATTTTTCTAATATAGAAATATTTTTTAGTACATGAGCCCATAACATATTTCAAAAACAAGTTTACTCATATGAGTAAACCATAAGTCATCGATAAACTACCGGTTAAGAACCCACTGAAATCTTTTCACCACATGAAAATCACAAAGTAGTTTATCTAAGGTAGGGTGTGCTAGAGATGCTAATACCTTACTAGCCACAACAAATCTCTTATGCTTAGCGTCTCTATGAAGACCAGTACACTCATGTTTTCTAGAGACCTAAAACAAATAACTAAGTGGTGACTCTCAAAACCCTTGAGCTCATCATGCCGACCTGACGACAATTATTGACAATGATGGTCTATTACAATTAATCTATCATGGTTGATTTTGTTGGAAAATAGTGCTAGCACTTCTCATATTTAATAAACAATAAATAAAATAAATGTATTTACTCAATGAAGACTTACATTTGAATAAAGAAAGCAAATTACATTGTTTTCTATAATCCAATTCTTTTTTCTTGAGATTACATTATCTGCCACATGAGGCCAATTGTCTCGATATAAGTAGCCTTTTAGATTTAATAACAATACCATGAAATATTGCACTATCGATATGGTTCTCTTATGATAAGAACTTAAAACTCTAAAAGAGATTGTGGATTGAAAAACAAATAGAAGAGAAATTATAAGAGGTAAAGGGTTATTGTTAACAATAAAGATTGTTCTGAATTTTTTAATTTCATACTTCCAAATACCTACTCCATACTCTATTTATACAAAAAAAAAAAGTTAACCAATGTTGAATTCATTTTAGTAATTATTGTAAATAGTTTCCATTTTTTTTATCCCTTTATTACATGCTATAAAATAAAATAAAACCTAACAATTTTATATTAAAAACCAAACTTTTTTATTTATAAATAAAACATTCTTAGCGAAAGGTTATTAATTAGAGAAGTTATTCATGAATTGAAAAAAATAACATTTTCAGGTTAAGCAATCTCAAACCCAAGTCCATATCATGTCAAGTCGAGGGTGTATATGGCTTATGCTTAAATCCCATATAGCTTAAGGTTTCTTTACTCTAAAAACTTTAGTTCCTCACAAACTCAATTTAAACTTCTCAAGGTTTCACCAAATAAATCACTTTTTTTGAAAGGTTTGGTTTGTAATATCTTAAAGTGGGATACAATATTTTTTTTATTTTTAGTTTGTACATTTGTCAATCAAAAAGATTAACATATTATTCACTCATAAATTATTTAAGACATTAATATTTTATATTAAATTATTTATATTGAAGAAATTTTTCTAATAAATTTTAACAATAAATATGAGTGGACTCGTCATTTAATTTAGTTTCAAATATGATAATTAATCATATTTTCAACCATTTTTTTCACATAAGTACATTATAAAAGATTGTGAAAAAAAAAATTCACCAAATTTACTGTGACGAATCTCATTGAACTAATGTGTCCATGACCATGTAAATGCAATCCAACTTGGTAAACAATCTTACATACACACAAACTATGGACATGACCTATTTTTCTAAGAAAGAAATGCTAGTGGTTTCCAAATATTCATGTATCCAAACGAAGAACACCCAATTTTCTTAGGCAAAAATTGTGAACATTGAATTTGATATCTTGGCCATGTGAAGATTGTGTTACCTCTTCAATTCTCTCCCCGTACATTAGAATATTGACTTACAATTATAGATACATAACACAAGCCAAAAATTCTAACAAAGCAACTACCAATGATTTCAAGATCCACGTGCCAATGTAATTTGTCCAAATACATCAACCATAATAAAATAATAATAATAATAATAATAATAATAATAATAATAATAATAATCTAATGAAGTGAGAGGGGTAAAAATTAGGAAAACGGGTAAAAAATAGGAAAACAGAAGGGAGTAGCACAAAACCAGCAGCAAGCATGGACATGTGGGAAAGGGGGCCACTAGAAACAGAACGCGTGTCGCCATCTTTCGGCGTGTCTGGCCTGCTTCTACATATGCGTTTCGTCAACGCGACGGACTTTTTTATGCACCATCCCCCAACTATCGTTTTCCTTTTACTGAGACACGACGTCGCTGCGTACCCCGTCATTTCCTAACCTTTTGTTTTTTAATTTTAAATTTGAGGTGAAAATAGAAGTAGAAAAACGGTGAAAGTGGTAATATTAATGGTAATGTAGTGATAATTGTTTATTAAAATATTTTTATTTAAAATAATATATTTTATATTTTTTTAAATATATTTTTAACATTAATATATTAAATCAATCTAAAAAAAAGTATTTTTTTAAAACAATTTTGAAATATATGTAAAAAACAAAACTGCAATTATAATTCTGTTTTCTACCTAGGATTGGTCATATACATCTTCTAGTTTTTTTTATATACAAAATTTATATATAAAAAAAGAGAAGAACTATATTGTTGGGTAATATATTCCGACAATTTCTATCTATTAAAATATATAAATTCATATTTTTAAAAGATGATTTTGTTGATGTTAATAGATTTATTTTAATTTTAATTATCTCATGTATGAGAAAGGACAAATATAACATAAAATGAAAATAGGAAAAATAACGAAACAATTTAAATTACAAATAGGTTTGTAGAAGTTGAATGTTATTTGTATTCAGATTTAAGTCAATTATTTTACTTCTTATTTATTTTGCTTGCTTTCATTTTAAAGAACATGTACTAAGTTAACATCTCATTGAGTGTTGTTACATAAATGTTTCATTTTAGTTTTTACATTCATTTTATTAATGTTAACACAACTTTTGCATTCTTATAATGTTTTCAAAAATTTGATATTGTGTTCAACATACATAAATGCATTAACCCTGTTGCTACCCAAATTTTGAATTTTTTACCTATTTTCTTAAAAAAAAAATGTATTTGACGTATTTGTGTATTTTCAGTGTTTTCTTAAAAAAAATCATTTTTTTTAAATAAAATTAACACATTCGGTTTTCAAAACATATTTATACACACTCTCCCCACATAAAATATATTCCACTTTTTATAATTGGAACAATGTGACCAGGATAAAATTATGTGTTGAATTGGTTTGATGAGAAAATTAATATTTAAAGGGGTAAGTGGCATGTATACAAGTGTGCTGAAAAAGAATAATAGAAAACAAATTGGATTTTTATTCAATTGGAAACTTTGGCCGAATGGATTAAGTAAGAGATAATAGTGTCAAACAGTAGAGAAGAACTAAGTAAAATGAATTGAAGGTAAAATTAATGAGGAAATAAATATTTTGGGATGAATAATTATAAAAAGGAGAAAGAAATTTGCTAATTTCTTTTAAAAATGATGGAGTGGATTATATATGTTAAGATTTAATGTTAATTAAATAGATAAAGAAATTACTTTTGGATTAAATGAGGATATTGCAAAATAATTCATGGAATTTTATGTGTGATCAATGGAAAAAATTTAAGAAAAATAGGGAGTTGTAGTATTGAACTCGTGGAGTTTATCGAAAGGAAAGAGGTACAAGGCTCCAAACAGCAGCACAAAGCCACTAGTCTTGCACACCAAGCAGGTAGGTGCTCGACACATACCCTCTTCATATAATTTATTTAATTTATTAGCATAATTAAAATGAATATTTATATCAGGACTAACATAGAGTTGCTGACAGTTTTTTGTAGACACGTTTTGGGTACATATAGTATGATTTTTGAAAAACAAATATACAAATTTTCGAGGATTGTAATATTCTACATGAATATAACAATCTTTAATTTATTAAGTTCTTTATGTGTTGAATGTTTTGGAGCATATTATGAAATCTTATGCATGCATTAGATAATGTTAATTGTTAATTATATTTCAATATTAGATCATCCTATTAATATGTTAATTGAGAAAAGAACACTGGATTTTCATGTTAATATGAAATTTTGTCCTAGAATTAAAGTGGGAAATGTTATAAAAATTGTTTATAAATGTATATTTATTATTAATAAAAACTTAATTTATATTTAATATTCATATAATATTATATTAATGGATGTAATATTTAATTTATGAATTTAAATTAAAAATAAATTCCATGGGACAAAAATGCTTTTTATAAAACTATTATAATTATGGAATTCCTATTATATCAAAATATTGTTCTTAAAATACATTATTCCTAAACTTTTCTTGGTCGATGCTCTCTTAAATATTTGATATTTATTGGAGTTGTAAAGACCAATATATTTTATGTTATTTCTTTTATGAAATGAAGCATATATTTGTATAATAGATACATAAAATTAATATGTAGGTTCTTGTCATATGATATATACACTGAACTAACCTGCATAAAAAATTTATATAGAGTATTTTACATGTGTCTATGGAAAGGTTTATGTCATAATTGTGTAAGTAATTATTAGATTTGAGATCATTAAGTTATCTTATATAAAAAATATTGTGTTTTGATTTTGTTACATGTTATCTCGGTAAAGATAACAAATAGATAGACATTGGATATAATATAACATATGAAGGTATTTAAGTGATTAAGAAATAATTCATCATCATAGGTGAATTAGAAAAAAATATTTTACATGTTCTCAATTAATATTGATTGTTAAACCCTTGTGTAATGTAGAATGAAATTTGAAAAGAATTTCAAATCTTATTCAAATGATTAATGACTATAATATTGAAACAAATATGACACACATTCTATGTTAAAATGTCTAAATCATAATATTGAGAAACCAATTAGTAAAAGGTTAACTCAAACCACTTATGATTTTTTTAATATTTAGGGGATCATTGCATGTTGATAGATTACTTGATCTTCAAATATAGATTAATAAATTAATTGATAATGAATTAAAATGTTTGATTTATTTAATTTTATTTATTTAAAATTACAGTTTATATTTGGGCTAACATATAAGGCATTTAATGGGTCAAACATATTAAAAATTATGAGTCAAAAAATTAAATTAGAATAATTAATAAAGTATGACTTTGTTAAAAGTAATTTTAGAAATTAATCACTAAAATGTATTTAATTTAAGGATTATATTTTTAGTCCTTGAATAATCAAGTAGAGACTTGATTGATAAAATTTCTAAAATCATCATTAAATAATATATAGATATTATTTAAGAGACAAATATTTTATTATTATTTATAGGGTTTAAGATTAAGTATAAATATAAAGGTAGACTTTTTATTTTTGAAGAGATTGCCTATTAGATAGAAAAACTACGTGAGTTATAGAGTAAAGAGTTATTATTTTAGGCATAACAATTCATCTCTTATAAATAGTAACTTACAAGATTTTTCATGAAAGTTTATGTGGATTATCATTGGAAGTTGGATAATTAAATAATTTGTGATTTGCGATAATCTAATTTTTAAATAATTATTGAAAGTAAAAAAATGAGATCTTTAGATAATAAATCCTTAAAAACCTCTAAATTTATTTAACAAAATTCCAGGGACTTTTAAATAATTTTGATTTATTGTTTCCTTTTTCTTATGAACACATCATTGATTGGTTTTTTTATGATCTTGAGAACTATTACTCATTTTCTCGAGCATCATTATGTTTTGCTCTCATCAAGATATTTTTAATTAATTTATTTTTTATTTTGATTTTGTTTTAGCTTATCTTTAAATTATTTCTATTTATCTTCTATACAAGCTACAGTAAAATTCAATATTTGTATGGATTTAATTTACTTTTTCATTGAGTATTAAGTAATTAATATCATGTTATAATTACAAGAAAAACTGTTTTTTCTTGATATTACTCCATGTCCCAAGAAGTCATACAGCTTACCCAACACTTCGAGCTCTTTTTCTGGGCTTAGAATTCCAAATTCCGAAGGCGAAGGTGGCTCGTCACCCTCAACCAAACGGCACGCCAGGAAGAAGTCAATGGCGGTGGTGGGGGGTGCGGCGATTGGAAATGGTGGGTCCCACAGAGCGGCGAGGAAATAGAGAAGAGTGGACCCCGTCACTACTGAAGTTGATCATGATATGGGAGTGTAAACTGTCTGTCACCTTCACCTCAGATCCTATTTTTCTGCCCTCCTTAAGAAAAATGTATTTAATTCTAGTGGGGAATATTCGGCGGCGCCACTTTATTGTGACGCAAATCCCGGCTCTCCGACAAGTATTTTTTTTCCCGGAAAAGAGTCCGGTGATATATATACACACAGGCACGATGTAACTCAGTTTTTTCTTTCGTTTAGGATGTGTGTTTATCTGTGATAGTTTGTGAATGCTTTTGTGGTTTAAAGTGAAATTATTTTATAAAAAATATTTTTAGTTGAGGTTAGTGTGATAATATATATATTTGTTTAAATACTTTTAAGATTGAATAAAATGACATATATTAATATTAATATTTTTTTAATTAAAATACTGTTGATTTAATTGTTATTATGTCATGAAATAAATAATACTATATGAAAATATTTTTTTATTGTCCCATTAAACTATTTGCAATTTCATTACATACAAAATCTATTAGAGAAGTCTTATTGTTTTCATTGCTTTCTGAGTGTGCTACAACATCAACTAAAAAATCACCTGGAATAAAATTAGGATTGCGATCAAATTCTGTAAATGCTACATCATCATGGGATCTTCTTCTAATGTAATTATATTGTGTCATTGATGCAACTACAATTTAAACTTGTGTTTTGTATGGATAAGCATACGTGTTTTGTAAAATTCTCTACATCTATTTCCATACTCCAAAAGAATATTCTATCACATGACGTGGTGATGCGTGTGTCCGATTAAATACTTCTTCCTAATTTATTGGTTGTTCACAACGCTTAAAATCTTGTAAAAGACATCTTTGACCTTTATATGAACCTAAATACTCATACTCATTGGAATATCTAGCATTAACCAAATAATATTTAATTGCATTACAAAAATCATTTAAAATTGTATTAGTAAATAAAAAAGGCAATTATTATACTTATAATAGCATTTGATTCCTGTCATATAACTACCTTCTGGTGGTTTAAGAAAATTTATATATCTATTGTGAATAGCCTCAAGAAAAACACATGTATCGTGGGCATTATCTCCTCATCTAGCCCATACAAATGTGAACTACATGTCAAAACAACAAATAACCATTACGTTTTGAGTCGGCACACCTTTTCTTTTGATAAATGGAATTTGATTTTCGATTGATATGAAAGCTTGCATACGTGTGCCATTAATTATACCAATACAATTCTACATGGAAAAAAATATATTGTTATTACTTACTAGCATGTAGAAAACAATTTAGTTTCACAATTGACAACATTAACAAACATATGTATTACCTTGAAATAAAATATATATTTTGGACTCATTACAATTTCTTGTGGATTGTTTGTAAAATTAGGGTCCTTTTGATTTTATGACATCTACCTTTAATGGATGCATACTGCTGCTAGGACTTCTTTAATGTATCTATTAACAATTTCACTCTAATGATGGAGTCTTTCTCTATTTGATGCTACTAATGCTATTATAAATGGAAACATGGCCACCATTTCAATAACATTCATCATTCTCAAACATGGCCACCCATATCGTGTTTTGAAATCAATAACATTCATTCTCTCTATGTGTGACCGTAGTGTATGAAACTATACACGGTTCTTCATGCTTTTAATTAATATAATACATGTTTATAGTCATAATTATGCACACAACTAACTTTTTCCTATTAGATTCCCACCTCCAAAACAATTCACCATCCTCGTTACTATCACCGTCGTCATTGTAATTGTTTTCTCCATCATCACTAGCCACTCAAAAAACATTATTTCCCTCACCTCCACGACAATTATTTTGATCAACAGCATATTCATTATATTTTTATAATTATTTTCATAACTCAATTCTGGGATATTCTTAAAATTTATTGAAAAAGGCTATTGTGGTGAAAAAATCAAGTTGTTATACGAAAAGATATTATTGGGCCCTTAAAATTTTGGAAATGGCCATTCTAAAAATACTAAATTATCCTCTATAACATTATTTTGTAGTTTTGTTTTTAAAAGAGAAATAAGTTTTTCACCTTAAAATTCATAAAAGTCACTCATGCTTTCTTGTTGTTTTCGCTTTAGTTCTATGTCTTTTTTTTCTTCCATTAACAGATTAGTATAAATTAACGTATAATTTCATTCAATAAAAGCTAAGAAAAAAAGAATGAATAAATCAATGTGAATTGCAGAGCTGAAATCTAAAGTGTATTCTGCGAAAAAAATTTCCCAGATGTTATTTAAAAAGAACTCGTGTATTCAGCCTCCTGGCCCATTTTGTGCCGCCAATTGGGAATTTTTAATTACACTAGGGTTTGCTTCTTAATTCTTATTATCGGCCGGATAATGGGTGTGAGCATGGCACTTGCTTTATGGCTTTGGTGAGCTCATAGAAAACTGGAAAACTGTCTCGAGAGGATTGATGAGCTCAAATTTGAGAGGTTTGTTAGACTTAATGGGCTGGTTCATTTTCTGATAATGACACTATTTATTAGCCCAATACATAAGTTTCTAAAGTCTAACAAGATTGATGAGCTCAAACAGTTGTGTTAATAATCTATTAATTACTATCTTCCTTGAATTGGATTGGATCAACAAGATGGAAAGGATGGTTGAAGAATGAAAAGTAGGAGGAGGCTAGAGATTCAACTTACAGGCAATTGCTTTAATGGGGGAGATGAAAATCAACTATTTGTTTGGAAACATGCAAATGGATTGTTCCAAGGGACATGACGTGATGATAGAGAATTTATAATCTTCACAGCAGTTCTCAAGTTCAAGTCAGAACGTGCATCCCTTGTAAGAACCTGAGATAACTAGGGTTTTACTCGCTCAATTTGACCTACAAAGTATGTTTAACGGGAGGTGAGGTTTCGGCATAAAAATAAAGAAAAGATTTTCCTGTGTTCATTTACAATTACTTAAGCACCAAGAATATATGGTTTCTGGGTTGGCTTATGGGCAACATGCCCTTCCTTTTCCTTCAATAATATTGCAATAGTGGCCAGTTAAAAGCAAAGCAAATGGGCTTGAAATAGAAGCCTGTCGGGCAGCCCTGGACCTGGTTCCACAAAACTTGACCGGAGAACCCTTTTTTCAGGTTCAAAAGCTTTTGCCCTTATGCGAATGCTCCTTCATGGCTGGCAGCTTCTGGAGAACGTTAATAATAATAATAATAATAAAGTAGAAGAGACATCATGTGATTAACTTTCCCTCTTTCGATATTCACTTCACTTATTTTATGACTTTACTCGTGTTTGTAATTACTATCATGAAAAGTTTTTATTTTCAATTTTGACACGTCAAGTCAATTTATCCTCAAAAAAAGAAACTATAACTTTGGATTGTTATACGATAACATTGGGTTTTAGTTCTACAAAAATTGCTCAATGCAATAGTTTTAATATGTAAATAATATATATAATAATTCTATTTCCTTTCCCTCTTTTTTTCTTTTCATGTGATACAAAGAGAAATCCTACAAGAAACCATCAGCAATCGCTTTTATGGGTATTAAGTTCCTCTTTAAAAAATGTTTTAAAAAAAATATATATTTTAAATAAAAAATAATATTTTTAGATCATTTTCATGTGTTGATGTCAAAAATATTTTAAAAAAATATATATCATTTTAATGCATATATAAATGAAAAATACTTTCAAAAACAACATCACCCACACTCTCAAACAAGCACTAAGTGTGTGTGTGTGTCTATATATATATATATATATATATATATATATATATATATATATATATATATATATATATATACGTTTTTCTAATTTGACATGAATCCATCACTCTTTTTCATGGTTATTGTTGAGATAAAATTAGTTGCTAATCAGTTAGGTAGTTGCTATTAAAGGTTGTTGCATTTTCTGTTATAGTTAGTTGAATTCGGTTTTAATTGTAAGTTCAGTTAGTTGAGGTACTGAACTGAAGTTGTATATAAAGGGATCATAATGCATATTGGCATTGTGGGATTCAATTGAATAAAAATGAAACTTCAAGAATTTTATCAAATGGTATCAGAGCCCGTATAAAGGAAGAGAGAGAAAGAAAGCTTCCGAGAGAAGCTTCGTGAGAAAGAAGAGAAGAGTGAGAGGGAGATCGACTCTGGCTGAGCTGAAATCTGTTCGAAAAGCTCAAATCGAGCCTAGAATCAGTGTTTTCTGCGGAAATAGAGGAGAAGAAGAAGAAACAACTCTTGATTTGTGAAGAAATCGAGAGTAACGATCCATTAAAATCCTTGATTGGTGGACAAGACGGAAAATCCACCACCACCGAAGACCACCACAGTTGGTTGGTGAGAGAGAGAGTGAAGGCAAGGAGAGAAAGAGTGAAACACAGAGAGGTGCGAGCGAGTGAAACACGAGAGAAAGAGAGAAACACCGAGAGTGAGTAAGAGTGAAAAAAATCAAAATTTGTGCAAATCGTCCACTGTGTGCTGAGAAGATGCTCAATAACACAGAAAAGTTTGTACAAGCTGCCATTCCAAGATTCGACGGGTATTATGACCACTGGTCGATGATGATGGAGAATTTCTTGAGGAGCAAGGAGCTGTGGACGTTGGTGGAAGATGGCATCCCAACCGTGGCTCGAGGAACAACAGTGAGTGAAGCTCAACGAAAGAGCTTAGAAGAAACAAAGCTCAAAGATTTGAAGATAAAAAATTGCCTATTCCAGGCAATTGATCGAGAAATAATGGAGACGATCCTTGATAAAACCTCGTCAAAGGCAATCTGGGAATCAATGAGGCAAAAGTATCAAGGTTCAACCAAGGTTCGTAGGGCACAATTGCAAGCCCTGCGAAAAGAGTTCGAATTACTGAGCATGAAGGAAGGGGAAAAAGTGGACAAATACATATCACGAACCTTGGTAGTGGTGAACAAGATGCGTACCAATGGAGAAAAAATGGAGCAGAGTGTGATAGTAGGTAAGATTTTGAGAACATTAACCTCAAAATTTAACTACGTAGTGTGTTCTGTGGAGGAGTCAAATGACTTGGATACACTGAGTATCGACGAGCTTCATGGGAGCTTATTAGTCCATGAGCAACGGATGAGTAAGCACCGAGAAGAGGATCAAGCCCTCAAAGTTGTTTATAATGACAGAACAACTAGAGGCAGGGGCAGAGGGGGATATAATCCAGTCAGAGGTGGTGGCTTCAATTTTCCCAGGGGGGGCCGAGGCAGAGGGAGGTTCCAGTACAACAAGGAAGTCACCGAATGCTATAAGTGCCACAAGTTGGGGCACTTTCAGTTCGAGTGCCCAGAATGGGAAAGAGGAGCACACTATGCCGAGCTAGAGGAAGAGGAAGAAATGCTCTTGATAACACATGTGGAGCTAAATCATGCAAGCCGAGAGGAGGTATGGTTCCTAGACTCTGGTTGTAGTAATCATATGACTGGAAATAGATTGTGGTTTATTGACATTGATGAAGGATTTAGACAATCTGTGAAGTTAGGAAACAATTCCAGAATGGGGGTAATGGGAATAGGGAGTATTAGGATGACAGTGGAGGGGGTAACACAAGTTATTACCCAAGTATACTATATTCCCGAATTAAGAAACAATCTGTTAAGTATAGGTCAATTACAAGAGAAAGGGTTGATTATACTGATCAAAAACAATATGTGCAAACTGTTTCACATGTCTAGGGGGCTGATTATGACTAGTGAAATGTCAGTAAACAGAATGTTTGTAGTGATAGCCTCTTTAGCTATTAAAGAACCTGCTGCTAGAGAACAAAATTGTTTTAAATTGGTTGCTGAGGATGAGGCACAATTGTGGCATTGTAGATATGGCCATTTGAGTTACAAAGAGCTGAAAACTTTGTATCATAAGAAAATGGTGAGGGGGCTGCCACTGATAACAGCCCCTACCAAATTGTGTGAGGGATGTGTGTTGGGTAAACACCATAGGGATCCATTCCCAAAACAAAGTCAGTGGAGAGCCTCTAGTAGGCTGCAACTGATACATGCTGATATATGTGGGCCAATAACCCCAATATCCCTCAGCAATAGGAGGTATTTGATTACTTTCATTGATGACTATTCGAGGAAAATATGGGTGCAATTCATTACTGAAAAATCTGAAGCCTTTATGACTTTTAAGAAGTTTAAAGTGCTGATTGAGGGAGAAATTGGTGAGAATATTGGCAGCCTAAGGACTGATAGGGGGGAGAGTTTTGTTCTGAGGAATTCAACTCATTTTGTGAATTAAATGGTATAAGTAGACAACTTACGGCTGCCTATACACCCTAGCAGAATGAGGTGGCCGAGAGGAAAAATAGGGCTATAATGAACATGGCTAGGAGTGTGTTGATTGAGAGGAATGTGCCGGGAGAGTTTTGGCCTGAGGCAGTAAATTGGACTGTTTATTTGTTGAATAGAAGTCCAACCTTGGCTTTGAAAGATAAAACCCCTGAGGAAGCATGGAGAAATGTGACACCTTCTGTAGAATACCTTAGGGTATTTGGATGCATAGGATATGTACATAATGTGGATCAAAAAAGAGAGAAATTAGATGATAAAAGTACTAAGTGTGTGTATATGGGGGTGAGTAAGGAGACCAAGGGGTATAGAATGTATAATCCCATAACCAAAAAGATTGTCATAAATAGAGATGTGGTTTTTGATGAAATGGAGAGCTGGAAATGGGGAAAAACCACTGAAAATAAAACTGGCAGCAGCACATTGAAGTGGGGAGATGATTCTGAGGGTGATGACAGATCTAGTGTGTGTGCTGATGAGGATGAATTGGAGGCTGATTTGGGGGAAAATATGGAAAATATGCAGGAAAACCAAGCTAATGCAACAGGGGTAAATGACACAGCAGCTGGGGTAGAAGAAGGGGTGCAAGATGAATCTCTTGAAGAAGTGAGTGAGGGCAGAAATGTGAACACTGCTGGTAGGTCACTAGGTAGAGTGAGTAGAGAACCGAGATGGATGAGAGACTATGTTTCAGGAGAGGGATTGACTGATAGTGAGGAGGAACAAAACATGGTTATGTACACAGAAGCTGGGGATCCAAAGTCATATGAAGAAGCAACGGGAAATCCTATATGGGAGCAAGCTATGGTGGCTGAAATGCAAGCCATAGAGAAGAACAAAACTTGGGTTTTGACAGAATTACCAAGTCACACCAAAGCCCCATTGGGGTGAAGTGGATTTTCAAAACCAAGTTGAATGAAAAAGGAGAGGTGGACAAACACAAGGCCAGGTTGGTTGTGTTAGGGTATGCTCAGAAGTATGGAATCAACTACACAGAAGTGTTTGCTCCCGTAGCAAGATGGGACACCATAAGGTTGATTATGGCAGTGGCAGCCTATCATGATTGGAGCATATATCAGTTAGATGTGAAGAGTGGTTTCCTGCATGGAGAGTTGAAGGAGACTGTGTACATTGAGCAACCCAAGGTGTTTGTGAGAAAAGGGGAAGAAGGGAAGGTATTCAAACTTCACAAAGCTCTATATGGTTTAAAGCAAGCACCAAGGGCTTGGTATAGCCGTATAGAAGCATATTTTGTTGGATGTGGTTTTGAAAAATGTCCTAGTGAACACACATTATTCACTAAGACTGAAGGAGGGAAGGTGTTGGTTGTTAGTATATATGTGGATGACTTGATATTCACTGGTAATGATGAGGAGATGATCAGTGAATTCAAGGTGTCAATGAAGAATGAGTTTGACATGACAGACTTCGGGAAAATGAAGTACTTCCTGGGAGTGGAAGTAGTTCAAAACAGCAAGGGTATCTACATGAGCCAAAGGAAGTATGCTGAAGAAATCCTTCTGAGATTTGGTATGGAAAACAGTAACCCCACCAAAACTCCAATAGTACCAGGCTGTAAGTTGACAAAGGATGAGGATGGAATTAAGGTTGACTCGACCAAGTATAAACAGATGATTGGGAGCTTGATGTACTTGACTGTGTCGAGACCTGATCTCATGCATGTGATGAGCTTGGTGAGCCGATATATGGAGAAGCCCACTGAACTTCATATGTAGGCAGTGAAAAGAGTATTGAGATACTTGAGAGGCACTACTGACATGGGCATATGTTACCAGGAGAGAGGATGGACAGATGGATTAATTGCTTATTCTGACAGTGATTATGCAGGTGATGTAGATGACCGCAGAAGCACCTCAGGATATGTGTTCATGATGAGTTATGGGACAGTCGCATGGAGTTCGAAGAAGCAAGCTATAGTCACTCTCTCGACCACTGAAGCTGAGTTTATTTCTGCAGCAGCATGCGCATGGCAAGCCATTTGGATGCAAAGGTTACTTGGGCAACTGCAGTGGAATCAAAAGGGTTGCGTGATATATTGTGATAATTCCCCGACAATCAAGCTGTCGAAGAATCCAATAATGCACGGGAGGAGCAAGCATATAGCTGTCAGGTATCACTTTCTTCGTGACTTGGCAAAGGATGGAGAGATAGAGCTGAAGTATTGTAGCTCGCAAGAGCAAGTGGCAGACATTATGACCAAACCTTTAAAGCTGGAAACTTTTGTAAATCTGAGAAAGCAATTGGGAGTATGTGACGTACCTAAACTTGTAAACTGATTTAGTTTAAGGGAGGGTATGTTGAGATAAAATTAGTTGCTAATCAGTTAGGTAGTTGCTATTAAAGGTTGTTGCATTTTCTGTTATAGTTAGTTGAATTCAGTTTTAATTGTAAGTTCAGTTAGTTGAGGTACTGAACTGAAGTTGTATATAAAAGGATCATAATGCATATTGGCATTGTGGGATTCAATTGAATAAAATTGAAACTTCAAGGATTTTATCAGTTATCACATATAGCAAAATATTCTCTAAAATTTAAACTAATTAATTATTATTGCTTGGTATAAGAGAACGTGGCGTATTGATAAAGATTGTGCCCTATGGAGACTTGACAGATTTCATATATATATTGCTTGCTTTCACTACAAATTCGGTCCTTAATTACGCCCTTTTTCTTCTTTTTGTTATTAATTTATGTGCCGCCATTGACACTCTCTTTATTTTTATTTTTAATTTTTAATTTGCAAGTCGTAAAGCTACTCCTTCTCTTTCTTTCCTTCTTTTTTCATCTAAAATGTATCGGTACTATTCTTTATAAATAATCCAATATTTCATATCAATTGCTTTTGATGGAATTAATTACTTAATATTCAATCAATAAATGATGATAAGCCATGTGTTGAAATCAATACTTCATTTCACTACCACAATTCAATGTTTTACATACACAAATTTTTGTTGCTTTTTTCATCGGTAATTATTTTCGACAACCACAAGGACAGAAACTTTATGTTGGTAAAACTCTCATCATTAATTTTTTTTATTGGTGATTCCATTAAAATTGAATCTACCAACAAAAGATTGACTGTAAATGTACTAACAGAAAGATCGATTGTAAATTTATTGACAGCAAAAAACTGACTATAAGTCACTCAATATATCTTGTCGGTGATGCCGTCAAAATATACTATTAACAACTTCATCGTTAATATTTTGTCAATAATTCCATCAGTATTTGTCGTTGGTATATTTCATCAATCACTCCATCATTAATATTCCATCGGTATAGTCATGGGTAATAGTGGTATTTTGAGTAAGTAATGTCCAACTCTCTAGAAAATAACAACAGAACCTTCATCTATAATTCTGTCGTTGGTATTTTAATTATTCAAAAAATAATTTCAATAATATATTAGAAATTAAAAATCAAAATATATTTTGAATTAGATTAAATTAATTTAAAATTGAAATATTTGTTACAAATTATTAAATTTTTAACATTCAAATATTTGTTTTACCGGATTGAAAATCATACACAATGTCACTTTACTTCGATAACATGTGATGCAGTTCTTCACCCGACGGTAGCAGCGATGCAATATCTCTTCCAACATAAAAGTCCTTTTTGTTCTTCCTGTACTTGTAATCAATTGGCAAGAATTGTCAGTGACAATAAAAAAAATACTCTTGTTCATCAGCATTAATGCTTTGTTGTTTTCATAATGTGTTGACATGCTAGTTTTACAAGCATGCTCCATCCAAAAAGCATTCTGTAAGCAGAAGAATCATTAATAGTCCACATAAAAACTGCCTCCATCGAAAAATATTGTTTTCTCGATACATCATAAATCAAAGTTATAGGTGACCATAATTGCTTTAACTCATCAATCAATGGTCGAAGAAATGCATCAATGATGTGGCCTAGACTGTAAAGATCAATATGATCATTGATAAAAATATAAACTCTAGTCTTATACACATTCTCGGTGGTAAGTTGTATACCATGAGTATCATTGACCAACAAGAATAAGGAGTAGCAAATAACTCGAATGGGTTGAATCCATATTTACATAAACCAATATGCATATTCCTTTCTTCCAATGAAAAATGAGGATGCATATGGTTAAAGTGTTTTTAGACTTTACCATTAGAAGGGCGCACCATAACTCCATCAACTGTATTATGCGAACAATATCATATCATGTGCTCAACAGTCTTTAGTGACATGAATAACCTCTATAGTCTAGGTGTGACCGTAAAATATCAAAAAAAATTGTGCGACAAGAGTTCTTCCCCTACTAATTTTGTGTTTATAATGAGGATGACCATATGTTCTATACTCGGTGAACTCTGCATTTTTAAGGTAGTACAACATGCAGAAGTTTGGACACATGTAAATTTTCTAGTATCTTATCTCGAGGGGTTTCATCATAGATTTGGCAGCATGAAAGTTCCCTTTCAGTTTGTTTCCTTCAAGTAAAATATTTCTTGTTTATTCAACAATTCTATTATAATGGTCCTTACTCAACCCATAAGCTAACTTAATGATGAACACTTGTGTTAGGCTGATAATTTACTATGATTTGTGCAACCATTTCATAATGGCTCACCAGTCTTTTAAAAGATCAAAAAGCATGGTCACATCTATATTAGGTTCTTCATCTATTATTGGACATTCATCTGCATCACTCTGATTCATTCTTATTGTATTCATAACCATATTTTTTATAAAGATTATTGTTGGCATCTACAACTCCATGCATGTTACTGGAACTAGAAGTTGAATAAGCCATCCTTTCTACCATGATCTCATGAAGAACAAATTCTTCTTCGTGTGCATAACAACATATATTCCTCCACGAAACCTTTTTATAGAAGATGCATCGTGACATCATCTAGATCGATAAATATTTTGTTTTTTCTCCTTCTACATGGACATCTAATATCGTTTCCGCTAATGTTTCTCAGATTAGATATTGCGTAGTGAATAAAACCCTGAAACTCCGTGCAATAATTCATCCTACACAACCCTTAGGGTGATTCACGATACATCCATGAACGATCCTCCATAACTTATATCAAACTTATATACAATAATCATGTATTAATTAAATAAATTAACTAAAAAATAAAATTTCACATAATCTAAAACAATCCCTAACATAAATTTATATGATAAACAACTATAAAACAAACAAAAAACACCCAAACAAAATTAATATACTTCAAAAATATCCCAAAAAATAACACATTAAAATTAAATTTCAAAAAAAAAATATGGTAGATTTGCTTACTTAAAATAGAGAATCCTCAAAAAAATTGAATCATAACACAAATATTCATAAACTTAGTATTATGGTTGCTAGATTTGTTGTGAGAGGTTGAACTATGATGAAATTGAGGGGAGAGGGTGGTTACGGGTTGTAGAGGAAAAAATACAAAAGAAAGAAGGAGAAAGAGGGGAGGGGGAGATGAGGGTCAATGATCATGTCATAAATTGAAAATAATAGCAATGGATTTACCAATAACATATATCCATTGATAGTTATGTCGATAAAAATATCACGTCATTGTACTTCATAAGTTTTTTAAATCCCACTCTAATTCCGCCTATCAATCCATTGGTATATACCAACAGAATTACCGATGGAATTTATTCGTTGATAACTTTGTTGGTAATTTTGTTTGAACCAATGACATGTCATCATATAACATAGATTTTTTAACACCACTATAATTCCCTCAGTGTTTATTACCGACGAAACCATTCCATCGATAATGGTGTCTGCAAAATACCGATGAAAATATCCATCGGTAAATACCAACAAAAACAGCAACATTAACTTTTTGTTGGTATTTCCATATGAATTAATCGAATTTCTAGTAGTGTTTATTATTTTAAATTAATATTCACAGGTATTTTTTACAACAAATATCTTAATTCATATTCAATAAATTATATATACATTTTATAAATAAAAGGAATCACATAAAAAAAAGTATCACACATTGAAAAAGCATATTCCAAAAAAAAAAATCTCAAGTATTTACTTTATGTTTATAAACTGAGACAACTAAAGTATTTATTTTATGATTATACTCCAATTAAAAAGTAAATATAAATCATTTATAGTAATAATATAGCTATGCTTTATTTTCATATCCCAATTGAAAAAACAAATAGAAGTGGTAATTATAATAAAAATATAACTTCTTTTTAGTCAAAGATTATTATATTTTATTGTATATATTTTGTCGAATATGAATTAGAAAATAATGAGCTAGTAGCTATATTTTTAAACTTAATGGAACTATGACTTTAATAAATCTAAAAAGAAAGATTGTAGACAGGTGTCAATTAATAAGCTACTCCAGCAAAAAAAAATTATAAACAACTTTATTAAATTAATGGTTTAGTTGGACCAAGATTCCCAAGATTTGCATGCATGCTATATGCATATGCATACGTGGGTGTGTGGGTGTATATAAACGAAAATAAAGATAAAATTTACTAAAAAGTGCTTCAACAACCACAATTCGGACTACATTAAATTAATTTCTTGCATGCATTCACCAAATGGAGTGTGGAAAGATCTTAGCGACCCTTATTAAAATATGAAGAATTTAATTTTCCCTTTCGTGGCACTTTCTTTTTCTTCTTAATATATATATTTATATATAATAAAATTTATTAATGGTGCATGATTTGATCTTCAAAAATATTTTAATGTTTAAGAGGGGGTGTTTAAGAGTGTGGTGACAATTGCTTTTTATATTATTTTTTAATCAAAAATATATCAAAATAATATTTTTTTTAAAATACTTTTAAAATACAAAAACATACAAACCCATTTAGGCCCAGTTTTTTGAAGAATTTTTTTTTAAATTAATTTTTTTTAATATTTTTATATCATTTTCATGTACTGATGTCAAAATTAATTTTTAAAAATTAAAAATATTATTTTAATATATTTCTAAACAAAAACAAACTCAACCATAAATCAGCTACATTAAACTAGAAAGCTGATTTCACTATTTGATTGAATATATATATATATATTTCAAAAACAGAATTGGAGATTCTATTTTTCAAATAATTCTCCTACGGAAAATCAATCCAACCTACAAAGACCCACTCCTTCCCACGTGACATGTCACGAGAGGGACGCAACACACGTGTATTACCCACAACTCACGTGACGGTACGGCACGTGCAATCACGTTATCGTAAAACTATAAGAAGAGACCTTTGCATGGCCATGCTTGAAGCATCCATCAACATAAAGAGAAGATGCTGTTGATGACCGACACGTGCCATTGACCACCGCCTGTTATGGCTTTTGACACGAGCCAAGCACTCACATGGTCCCCTGACACCTCTCTCAACCTCTATCACGTGCATATTGGACCCTAACCTTGAAATAAATACTTAAATATATAAATATACTTCACCAATTTATTTTAAAAATAATAATAAGTAAAGATCTACGTAAAGGGGAAAACAATTAATCTTCGTTACATGAAACCCTCCACGCCAAGCAACGGCTCAGGTTCTCTCTCTTTTCAGGCTTTCCTTTTAATCCAAGCATAAAAAGTAAAAAAAAAAAAGTAATTAAATAAAATATAAAAATAAAAATATATCAATCTACGTTGCAATAAATAGCAAAACTACCACCTTATCCATAGTTAGAAGCAGCCCATAGAGCGATCATCACAAGGACCCACAATATCTTGCCTCCACTCCATGTCCACCCCATGATTCCATCCTTTTTTAAGAGGAGATTTCCTATTATATTTTATTCTAGAAAAAAAACTATTTTGATTTGTTAAATAATTCAAGTGTTTTATCTAGTGTCTTAAATATAATTGTAATTTTATAAAAAAAAAATATTTGTTTTATTAAGAATTCATATCACATTAGTTTTAATTAAATATATATTTTGTTAAAATTATAATTAAAGTACTTTTTAAAAACTATTTTTTTAAATTATAACCGCAAAAACTATCACAATACCTAATTATATTTATGGTGTTTTAAGCTTGGTAATTTAAAACTACTGAAATTCATTGTTAGATTTTATATTTATATTTATATTTTAATATCACTTTATCCCTTCTATTTTCATCTTCTACATAATTAAATACATACTTATGGATTTAATTAACAATAATTTAGTTTTTTGAAATTTGACCACAAACATTTTTTTTCATCAACAACGCCATCATCTTAAATTTACCACCAACTCACTAAGTTGCAAGTGCTTCAAGATAGGTTTAACACTCCACTTGTATCTAATTAAAGTATTTTTAACAAACACAACTAAAAGACATGGGCTTGGTTTTATTTATATTTTTCATTCTTTTAACAATACTCTTCTATAGCATAATTAATCATTCTTTTCTATAGTGTAGTTAAAAGAAAATGTGCTTAAAATTATGGTAAAAATACATATTTTCTAAATAGAGGAATAACATGTAAGCAAATATATAAAATACAAGGTTTACCACATATTAATAATAATTTTAATTTTAATCCAAAAACTTATTTTATTCATTTTTAAGTTATGAATTAAAGAGATTGGAGATGAAATCACTTGAAAATGGTGTAGAAAGATAAAATAGTCGGTTGAGCCCCTTTTAGGTAAAGACACTCTTTGTTCTTAGTGTCAACAAGTTTAATCCAACAATGAGAGTTTGATGGTGATGGGTTTTTTTTTTTCCTGTAAACATCATTGGAAAAGGAGATTCAGCTTATTTAAAAAATTTCATTCTTTTGATTTTGTTTTCTTGGTATTTGAAGGTTGTTAGGTAGTATGGAGAGAGTTTTATGGTGTTTTAGAGGTATTAAGGTGAAAATTATATGAAAACTTGGATTTTTAACTTGAAAAAACCCTTCCCTCATGTTTTAGACTATCATAATGATGGCTAGAATCTGAATTATTACCTGACAGACAACATATTGTTTGAAATAACATGTTATTATTTTTCAAAAATAAAAGCATACACCCTCTACAATAAGGAAAAATAACAAGCACATATGTGTGGGTTTACCTTGGGGCAATATATATAATTTCCTAGAAAAGTCCTAGACATGTGTCCTGTTCAAACACTAGCATATAGGCTCTTGTTTTTAGCCCATTGATTTTTGTTTCATTTTTTTTTTTGCCCTTTGTATTTTTATCATTTAATTAATTTCATTATTCAATCTTGTGTTTTTACTGATTTTTTTTTTTATAAAAAATATCATTCAATACTTTGTTAGTTGGGAATCAGTTTATGTACTTTTTTATCATATGATAAAAAAAATAATTGAATTAAATGGAACTCATGACTTGGATTACGAGTTTAACAAATTGAGCAAAGCTAATTTGGGTTATTTTTTTAAATTTAATAATCATCGGTAACTGATAAAATAAAAACCATGGATTCGTGTTTAAGTAATATAAATTTACTTAGACATTATTGACAGCGAAATGCACAGTAAATCGCTAAATTAAATGAAATCGCAACGTTTTCATATAAACAATAACTCGCAACACCAAAATGCAAGCCAAGATTATTATCTTTAGACTCGCTCATAATCCTACTTGTCTAGTTAAAGAGGGACACACGTTGGGAACATCACGACCGTCCATCTTCGTCAAGTGAGCTGTAACCATCGTGCTTACAAATGGGGTTTGAATTAAAAAAACTGAACTAGCAGGGTAGATAATGATAATATTTAATAGCAATTAAAAAACAAATTAAAATAAAGTAAATTCAGAGAAGAAAAGGGAGAAAAGGAAGAGGAATAAGAAGAGAGCACGATTCCCGAGGGCAAAAAATTAAAAGCAGAGGAGTCGGGCTGTAAACTTGGACGCTAATGCTCAAGCTTCAGCGATAAACCTGCTGATTGGTTCCCACGGAGTTGAATTTGAACACTAAATTATTATTTTCTTATTAAACAATTCCTTTAAAATAATATATATATTTTTGATATCAATATAATTTGAAAACAATGGAAAAATATATATATTTTTCTTATTTAAATTGTCAAGTACTTATTTGTGTTTGACATAATTGTAGATTGCAGGAGTGGCATGTCAGTAATTAGCTAGCAGTGTAGGCAATGGTAGATGATGATTTTGTGCAGAATGCCTTGTGATAATTGCTTACTGTGGACAGCTATTTGACATCACCACCATCATTCCATGCACGTCTGTGTATCTCTATATTTGAGATTAAAAAAAACAAAAAAAAAAACTATGTGGGCCATGCCATTACCGACAGTGACTCTTAACTCTCATTCAGCTCATGAATTTACAGTATTCGGTCAATAGTACTACCCTAAATATACTAGGTTTTTAATTTTAAATACTTGCTCTACTAAATTAAATTTTTATTAGATGCAAGTAAATTTTATTTTTTTTAAAATGTATTTTATAAATTTAGATAAACGAGTAAAATCTTGATTATTCAAGGTTTTTACAAGAGGTGTATGTCCTGATTCCAACTCGAGACAAGTTGTAAAGATCGCAAGTTTTCTGTCATCACATCATATCCCTTGGAGACTACCAAATTAATATCCCTAACTCTAAATTTTATAAATTTATTTATTAAAAAAATTAGTATTATCTTAGAAAAAATAGCATTTCAACTTCTTATATGAATGTAAAATTATTTTAATTAAATAAAAAATATTATCAATGGTTATTTCAACCTCGATTAGTTACTGTTAACTAATTCCTAAATAATTGAATATGTAGAATTTATTAAAAAAAAATTATCGATGGCTATATCAACCTCGACTAGTTAATGTTAACTAATTCCTAAATAATTGAATATGTAGAATTTATTAATAAAAAATAAAAATAATAAAATTAGGCAAGAAAATAAAATTTCCAATAATATTTTACAAAGAAAGTGAAGCAAGTACTAAATTAGAAACATGAAAGTTTCTAAAAGCAAAGGGACACGAAAATAACTTCTTTAAATCGAATTAGAAACACTAAAGTTTTTCTAGAAGATTTTTCTTTAACTCAATTAAATCCTCTTTATTTATTTATTTATAAGAAAATTCATTACCACTTATTTTCACTTTTTTCTCTCCTACTCTTCACCCCAACTCTTTGATTTTTTCCTCGTCAACACCCTCCTCCATTTTAGCTGTCCTCCTGCCCCCTTCAAACGCAGATAAACCCTCTCTCTCTCCCTCTCTCTCTCTCCTAAAAAACCACCACCACAACAGCAGCAGCAGCTCCCTCCCTCTCCCTCTCCCTCTCTTCTTCTGCACACACAAATTAACATTTCCATTTCCCTTGCACAACCACACCACTCTCTTCTTCTACAAATTAATTCTTGACCTTCTTCTACCTTTGAGCACAGATAAAGCATGGAAGCACCGGAATTCTATGGGGCAACCGGGTTTTGCAGCGCACAATTCACAAGTAATGAAAAGCACCACTCTTTGGACTCTAATAATAAGTCCATTGGTGTTGGTGACCATTTCATTGTTGAAGACCTTTTGGACTTCTCTAATGAAGATGATGATGCCATGGTAGCCGACACTAACAATAATAATACTATCGTCGCCGGCGCCGCCAACTCCACGGACTCTTCCACCGTAACCGTCGTTGATAGCTGCAATTCCTCCTCTTTCTCGGGTCGCGAGCCTTCTAGCTTTAACGGCGATAATGGGTCCCACTACACCAATAATTTCTCTCATCATGACGTTCATTTTGGCAGCGAGCTTTGCGTGCCTGTAATACCTTACTTTCATGCATGACATTGACGCCCCTTTTTTCTTTCCCTTTTGTTTTATCTGTGCGAAGAGAGAAAAGTTAAAGAAACACATCAATTTTCTAATTATAGTTTCTGTTCTTATGTACAGTATGATGATTTAGCGGAGCTAGAATGGCTGTCGAATTTTGTGGAGGAATCATTCTCCAGCGAAGACTTGCAAAGGCTTCAGCTAATATCCGGCATGAAAGCTCGGCCAGAGGAATCATCCAAGAGTCGACACTTCCAAACTCATGGCAACACCGATGACAATAACAATGGCGATGTCTCCAATATTAGCAACATCAACGGCACAATGTTCAATCCTGAAACGGCTGTCCCCGCTAAGGCTCGGAGCAAGCGGTCTCGGGCAGCGCCTGGGAATTGGGCCTCACGCCTTCTTGTGCTCTCTCCCACGACTTCATCCTCCGAGACTGAAATTATTGCTGGGCCGACCCCATATCCGTGCTCTGGGAAAAAGACGATTAAGGTTGAGGCGGGGCCTAAGAAAAGAGACGGTGGTGTTGAAGGTTGCGATGGCCGCAGGTGCCTGCATTGTGCCACCGATAAGACGCCGCAGTGGCGGACAGGTCCGATGGGGCCTAAGACTCTGTGCAATGCGTGTGGTGTAAGGTACAAGTCGGGCCGGCTTGTGCCTGAGTATAGGCCAGCAGCTAGCCCGACATTTGTGCTCACTAAACACTCAAATTCTCACCGGAAGGTGCTCGAGCTCAGGCGACAAAAGGAGATGACAAGAGCTCAGCAGCAGCACCAGCACCAGCAGTTTCTTCATCACCATCAGAACATGGTGTTTGATGTATCACACGGTGGTGATGACTACTTGATTCACCAACATGTGGGACCCGATTTTAGGCAGATGATCCAGCAGTAGTGACAGTTTATGATAAGGTGGGGTCTTGAGAGTTTTAGCGGCGAAATTCGTTAGTGAATATCGCTAATTTCTTTCTAATTAATCTGGTAGGGGCTAATTTTCCCTAACTTCTTTCCCCCCCTAAATTTCTTTAGTTATGTTTTGTTGGGGTTTGCCTTTTATTTCCCGAAACTCTTTTTTTTGTAATTCAGGTAATTATTTCTTCCCTTTTTATTACTTCTCTGGAAAGCAATGATAAAACTCGAACTTGAGCTTCTTCTTCTCTGTTTTTTTTTTCCATAAAAATAAAAATAAAAGTAGAGGGTGTACCCTATGTTCTTGCTTCGACTTGCTCGTTCAAATTAGTAATTGATATATTATTTTTAATTACTAATTAAATCAGGAAAGAATAACCTTTAGCCCTTCAAAAGAAGAAGATGAGTGTAAAAGCAAACGATCAGAGAATATATTGCTTGTTAATGCACTTGTTATGATGGTAGTTTTTTTTTTTTTTTCTATCTTTCGAATTCATTACTCAAGATATGGGCACCGCATTGTGAGCTGAACGTGAACATCCTTAATTGTTCCCTTAAAGAATGGTAAATAGGTTGCTACAATGGCATGCCATCTGAGATCAGAAAAATTTTATTGCTAAATTTGCAACGGATTAACATCGAAATACCTTTCAAAACGGATTCGGAATTCGCTAAATTTACAACAGATTAGCATCGGAATATGTTTAGCAACGGATTTTCCTTACTGGTAATGTGTCATTCAAGGGCTAGCTAGCTATCTCGTTAATTGTTTTCATCCCTTGGATCCTAATTTCTCTCGGAAAGGCCCGTGCTATACTCAACCTGGTGTGACATTTCACGTTAGTTTTATGATGCATGGAAAAGCATAAAACACAACGAACAGGACCACACCAGGACAGCACCATTAAATTATCTCGAGCCTAGAAATTTCACCCTCTTTACGTGTGTGTGTGTGTGTGTGTATATATATATATATACACACACACACACACACACAATCATAGGAACCCTTCAAATGAAGAGATATGCATGAAAAATGTAGAGGGTGTAGTCGATCGGATCAATCAGAAGCACGTGAAGGGCTACTGGTTTGTATTATTACTACCGATTGTGCATGAATTTCAGTGAGAAATGTGGGATAGACGGTGGTGGGGTGGGGATTAGCCATTTCCAGAGAATGTTAGAATGCATGGCAGATTCGTTTCACAGATTTCTCACATCGTTTTTGGTAACTTGAAATCCGGTTGGCCATTTATTACTCGGTATCTTCTCGCATGGATTTCCGCGACTTGGAACTTCGAGCAAGAGAATTTGAAACCACCAATACGTACTCATCCATTCAGCACGTCACAGACATCATTAATCACTTTTCTATTACTATAATTTTGTTTGACTTTTAAGTTATTTTTTATTAATGATCTGAGAAATGTATTTAGCTAAATAGATTTCAATACAAGTTTTTTTTAATCAAAGTGGATTTTTATTTCCTTTTCCTTTTTGTAAATAGAAATAACAAGAGATAGTTTTTTTTTATTTTATCTTTATGTTTTGAAACAATAAGTATATCCTCTTGCTAGCTAGTTTGATGTTAGCTGGCTGGGTTGACATGTGACATTCTAGTGTAATATATCCCAAAAAAAAACAGAAATAAACTCAAAATATGATACCAAACTAAAATCCAAACTAATAATTTCTTGCTGAGAATTTAAATTTTTTGTATGCTTATGTATAGATGATGCTATTCACAAGAACAAATAAATTTACTGTGCATGTGAATGAAGGCTGTGCTGGAAAGAATAAAGCTACATATGATGCCAAGAAATAGAGAGAGAAAATTGATGAGAGTAAGTGACTCAGAACATAGTTAAAGTTGCTTTAGAAAATGTTTTTTGTTTATAAATGCATGAAAATAATTTTTTTATTATTTTTAAAAATTAATTTTGATATCAGCACATTAAAATGATCTAAAAACATCAAAAAAAATTAATTTAAAATAAAAATAAAAAAATTTCAATTTTTTTTCAAAAACACATTGTCAAACACCCCCTAAGTCTATATGGATAAATTTCAAGGGGTTAATGAAATTAATAAGTCTTAAGCACGATCCTAGGCAACACTAATCCATAGCTCTGCTGTTAAGCTTATGTTATCTTAATTTGGATCAGATAGTTAACTTTTGGTTAATTACTATTTCATTACAGAACTACCTTTTCCACTTTAGTTTGCTTCTTTTAATGAACATTTTGTCTTGTTTGCCAGAGAATGAAATTAAAATGGGAAAAGATGTATATAAAATTATAAATTAACAGCTAAAATCAGACTATTTACCAAATCTATAGATTTTATTTTATTCTGATTTTAAATAATTCATTACTGTGTTAATGGAAGCAATGTTTGCGGTGGTCACGTGCCTCTCTTCCAAGCCCTCATGGTCACTACTAAAAAAGGGGGTGTTTGCAACGGAAGCATCCGTTGCAAATAAGTAAGGTTGCCGTTGCAAATTTGCATTTGCAACGGATTTTGCAACGGATGCATTCCGTTGCAAAACGGTGACTGCAAATTCATTTGCAACGGCTTATCCGTTGCCAATTTGCAACGGATAATCCGTTGCAAATTGGCAACGGATAAGCCGTTGCAACTTTGCAACGGATAAGCCGTTGCAAATTGGCAACAGATTAGCCGTTGCAAATCCAATGTGATTTGCAACGGAAATCCCGTTGCAAATTTTGAATTTGCAACGGAAAATCCGTTGCAATTTGCAAATGGTAATTAATTTTCTTCATCAATTTTATATTTATTTATTGTTTAATTAATTATGAAATCGAATTTTTTCTTCTGAAATCGAATTGCTACATTTTTTTGTTGTTGTTCTCCTGCCCGTAAACCCAGATTCGTGATTTCCACAGTTGCTGTTCTCAACAGTGCTCACAAATCCCAGTTCAAAACAAAACCCATCCGAAAACCCATATTGCATTCCCAGAAATTACCCACACACAGAAAATCCAGAATTTAATCATCACGAAAAAACCCAGAATCCGTGCGTGTTCTGCAAATACCAAAATCACAAACCGTAAGTGTTCATCCTACGTATCACAGTGCTTCATTGGTGTATCACAGTTCTGCAAATACCAAAAGCACAGTGCATACGTACGTATCACCGTACGTGTTCATCTTGTTCATCCTCTTCATCCAGTGTTCATCCAGTTCATATTGTACGTGTTAATCTTCTGCTAAGATCACCCATGCGTGTTCACAGTGGTTGTTCACCAGAAATTCCAAATCACAAACCCAGAAACCCACAACCTAGAAAGCCAGAAATCAACCCAGAAATCATCGGTACCGAAATTCTAGAAACCCAGAACCCAGAAATCATATTTCGGAAAAAAAAAAAAACCCAGAAAACCACCTCAATTTTCCCGGAAAACCAAAACTCTCCCGTATTCCCGAACCCAGAAATCCCAGATCTGTGATGGAGATAATAAAGAAGAGAGAAGAAAAGGTGAAGACTGGAAAAGCCGAAGGTTTTGGGAATGATTTTCTTGGAGTTCTTTTGAACTCATACCATGACGCGGACGAGGAGAAGAGGATTTCGATAGAAGATGTGGTTGACGAGTGCAAGACGTTCTACATTGCTGGAGAAAAAAGATGAGGGGGGCGCGCGGCCAGAGCAAGAAGAGAGGATGGGAGAGGGTTTTGAGATTGAGATGAAGGGTAACAGACGGGGGTGGGTTTTTATGCTTATTATAATAATAATAAATATTAATAATATTTTAAAACAGTTTGTATGGGCGCCAGGATTTTGAAAAGCAATTTTCATTTGCAACGGATTATCCGTTGCAAATGATTTTTTGTTGCAACGGATAATCCGTTGCAAATGGTTTTAAATTGCAACGGATTTTCCGTTGCAAAGTAATTTTCATTTGCAACGGATAATCCGTTGCAAATGGTTGTCAATTGCAACGGATTTTCCGTTGCAACGTAATTTTATTTTGCAACGGATAATCCGTTGCAAATGGTTTTAAATTGCAACGGATTTTCCGTTGCAAAGTAATTTTCATTTGCAACGGATAATCCGTTGCAAATGGTTGTCAATTGCAACGGATTTTCCGTTGCAAAGTAATTTTATTTTGCAACGGATAATCCGTTGCAAATGGTTTTAAATTGCAACGGAATTTCCGTTGCAACCCATGTTTTTTTTTTTTTTCCGGAATGTGTTTAGCAACGGAATATCCGTTGCTAAACAAAATTCCGTTGCAAACACCCCCCTTTTTTAGTAGTGGGTGTAGTCAGTTGTTTATGATGCCCTCACAGATCAAAACACCCACCACACCTTGTGCATCCTCGCAACCAGTAATTACTTTTGGGAAATCATTACAGCACAAATTATAACTTTTATTAGGTTATCTTCCAAGATCACTATAAGAAAAATTAGAAATCGTGGATGGAATATTGTTGGTGTGTAAATATATTTCCATTATTAATCTATATTGCTTTCAAATTTATTGATTAAAAAACATTGTTGAGATCCTTTTTTTTTTTAATTCTTCATCTAAAAGGATATTACATGAATACTGATTTGATTAATCTTGATTTATTCTCATTGCATTCATCACCATGGTCCCATATGAATTACTATTATTATATGTAAACCCATATATATTGTTAGAACCAGAAGTTGCGTCAACCACCTTTTCTAACATAATTTTGTGAGGACCATACGGTTTTTCGGTGCAAATCAACATAAGTATTTCTTGACGAATCTTTTTTGAAGTAAATGCATCATTATAACATCTTTATAGTATACCTTTTTATTATTGCACTTCACACATTGACATCTTATTTTTCATACACTAATATTCTTTATATTAAAAATTACAAAATTAATAAAAGTCTCAATCTCTTAAAGATAATATTGCTTATACAAACAATTAGATAATTCTTGATACACCCAAGAACAATCATTTGTTGCTTATGAAACCCATATTGAACAATATTGATTTTTATCAATTCCATAAGAAATCAATTTTCCATAAACTTTTAATTTAACAATAAAATTGACAAAATATGATTGGTACATATGAAAATAACTCATAATTTCTTCGATTATAACACATCTAAGTTAAAAAACCAAACTCACTTTCATCAAATGACAACAAAATTCAATTTTCCCAAAATCCCAAACAAACCTTAACATACAAAGCATATATGAGTACAAAAGATATCCTTAGACAAAAGTTGTAAAATCCTTAAATATACAAGAAAATTATAAATACTATAATTTATGAGAAAACATGGTATTATTATTATTAGTTTTGGCAAGAGAAAGAAGAAGAAGAAGAATGTGAGTGAGGGAGCTGTAAAATATAACTTATTTACATATACAAATGAAATAATCTTGGCGGTAAATAATGATGTGTCATTTATTTTTTATTTTTTTAGCCTGTCATTAATTCCATAAAAAAAAATATCAGCACGACATATTTCGTTGTTAATTCCAAAGGAAATTCTGCATCACTATTTTCATCAGAAAGCAGCGATTTTGTCGATGTTTCCGAAATAAACTAGAAAAAAAAAACAGCTGTTATTTTCAAAGCTTGAGATTTCCTTAACTAGCAATGTACATCAAAGAGTACCCTCAGCTTAATCTGATCTGAAGGTGAGAATATTGTAAGATATATATGATTACATGTCCTAACTTGACAATTAAAAGAGTATTTGACACTACGTTTCAAAAGTGTTTTTGAAAAAAAATGATTTTTTTTTTATTTTAAATTAAAAATAAATGGTGTTTTTAAATTATTTTGATGTACTAATATCAAAAATAATTTTTAAAAAATAAATAAAAAAGTATTATTTTGATGTCGCCTTGCACAAACCACGTGCATCTTCGCAGACAAGGGTGATTCAAGGGTGGCAAATGCATGATTATTTAGGAGGTTTTATTCATGTTTTTAATGAATAAACTCTGTTCATCACAGGTAATCCTGTTGTTTAATATCAACAGGGCAGCTTTATTTTATTCAAAGCTTCTGAGCATTCTCATGCGAGGATTCTGATTCTTATTCCATCGGCCAGAAAAGAAGAGGTACTCTGCAAGCTTAAGTGATACCAAATTATTATTGCAAAATCACTCGCGCAAATTCTTTAATATATAATTTAGCCAGTAATTAATTAATTTTAATAAAGTATCGAAAACCCACAGACTATTCTGACGTGAAATTGTTATATCCTAAGATCAGGAGGGTTTTTCTTTTTTCTTCTTTTTTTTTGAGGCATCAACCATCATTTTCATGTGTGGATGTCTTTTAAAAAAAATATTATTTTAATATATTTTTAAATAAAAAATATTTTCAAAAATAACATCAATTACACTAAAAAAAAATGCTGAAATATCTATCTTGGCATGAAAAGCATCCCCACTCTTAAATGACGCTATCAAGAAAGTTGAAGCAATTATCAAGGAGAGTGGGTGTACGACGACGTTCCATTATCAGAACCTTGGAACAGATGGGGCTACCATGCATGGGGATATTTTCATGTTCATGGCGAAAGGGCTTGTCTCCTTTGCAAAACAAGCTCTGATAATGACGTGGCATGCTTTTAGCAGATGAGTTTTCCTCCATTGCTTTAACATGGGAATAGGTAAAAAATCTATTTAATGGGTTGTGCCTATAGAGTTTTAAAAGGGTTGTGTTGTTAGGAGTAGTAGCACCACCCTTAATAATCTAAATTCTCTTTTAGATTTTTTAAACCAAGTAGAAAAAATAAATAAAATCCAAAAATAAATAGAAAATGATTAAAATTATAAAAAAAAAACATTTTATATGTTTAATTTAAGGCTTTCCAAACTTAGCTACAACAAGCGTACCCTTATAAAATTGAGCATGTGAAACTTTCTAGTTAAATCTGGAAGTTTATTTAATCCATAAATGCATTCAGAAGACGTTTCACAACAATTTCTTAGAGCAGGGAACAAAAGGGGATGATTATTTTTTATTTATTTATCAAGGGATTCATCTACTCCTCCCATTAGCACAACCCTTTAAGAAATTTATGAGGTGTTCATGCTGTGTTTCAAAAATATTTTGGAAAAAATTGAATTTTTTATTTTTTATTTTAGATTAAATTTTCTTGATATTTTCATATCATTTTCATGTACTGATATAAAAAATAATTTAAAAAACTTATTTTGAAGCATTTCTAAATAAAAAACACTTTAAAAAACAGTCGCAACCACACTTCCAAACAGGAACTTAGATTGGTTCAAGGAACATAGGTTCCGAACTCTTTGACCCTTTAAGTTTTTCATCGACGAGTTGCACTCAATTGAGTAAAAAAAACCTCAATATGAACGTTAAAGAGTTTGGAAATTTAGTTCTACACGTCCATGAAAAACTTAAGAGAGAGATCTCATATGGGAAGGTAATTCAGCTTACATGAAAGAAAGTAGCATGCATGTGGAAGCGAACAGGAAAGGAAAGAATAAATACAAATGACATCGAGATGAAGAGAAAGGTCCAACTAAAGCTCCACATGCAGGTGTATTAATATCAGGGAGACATAAGCGGCACGCCCAAAGCTATTTTCAAAGAAATGGGAGACATTAGGAAACTATCTCATCAACCCTCCCCACTTTCTCATGTGCATTTCACGTTACCTAATAATTTTAATCAGGAAAAGGGTTAGTTCAGAAATCTGAAGCTGGTAGTGGTGTACTCCTTGCCTAAGATTTAACTATGTGATTTTTTTTTATTATCCATGCATGAATGGACATGGATAAGAAGAGACAGCTTGGAAGTCTGAAATCAATATGGTCATGCAATTTTCCTTCAAATGGAGAGGACGAGGAGAGAGAGAGAGAGATTGAAATGGATTGCAATTTACATGGTCGATACTGGAAAAATTGAAAATTGATCAAGTATCAGGAATCGAGCACAGACACAAGGTGAGTTGAAATAGAATTCTATTCGTTAAACAACAGCAGTATCAAATTTGGCGCTTAGATTTGTTACAAAGAAATGAAATCCAACAAAAAATTCAAAATCTTGCACCTATGACTCCTAGATGGAATGTTTATACATCAGAAAGGAAATCACCAGAAGCAGCAATGACTTCAATCCATCAGCTATTATCTTCTTGGAACTCATCTTATCCTTGTCGAGGTACACTGGGACCTAATTCTGAATAAATGGCAAAGCGCGATCATTATTATAAACAATAATAATCACTGGCAAACATATTGATTAAAGAACTGGTGTGTTGGATCACAGAAAACCTTATGAAATCCATTTAACATTAAACAATCAACAAAGAAACATTATAATGCAGTCATTCAATATAATAAAGCAGCATGCACTAAAATAATATCCATGCACAATGAAAGTGAGGTAGTTGCATTCCACTCTTAGGACTGGACAATTCACACCTGTGCAACTTTATAATATACTTCATTGACTCAGACTTGATAGAAAATAGAAAGAAAAGAAAGGCATACATAAATAGTATCATACAATTAGAAATAAGCTAGAAGAAATAGCTAACCACCAGAGATTCCAGTGGACTGAATATTGGACCACTTGAACTAAGAATGCACGCGGGTTGAAACGTTTGAATTTCAAGAGTGCAATCAACCTCATGGCTCAGTAATGGTGCTGGTTCTTTTAAGAAAAAAACACTTGTAAGATCAACTTTCCAAATGCTGAAGAGACTGCTAGATACATTTCAATATGCTGGATTCTCCAAATAATAAACAGAAAGCCAATATTTCCATTCCACAGAAGCATAAACCTCCTTGTAGTGACAACAGGCAACACAATCTTGGAACATTTAAAGCTTGAAATCTAGGCACAGCACCTAAGGGTTTTTTTACCCTACTATAAAGTTATTGGTTATTTGTGCCACAGCTGTTGATCCTGGAGACTCATGACCATTTCATAGTTTCCAAGGATAGCCAAATCCCAACAGCCTAACACAATATTAACTAATTCAATCTAGCATCGTCAAGGGTAAAAATGATGGGAAAATATCCCAGGAAAGAAGCAAATCTGTTCAACCCCTTTTGACATTGACAACCAAATGGCTATTTATTTTCACCAACAAACACATAATCTTTAAATGAGTCCTGCAAGGTGGAATAGCTACAGTCACACTTGTAATCAGGCGGGGGGAAAGAGAGGAAACCAATTACCCTAAATACTTAGGGGAAAAAGAATACAATAGCATGCTTTCAGACTACACACTTGAGAGTTTTTTTTTTTAAGGGATAAAAGAACAAATATAATTGCATTGAAAAACATAAATAGATACAACAAGGGGAAATAAGACATTCTCCTCAAAAGGAAAGGAGAAGTAGAAAAAAGGAATTGCAATTTTATTCAACACCAACAACCGCTGCTTTGCTCCGGGAGAGGCCAAAGAGACATCCCTATTCCACAGCATATACCTCCTGCTGGTGATGAGCTTGTCTATATTGTTGTGCCTGGTGAAAAGTTTTAAAACCACATCATAACAGGCATAATAAATTCACACTGTCAGGGGAAATTATATAATTTCACATATTACACAATGAAAAATAGCGCACTACAGGGACATGAAAAAATTATAATAAAATGTATCATGTGGAGTTACCACTTTAAGTTTGGAAATTTCTTTGCCATGGAAAAACAAATTTGATCTATAAGTGTTCATGAGATCAGCTAGAGCTAATGTTTGCAGAATACAATTGGAAACATCAATTCACAAAATTAAACAAAAATCCACAAAAATTTCTGGGTTGGCGAGCTACAGCAACCAATTGCTCAAAATCACTAGTTGACACACTAGATAGGTAGCATTACTGAGTTTTCACCTTGCAATACTATGGTTAATAACAAAATCTAAGCCAAATAACATTTAAAAAGAATAAGATAAACGTACATACAAACAAACAACGCAGCCCTAATCAACATACAGGCATGAACTAAATGTAGAGTAAAAAAGTTACTTACAGAAACTAACAGTAAAACATTTGGAGAATATCAAACTCCAGGGTTTGCACTACAGAGCATACCCTGAGACAATGACCGCGAGCTTCTAGAATAAATGTAGAGGTATGAAGTGGGCCTAGCCGAAGAGACAGCTGAGTTAAGCGGAAGCAAAGATTGAATAGCACCCATTTGAGGAACTAGCCAGAAATTCAAACAACTGTCATAATTGAAGAATTTTCTAATTCAAAGAAAACTCATTTCAGAAAATAACCTTAATAGCAACCCCATTAGTCAAAATTCAAAATTTGCTGATTTAAAGAAAACCCATTTGAGAAAAGGACCTAAACTGCAAGCCTCAATAGTCAAAATTTGAGCAAAATTGAATGTGTTTTTAAAGGGATTGCGTACCTTGAGAATGCGAGAGAAGGGCGTGTCGGTTGAAGAGGTGTGGATTTGAGCTAAACAGGGGGTCTGTTGATGGTGGATTGGAGAAGAGAGAATGTTTGTTTAGAAGAGAGAATGTTTGTTTTGAGAGAGACCTGTAGCAAGATGCCATTCCTTAGAAGGCAAAGGAAACGAAATGTCGAGTACCCGTGGGTTTAGGGTTTTTGGAAATTCAATTACATTAGGATTTCAGTTTTGGTGGGGTTTATACATTATACATTTCTTATTGTGTGTAGGAGAACCATGTCGTTTTACAGATTTACGTGTAGAAAAATAAAATTTATTATTGATATTATATTTATATTTTTTATATAAAAAATAATATAGAAATGAAATGGGACTTAATATATTTATTGTCTAATGAAATATTGACATATGAGATGAGATATTTAAAATATTTTATTCTTGATACAAAACTTCATAAATAAAAAACAACCAATAAAAATATTGTTATATTATAATGAAAAAAAACATGAGTGCCCCCGTAAGAGCATCTCCAGTGGGAGTAGGTATTTTGGAGAGCCAAATCTTTAAAATGGATGTTTGAATAATGTATATATAGCTTTTTTGTTGATGTGCACTTTAATGGTAAAAGGCATTTTGGAGAGCCATTTTTTTTATATTATTTTAAATATAATACAATTATTTTATATATGTTTAATTATGCAATTAATTATACAATTAATAGGAGTAAGTTATATAATTAAATAATTATTTTTAAAAAACCCTCCAACAATATAATTATTAAGTTTTTAATTATATTTAAATTAAAAAATGAATTTAAAATTAAAAACCCCGCAATAATTTAAATTTGAAATTTTAAAATATTGAAAAATTCCATTACAAATAATTCAATCAAATCAATTACAAATTAAAACCTCTTTCCATAATTCCCCGTTTTTTCCAAATCAATTACAAATTATATATTATTATTATTATTATTATTATTATTATTATTATTATTATTATTAATACTAATATATAAACCCCCCCCCACCCGTCCGTCCCCCCCAATTTTTTCCAAACCCTAAATTCATTTTGCTCTAACAGCGTCGCCCTCCCTCTCCCTCTACACTCTCCGGCCACCATCCAGCCACCCTCCCTCTGCACTCTCCAGCCACCCTCCCTCTCACTCTGCAGCCTCCAGCCCCCCTCCCCTCCCCCTCCCCCTCCCCCAGTTTACTCCACACTCCCTACCTTTCTTCCACAAAACAGCGCCACCCCCTCCCTCTCCCTCTGCACTCTCCGGCTACCATCCAGCCACCCTCCCTCTGCACTCTCCAGCCACCCTCCCTCCCTCTCCCTCTGCAGCCTCCATCCCCCTCCCTCTCCCCCCGTTTCGTCGTCCTCTGACCGATAATCCAGGGGCAAAATCACAGCTGTGAATTTGCTGTGAATTTGTTGCTGTGAATTTGTAGGTTGTTGATGCTTAAAATTCTGCCAATATTCCAACGGCTAGTTTAACGGCTCTTTTAACAAAATAGCTCCTGGATCAATATATGTAGGAATGGATGTTTGCCGAGAAGAAGAGGCAAAATGGCTCCTGGGATGGCTCTCCCGCTGGAGAGCAGAAATTGACAAAAAGAGCCATATTTTTAAATATTTGGCTTTGGCTCCCGGGATGGCTCCTCCCGCTGGAGATGCCCTAAATATCTATAAATAGGGGGTGTCACTCTATACATAAATAAATTTGTTTAGAAACACAAATTTTCAAGATAAGCTTGTCAAAAAAAATAACTTTTTTAAATCCCCTTCATCTACATTTAGTATTGAATTAACTTTAAACTCCTTCATAAAAGATATTACACTGAACATAAGTTAAAGCCACTTTTCAAAACATCAAATCATTAAATTTTACTATATAATACATGATTTAAATTCACGTTCTTGCTTTGTTGAGTCAACAAGATTCTTATGCAAAGTCGTAAACCCAAAGGATTGACCTACTAAGAATGACTCTTAATTGTCAAAAACCAAAGATCCAATAATTTGATGGTAAATAAAATTCAAGGCAACATATGACTTAATTTGTAAAGGCTTGTAATAATGCCCGAACTAATGATGATCTCATGGTAAAAAAAAATTGTTCGAGAAAAGGTAATTTTGTTATTGGCACACTAATTTGGAATCTTGCCCAATCAATAGTTAAAAGCAATTGGAATGCAAGTTTCTTAACCGCTTCTACAACACTCATCGTGTTGTCAGCATGATTGAACTCACCAATACATATTAATGGATGGAGAAGCCTATCATCGACAATCTTTATCAATTAAAAAGCCTTAGGCTTAGTTGTAAGGGCGATATTGTATAATCTTATACTTTAGATATATGCATTCAAAAGACTCATTAAGGACTATGCTATATTCTATAAGGTATTAAGCCTATTTTTTTTTTTTTTAAAGTTAGCTATTTGAGCACACAACATGAAACTTAACATGGGTACAATCGAAAACTCATTATTATAAATGCAAAAGCCTAAGAGAAAACATTCTCAAAGGTTGAAAATTTAGAAAGAACACTCCATAGGTTAAAGGAAAATAGTTTTCAATAATTAACTCCACTATTGTAAAGATATCAACTAGTGCTAAAAAGAATGATCGTGGAAAATTGTATGGGGTAACCAAAGTAAGTTCATATAAAAAATTGAACCACATATCATAAAAGCTAAGTTTTAGTACTATACATATTGACATATGATGGATTCAGTAGTTATGGACCCGTGAATCATGACTCTTACAATTCTAAATCATTAAGTTGCACGAGGTCAAAATTTATCATTTTTAACTAACCTTGTTTGAAATGAGAAGATAACATATTTGTTTATTCCTTCTCTACTCTTAAAATATATATCCCTTGAAAAAGTCCTAAACTAGGTAAAGGTGTCTGGGAAAACTTTGAGAAAAGTTGTGAGGAAGACAAAAGTATAAATTGTCGCACTTAAAGACAAGTCAAGTTTTGATGATAAAATTCCATAAAAAAGGTTAAAGGTAGGAAAATCATATAAAGTCTAAAAGGGGCAAATAAGGTTTTCAATTGAGGAAAGACTACCACTTTCAAGAGTCAATGCCAAGGGCAAACTAAAAAAAAAGATATTGAACTATACTATGTCTTTTGGCATCTATGATAAAACCTCATATTAAGGAAAATGTTATTGAGATTATTATATCTTCAAATGATTAAATAAAAGATAGGTTATCCATGAAATGAAAATTATGAGTTGGTTTTATATTCTCTGTCGCGACGATGATTTTTTACGCATTTCGCGCCTCGCCATCTCCCGGATTGGGGAGACAACGATGTGTGGTGAAATGGGTGTATTTTATAGCCGTAAAATTTACGACTATAATTACTAGGAGTCGCCACCTAGTATTAAGGTCACTAGGAACCTATTGGTCTGCGAGAGTCTGGGTAAGGGGACTTGTTGTGCAAGGGAACGCATCACCCCAGTGCACCCTACCTAAGGTAAGCTGCATTTTTGTTTGATTGTTTTTCTAAGTTAAAAATTTTTACACTGTATTTTTAAAAAAAAAACCATTTTTTGTCTGCGGGTCTACTTTAAAATGTAATTTTACACCGTAGTTAAAAAATTATTTTGTCAGTGCACCCTACCTAAGGTAAGCTGCATTTTTGTTTGATTGTTTTTCTAAGTTAAAATTTTTTACACTGCATTTTAAAAAAAAAACCATTTTTTGTCTGCGGGTCTACTTTAAAATGTAATTTTACACCGTAGTTAAAAAATCATTTTGTTATTTACGGGTGTACTTTACAATGTAAATTTACATCGTAGTTAAAACTCCTTTTTTTTAATTTATGAATGTACTTTACAATGTAAATTTACATCCTAATAGATAAAACAAAAATGGTTATAATTATTTTTGATATTTTGGCCAAATTTCAACTGATAATTGTAAACCGGATATGATATCCAATTTTCATTTTAAAACATGAAAAATATGCCACATATTTGTTTTTACTAAAAATACGATGGGAAAAACCTTTGAATTCGGCCGTATGCACAAAAACAAAACACATTTTTTTTTAATTTTTTAGTTTTTATATTTTTTGCCATTTTTTTTAAAGAATAAAAAAAATCAGTGGGTTGATTGTCCAGCCTTGATGGGCCGGACTGACAGCCCATTGTGCATGGGCTAGGCCTCCAGCCTACCTTCCTAATGCATTTGGACCGGGCATAAAGCCCGGCCCACATCATGCAAGCCTGACCTGCATGAACAGTGGGACGTGAATTACATTCCACTGCATGCAGGTGACAAGGCGAAGAAGATGATGAATAGTTAATTTTTCGAGTGTGACGAAAGGTGTACCTGTTAGTACCGTTGGGTAGAGGAGGTCGAGGTGATGATTTCTGTGGTGGCGGCGTCAGCAATGGTGGCCGGAGGAAGCTTCCAAAGGCGTTGGGCTCACGTTGCAGCTGCTGCAACTGTGTCTGTTGCCTCGCCGGAGAGTGTGGTTAGGTTGCTGGTGTATAGGGGAAGCAACCGGTGGTGATGAGGGTGGTAATGGGTGGTTGAATGGCCTCTAACGGTGCAGAGAGAGCTCGGTTGAGCTGTTTTTAGAGAGAGAAAGCACCTGCAAACCGAGAGAGTGAGGGGAAGCTGATTGCCGAGGGAGATGAGGGGTGGTGGTGTATTTTTGTGTGATATTTCCTTGTTTTTTCTTTCCAAAATTCTGCAAATTCTCCTTTCCCTCTCCGTGGTTTTTCTTGGTTTTTTGCTCTGGTTTCTGCTCTTTTGTCACTTAATTCTCTGTTTTTCTCCCCCCACATACAACGTCCATGACTGCCATTTATAGGGGAGCTTGGCCTATCATGGTAGCTGAAACACTGTGGTTGTCGTCGACGTGGTGGCCTGCAACAACAGCGTGGTGGATGACGGCAGGCGCAAGCAGCGGGATTGTAGTTTTGAGAGTAAGTGGAAATGCGATATGGTCCTTTAATTTGTAATTTTTCTAATTGTACCCCCAATTGGCTTTGAACTTTTAATTTTATACAATTATATCTGCATCAAAAATTCAATTTTAGCCTTAACTTTGCGCGCCTTTTTTATTTTGGTCCCTGGTTTCCGATTTATGCTATTTGACCCTCAATTGACCAATAAACTCTCAATTGTCTTTAATTTGACCCCCGATTTCGCACGATTGGCTTGGAAAAATTTAATTCGGTTTCCAAAAATTCCAATCTTCTCAATTGAACCCGAATTAAGCTCTAGAACTTGATTTTCCATTGATTAAGCCCTTAATAAAATTAATTTAACCAATTTAAAGTGTAATTAAGTCCTTGCACTTAATTAAATCCTTCAATTGGGTCTTAAATTAATTCTCAAATATAATTATACATTAAATCGGCCCATGATTAAATCAAATTGGCCTATAAAAAATATAATTATGCCTTTTGACTTAATTTCTACACAGATTTATCTAATGATAAATTATTTTTGCCTTAAATATGTACTTTCCTCGATTTCTTAGGACAAAAGAGATACGATCGGACTCTCGAAAACAACCAAAATTTCCACATTGATTTTTCTACCAACGCCGACCCTATTTATTTTATTTTTGTTATTTTTTAGTAGATTTTGGGGAGTAACCCAAAAATTGGGTTATGACATTCTCTATTAAAAATAACAAAAAAATGAAAGAGTATAGTGAGATATGATTGGCAATAAACTTTGGTATTTTCTTGATGTTTGAGATTGATAATGAAAGAAATGATATGATTACAAAGCTTCTTAAACTGTTGATTGATTGATAAAAAGTCTCGTTAAGATAAATAACATAGTTATATGTTATTTGTTCTACAAAAAAAACAAGAGAAAGAGAGTGAAATGAATAGCTTATAATGATCCCAAGTCATTGAAACCCTTAAACACCTTTTTAAACCTATGAGTTTTCTTTTCTTTCATAACTATCAACCATAGTTTACATATATGTTTTTTTAATTTTCCCGAAAGATATTCATTGAAATCCAATAAGATTTTAATGAATCAAAGTTGATAAAGAAAAAACCTTTGATCTATGTTAGCAAGGAATCCAAGTTTTCAAACCCTACAATAAAAAAAAATTCAACTTAACCCTGTAAACAAGAAGTATTGAATTTTAAAACCCTACAATTAAAGATTTTAGATTAACCTTGCAATAAAAAAACATCAATTTTTTAAACCCTGCTATCAGGAAATATCACAATAACTTTGTCACTAGGAAACACCAAGTTTTAAACCTTTTTATAAGGAAGTACCATATCAACCTTGTCATTAGAAAGAGTATTCAGGATAACCCTACAATAAGGATGCACTAAGTTATCAAACATGTTATCATGAAGAATCTTCAAGACAACCCTGCATTCATGAAGTACTAAGTTTTCAACCCTGCTATCGGAAAGTATTAAGGTTAATCTTACAGTCAGAGAGCACCAATTTTTAATCTTGTCATCAGGAAATCCAATTCAATCTCATCATCATAAAGGACAAATGTCAACTCTGCAATCATGTATTATCAAGAAAATTCACAAAGAACTTCATCAAACCCTATCATAAAAAAGAATAAAAGGAAGAGCTTTTGGATCAGGAATCTTAGTTTTCATCCCTACATTGAGAAGAACCCTACTATTAAGAAATTCTTAAGAAGATTAAAGTTCCAACCATCAAGAATTTGAATTTTGGAACCCTATCATCATGAATCTTAGTTTTTAACTTTTCAATCAAATTATTTTGAATTCAATCAAAAAAGTTGAAGAAAAAAACCAAAGTTCTGGTTAAAAAGAATCTCTAAATTGAGATTTTAGGTTAAACCAACTAAAAATAAAGATTTTGATTTTGGTTAAAGGGAATATTGATATATGGGATTTTAGGTTGACCAAGCTAAAAAAAACCAAGGTTTTGCTTAAAAAGGAGTTTATAAATTGAGCTTTTAGGTTAACCTAACAAAAAATCAAGATTGTTGTTCTAGTTAAAGGAGCCTGCCAAATAGGTTTTTAGGTTAACCCAAGTTGAAAAGAAAGACTAAGGTACTAGTTGAAAGGGGTCTTTAGACTGATATTTCAAGTTGACATAACCAAATGGAAAATTTTGATATTAGTTAAAGGGGATCACTAAATGGGATTCTAGGTTAACCAAAATAAAGACAAAAACTAAAGAGTGTCTCTAGATTGAGATTCCAGGTTAACCCAATTAAAAGCAACATTTTGGTTCTTGTTAAAGGGGATAACTAGATGAGATATCAAGTTAACAGAGTTATTTATAAAAAATTTGGTTATGCTTATAAGGGATTTCCAAATGTGATCTCAAGTTAACCAAGTTATTTAAAAATGTTTTGGTTCTAATTAAAAGGAATTTTCATATTGGAATTTCAGGTTAATTGAGTTATAACACTAGCTTCCATCGACAATCTATTTTCTTTATTTTTCATCAAAATTAAACCATGTACACAACCCTTCTCAACCATCAAAATAACCACAAGCTATAGTTATTGCCACTATCCCTTAACACCATTATAACAATCCTAGCTCCACCGTGACAAATACCATCAAAAGAGAAAGAAAGGATTATGAAAACCCCTCACCTATTCTTCTTTATTTTAGCCAAAACAACAACATCATCACCTTTCTCCCAACATTAAGCCAACCTCCTTCACTGGTGATACCAACAATTACCGCTTGAAGAAGAAGAAAAATAAACTTGAAGAAAAAAAAAGAACTAGGTCTAAAAAAGAGAAATAAAAGTAGAAGCTACTATTTTTCATTTTTTTTCTTTGTCTAGAGATCTAATGACACTCATTATCGGAACAAGGAGGAGGAAGAGGATGAATCACTCTAGATAAACCATTTTCGTGCTTCGCCAGCAATGACACGTGGGTTCGCATGCCACCAATGATGATGGAACGTGAATACATACATTGTCACTATCCCATATCCCCCAGAAGCTTTCCAATATGGTCCTCGAGCTCTTCTAACCATTAGAAGGACCATTTTGCAGTTTTTAAGTTTTAATGTGTTTAATTTATTTTAAATTGAGTTTTGTATTGTTTATAAACATGTATTAGTAGGGTGTATGGGTTAAGAATATAGTTAAACGAGAACGAGTTTGTGTATTGCCCTTTATTAATTTATTTATTTTATGTTAAATAGATGACAACAAAATATAAAGATAAAAAAATTTAATTAATACAAAAAAATATTTTAATTTAATACAACCAAGTCTCTCAAAAATACAAAAAAAACATATCATATATTGTTTTCATATGAAATTCAAAAATGCATATATACATGCATTTTGGGATTTAATAATCGGTTATTGAATCCATGATATTTTTGCCAATATTTCATATATTTTTATTCATGATGATTAATTATTAATATTCTGTATAAATATTGGACTTACAACTAGATTGATATTAATATCAGGAATTGACAAGAAAATTCTTAGAATTATTTTGAATATTCATTAATTTTAGTTGAGAGTATTCTTCACCACAATGCATAAGTGGTGGAAAATTTATTTGCCTTTCAAGATAGGTAAACCCTATCAGAGAACATGCATGAATCCTTTTCACAAGATTTTTTTTAGGTATACGAGTCCATAATAAATTCAAATAGCAAGATTTATTCACAAATAAATCTTCACCCTAAGCCTTAGATAGACTATCAATTAGGAACTCATCAAAACCTCTAAACACATAAAATCACACAATACATTTTATCTTATGTAATACGTTCTCTAGCCACAACTAGTCTCTTATACTTGAATCTTTGGTAAAACTACTTGGATTTTATAGTGAAATTAAACCAAACAGCTAATTAGCAACTTCATCTACCTTGACATTGCGCATCCACTTGCAACAATGAGCAAAAAAATAGGTCATGAGATTTGATGCTAACACATTGGCCACCAAAACAACTTCTCATAATATGTACTTTCCTTTTTTCTAGTGCAAAACAACCACCCACTATGTTAGAGAATAATATAAATCATATTATTTTCTAACACATTATATAGTATGAGCCCGTTAGCTCTAAAGTGTAACAAACATACAAGCGTTCACTATAGATAAATTAACATATTATTCTTAATAATTCAATAAACCCACCTCAACAACTCACACATTCAAAATTTTGAAACAAATATCGAATTAAAGTTAATCAAAATGACTCGACAAGAATAATTTTCCCTTTTGCGCTATCTACACTTATTGCCAACTTAGAATAAATCTCCTGACTTAGGTAGAATGAAGAGACTACGACACTTGAGATTATAATTGCTGCTGAGATATAAAATATGGATGTTGGAAATCTTTTCAGCATTCTACTTTGAAACAGGACACCAACAAAGTTTGAATGAAAACGCTGGTGGAGATGGAAAAAAACACATCTTAGTAATGTCTCCTATATCCAAAAAGCTTAAGTTGTAAGAATAACATTTGACAAACAAAAGAAAAGATATTCCATTTCTGAACAGGCATACTTTGGCACTGGATATCAGTCTGGTGGTTTCTTCACTTTACAAGTCATAAGAGATTCATCAAGGCAGTAGACTGTCGAATTAGAGTGAAAACAAATACAAGATCAGTTATACAAGATCGGTGTTTATATCATGATACAGAGAAGCCAAACCAATTTAATTTTTGAGCCTTAGCATGTGTGCAGACTTCTGCACGCCTAATTCATAATCTTCAGACTGAAAAATTGTCCAGGCTCAAAAGTTCAATGTACAAAACTCCCATGGTGATCAGTGACAACAAGTTAAAGCCCAATGATTTCATCCCCAAGGTTGTGATGTAATGGCAGAGGGCTTGTGATCTGCACAACAGGTCTCGAGTTCGAGTCAATGAGGTTTTACTCGCTCACCTAGGTTCACAAAGTGTGTTTTTTAAGGATGAAGTTTCCTCGCATCAAAGAAAAAAACAAAAGATTAGTAACAGTATATGCAGAAACATTTACAGAATTCATCATGCTCCCACCAAGGATATGCGTTGTTGGGTTTTCCAAGATATATACACGCAACGGAAATACTATCTTTTTTTTAGGAGTTTCTAGTATTTTGTTAAATAAATCTAGAGTTGTTTAGGGTTTATATAAAGATTACCCGGAGATAGATGTTCTTTATGATTTAGAATAATTACTTCTAAATTGTGTTGTTGCAAATCACAAGCTTTTTAGAAGGAATAGTCCACATGTCCTACCTCTAATGGAACCACTATTAAAAAATCTACTAAAACATTTTAGAAAAGTGATTGTTGCGCCTTTAAATACTAGTTCTTTTTTTCTTTCTATTTTTCAGGTGTTCTATATTGTACAATTTTCTATTGTGATAATAAAAGACATAAAATTCTATTTATAAAAAACCTAAAAATCCTATAAATGATAAAACATCAATTTTCCATTAAATAATATCACACACACACATATATAATTATTACACTTTCATCAACAATTTTATAATTTAAACATAATAACATGGAATCTATTATGTCAAATTATATTTGTTTTTAACATTATAGTCATTGATTATTTGAATAAAATTTGTAACTCTTTACAAATCTTATTCCACCTTACACTGGAATTTATAATCAATATTATTTAAGAACATATAAGATATTTTTTTCAATTAATTAAGGATGATGAATTCTCTCTTAATTATTTAAATAACTTTCTATAGTTCTTGTTATATTCAATATTTACTCGTTTGCTACTTTTGATTAGGACAACGTGTAATAGAATCAAAGATAAAAATGTTTCTTATAAAAAGATAATTTAGTGATTTCAAATTTAAAGATAATTTTGTAAGCCTTTCCATAAACATAAGTGGTCTATTTATATGGAATTTTCATACTTGTCAACTCAATATACATAAAATTTTGTGAGTCTTTTCATAAACATAAGTGATCTTTTTTTATATCTCTTTAAATATAAAAAATTAAAACAATCTTATTTTGAAAAAAAAAACAATGAATTTTTTACCTATGATTTTATCTTTGGTCGATTGGATCCCTAATAAACCGAAGTTTTTAAATGGTTATATCAAATCAATTTTTAAACCTGAACCAACCAATCTAGGCTTTGATTTCGTCGGGTCTCCTTAATGTTTACTAAACACAAAATATATACAAAATTATCTAGTCCTATTTAATTAATTATTGTTTAATCGATTCAATTAATATAGGGCGTCATATCAAACACTATCTAAAAATTATTAAATTAACCATATCAGGGACTAGTGGTGGATGTTTTAGCAAATGATAGTGTTTCGTTTCAAGTTCCTTTGGCTAGTTGAGGCACATATATCTCCTCACCAATTGCATGAATGTATTTGTGTTGTGAGTGATTTTTCTTAATAATCTGCAACATATATCTCCTCTTTTATGTAATTGAATTTTGGATTTTATTGGCTAATTATTAAATCCCTTCTCTCTGGCGATTATCATTTTACACTGTATAAAATGGAGGGCAATAGTGCAATACAGCACTCTCTGGTAAAGTGGTTGCCGTGGCTGCTGGTGAAGCTCACTCCCTTATTCTCACAGGTAATATATGTATACATTGCAGATTCATTTCTTAATTGGTTGCATTGGTTCTGGGATAGTGAAAATTGTGTTTTTTTAATTGCGTGTTGGTCTAATTGTAGGAGATGGGCGTGTGTATTCATGGGGTAGAGGAATGTTTGGGCGTCTTGGGACTGGTTCAGAAGTGGATGAGCTTTTTCCTATACAAGTAAAGTTCGAAACTTGTGAAGAAAAAAGACTCAACTTCGTGGGGGTTGCTGCTGGTGCTTATCATAGTCTTGCTCTTGCAGGTTGGCTTTATTAACTTTTTATTGATTTGATTCTTGATTTGTGATGGCTTGTTTTGTTTTGAGACATAAGAATATAGGGTGATGTTTTATTGGGTTTGGCTATGTATTTGAATGAGAGTTGAAGTGTGTAAATTTTATGAATTGATTGCTTATGAAGAATCTGCTTTGGTATAGTAGACATTTGATGGTGTAGAGATGGTTGAACTTCCGAATTTTAAATAGCAGAAATGGTAGTTTAAGAACTTTTTGCCATTTGATTTGTTGTTATGGTTCTTCTAACATTAATATATCACATATCAAAATTATTTCCATTAGACTAGGGCAGGGCATATACTATAGTTTCGCTTTTGATTGTTAGTTTCTCACATTTCCCATAGGTTTTGTGCATTTTTCTGTTCTCGTGGAACCAAGTGAAGCTCCTTGTACTTTGGGGATGCTTGAAGTTCTGTGAAAGATTCTTCCTTTTCTTCTGTCTTATTGCAAATTGCTGGATGACTTGAAGTTCAGTAGCTTTCTTGGGTGTATATGATAGTTCTTTCCGGACTATGATGTGAATAATAACCATAAAGATCTGTTGCAAGAAAACGAATCACCATTTAGTTTGGACTCGGTTTGGATTGAGACAGGGATTTGCATTAGTAAAGGAGGCAGGTTGTTAATTCTATGGTTTCTAGTTTGAGCAGACTAACCCTTATGTAGTTTTTGTGCCCAAAGAAATGAGGCAGGTAGATCAAAGCTTGCCAATTTTAAATTATGTCTCAGAGGATCACTTCACTTCCTCCATATTCCAAGGTATATGGATTATGGAGTGATATTCCTCTACTGCTTACACATGAAGAGATTACCAAAAAGCACATACATGTCATTAAATGACATTCAATTTAAGCTAGTTAACTATAGTGCTTACATGTACTTATAAGCAATTACTCTCTTTAATTTCTTTATCAATGTTACTCTTAAGCACCACACTCTAGGTTAGATTTCATTTGCTTATCCCAAGTCACATCTTATATATATTGTTTATTAGTGTTATTTAGCTATTGTATTATATAACTGCTGGATGATTTTTTGTTGTTTTTATAGGCTAAGGCTACATTTTGACTGACAAACAATTGTAAGTGTTAGATGTAAAGAGAAGTTTTGGCTGCTCTAATAATGCTTTGTTGTCCATGCAATGGCAGATGATGGATCGGTCTGGTGTTGGGGCTACAACATCTGTATCCTTTACTGCTAGTGTTCTTGAGTGTTAAATGCACTTCTGTTAGCTTGGCGCTTGCTAATGCACTCTTTTTTGTGCAACCTTGACTGTTGTATGGATGGCCAACTTGGTGTTAGTGGAGAGAATTATTCAATGCCACACCTAATGGACCAGTGCCTAGAGTTGGGCTCCCGCTCCCTAGGTTCACTGGATCATTCAGAAACAAAGATTGAAGGACCACTGAAGGTATAGAATTCTTTGAATCACTATTTTGCATTTAAAAGTCTGGTTAGTAATTCTATTTATGTTGTCTCTACTGTAGATATGCTCTATCAAAGCTGGAGGAATGATGTCTCTAGCAATCGATGATCATGGAACCCTTTGGATGTGGGGAAATTGCCCACAACAAAGCAACAAAAATGGAAGTAGCATCTCTTTTGAGAGTAGTTTCATTCCAATTCCTGTTCATGATTTCCATGGCCACCCTGTTGTGAAGGTGGCATGTGGAAGTGAACATGTTGTTGCCCTGGTTAGTGCTAGAGAAACATATAAAGGTGAAGATCTAGTATGCTATTCATGGGGTAATAATAACCATGGTCAGTTGGGTCTGGGAGATAGAGAGAGCAGAGTCCATCCTGAGATTGTTGAAATGTTTAACCAGGACTCTTCTTGGGATGTTTATGAGGTAGCATGTGGTGCACATCACACAGCTTTGCTCACTCGCAAAAAGAGAACAAATGACACATTAGAAAGTGTGTGTTGGACATTTGGCCTTGGGGATAACGGGCAACTTGGGCATGGAACTACTCAAAGTGTGCTAAAACCTGAGCCTGTAAAAGAATTGCCACAACAAGCCTACCTGATCTCTGTTGACTGTGGTTTATTTCACACTAGTGTTGTTTCGTCGGTAGGAGATGTTTGGTCATGGGGAATGGAAAAGGGTCTTGGCCTGTGCCCAGATGCTAGTTTTACAGGAACAGACGCTGGGGATGCTGCTTCTCCCCTGCTAATGTCAGGCTATGGTGTAGATGGTCCCATATTTCACAATCCAATTCAAGTTGCCTGTGGGGCTGCCCACACTGTTCTTGTTGCTCATGATGGATACAAGCTTTGGTCTTGGGGCAGGGGTACAAGTGGCGTCCTTGGAAATGGTAAGACGGTCAATTGTTTTGCGCCCAGTTTCGTATTCTGGCCTCCACTGACAGAGGATTTCAAGCAATCAGAACCGAAAATTGTCGGTGAGGAGGGCAATGGCTCCAAAGCAGTTGCTGAAACAGACAGAAGTTTGTCTTTGGCAATGGAAGAGATAAAGCTCCTTCAGTCAAAACTTTCTATAATGGAACAATATGGTGGCATGCTTCATGGATTGGTTTTTGGCAGACCTTTTACTTACCAAGATATCCCAATCTCATTGCAGAATTCAGGTAATTTTGACATCGCAAAAGAATGGGAGAGCATGCTAGAATCGGCCGACCACGGTAAGCTTCGTAGATTGGAATTGTTCTACCGAGACATGCGTGCAACTATCAATGACAAGATAATGAAGAGAAGGATTCAGGAGATTATAAAGGAGTGTCTGCCTTCTTCAACTACAGAAAAGTAAGGCTATAAAAAAATGCATGCAGGCATCTCTTTCACAATTCCAGATCAAACATGCATGGTAGTTGGTTGGTCAGCTCCGCTATCTTGATGGAGTCAAAAGATTTTCCTTGCACTATCCTTCAAAATTGGAACAGATTTTGTAGTTTATATAATTGTTTTGAGACAGAGGAGTTTAGGTTGCTTGCTGGAAAAGGTCTACATTTTCAGTGTGATATAATACTTCGATTCATAGAACAAGTTTAAGATGTAGCCTGTGGTTAAATAAATAAATAAAACAAACATATATTTTTTAGAAACGTTTCCAAATCCAAATCCATTTCCAATTTACAAGTGTTTTATTTATTTGGGCAAATTACACCCAAACTAGTTTTTGATTGATTTTACTCCTAAATCATTTAACTAAAAACGTTATATTGTTTTAAAATGACATGGTTTATTGTAAAATAAAAGTGCAATTTGGACGAAATATGAATGAATAGTTTTAAAATTAGATGGAAGTCTTTAATTTAGAATTTCTAAAAGTTTGAAATAAAACTTATTTAGTGGTCAAATTGATAATGTCTGTTTTTTTTCCAGGTTTGTCCTATTTATTTTCATCATTCTAACAACCGTTCTAACAACCGTTTAGGATAATTGTGGATTGTAGGGTTTTTTTTTCTCTCGTACGTTATAATAGGGTTGTCTTTGTATTCTGTGTTGCTGGCTTTAAGTCATTCCACCTTAAATAAAAGTTCAGTCCTTTGGATTCTTTCTCAAAAGCTTTTTATCTACATATCCTAGGAGGTTTAGCTAAGTTTATTGGTAGATGTGGTTAATGTGTTTTTTGATATATTGAATTATGTTGTTTTTTATTATTCAAAAAGCGTTTCAAATATGTTTTAATTTGTTTTGCCAATTCTAATTTATAATACTTTCTTTCTATAAAACTTGATTTGAGTTTTTTTAAATTATATTTCAAATTCAAAATTTATTTTTCTTATATATATATATATATATATATATATATATTTGTTATGAGAACTAGTGAAATGACCTTAAAAAGACTTTCATTACCTGGTAAATTTCGATAAGTTATTTTTATTCAAATAAATTCAATAATGGAGTTGTCAAACCCAACCTAACTCAGGGAATGATTTGGAAAAGGTTTGGGTTACTAGGTAAACTGAGGTTGGTTATTTTTATTCAAATGACACTACCTTGTTCTTTTTTTAAAAAAAAAATTCTCAATATTGATTTGGTGTAGTTTGAACCTAGTTTGGGTGGGTCAATGAGATTTTATCAAGTCATTGTCACTTAGATCCAAGTCTAAATTAGGCTCCGAGTACCCAAGGGGTCCTGGTGTGAGTGGTGAGGACGTTCTCATCCCTTAAGAGAGGTCAGGGGTTCAAACCCTCCTCTTGTATGGAGCCGGCTATTTGGGGAGCACTTTCACCCTTTCGGGGCCCACCCGGTGCGAACGTGGATTAGTCTAGGCCAGCGCTTGGGACACCGCGTGGTTTATACCAAAAAAAAAAAAAATTAGGCTCCGAGTAATAAGTTTCTTGAACCAATCTGTTAGTACAAACTAGGTCGAGTTTAACTACTATGGTCAATAATAAAAGGGTAAGTTATAAATTTTCACATATCAAAGATTTAAGTTATCTCATTGTTTAAAACAAAAGGATTAAAAATTGTTTTTTCAAAGGGAAAATTACATTTAACTTTCTATAGTTTAATATTTTTTTAAAAATGCCATTTATGTTATGAGTCAACTAAACTTTTCAAATTTGACAAATTAACCTAATGCTTTTTATGACAAGAAATGACAAATCAAATATATCTCCTCTTTTTCTCGTTTCAATGGACATTGCCCTCTCTCTCCGCTCTCTTCACTAACCTTAATTGATCCTAAAATTAAAATCAAACCCAAATGTTGGATTTATCATGTACTAAATCTTTTAGTTCATCGCTGCTAGATTCTTCTTGTACTCATTTCATCTAAAACTCGACAACAAAGGTATTTCCCCAATTTATTTGTTGTCATGACATCGCAAATCATTGATAGTGTATTTTTTATTCATAAAAAAATGTTAATTCAGTTATTTAGTAGATGGTGTTACCCGATAAAACTTCTTTAATTAGCAATTTGTCAATTTTAAAATTGAAATCTTAATCCCAAAAAATAGTTTGTGATTTTTCTATTGAAATCAAAAGTAATCCAAATATAAAACACGTTGGAGTAATGAGAAATCATATATTATTGTTTATTCCGTACACCATTAAAGAGCCTAAATTATTGAAAACAAGTTATTGTTTAATTAACCCTCGTTGTTTATATGTTACATAAAACAAATGTAATTCATGCTGAACAATATTTTATTTTATTTGATGTCATGTTGAACATAATTAATAAGTTTCTGTATAGACCCTAAACAAAATTAAAGGTTTATGGTTTATGTTTTTCTTTCTTTCTTTTTATAATGACATATATATTTAGGGATGTCAACTTATGTAGATTGGATTAGTATGGTTAATAGTTAGATTTAGAAGGTGACATCTTGATGGATAAATGTTTGTTTTAGTTTGTATTTAAATTTCTTGTTTTAGTATTTAAAATGTCCATTTGTCATGAATTCAAAATGTATTGCTTCAAGAGTCTTCTAAAAAATATTAAAATTATATAGTTTTGGATTATTTTTTAAGTTAAATAGGGTTTTAAACAAGTCTAAGTAGATTAATTTTCATCACGTTTAACTTGAAACATGATATAAATTAAATATCATTGTTGATCCACAAGGAGGTTTAGAGGTGCTTAACTAGTATGTGCATGTATGAAGAAGATAAATATATTTGGTAAAGAAGTTTGTGTTATTTTTTTTTGTTTTTTGTTTTTTGTTTTTTGTTTTTAACCTTTAATTAATAAAACTAGGTGAAATGATATCAAGTTACTTGAAACATGATATAAATTAAATATCATTGTTGATCCACAAGGAGTTTTAGAGGTGCTTAACTAGTATGTGCATGTATGAAGAAGATAAATGTATTTTGTAAAGAAGTTTGTGTTATTTTTTTTTATTTTTTGTTTTTAACCTTTAATTAATAAAACTAGGTGAAATGAGATCAAGTTACTTGTTGGGGGGGGGGGGGGGGGGGGGGGGGGGGGGGCTAGAAGGAACTTATTTCTCACCATGACACAAAATACGAGATATAATTGCTCATCATGACAGTTCTTTACGTATCATAAGAATTTATTGCTTTGATATATGTCTTATATAGACATATTATTCACATGCAAATAAGTTTATGACATTACTTGTTAGGGTTTCAAATAAAAGATTATAGATGGACTATATTTTTTTAATAATGTCTCAAAGTATGATTTATCGAGTATGTAAGGATAAGAAACTGTTGAATATTTTCACACACACACACACTCACACATTGATGTCACTTATGATAATGATGCTTTTTATTTAACCCAAAGAATGTTGTGGTGTTATTCATTTAGCCTGATGATAACAGGTCACCTAAAATTAATTATTTTGTTAGATATTATGATGAATTTCAAAACAAAACAAAAATGAAATAAGTTATTGAGGAACAAGATTTGTGTTTAAGTAAAGATAAAAAATTAATAATCATGTAGGTGGTGACTTGGGTGATGATATGGGTGGTGGTGTTGATGTTAATAGTATTGTGAGAGGTGATGTAAATGGTGGTGTTAATGTTAGTTGTGCTATAAAAGGTGTTATTAATGCACATGATATAGTTGTCAGTGCTAATATTAATATATTAAAGGTTTTATTAGTGGTTTTATTAGTTGTAGTGTTGCGAGAGTTATTCTTGGTGGTGGTGATGGTTTTAGTGTTATTGGTAATATTCTTACGAATGATATCAAAGTTATCAATACCATTTCAGTTGATGCTTTATTTTTTCAATTGGAATTGACTGTTTTGATCTCGGAGCGTTTCGGCGCACCGTTTCAGGGTTGTACTGTTTATGTATATGTATATATATAATTACATATATTAATTAAAAAAAATAGTTCAAATCTAAAAATAAAATTATTTAGAATTGTGTGATTTAATCTAGAAAAAGACACAATAAAATATTTTGTTGAACAAAATTATGAGCATGTATAATATTATTAGAATGCCATCATCGATTTCGCAAAGTTATTACATTCTCTGATTGCTGTGAAAGTTTGACATAATATATATAATATGTCAAGAGACTCATTGTAAAATTTTATCTTAATCGAACGATCGGATTAAGAGATATGACTGATATTGTAAAATTATTCATTATTTAAAAAAAATATTATTTGGCCAAAACTGAACGGGCGAAACGAAACCGGTACGTTTCGGCTGAAAATCCAGAACATGCCAGAATTTAAACCAAGGTTAAAATAACGCCGTTTTATCTTATTTTTTTAATGGTATGAAATGTTTTGACCGTTTCGACCGAAATGAAATTGATAACTATGGGTGATATGGTCATTAATGTTAATTTTATTTGGGTTATATGTTCTACCGGTGATAATACAGGTAATAATAATGGAGATGGGATTTTTAGTAGATACAACGAGGATGCTAATGATTATGATGACACTAAAAAAATGATAAAGAATAAAAAAAATAATGATTATATTCTTTCTGATGAGAAAGGATATGAGTTTTTTCAATTAAGCTAAAGATAAGTAGATTGACATCTTACAAGATAATGCATGTTTTTGAAACCAGTGGATAGGTTTTTAGACTCTAATAATGACTAAAAATTTTGTAATGATGAAGATATTGTATTTTGTTGCTAATTAATATTCTTAACTAAATTCTTCATTCAATGTTAATTAACTTTTTCATCCAAGTTTCTTAGAAATATATTTTATTTTTATTGTACATTAAACAAGAGAATTAACAAAAATAAAATAAAATAACCAAAGGATAGAATGTAGGAATCATTTAGGACTTTAGTCTATAAATTTTATAGATGGTGGATCAAACTTATAGGTTTTCGTGTTTGATGCATATTTTTATTTTTTTTATTTAAAATTATATTAAAATAGTATAAAATATTTAAAAATACAAAAAAACAATATTTTCTTAAAAAATAAATGTTTACAAAATGCTTTAAAATAAACGGTGCCCAAAACCCCAAGTAGATAAAAAAAACGCTGCGTTTTTATCACACATAAACCAGCGAACCGATCAAATAACAGTCTCCAGTCCTGCTTTCCTTCCAAAACCCCTCCAGAACCCTAGATCGTTACTCCTCCATCATTTTCGTTACTCCTCCATCGTAATGCCGGACGACGCAGCGGATTCTGCCGCTTCTGCAAGCGGTGGCGCGTTAGTTCCATTCGTGCCAGACACTGAAATCGCCGTGGTGTACCCGCTTCACCACGGCCTAAAACCTCCAATCACTCGCGTCTCAATCTCCTGGGCCCGAGGAAACAATCTTCGCGTGTCTTTACTTCGTAAACCGCCTTACAATTCCGATTCCGACGGAGAAATTGGGGGAAAAGTTGTGGAGGTAAATCTCGACAGCGGAGCCGCCGATGTCAGAGAACCAGTGCAGTGGCGGCGCATTGCTTATGGCTCCGTTACTCCCTTCGCGCTCCTTCAAAGTCGCAAGAATTCAGCTTCGAGTTTGTCTAAATTACAATCAAGTCCCTCTCCATTTCACCTCGACTGGCAAGTTTTTTTTTTTTTTTTTTTTTTTTTTTTTGTATTGTTGTTTTTAAAGTATATGTATTTATTTATTGAATTATTTTTATAAAAAATGAGATAAATTATTTTCTTTAGGTGGGAGCATGTAATGGAGTATAGCAAGGACATAAAAGAACTACTCGGGAATCCGAAGTCAAATTATGATCCTTTAATCGAAGATCCTAAAGAAGTTTTAAAGGTGAAATTTCTTTGGCTCAATTGTTTTTCATTTATTTATTTAGAGTTTAGAGTTAGTGGCTGATTGTTTAATTAAGTTAATTATCTTGTGTAGAAAGGTGAGGAACCAACTAGTTTAAAGGCAGCGTGGGAGCTGATGGAAATGTTTTATGCAGACAAATTATGTCAGAGTTGGTTGCCTGAACGCCTTGTCGATTGGTTGGCTGTAATGATCATTCATGCATTCTATCTTGTGTGATTTTTTAGTGGTTGTGTTTGATCGAACCCTTTTGTTAATTCTGCTACTCTTATTTTTTCTGGTCTTGCCAGGATTATGATTGTCTGTTATCAGGTGATCAGCCAACTGTCCATTCAAAACTTGTGGAGTTTCAAGGGACACTAGTTACTTTACAGGTTTGATTATTTTCTGGATTTTTTTTTCAGGTTCTATTAAACAGTTTTTTTTTTTTTTTCTTTGCTTAGCCAAGTATCTAATAAATTTGTGAGCATAACTGTTAGACTTATGCTCTCATTATGTGCTGAAATTGATTTTGCAATATCATGATTGGAGAAGGTGGCTAGCAATTTTGCTAGATGTAATCCTGTTAGTACATAAATTGTTCTCTGTATAGGGTCGTCCATGAACGGAGCTTGAGTCTATTTCTGTCTGCTTGAGTCTATTTCAGTCTGCTATCTATGGGAATGCTGGATGTTTGGCAAACCTCTCCAGCTTAAAATGTTGAAATGAGATGAAGGGGATGTTTGGAATTAAGGTTGAACCTGTTTTTCATCAAAATTTGATTTGTTTTCCTTTAAATTAACATTTTTAGTATTTTTGGAATATTTTAATGTGCTGATGTTAAAAATAAATTTTAAAAAATTATTATTTTCATGTATTTCTGAGCAAAAAATATTTTGAAAAACAACCACTACCACGTTTCAAAATATTATGAAATTTGGTTGCATATGTTCAATTGAATCAATTCTTAGATAGGACTTTTGTGCAACTTATTTGACATTTATTTTATCCATGGTCAAAACCTCTGTGAACTCATTTTTTTTCTTATGAATATCAAATCTTATATGATTGTTTTATGCAGGTCATTGAAGATGATCCTAAATATTGGGAAGTGATATCATCTGCACTGGCAATTGGTTGGCTAGAGATTGTGGTAAGTGGTCTTGGGCCCAATCTTTCTTGTAGTATGTTGAATGGTATAGTTCCTTTTATAGCAGGACTTAATGTTTTTTTCTTGCAGGTGAAACTTTTGCGCTTGCATGGATCTTATCAGCTAGATCAGCTAGGCCATAGAGAGGTTGGTAAGAATTTAATGATGATTGATTGAATATGTACATGCTGTTTGAAAATTACAAGCCATTTAACCCACACTTTGTCGTGGGTTATAATTTTTTTTCAAAACATTATCGGGTATGCAGGTTGCTTCAATGTGTTTTTTAACATAAAAAATTCAAAGTGTAAACTGAAAAGCCTATGCAAGCATCGCATTAAATAAATCGATATTCATTTATGTAAATAAACAAAAAGCAATCATTAACAATAACAAAAAAGTTCTTTGGGCTTTGATTTGAGGTTGAGTTTTTTGCTTCTTGATTCATTATGTGAATCTTTATCAAAATGAAGATTCCTTGGTATTTACTGTTCATCCATGCATCTGTTTTAACAGTTGATTTTCAAGTCCCGTGTGTTTTTCTGGTATTGAGCAGACAGAGAATGGGCTAGTTGAGACTGTAGCTGTTCTAATTTCAATGATGCCACGCTTTTGTCCGGAATTAAAAAATGGAAAATTAGGTGAATGCTTTGAAGCCAAACCTGATTTTATGAAGGTACTTGTGCATTTTAGAATCATATTTGAATCTTTTTTTCTTTTCCTATATATATTATTTTTATAACCATGCTGTTTAATATCTTTTATTTTCTAGGCATGGGAGAAATGGCGAGAACAAATAACTAAGCTGGATTCCAGTGCATTTTGGGTTCCATGCCATCACCGTCAAACCAGGGAGGGCTTAAAAAATCTGATCCAGATCATGTTGGGAAACACCAAGATTCTCTGCACTGCAACAGCCCATTGGATAGAGCTGTATATATCTCACTTCCTATTCATTAGGCCATTCACTGCTGTAAGTGCATACTTTACTATTCCTTAAGTTTATCGAATTATTTGTCTTAATCCTATGCCGCTGCTGATTTTTTATCCTTTTGCAAGACTTGAGATTCCATTTAACTCTTTCATGGGTCAGGGGCTTGAAGGCATGTACAATCTAGCTCAGAAATGTGTTCAGATGAAACCAATGTCTAGTCCACATAAGCTGCTGCGGTTAATAATTGGAATTATTGGGGAAAATACTGAGGTGAGCTATGTGGATCTGAAACTGCTAGGTTGTATTGTCCATTGTTTTACTCCCTATTGTTTTTATTCTTATAAACATTTGCAGGTTGTATTGGCAGAATGCTCAAGAGGGTTTGGTCCTTGGTGAGTTTTATTAATTTTCTCTAGATCCTCGCTTTGGTTCAACATGTAGAAGCTTATTTAATTGAGATTTAATTGTATTAGAAAAATTCTACCATACAACCCTTTTAAACTATATTTGATGCCTTTTCAACAGGATGGTGGCTCATGCCATAGAGTTATTGACTGCTAGGAGTGACCAAGCAGATATTCTCTTACACAAGGAGCATGATGACATAGGGGGAATAAGTATGGAAGAGCTCCATCGTCTTGTTTATGCTCAAGTTCTAACTTCTCACTTCTTGACTTGGCAAGTAAGTGCAAACTGCTTGAATCATGGCATGCTAATTAAATCCTTTGTAATAATGACAGATTATGCTAGAAGAGTTAGTTTTAATATAAGTAGTAGATCAGTACATAATATTTCATATTTGAGATCCTGAATCCAAGCTAACTTGTGTAATGAATACGGAATGTACAGTATATTTGAATATATACAAAAGTAGGATTTAAGGAGAAGGATATGCAATTTAGTACACAATTGAAACTGGGCTCAAGAATAATCATTAAAAAATTTGAATTCCTGTAGAAGAGGCAGAATTGTATCTAAACAATGGCATTATTTTGACATCTCTCATGACAGAGCTCCACCACAATATATTTTGATGCAAAAGTAGACCTGACCTGTTTGGATAAAAAAGAAACTCAAATGTCCTTTCATTTATCCTTATGCTAGGAGATGTTCAATTTACTTTCTTCTACTCCATTGCATTTAGAATTCAGTTTCAGTTAAAAACGTATAATAAATTCTGCCTGTTCTTGGAGAGAGCCAACCCAACTAGTTTGGGATTCAAACGTTGTTGATTACCTAAAAGTTCCTGGTTGTGTACTTTTCGAGGTAAGATTCTTGAACATGAAATGTGGAGGTTGATATTCTCTCTGTTCTAAAGCTCATTTTATTAGGCACTGTTTTGTCTTATTTTTTTCTTATTAACTGCCCCTTTTGTGTATTTACCTAGGCAGTAATTTACCCATTCCTATTTTGTCAAGTATTTTTTAATTCAATTGTCTTCCGCTGCAGATTGCTCCAGTTTACTTGACATCGTGTATGAAGCAAGGAATGAGTTTGTTGGAGTTTTTATTATACAGGCAGCCTGCCCAGCACAATCAATTGTTGCTTAAGGTAATTGGTTCATCTTGAAGTGTCATCCCTGTGTCAATTTTTTGGTGCCTTTCTGATATGTTTAAATCTTTGATTGATAGACATTTATCTGTCTGCTTGCAGAATTTAGAAATTTGCCGTCTCTATGAACTCGACCATGTCAGCTCAAACATTATGAAGGTATATGAAATCTTAAAACGCATCCTTGACTTTATTTATAAATGAATACACCAAGTCTTGTATCTTTGAGCTCAGCCAATTCTCTGCCAGTAGCTTTTGTTGATAGTGAAACTTAAACATGTTATATTGTATAAACAAAAGTCTTTTAGTGCCATACTAAATTGGTGGCACGCACGACACTGTTGGTCGAACTATTTTTTTTAACGTGGAAAAAAATCTTTTGGAGATACTTATGTTTTTAATGAAATAAGAAAAAATCGATAACTGAGTTAAATTTAGATTAACTTGATAAATGATATTGGAAAAAAAAAACACAATTTTCAATCACTGATAACATTTCAAATAGTAACCCAAATTATTAGATAGAAGCTATACATGAAAAAAATTATAAGGGTTAAAATCACACAAAAAACTACAAAAAAGCAAAACAATGTAGGAGGGTTAAAATCACGATTAAATAAGTAAATAAATCAAATGGTATCTGCAAATTTTCAATTTGAGAGTTAAATTGAAAAGAATAAAAATATTAACAAAAAGATAAAAATCAAAATAATAAAGGCTAAAATAAATAAAAAAATACACTATAAACTTGGATTGAAGGGTGAAATTGAAAAGAATAAAACTTTTATAAAAGAGAAAAAAAATCAGAAATCATAAGAATAAAGATTAAATCTAGAACATCAAAACATAATAAAAAAATTGAATATTCAAAATTCTTCAATGTTATTTTTTTTACATAAAACAGTTCAAAATGTAAATTGAAAAGCTTATACACATCTAACTGAACAAATCAATAATCATTATGTATAGAAATGAAAAAAAAGTGTCATCAACAATAAACAAAAAACAAATAACAAAACTGAAAAAACTAGAAGCCAAAGGTATATCTAGATATTTAATATTGCAATATAAATAATTTATCTAGTTGTATTTAATGAATTTTTTGTTTATCAAAATAAATTATTAATAGAAACTAACACAAAAGCTATTAAGGAAAATGAAGAAAAAACAATATGCAATGTTGCACTTATTAAAAATCTTATAAAGAAATCAATAGTTTCTTAAAAAATTAATCAATATGATTTTTTTATAAAAGTCACATCATATCAATCTCTTTACAAATCAAACAAACCCAATATCATTAAAATATAATCGCAATCCAAAAAATGTTAAATAAGCAAAAACAAATCATAGACAGGATATTAACTAAATCATATAAAAAAAATCATTTCAAAATATACATGCCAAATAAGGTATAAATAAAAAAAATCTTTTTTTTAAATGAAGAATTAGATCAGATGTTGCTAGGCCTAGAAAGCCACACCTAACACTTGGCTCATCAAGCAATGGTTGTTGTGTGGACTTCATTTTGATGATTATCACAAGACATAAACATAGAAAGAGAGACAATAACATCATCAAAATCATACAGTAACGGTTTGCATGTCACCCTTAATCTCTTTTATATTTGATGAAAAGATCTGTTTTGGTATTTTTAAAGCTAATGAAGCGAACATGTTATTTGCCCCAATAAATTCAAAAAAATATGCATCGCCTACATTAGCAGACGACATGTCGTTGGTAATCCCCAGAATCCGGTCACTATGGGATGGGGAAAACAAAGTCTTGGAGTTTTGATAAATAAACTCATTTTCAATTCATTTTTTACTCAAAATACCTAGAAAACACCATAGGAACTTTGCTAAACAAATTCATGGCCTTCAAAAACATAAAAAACCAACTCAAAATCCAAAATCAACCTGAACCGCAAAATCTTTCCATGATAATGTCTCTTTTTTTAGACACTTTCAAGGTAAACAAACATCTAATTTGAACTCTTTTCATCACAGAACTATTTTAAACAGAATAACGTTTTTAGTGCCTGGAAACATCACTAACGATAACTTTCTCTACGCTGGAATCCGGTGACTCCCTTTCTCTTTGTCCATCCAAAAAAGACCAAAAAATAAGAAAAATAAATTTCAATATCAAAATTGAAGTTTTGAAAATTACAGGGACAATTTACATAATAGTTCAAAACAACGGGGATGGAAATGAACTTTTAAAATTAATTTCAGATCTGCCTCCCTTTCAACCTTTTTTTCACTCCGGTCTCTTATCTTTCAATTCAATCCATCTTCTAAAAAAAATTGCAATTGAATGTAATTTGAGCTAAGAAAAGCTCAATCATGCAAAATAAAACTTTTAAGGATCAACTTGAGATTTTTTTTTTTTTAAAAAACATTGCTTTAATCCATAGTTAGTTGTGAGAGGATGAACAGTGTTTTGTGCTACAATAAAACCACTACCCCTTTTAGTTTCTTTTAATTATCTTGAGTATTGCAAGACTTTAGGTATATGTGCACTTGTACTAACAAATTTTAGTAATTATGTATAGATTGCTGGAGTGTACCACTGGAAGCATGGGAGGAAAGGTTTGGGAGTTTTCTGGCTTCAGCAAGCTCGGGATGAATTTCTCCTTAACAAGATTGCTCGGCATTTGTTTGATTCTGTTGGAAAGTCAATTTCTAGTGAGAGCTTCAAGGTTGTTGTTATTGCAATCATTGATTTGATCAGCTGGCCAATGCTAAATTACTCTAGCAATAATAATAATAACCTTGGTATTTTTTTTTCCATATTGTTTGTCTATACAGCAATGGGAGGGTTTAATTGAATTGTTGGGTTCGGAATCAAAGCCTGCTGGGAGTCTTGAGTTTCTGCACAAGTACAAGTTTTCTCTAATTCAGCAGTGATCATAATCCTCCCTTTACTCCATTTCCATTTCTTTTTTTTTTCAATCTTGTTTCTAAACCTAGATGTTTCACAGGTATAGGGATTTCAAGAAATCACTACAGCAGGCTTGTGATAAGAAAACTCTAGATACTGCTCGGCATGCTGCTGACTCGCTTATGTCGGTATGTCTAATCAACAACTTTCTATCATATTGATGTGGCATCAGTCACTACTATCTACATATTCTAAAGACCCTGGATCTTGTAATGTTGTTCACTTGTTGAAATATGAAGTAGTTGCACAAGCAGCAATAAGCTGTGATTTTGCAGAACATCTCTGATCTCCTGCTTGGAGGGAGCTCTGTTTTTTAATAACATATATGTTGCAAGGTTTGGATTTTTATTAGTTTCTGTTTTGTGAATGTGCAGCTTATGAAGAACCCTTCTACTCCCCAACGTTTCTGGCTGCCACTTCTTTATGATTCTGTAAGCCTTTTCTCCTTTCCTCCCTCTAAACATTAAATAATATCCGAGATAGCAAAAATGCAGTGTACTGTAGAAGTTTATTCTGTGCATGCCTTGGAATTTCCATACTTCGTAACTGGTCTGGATTTTTTAAAATGTAATTGCCAGCTAACATTTTTTTGACATTGAGCAGGCTAACCATATTTATTTTATCTCAAGTTCTTGTTGAGTTTGAGATATTTTAACAGTAGATTTTTTGTGTTACAGAATGTGTATGATTAATTGAGCATTCATGAATGCTGGACTAACTGCTAGCTGATGATTCTTTATTGCAGCTGACACTGCTTACCTGGCCAGGGCGACCTTTGCTAAATGTCTCACAAACAAACCTTTTGCTGAACAAACTGCAAGAATTGTCCATGGCAAGCGTGCGTCCAGGCTTTGTTGCCACCGACTTGCCAGCGGAGGCATTAAACTCTGTTAGACTAGCCCTCGCTACAAATCTTGGGCGTGCCATCTTAGAAGAACAATGATGCTTTGTTTTTGATCTTCATGAAGATGTTAATGCATGGTAAGTTTCGCTACTGCCTTGTCTATTTTTCCTGGTGACCAAGCATTCAAGCTACAGATCGATCGCCCATCATTTCGAAGGATTGTAGATGGTGGATTTGGATTTCGGTGCATTCATGTTTAACATGTTTGTTTAAAGTTTTGCATAGCCAATGCTTCACAAGAGAAACCGCTACTCTTTCTAGAAGTTTTACTTCGAGAAGGCTTCAGACATCGAACTTCACATCTCGTTACAGTCGGGTACGTTATTTTTGTAGAATTACATTACAAGTCTGACAATCTCTGCTAATTGAAGTTTTCATCCGAGTTGTAACGATGATGAGCTGTCAAGGAGAAGTTTCAGCTATTGTTGTATATTGGTATATTTAAAGAAATGCAAATGACCTTAAGTTTGAACGTAATGGCTTCCGCTTATGCTTTTATAATCATGATGCAAGCTAATGAAATAATACAAGCACTGGAATCAACATAATATGATGCTATACCAGGCCTGCACCATTTAATAAGGAAATAAATCTCTCTGACATTGAATATTTCGAAAAAAGAACAAAGAACCTCGGAATGGTACAAAAGAATATGCAGTAGATAATATACAAGAAAAACAAAGTGGGAGTGAAGAAATCTGTTGAGCTATAGTAAAAAAATTAATGCAGTATCTTCTACCATTTTGGCCACCAAGCAAGCTTCGCAAGACTCATCCCCTATCAATATTTCTTCACTCTTGATTTCTGATCCTGGTAAAGAGCGACTGGAATAGTTAACTGAGGTACTTTTCAGAGTACTATACAAGTTCGCTGCAACATCCTAAGGCAGTCCAACTTATCCAAGCATGCCATAGGTTATTATTCTCTTCTCTAATACATCCAACTCTGATCGGATTCTGTGCAAAGTATTTATACGAAAACAGATCTGGGGCACCCCAAAAGAATTGTCCCCGTTCATCTGTGAATCTCTCTTCTGAGTGTTTGGTAACTCATCTCTCTTCTTCCATGCAAACTTTGATCCAGTAGTACATCTGGTCAATGCTAGCATATTTCGAACATATGTATTTCTTTTTTTTTGATTCGAGGAAACCCACTTCCGGAAAATATATTTTATGGGTCCAGGTGAGCGAGTAAAACCCAGTTGTCCCAGACTAATATATGTATATGTATTTCGTGATCCTACAAATCAGATCGATTAATTGCAGTTGTTAGAAACTCAAGAAACTGAAGCTAAGGACAAATTGGAGCTTTGCAAATATTTACCACAACCAGATTTTGCCTCAAGTTGCATAATACTGAAGGCATCTGTCAAAACCAGCCATCAAGTCAGGTAGCAGTGCTGGATGCATTGGTATTGCCAGCTGAAACTACGCATCCAAAGTTTCATCAATAATCCGGAAAACTTCAACGGCAGATGGAGCACATCCTTCTTGATTTGCCTGCGGGTTCCAGACCTACACAAGCTGGTTAGCTCATGGAAAGGTAATAACAGATAATATGAAAAACACATCAAAGAAAAGAATGAACAGTCAAAACCGCATCCAAATCCACTATTTTGGTGCAATAAACAACTTGATTATGTACGAAAGACAAGGCCGACTAAACTTCTTCTGCATCTTTTCATTTGCAAGCACTCGTCGTTCATAAAATAGGTTATCTATTGCCTTTGGATACACCACACAACTCCCCACCAAGACAGGTGTCGACGCCATAGTTTCCATGCGAATGGACATTGCAGCAACAGATGATTCGTGTTCTGTATCCCAGCAAAAAGTTTTAAGGTTGCTCTCTACAAGACTAAACCACACTGCAACAAGAATAGTTAGTCAAATGAACACTGCGCCAGATATTTGTTAAGTAATGCTTATTTCCATGTTTTGGTTTGACAGAGCTGCACAAGATTTAACAGTATTTTTTGACAGTTCATAACTATCTATCTTGCCTCTGTATATTCAATTTGATACTACCAATGACTCTCAAATTTCTTGGCCAAGTTAATTTCCACGTTCAATTACTATTTATCCAGCTACCATCGCACTAGTTTTCCCACATCTGCCCATGATAATCGCACTAATTTTCACATGATACCACTGAAGTGTCGTGCCCGCAACTTGTTTTCATAGTTGCTGGATTTCTTTTCTCTGCAATTTTTTTTTTCCACATGCTTACTTGCTGGTCAAACAAAGAAACCTAACATTATATCTGATCGAAGTCTTAACTGTACAAAAGAGTTTGAACCTTACGAGAGCACATGCTTACGAGGCCCGATGAAAAACTGGCTGGCTAGTCTTAATCTTGACCAGAACGAGAACTTTTGCAGCTGAATTGACATACTTGATGCAAAATGATAATGGAATAAAGAGAAGATCATTTTAATTAGACATGGGTTAATAAAACTCCTTTATATAACTTTATTAATTTGGCATATACAATATTATACGAAATTTGATTTGAATTTGTTTGGAAAAGTCTTGTACTTTTTGTCGACCCTAAAATTTAGCATAATCTTAGGAATAATTATGCATCTAGCTAGTTTAATGTTCATTCCGATTATAGTTAATTTTGATTTTCATAATGCCTATATAAAGCTTTGTAATAGCTTCTTGGTATATATGTTTTGATTATTTATTTATTTATTTCTTTTGTAATATGATGTATTTCTTGTTTACAATATATGTTTATCATTCAACCTTAATCAATTTAGCCAATATTTTTTGCTTCCAGTGTGTCTGATAGTACTGGAGCTGGAATACACCAAAACTCATATTTGCACAGTAAATCTCAAGCTCGAATTATAGTGTATATTTTTGTAAGAGTCTGAAACAACCTAGGTTTTACTTATTTATCTATAACCACAAAGTATACTTTTCGGGGAATGAGATTTCCTTGCATCTAAAAAAACTAATGGAGTTGGAATGCACCAAAACCAGTATCAATTTATGAAAGGAAAACAATTATATTTTTAGCAGCACTGAGAACATAAGCATATACTTTGGAGAATATTAACTTGTATTCTTTTATCCATCTATATAATCTATGTAAAATAGATATATTTGGAATGTTCTTAAGAAAATAATTATAATTTATACATATGTTTATATCTTGCATGTTCTTATTCCCCATTATATCATTAATGTCATGAAGAATTATTATGTAAACTTAGGGTTGACAAAAACATGATGCTCAGATGACAAAACATGTCTTAAAGAATAAAAAATAATAATAATGAATGATAAAAACATTAAAAAAAAATAAACAATTTTTTTTAATGTTAGCCCGCGTTAACTTATTAAGTTTGTGATCTTATCATTTAACCAGATTGGAGAAGCCATGAAACCTAGCTCTTAACTAAGGGTGGAAGGATAAATTAGAAAAATATAATCATTTGGAGAAAAATAGAAATTATAGTTAAACGAATATAGTCCAATACAACCATTTTTCAGATCTAAAATTACAGCTCTAAATGACAGAATTAGAATTTCTCTGCTCTAAAATTACAGTTCTAAATTTAAAAAACCATTCTATAAATTAAACACCAATTATTTATAAAAAATAATAAATTTTGAAGGCATCTTCTAGGTAACCTAACAGGAAACTAAGACTATAGATTGATGTTTAACAAGATTTCATATAAAGAATTAATTTTTTTTTGTCAGAAAGCTTATGTGAAGCGGTTCTAATTTCTTTTTAAACTTTACAATTCACTTTCAATGACTAGAAAATAGGATCGTGGCTTTATAACCTAAATAATTCATTTTCAATTTATTTTTATTTAAACAAAATACTTTGAAAATATCTTAGGAAAATAATTTCAACCCAAAAACGCCTTTTAAACAATCAAAAATTCCAAAATCAAATAAAGAAACAAAACAAATTAATGAATCCCGATTTTTTGGGGTTAAAATGTGATCATTCAAACTGTCTGTCTTTTATTTTTTCGAGGACTTTCTATCTCTTCCCTCGACATTAAAAACTGAAATATAACGAAAATAAAGTTTTGCATCTTAACATAAAAACCTTAAATAAAAAGGACCCCATATTTATAACTTAATATTTTAGTGATCAAATTTTTTTTTCTCACCTTTTTAAAAAACAAGGGTATTTTTTTTAATTTTGTTGCTTTTTTTTATTTTTTTCTTAACAATAACCTAAAATTTTATTTCATAAAATTAAGTTGTAATTTAAAATTGAAATATTCTTTAATATGTTGATTATGTAAGAATATGTAAATAAAAAAATCTTAACATATAATACCATACCATGCTCATATATATATATATATATGGAAAAAAATAGTTTTGTTGAAGACCCCAAATTGATATACTCAATATTTTTTATGCACTTACAGTATTCGACATGGACTCTGCTAAAACAAAAGGCCCAAGAAGAATCATTTTGTGATCATAAAGCAAAAGCCCAACCGATTTTTATATTATTAAATTAGTTCATTCAGTCCTGCATTCTGCACTAATTTTGTAATATAAATATTAGATGGGCTTTTCCTTTAGCAGAGCTATTACTAAATCGGTGCGGCTGGGAATTTCATGCCCAGGCCCAATTATTTGCTTAGTTTGATCCATCCGGCTGGGGGTTTCTAACGCTAAACATCAGGTGGTAGGAGGATTATGGATTGGTTGTGTTTTTCAAAGTATCTTAATTTTTTTTTTAATTTTTTTTATATTTTTGATTGTTTTGATATTTTTATGTTAGAAATAAATTTTTAAAAATAAAAAAATTATTCCAATGTATTTTCAAGTGAAAAATATTTTGAAAAATAACTATCACAATGTCAAACACTACCCTTCCAATTAAAATGTTACCTAATCTAACCTGTTAAAGTCAGATAATTTAGATATTGTTTTGAATAAAATGGGTCAATAAACCTAATAAAGTGATATTACGGGTTAAGTATGGGTTGGGATTTATGAAATACACTTAGCTTGACCCAGCTTGTATAACCCGAAATAAATAAATTGAGTCCTTGATATAAAAAATATTTTTTCTTCTATCTTTTTTTTTTCATTTTCGCCTTCACACTCAGTCGTTTTTCATTCTTTTAATCTCTTTCCCTTCTTTATTTTGCTTATTGCTATATGAATCATAGTTTTTCATTTTAAAGTTTTATATGATGAAGTGAGAGTACATTTTATAATTCCAATCGTTTTTGTTTGGTAACCTAGAGACTATAAGAAAACTAATAAAAAAAAACAACCATAGGTGAAGTTTTTTTAAACTAGATAAGAAAAGGGTAGGCTGTTTTATTTTCAGTTAAATTAAAAAAAAAAAGATCATGAATGACAAAAGATGAATACTTTTTTTTTTTAATTTAAATGACATGCAATGCATTAAATAGAAAATAATGATTAAAAAGGCTACAGTCTAAGTTTTAATAAAAAAAAATTATAGTCTAAAATTATCATATATATATATATATATTAATTGTAGCAATCTGATCCATTCCAGAGATAAAAATATTCAACTCGATGACGAAAATCAAAGAGTCAGCGACATATAATGTGAATTTAATTCCAGCGTACTGCTCTGTCCTTCATGCAGGGCCTCCTGAGTTGTCAAAAATCTATGGTTAGGCTTACTCCATCAGGTTCAGCCACTAGAAGTGTCACAATACATCTTTTGCATGCATCGTTTTCCCTCCTGAGAAAACCCTAAACCAGTTACTAGAAACACAAGCTGGCCATATTTTCAAAAAGCTTTTGGAGAGACAAGAAGGCAAAGAATTAATGACCGACGTGATCATCCACACATTTCATGGCTTGTTAGGTGAGATTTTATAATACATTTTCTCAAGTAAAAACCTTTTAAATTTAAAATCTATACAGACTCGTATTATCTTGGTTTTTATCGAATAGAATATAAGAGATGAGAATTGAACTCGTGACCATTGAATCAACAAAATTCTGATATCTTATTAAAGAATAATTTAAAAAAAAAAACTTTAGTCATAAAACTTTAAAATATAATTTATATTATTTTACGAGTATCCTCCAGTTCACAGGGTTGAAATGCGAGCGATGCCCATGACCTCAAAAACAATCTATGGTCTAATTTGATCTGTCTACCTGTCCCGACAACAGGGTGGTGCTGTGCGAGCAGAGATGTTTTTGACATCAATTTTAACGAGAAAGAGAAGAGAAAAAAATAGTTTTTTTTTTTAAAATAGTTTTCTACAGGATAGCTTTCTGGAAATCATTGCCATCAGAGAACAGGGAAATTTTCTCTGCAAGCAAAGTTACCACTAGAGAACAAAGCAAGGGGCGTCCGAACAGGATAGCTTTCTGGAAATCATTTTGGACCGTTGATTCAAACAACATCAGTGAGTGTCTGAATGCAATCTTGCTGTCTTTCGTTGTTGATTGCTATTCCTTTTCCCTTCTGATTTTACCTTCGGACCAGACAATAAATGAACTCAATCCGACAGAGGTGGCAGTACTATCATTCTCTCTTCTTATAAACGGTGGTGCTGCCAGGGCTTGCTGGCCATGGATTTTTTTTGCTTTGTCTTAACCTCTCTTGATAGAAATTTCATATCTTTTATCTTATATTTCATGAATAATGATGATATATCATAGCAGGAATAACATTTATCAATTACATTAAATGAATTTAATTAACTCTAGACATAAAATTCTATTTTGAAAATTAGACATTATTGAATAAGTGAATAATACGATCGTAGACTTTTGATGATAGATTCAGAGATATACTGTTCGGTAAACGTATGTTTTTGCATGTAGAAAGATAGGCACGTGCACTGTAACCAGCCCTCACGTGATACTGTGACTGACAACAACACTCCAGCAACCAATTAAAAAGGTGTCCGTCGCCAAGAAATACGTTTTATTTTCTGGGCCCAGCAGTTGTACGGTCATGGACTAAGATATGGACACATCAACATCACGAAAAAGCTAGAATGGGGTTGATTTGACTATGATGATCGGACGGCTTATAATTCAATAGGTATACCACGTGTCTGTTTACAGTTGCCCGACAGGAGCCATCAAAATATCTTGCCCTACGATCTTGTTGGGCCTTAAAAAAGATGGACCTACATCATTGCAGTCATAGACAACGAGGAGGTCTCTTTCAAAGAAGGCTGTTTTATTGCAGTGTTCGAGAAGTCAAAATACTAGCTAGTGATTTGCACCTTTTCTTTGGGGGTCCCAAGATAATGTTTGAGATTTTCAATGCCGACGAGAACTAAGGCGAAATGTTTTTTTTTATTTATTAATTTATAGTAGTATATATAAAATAATTAATAATATTTATTTCGAGAAAAATACATATAAACAGAAGATTATAAAATCTATAATCCATTAATAAAAAAAATCTCTCATTTATGATTTTTCTTCCTTCTTATACTTGCGTTTATTTAAAATTATCTAAAACAAGTCTTGAATAAAAAGCTAACGCATGATTAAAATATTAATAAGAAGCAATCATAAGCAAAATGGATTGGAAAATCAGTCGGGTTGTCGGCAAACTTCGGGCCATTATTTTGTTTGCTTAAGTAATTAACAAATTGCTTACAAGATTATTGTACATGTGCTTATATATATATATATATATATATATATATATATATATATATATATATATATATATATATATATGATGTTATGCTATGCCGATACAAAATTTATTTTCAATCATATGTTAAAAAGAAATTTTTAGAAAGTTTCTTTGATTTAAACTTAATTGTTTTTAATAATTTTATATTATTTTGATGTGACAAAATAAAAAATAATTTTAAAAAATATAAAAATATATTATTTTGATTTATTTTCAAATAAAAAATATTTTAAAAAACAATCACTATCATTCTCTCTAATACCCTCTTAAATCAATATAATATTATCATAGTAATTAATTTTTAAAATTAAGATTAACATATCAAAACATCCTTAAAATATAAAAAAATTAAATTTTACAAATATAACTTTTTAAAAATACTTGCACGTGATTCTTTCCATGCATAATAACAACGAGGACTCTGCTTTGGGGAATCAACGTCAAAATAGACCATAATTTTGACACTGAAGCGTGGAAGATAGCTTTTTAGCTATCGATGACAACTTGTACTATTTAATTATTAGCATCTTCCACTACTTTGCATAAATAATAATAATAATAATAATAATCTTCCATTACTTTGCAGCATAGTTATTAATACCATTCCGGTTTTTCGATTGGAATGGAACGTTCCAATTTCGGAGAGTTACGGCGTGCCATTTCGGTGTCGTACTGTTAATATATAATTAATTATATATATATATATATATATATATATGAAAAAAATAAAATATTAATTTAACAAGCATAATTAAAATTTGAATTCTTTTTTATTTAAAATATTTTGGTGTTTTTAAATTATTTTGATGTATAGATGTCAAAAATAATTTTTAAAAAATAAAAAAAAATAGATTTTGAACCCAGAACAGCACGCCCGGAACGGAACCGAGGCGTTTCGGCCGGAATTTCCGGAACGGACCGGAATTAAAACCGAGACGAAAACAACGCCGTTTTGTCTTGATTTTTTAAAAGGAACGGAACGAAATTAACAACTATGCTTTGCAGAAATAATAATAATAATAATAATAATAATAATAATAATTTGTCTGAGCTCTAAATTAACTCTATTTAATTATTTCATCCTACACGATTACTGGATGAATGATTGGTCGGTGAAAGCCAAGTGGGCTCCACTGGTTGAAGAAAAAAAAGACAGAAATTGATTTAACATAAGAATCATGCACAAGCTGGCATGGAGGTTGATGGATTTTACGTTGACATTATTAGGGATTTCTTGTTGGGTTGCTACATGGTGATGTAAACTACCAGTTTTTTTCGGGTAGTGTTCATACAGATAAATAGAGTTACTATTTTCGGCAGACATCAATTACTTTTATATGCTTTATTATATGTTAAGTAAGAATATTAATTTATTTTTTAATTAAATGAATTACTTTTATATGCACTTATTATATGTTAAGCAATAGTAATTAATTTTTTAATTATATAGATTCGAATGAGCTGATAACCAAAGTTTTGATGTGATTTTAATTAACTATTTCAACCAAAACAATTAAGTTATTAAATGAAGTTTTATGATATTAATAGGATTTATATTATTTTCTAAAACTTTTTTAAGTGACTTGATCTTGCACATACCCACACTAAATCTAATTTATATATTTATTAATTTTGATTAGAAAAGAAATAATTGAACTCATGATAATTTGATGATCAAGATTCTAATATCATATTAAATAATTATGTAAATCTAAAAATGTAAATCATTAATAAAATTTTAAAATATAATTTATATTGTTCATTAATGATAGACAGAAACAAAGAAATTGCTAATGAGCTTGCCAATCCTCTCTTTTTTTTCCTCTTAAATTATTATATATTTTTTTTAGCAATCCATGTCTTTTACTTCAAGTCTCTCTTTCAAAGTGGTCCCTACATCAACAATGTTATTTGAACATTTAATCTTGAAATATACCTAGGAATATTCTAATAGACCTTATAGCCATATCTTATATCAAATAAAAAAATTATTAAGCTTTTTCTTAGTAATTAATATTCAAAATTTATTTAAAAAATCTAAAAGACAGAAATCATGTAAACTAGCTAGAATATGAAGATTTTTATTACATTAAATAAGAAATTGTTAAGCTTTTTCTTAGTAATTAATATTGAAAATTATATTTAAAACCTATAAAAGACAAAAATCATGTATACTAGAATATGAAGGTTCAATTTAGCATAACTTTAGAGTATGTTAGGATTGTTGATTTGTTGTTGTTTTATCTTTTAGAATAGATGTTATATCATGTATACTTGAACTATTTATAAGTTCAAAAAGAACTAGTCATTTCTAGCTTTTGGTATCCACTATCAACTCAAACAAATGACTGGTTCATATATTTTTTTTTGGAATAGCTGAAGCTAACAACGGGTATCCAGGCCGCTGGGCCTGACTAATCCCGGGGGTGCACAGGCCCTCGGCAAGGAGTTTCCCGCAAGTGCACCACGGTTAATTCATGGGCTTCGCCCAAGTCCGATGGCCCCAAGGAATTGTTTTCACCTGAGCGGATTCGAACCTGAGACCTCTTTGGGAGCACACCAAAGAGACCCAGGCCTCCTCCACCAGGCCAACCCCTTGGGTGTTGTAAATATTGTTCAAGCCAATCAGTTGACCATTTCTTGTAAATACTCCGGTGTTCATCATAGATGAATAAAAGTGGACAAACGAATCAACTCAAATATTACTTTTAATAGTTTGAACCTGATGAGTATTGAACTGATATCAATCCTATAATGTACACAAGTGAAATGTGTGTATTTATTTTAATTACGATATGAAGTAAGAAAAAATATTTATACATATATAATTAAAAACAATTATGTAGTTTTAAGTCTTCATTTGTTCTATATCCTGGACTTATTGATTGATTTTTTCATTCAATCCTTCAAGTTTGCTAATGTGATCTTCATATAAAACCTATTTAGACTTATTCTCAATCAATCATATCATTAGTCTAATTTTTTTATTGTTCTCATAAATATATATAAATATTAATATGTTACTCAAATGTCAATATGAAAAGCATGAAGAGATTTTAGGTATTATAATGGATTGGATAAAAACTTAGGAAGTATTAGGATGGAAATCAAAGTATTTAAAGGGAGGAAAGATGTTGAGGCATATATAGAGTAAAAAAGAAGGTTGATTTTTTAATTATCACCATTAATCATTAGAGAAAAAGGTAATCATTGTTATTGAGTTTACATGTTAAGCTATAATTTGATGTGATTAATAAATTTTAAATAGGAGGATAAACCATGGGAGGTCAACTCACTTATGAGATAAAAGCAATTATGAGGAAGTTCAGGGACATTATTAATGAGATTTTTATCAGAGGTTGTAAAATCTAACATAGGGTCTAAAAGTGCAGATGTTTACCATTAAAAGATGGAAGTCATTATGATTTGAGCGAATATAGTGAAGGATAGGAAAGCTATTATATCTAGATTTCTGAATTGGTTGAACTGTGATATAACAAATGTAGTGAAGTTACAACACTATGTAGATTTAAAAGATATAATGTATATGGCAATAAAGGTGTAACAACTTAAATGAAAGGAAAATGCATGATAAGTCCGAAATTCAAGTTTTTTTTCATCACAAAAGTTCAATTATAGAAAAGAGAGGGTTGTTTAATCCAAACCAAATGTGGGTGTGAAGAATTTTATGATTATAGACGTAAATTTGATGCTCAAACACCTTATAAAAATGATATTAAGTATTTTTTAATGTTTGTGAATAAATATGTTATCATGAAGAAATTATATTTTAAAGTGACAATATTGATGATGAGACGTTACCACTTAAAAATATCATTAATGATGATATGGAGTATTTATTTGAGGGTGAATCACTTGTGATTAGGCAAATGTTAGATGTTTAAATCAAAAATGATGATTTAGATCAAGAAAGAGGATATCTTCCCTACAAGATGCTATATCAATAATAAGATATGTAGTATGATTGTAGATGGTAAGATTTGTGCTGTTGTTGCTAACATTATAGTTATTAAGAAGTTGAGTTTGAATTACAAAGCATTATATACCTTATAGACTTTACTAGTTAAATGAATATGGGAGAAGAGAAGGTTAATAAATAATTTTTAGTTTCATTTCTTATAGAGAGATATAACAATGAAATTTTATATTATGTTGTTCTTATGCATGCAGGTTATTTGTTATTGGGGGAGGTTATGACAATTTGATACAAAGGTCATACATGATGATTTTGAAAATAGGTATTGTTGTAAAAAAGATGGAAATCCATCACCCTTGTACTATTATCACTAAAACAAGTTTATGAGGCTAATAGAGTGAAAATGCATATTTGGACGTGAGCCATTAGTAAAACAAAAGGTTAAATTTGATTGAGAGAGCGTAATTAGAGAGTTAGCAAAGAATGGAGTAAAAACTCAACGAGATTAGAAAACAAAGGAATAAAAAAAAAAGAGTGTTGAGGGAAAAACAAAGAAAAAATTGATTTTTTATGCAAAAAAATAAAAATGTTGGATCAAGAATGCTTTTTATGTTAACCAACTTATATTTGCACTTTTGTATAAAATACATATTTTAATACTAATGAAATTTATCTTTATATTCCTAGTGTTGTTATTTCTTTCTAATTACATCAAATGATCCATTAGATGTGTTAATTAGGCTAATTACAAGGTCAAATGATAAAATATTTGAAGACACATTCAATGAGCTTATATAAGAAATTTGGAGATTTTTAGCTTTATAATTCAACAAGGAATCACTATACTTTAATTAATGTGATCTATGCAAAAGTTAGACAAACTTAAGTTGGTTTTGAGCTTTATTTTTATAATGCATAGTTTTATTCTCATAAACATAACTTTCAATATGACCATTGGGTATGACTTAAAATTTGCCAAAATATTCTAAAGATCTTGCTTTATATATGAGCAAACTTTTATAGTGACTAGACATTGAAAAGACCTTATGATAAGGTCCAAAAGCGAATATGTCAGACTTGCATTTATTTTTTTAGTTGATATATATATATATATATATATTATAATTAATAATATATTATTATTTTTTCAAGCTTGCTTAGGATATTTTCTTGTTTTAAATAGAATTATTTAGCTATTTTTTAGACTTAGTTTATTTCAGAATTATATTGTGTGAACGCAAGGTTCTCATATTTTAGGTTATTCATTGAACTTTTCTTAGACTTATCAAAGATAAACTATCTTTGTGACATTCTTTTTATTTAGCTTTTTTTAGACTTGGATGAGATCTTTTTCATCCAATAACTTTGGTATCTTGGTTAAGGTAATCATTGTATTGAGTTTTTTTTTTTTTATTGTAATGTGATTTTAGCTTTCTTGAATTGTTTATATCTTGCATGTGGGTCTTACTTTTCAAGATCATATTAGTAGTGACCAATATTGATAGTTTGTTGTTCTCACTCTTTTTTTTTTTTATCAACAACTTCCTCTATCTTTGTTTCTCTATTTTTTTTTTAATTTTTCTTGATCTATCCTTCATTTCTTATTTTCTCCTTTTTCTCTTATCTCTTTATCTATAAGATTTCTTTCTCTTTCTTTTGTTTTCATTTTCTCTTTATTCATCGTTTTTCTTATTATATGGGTAGGTTTATTTATATCTATTTTTTATTTCTTACTTATCTATTTTTTCTACCATCTTCTCTCTTCTCTTTTCCCCCCCTATCATTATCGTCATATGTTTTAGTTATTTAGAGAATGGGCCAAAACTTTGTGTTTGATTTGGTCCTTCTTTCATTGATTTTTTTTTATTATTGTTTATTCTATGATTTTCTTGATGTTTTCAATATTTATATTTTCAAAATTTTGTTATCATGAATACAACAAGAAAAGCTATCAAAAATTATAAAATGGCCCCAAATCAATTGAAATACATAAAAAAATATATTGTTTCTTTTTATAATTATTTTTTAAAAACATATGTTAAGAAAAAGGTACAAAATAAGTTATGACAATTTGTATCATTAAATGCTTGTGATTATATTAAATACTAATAATTAATAATAGATTGCAATTATCTTTATTGATAAAAGAGGACACCAACTTACTGTATGTCTTTGATTAAACTTGTTAGAAGAAATACCAATTTTAATGTTCTATTTACAATTCTTCTCAAGACTACTTTGTAAACATAAAAACTATTGAAAATTGCATAGACTACGATATTGCATATTTTCAATCCATAAATTAGGGTTAAGAAAAAAATATAACAAAAAATTCATCGTTGTTAGATATGATGTCATAAATATGTTAGGGGAAGGATGGAAAAATAGAAATCGGAAGTATATGTGCCATAACTGTACACCTCTAGGAAAATCTTTGAATGAACTTGAATTTTTTTTGTTATACTTTTTATATGATTTGAAGTTGTTTAGATGATGAGCATGTATTAAAACATTTTATTTCCTTAGCTATATTATGCCTTATTTCCTTACTTAGGATGTCTTTTTACGCAACTTATAACATCAATAAAAGCTATCGTTTTAATATAAGTTTTACTAGATTTGTTTGGTTAATTTATTTATTTATTTATTTATATCTATTTATTTTGATTTTGTTGATATTTAGTAATATAAGTTTAGTATATTGAGTGATTATTGCCGCAAGCTTGAATGAAAAGGGACAAAAAAAACATGCTAAGAAGGTTCTCAACCTGCTTTTTCTAAGCTTGGTTTTTAGCTTTTTTCTTATTTTTTAGCTAATTTTCTAAAAACATGGTTTTCTTATTTATTTCCTTCAACTATTGTTCTATAAAATCCCTCAACTTTTTTTCACTAATGAGTTGTTCTTGAAGGGAGATTTTAAAGGTATTATTGGTGCTTACATTTATTTTGAGCTTTTTTAGTTATTCTTATGTTCTCCTCACTGTTACTCCTTTTTCTTTTAGTCTGATCAACAACTCGTGAAGTCTTAGCTTCAAATCTAAGAGTCATGAGGACAATTACTAATGATAGGTTTTTTTTTTTATCTTGAGTATTTCTCACTAATAACTGTTTTTTTTAAACCTCGTGTTTATTTTTTGATCAATATATAGAGTTTCCAATCCTTTTTCATGTTTTGTTTTAAAAAAAAACAAATTGATCTTTGAATTGCATAAAGAAATCAAATAACATGACCATTCCTAGAACATATTATATGTCTCTGAGTTGTTTTACGACTAGAACAAACATATAGCTGACATATTCAGTTAATGCAATCAGAGGTACCCATCATCTTTAACCATAACTTATTAAAAAAATTATTTGTCTCGTTCATGGGACTTTCCACTTCACCTCTTCTTATATAAATCTCCTCAAATTTCCTTTCCAATCTTTTCATTCATCTTTTTAAATTATTTCTAATGGTTTGTGACTATACCACAAGAAATTGGTAAATATTGGCTCTTAGTTTCTATATGGCTAACCAATCATATGTATAACAACTGCTCATAACTTCTCATTGATCCTTTGCTAGTTCCCCCCAATAATTGAGTGTCATGATAGTTTCTACTAATAATTCCACAATAGGATTTGTTTGATTTTTTTTTTTTGTATTAGATGAAAGTTGAGGTTGTCTCCAGACTAGTTATTCCTATTAGGTTAAAAAATAACACTAATCGAAAAATTCCCAAAGAGGGCATTCTTCGTTGTCCTTCAACAAATTTATAGTCATTGTTCCTTTTTTCAAGTACTTCTTCCCATCTTCCACTTCAAACCACTAGTACTTCTCTCTAAGATTTTTTGAGATCTCGGTAAACACTTTATCACCCAATTGGGGAATTAGGCTTTATAATTTTTTTTTATTGAAACCCAATTAGTAAATAATATTTCTCTAGGAGGAATAATTCTATATTCTCAAAGGTAAATAACCGGTATTCAGGATCTTATAAATATATTAGAGCTTTAAATACCAAATTTTAAATAGACACCCTTGTGATTTCTGTCATCCTCCCATGTTTCTTTAAAAACTCATCATTACTAACGATGACCTTCATATGAGAAAGTAGCTTTGTTAGGTCATTCCTAGATCAACTCACATTCTTGATGAGTGGTATCTTGCTGCCATTTAGTCTCAGGTTATCCTCTCTAGCAATTGCAAGGTTCAAATTTCGATCTATTTTTTATGGTTGTCATTTTATACTATTGGTGATATTATCAGTCTTAAGTCTTACAATGCAAGATGCTTATGACTAAATAAGATTTAATGCTACAATATTTATTTCAGGGATATACACCCTATAGGCAAGGTCTAATCCTTTTATATGAGACAAGGAGTAAGTACTATTTGGTCACTAAAACAGCATGGACTTTGGTTATCTTAATGATTATCCTCGTGAAGGCAATATGAGGACTCAATTGGTAATGAGATGACATATATGCCAATCACAACAATTCCAAGCAATCAATACTGAGTTGAATGGTTTCATGAACTTAAACCTTGATTGAAAGTCATAAGATAAGCCACCACTCCCTCATTTAACAAAAAAATTACATGTGTATTACAAAAAGATATACCAAAAATAAACTAGTAAAACATGGAAACATTTTATCCATATCTAGAATAAATGCATAGGCATGACAAAGAAAAAACAAACTAAAGAGTAAAAAAACAAGATATAAAAATTAAACACATAAAAAAGAAATGAACCTTAAAACATAAAACTTAGTCTCATATCATTATAAACAACATGTCTTCCTTGCCATTGTATTTGCCTAATTCATCATGGTATCAAGGAGTTACCATCTAGTTATTTAGTTTAAGATTGTTAGGAAACTCGAGTATCCTGATCTTATTGGGGGTTTCAAGGGTAAGAAATTACTTGTTATTAGGGAAGGTGTTAATACCCCTAATACACCCTACCTAAAGTAAGTTTTTTAAAAGCTTTCAGTGGGTTCCTAGTCTGTATTATATTTACGACTTATAATTTATTCATATGAATAAATCTAGCCTTTTAAAATCTATTATGGACTCATATGCCCAAACAAATTAATATTTGTAGAAATCTATGTAGATGTCTTAACAAGTTCATCTATCATGATGGTGGATGAGTTTTTTCATCTATCGTGATAAAACAAACACTCTGAATTAAAATTGGTGAATATTTCAAGATAACTCTTAGAAGTATTAGATCAATTACTAATATTTTAAATATCAACCTACTTGTAGGTTCAATATATATACTAGAGTATTTATCATTAAATATCATGAATTAAGAAAAGATTTTTTTAAAAAATAGTGGCCAAATCCTCATGGACTCAATAAACTTTATCAAAATCATCAAATGTATGCAAAAAACTAGTTATTTGAAAATGTATTTTTTTTTGTAAAATATGAATTTATTTTTGTAGGTATTTGGCCATATAAAACATGAAAAAAGACATTTTTAAATAACCATATTTTTTTTATATGTATATTTTTGTACAGTGGGAAAACTATATTTTTATTCAAAATAAAACTATCCAAATAGGCTTAATAGGGGTGTTCGTCAAACACACCTTTAAACTAATAAAAGCATAACAAAAAATAGGAAGAAACAAAGAAGTGCTTAATATTGGGTCATATTTTGACTTGAATAGGTCAACCTGACTAAGTTGACTAATCAGGTTAACCCGACTGAATTAATTTAATGGGGTTGATCAGATTTACTTGACTAGATTAAACTTGATAAAAACATTTTTTTTTAAAGAACAAAAATGGATCAAGCACATAGAAAACAAAGAACATTAAAAACATTCATTTTAAAATCCAGCAACATGTATGTCAAATATCAAATGGGGCAAGTTTTTAAGCAATAAAAGACACAATTATGTTCTCAATCAAGCTCAAATCAAGAATAAAAGGTCCATTGGCTTCAATTATAACTCAAACATCATAATTATTTATAAATAAATTTCGATTCTAAATTGAAATTCTAATATTAAAACCCTAAAAAAAGTGTTATTAATGCATAAAAACCTTAGATTATTCACCATTAGTGATATACAGAGATTAAGGAATCCAAATTAAATCAAAATAAGGCCTAAAAGTAGTGCTTAAATCAAATTTGTTTAGATGAAAACTACGAACAAAACCCATATTTGGCTAGAAAACACCCAAAATAACTAAAACCCCCCAAAAAAGCGTCTTAGACATCCAAACTTTCTTATCTTCATCAAACAACATTATTACTTATAAATATAATTGAAAAAACATGAACAATACAGGGAAAAAAATGAAAATCATGCTTCAAACTATATTACTAACTTAAAACAAAAATCATGTTCAAACAATGCAAGATTTAAAATCTATATTTTTACCTTCCTTAAGGCCAAAACAAAACTAAAAGACCTGGAAATATGCATATATTATACACAAAACAAATATTAACAATTAGTTTCCCTATTTGGTAGATTCTAAGCCAAAGCATGCTTAAACAAATATTTAAAAATGTTAACACATTATATTCAAATGATAAAAGGAATCAAATTGCAAGCCTCATGGGCTACACCCTTGAAATTCATAGTAGTATACCTTATTGGGGTGACACCTTGAGTAATGATTGAATTCTGATGTCTTTTCTCTAAAATCATCAAAAAGCAAAGGTTTTTCCCTTTCTCTTTTCACCTTTCTGTCTAATGATTATCTCTCCCTCTTTTAGGCTAAACTACAGGTTTTAAATGAGTTTGATATGGCTATAACAAACTAAAACATAGTTAGTTTCACCATAAAATTATTGGTTTTGGATCTAAATAGTTTTGTAACAAACTTAAGCTTATTTGGAAATGTTTTAGAGTTTCGATCTTGAGGAAGAAGGTTTTAAAGACTTGATAAAAAAACCTTTCAGTTTTTTATAAGTGTGAACACGTGCAAAAGCTAGGTGGTTTTGTGAAAATAGGTGTCTTAGTCAAGAATGAGTGAGTTGGACATTTTCATGGCTTCATCAAAGCATCTTTATTGTCATTGTCGTCTAAGTCATTTGAACTTGGTAAATTAGGTGCATACCTTTCTATAGACTCACTCTTGCTTATTTTGGAGGTTTATAACTCCATATTTATTTATTTGAAAGTATTAACCTGATCAACATAACACTTGAACATATAGTGAAAGTTGTTCAATGACATATGTTATGACAATCAATGAAGAAAATAGGACATAAACATTTGATTTCTAGGTAATAATATTGTAGAGGGGATGTTTCTCAGTTGAATGGTAGTGGTTACAACCTCAAAAGTGGTCAGAAATGCCACATCTGATCACCTGAAAGTGCTTACTTAATCAAGCGAAATGAAGAAGATGCATAGTGTTTATTGAATGATGCTAATACGGTTAATCTTTAAAAACTAATGTTTTTGATTTATGATTTATCCATCTTCACTTTAGCTCTTATTCTTCCAATTTCATATAAGTGTACCTTTAATTACTTCTAAACTCTTAATTTCATGCAATTTCATCTCGAGTGAATTCAATTTCCTACTCTAGGTTTGAACATCTTTTTCAATTCAAAGTCACTAAACTTTGATTTCTTGCAATTAACACCGAAATTACCTATAAAAAAATTCTTTTGCAATTAAGTCCTTGATTGAGCTTTCTAAACTTATAAATGAGTCTTTTAAAATCTTTGTATATCCCATCTAAAATCATTTAAAAAAAAAACACATAGTTTCAAAACTTTCTTAATCAAGCGATCACGAGTTTGAATCTTATTATCACATTTCTATTTGCTAAGAAAATAAGCACAAAATATTGTGGGTTTCTGCAGATTTCTATCCCAAAAAACTTTCACTCAAGGAACTATGTTAAATAATTATATAAATTATATCTTGAAGTCTCACTAACTATTTAAAGTCAGGATAAAACAATTTTTTTTTGACAATTGAGATTATTTAAAAAAAATAGAAATCATTTCTATATTGGAATTGCACATGCACAGAAATAATGTATATTACTAGTTGGGAAACAGAATCCAGTAAATCTTACAAAGTTTATTTCATTATTCATTCAGGAAACTTACTTCTATGAACAATTGAAATATAAGATTGCTAGATCATATATCGTTGTCAATCCTATTAATCAACTCAAAAAATCTCTCGCAAGATCTTGGTCTAGAGGTTTCATATCTATTCAGCAACTAGATGGGATGGACCTTCTGGACTTCAAACTAAAAGCTTTTGTCCACAATATTATTTAATATAAACGCTAAATCCTAACCCTAATGCTCCATGACGATAGTTTATTTAACTAATGGAGCCCCTACTGCACTCTCTCTCTCTAATTGCCTACTATTAAAAACAATTATAAATCCTGCATGCAAAAAAACAAAACAAAAACAAAACGACTGAGACTGGAAGAAAAAAACAAATTAAGCAATAATGAGAACTATGATAAAATCCGTAAATCAATCGTGATAATTACATGCCAGCCCGTTGGCCCCATTAGGGAAAGATCACCTCGACATCAACGTGACTTCACCTGTCATCTGGCTTATAATTGAGGGACCCTTCCCCTCCAAGCATACGCAGCCACTCATGTCAGCAATACATGTTTCCTCAGCAGCAGATGCTCATTTAATTTTGTTTCTTGCATCAGAATTACACATGGGAATAACTACAGTAAAACTTTGGTAACTAAACTTGAGGTCATTACAGGCAGCTTTATATATATATATATATATATATATATATATATATATATAATTGGGGTGTTCGGAGCAGTTTACGTACATCATAACTAATCTTTGGATCCATTAAACACTTTGCAAACCTAATAAACAAGTAAGACACTGCGGGGTGACAAACATGTACAAAAAAGCTTGAATTCAGGCGCAGAGAAAAAGAACAAGTCTCTTCTCCTACTAGGCTAAAACCTCAAGTGTCGTTATAGGCAAATTTATTTTAGGCATTAGCTAACACCGTGTACCATCATAAGCCAAGAGCATAAAATGATTATTAAATACGTGATTGATGTTGTTTTTAAAATTATTTATCGTTTAAAATTACATTAAAATGATTTTTTTTTATCTTTTAAAAATTATTTTTAATATTAATATATGAAAATGATTATTAAAATATTTAATTTAAAATAAAAGATATTTTTTTAATTTTTTCCTAAAAACGGAATACCAAAATCTACGAAAGTTTCCTTGCAGGGTCAAGCGGCAGGCTTCATATGTTGATTAAGAAGTGGGTTAGTATGTAATCTGAGAGCATATACAGTATTTTCTTTACAACAAACTTTTTTTTCCATAAAATTTAGCTATTTCATCGATCAAACATCACCTATCACGATGATGTTTGAAATGTACTAGGAGCTTTCTGTTGGAGACATGTATGGCTACGAAGAATAGACAACGTAGCATTGGAAAATAGACAAGCTTTATTGCACCTTTTTTTTTATATATATAATATGATTCTTATTTTTTTCATACATATTTTTTTTTTAATTTATTGTAGGTCAATTTTGTTTCTCAACTTTATCTATCATCATTTGATTTTATTTAGTGTTTATTTTAAATTTGAGTCTTTTTTTTTTTATTTCTATCTATTTTGTTTCTTAAAAAAATATTTTTATAATTTTTGAATTGCATCTCTCATCATTTTATTTTATTTAGCTTTCATTTAAAATTTGATTCAAATTTTTTTACTGCTATTTATCATATTTTCCTAATTCAATTTTATTTTTACCTTTACTTGATGAATAGAGTAATGAATATGGTATGAATATTATCAAAACATATTTGCTTGAGCCTAATCAAAAATATATATTTATATTATATAAATATATTTGTAGAAGATTTTTTTTAATACAATGTGATATATATATATATATATATATATATATATATATATATATATATATATATAATACAATTAGATCTTATATGTTACATGAATAAATAATGAGCAAATTAAAAAATAATAATAACTTAATTTTTTTTTTTGTTGAAATCTAACTTACCAATAACTTATAAGCTCAACTATCAATAACTTATCAATTTTGTATGAAATAAAAATAAACTTACATTTTGTTGTTAGACTTTCAATGAACAATGTACTTTCTAGGATATACATCGTGCTCAGAAGGGACACCCTCTCTTCGAGGTGGCCTCACATTCAATTAATTTATGTTGAAAGAGAGTGTTTGTATGGGTAGGTCCTACATTAAAAGAAATAAATCGGAAATTTCTTGTAAGAATTACAGCTATAATTATGTAAATTATTGAACTACAACAAAGAATCTTGAAAGGAAAAAAGCTTCGCATGAAAATATAATTACTGCTGATATGGTAAATAGAAAAAAAAAATACAGTGAAGTAAATCCAAATTGCAAATACTAACATGCGAAGAGGGTCCTCAGTAAACGTGGCATGAAAAGCCAATGCCGACAGTCGCTATCAGCTCATGACAGCAATTGTGACAGCCGACCTTTTCCCTGCCCACGGTTGAAAAAAAGAAAAGGAAATGGTCTCTAGCCCCACCGAAAGATGATTTGTTATTGTATTTTAAAATTATTTTTAAAATAAATTATTTTTTTTAATTAAAAAAATTTAATATTTTTAATTTTTTTTGAAAAAGTGAAGCCAATTACTTGTTTAAAAATTAGTCAAAGCACCTACTAGGAATTAGACAAAGAGTGTCGAAGACATATTTTATATTAATTAATCATTTGTGTTACTGACATAAATAGAGGTTATTCCTAAATATCATGTGCCTGAAGAATCTTGACGACGGTATACCCATAAAATAATCAAATGGTTTGTTCTGTTTCAAATTAACGAGCGGAACTACATTGATCAACGTGTACATTTCTGGACCTCTTGATGTCACATATAAAATATAAACAATATGATGATCATTGGGAAGTAGTCTTGGTAAGCAAATAAAATGAATATTTGCATAAATATATGATATTTATGACACTTAAAATCTCTAACCCTTCAAACATCAATATAGTTATGTTTAAAGCATATTCACAAGGAAAACGTAGCGTTTAAAGCAATTTTTCGACAAAGAATTGAATTCTAAGGTGAAGTTATTGTATTATTATCTAAGGCGAAGCTAACTTTTGGCTTTGCGATCCGTGGCTTAACATAAATCAACTTCATGTTTTTATGATGACAAAACAAAGATATAATTATTACACCTTTTATTTTTTTATTTATTATTGAAGAAAATATTTTTTTTAAGATATAAGGGGAAACATTTTAAATTGCAAAAGATAAAAGCTATTAGGGTGATCAAATTGAGTTATTTTGGTTTTAAAAAAAAGGTCGAAAAAAGACTAGATTTGAGACAACATTTAGCCGTGAAATCCTATTTTACCAAAACTATAATAATCAATTAAGTTTAAAGATTTTAATAAGTTATTTTTTCTCAATTAAAGATATAATTGAAGAGAAATTAATTCTAAAAACTAATTTAGCCAAAAAAATCGCATAGATTGGAAAAATAGGGACTCAATTGAAACTGAACCAAATCGGTGCAATCAAGGGTTCAATTAAAATAAATTTAGAAGTCTAAGGGCTATTAGAGGGTCAAAATCAGAGATTTTCATGACCATAGACAAATTTGCAAAACATGCAAAACAACAAGGACCAAAATTGGTCAAAACAAAGGTCAATTTAAAAACAAAACTAAAAGTTTGGCATTTATTAGGGATCAAATTGAAAAAATTAGAAACCAATGACCAATTTGAAAAAAAAAAACTTGAATAAAATAAGGCAATTTGAAATTTGTAGGGGTATGAATGCATAGATCAAGAAGTTTAAAGGTCAATTAAAAGTACAAGTAATGAAATTGAAATAAAAGGACTTACAATGGAGTTTTCCAAATCCTAAATTAACAAAAACTTGATTTATAGAGTTTACCCTAAACAACTTTGTTCAAGAAAAGAGGGAAAAAAAAATCTCTAGCATAATGGAAAAATGAATCCTATACATATTAGTTTTAGGATATCAATAAAGGAGAACATAATTTTGTAACTTCTAGCCTTTAAAATTATACAGAAAGAAGTAAAAAGACAGAGAAAGAAATAATAAAATATAGATACATGAGAAAGAAGAGAAAATAGAAAAATATATTTAGACTTTTAGGAATAGAAAGAGAGGAAAGAAAGAAAAGAAGTGAAGACAAAAATAAAAGGATTCTTATTCATTTTAGAGATCACGTAAAAGCTAGAAATCCTTTACAAGTCAGACAAAAATCTAGAAAAATCCATTTTTTTGTGTTTTAGATGTTGTTAGAGTTTGAATCTGGTTTATGTTTTTTTTATATAATTTTGATGGTCCTTATGTCAAATTTTATGTTTGTTTTAGTTTGTTATCTAGGCTATAATTGCCACATGTTCATGTATTTACAACTTGGAATGTGTTTTTGATTAATGTGTTTAGTTTTTTTTAGATTTATAAATGTTTTGTTTATGAGGTTTATATAACATTGTTACATTGATTTTCTAGGTTTTTAAGGTTATTCATAGCATGCTCGCGCCTCTTGATACTTTATTTGAGTCTCGTGTAATGATAAAAGTGTTGGTTTGGATTCATATTGCATAAGATGTAGGTTGTTTTAGGTTGACAATTTTGAAGCTTTTTTTTTTTTCCATTTTTATGGTGATTTGTTGTTTTCATTAGTTCATTTTATTTTAAGTATGTTTAATTTTGATAGTGTGTCTAGCTAGAACTACCAATGCATATTGCAAAGGTCAAAATGCATGTTTCTAGGCTTAGATAGTGTTTATCGGTTTTTTAGTTTGATGCTTATAATGTTAATGTGATGAACATTGTCATAAATAATAGTCTTAGAACTTGTTAGATTCATTACTGGTTTTGTAAGTACCCATGTCATTATTAGTAAGTATTTTATGAGTTTCATGCATCAATAACATGTTTTTCAAATTGAAACCGATTCTTGATAAAATTGTGGTTATTGAGTTATAATTGATTCAAATACACCTTTGATTTTTATTCTATGTTTTGTGTTTCTAGGTTTGTAAAGATGATTCAACTACAGCTTTGTTTTTGGTTAGTTTTTTTGGGTAAGTTTATTATTGGTCGGTGTGTGGTTGAACCAACACTTTAGGTTGACTCATACAGGTTATTTTTCATGTAAATAAATAAGGATTTATTTGGACGACTACCTTTCTTGTTAAAGTTTTTTTGGTCTAATGGGTTGTTTGAAAAACATTTTCTAAGGCCTATTTGATAATTTTATTTCTTTGTATAAAGGGGTTGTATCAAAATGACACCGAGAAAATGACACATGAAATCGAATATAGCACCTCATACCATAGATTTCTTTGTTGTTGATCTAGTATTTAACCTAATATGAATAATTTTCTGTGAATATATTTTTTATTTCAAAGTGCTGGTGATTTTCATTTATTGAAAAGAAAGAAAAAAAATATAATAATTTAGCCGTTGTACAACTTGTACTTCTGCATACGATCTGAATTTGCAAATGAGAGAGACTGCGTTTCCCTGTTACACAATTATGACCTTCAAAACTTCATCTTCATGCACGTCAATCAAACCTAATTATAACCAATTAAATCTAAAACAGTATAAACACAGTAATGTCAAAGTAATGTTAAAATACGAAGACAAAATCTGTTATAGATTGGAGAATTTATGAGAGAACATTCCTTTGTATGTACTACGAAGAACAGCAGATGAACCTCTACATTCGGGTCAAAATATATTGACTGTTCTTAGTATTTTGATTAAATTGTTTGACTCGGAAAGCAATGATGAAAACTATAAATGTATGGGAACCCACTCATTTAAATTGAATGAAATATTGTAAGGAGATGAAAAATAGAATTGTGTGGGTTTTGAAATAATGTCATCAATTAATGTTGATAAATGCTAGCTCTTGTCTTTGAAACTGTTCACATAAAGTCAAAAATAGATGCTAGTTCATGTCTTTGAAATTACTGCTCGATTTCAGACAGTGTAGACGACATGCATTCCTGTTGACGATAGTGGATAGGGCACAATTTCTCCAGACAGTGACTCAGTCGCATAATTTCAACTCTCTCTCTTTCATTCTGCAATGGAGGTTACATCTTACAACCCTTTCTATTTTTCTTTTTGGTTATCTGTTTGTGGCCCAGATTTTGTAGTGTCAAAGTAGGAGGAGCTCGCTCAATTATACTTTCCCCATCCATGGCTTGCATTATGGCAGAACCAATTTTGTTTTTCTTTTTATTTTTTTCTGTACATTTCGCTTTCGTTTCAAGAGTCTAGACTTTTTTTTTTTTTTGATAACGTGGGAACCACATGACCCGGAAAGCGTACTTTGTGGGCCCAGAGCATGCGTAAACCCCCGACTGTCCCAGACTCTTACAGGTTTGGGATAGGGCGCTAGGAAGGCTCGAACCTCGCTCCCGTGTATGAGAGCGAGGCCTGTTGCCGCCAGGCTGCCCCCTAGGGACTTCAAGAGTCTAGACTCTCTAGTCATACATGTGTCTGTCTTTTTCTTTGAGGTAGTGGCATTAGTAAGGTATTCGTGCTTGTTTGGGAGTATAGTTGTCGTTGCTTTTGAAAAAACAATTATTTAGAAATATATTAAAATGATATTTTTTTAAAAAAAAAATATTTTTGATATTACCATATAAAAATGATCTAAAAACATTAAAAATATTTAATTTAAAATACAAAATAAATAAATAAATTTAAATTATTTCAAAAGTATTTTTAAAATACAGTACCATTTATTTTTATCCATAACATTGAACATGTATTTTTAAGCGATGAAGGGCAGACAGAAATGATGAAAACTATAGATCGTCGTTTCATCTCAGCCACTAATGCGAACCTCTTCTTCTTGTTTTGCTTTGGAAACTTCCCTGGTTGCTGCCATAAATATTGCCACCATGGAGGCTTCAATTGCAACGATGGATTCCCTTTTCAATACCCAACAAGTTATTTCTTTGAAGCTTACAAACATAAATTATTTTTATTCATGAATGCAAATGAAGTCAAATCTTATTGGAAAAGGTGATTTCCAATTTAACAGGCCACACATTTGTTTTAAAGAAAATAAAATGAATCTCATTTTAAAATTGATCCCTCTTTTTTGGACAAAAAACTTAGGTTCTTAAGCATTATTTGATCTAAAAATCCCTACGGAACAACCTCATAACTTTAATAAACTCATATCTAACCTTAAAACAATCTCTAATATGTTAAAAAAGTAGGAAATTTCTCCCAAATCAAAAGATAATGTTTATCCTCAATATACCTTTAAGGACAAGATTAGGGTAAAAAAACTATCAATGAAACAACTTTCATGAAATTAAACTCATTGACACCAAAAACAATTATTTTGGTTGTTGAAATGTGGCTAACAAATAACATTCATGGATTGAAATGTAAACAAAATAAAGTTTTGGATCAAAATGTAAAAACCTTTAATTTTTTAAATCTATTTTCTAAATTTTAATATGATTTTGATTGTGTCTTAACACATGGTGGTATTAAAATGCCACTCCTATTTTTTTTTTTTAAAAAAAAAATTCAATATAATATTTAGGATGACATATCATATGATTGCATTTAACATAACAAATAAATTCATGAATTTGATATTTTTTGATAGTAAATATGATACAAGAAGATAAACCGATACGAGAAAGAGTTTTTTTAAAACCAGAAGGTCAGCTTGAGTGACAAGATTATTGTTTTTGTGTCACACATTACTTGATGGTATATTTTAAGATTTTAGTTGATTAACATCTTGACTGAGAAATTGACTAATGAATGATAAAATAAACATAATTTATGAAGATATAAACTTTGAAAAACGGTAAAAAGAAACTTAAATTAGGCTAATTTAATTGGGATAACAAAATGTACAAAGAAGTCAATGAACTTAATCAACAAGTCATATCAAATAAGCAACCTAGAAGCTCTTGAATTTCTAGTTGTATCTGAAGACACACGTAGTGGTTACTACATTGAACCTCATGGTTATATGTTGTTTGTTGAGAAAATTTAAGAAACAATTTGATAACGTAGGTAAAGTAGAAAACAAGATCCAAAAACATCGGAAAAGCTTGCAAAAAAATTGACTAAAATAATAATGAAGCCTTAGGAAGCGCGAGAGGCTGTGATAATTCTATGTTTGTACAAAGAATTGTATGTGTGTAATATGATAATTCAAAAGGCTTACATAATTTTTTTTTCAATATGAGAAAATTTTATTTCTTGAAAAGTGTGTTTTGTGAGTTTAGATTAATGAGTAAAACCTCAGTTGCTTTAGACTTTTACAAAGAGTGCATGCCTGACTCGAATTCGAGATTTGCTATGCAGATCACAATCTCTTTATCATTACATCATATCTTTTGGGGACAAAAAAATTGTTGTTAATATTATCACAATCTGCAATAAGCTTTTTATTTTGTATCTTATTATTTTCAAAATTTTCCACTTCTATCCTTTGAGTTTAATATTTTTATTATATTTCCTTTAGGGCTGGAGAGATTTTTCAATATGGATGTTTCATAGCAATTATATAACTAATCTCAACAATTTTATTTTATTTTGACCTAATTTTATTAACTCAATTGATTTTTAATTTTTTTTAAAAGCTTTCTATAATAAAACCATAAAATATCATTCATTAATAAAAATGAGACCTACTATCCAATCAATATTTTATTTCATAATCCTCTCTAATAACACTTATAACATCAACCATTAGCAAATTAAAATAAACCAATCATCCAAATAATATACAGGCATTATTTAAGGACTTGAAATTTACACTAGCCCAGTTGTTAATGCTGAGGAAGAGTTATGGGTTTCTTGAATTTTGTTCCTAGGAGTTAGGTTTTTGTGTTTTTATTTCGTTTGAAGATGAAGAAGACGACTAAAGTCTTAAATGGATTTTTTTTTATTCTTGTATTAAATTAGTAAAAGATAAATGAAATCCCTTGATATGTAAATGGGTTTATATTTATGTTTAGTACTATCTGTTACCTTTTTCATGTTGCCTATGTAGGTTTCGATCAGAGAAAACCAATTTTATAGATAATTACATTTGAATTTCTAAGAATAATAGTAGAATAGAAATTGGTTCTATCATCAGTTTTATTGTAAAAAATAATAAAGTAATTAGATTTTCTTTCATAAACATAGTTTTAATTTTTCAATCCAATCATTTCACAATTATTTTAATCGAGAATTGACTTTATAGCTGTATTAAATTAGGTTCATATCAGGATCTCATGATATCAAACAAACATCTGTTTGTCAGTTTTTCATAAACCAATTTTGACTAACTTTTCAATGTTTTGTCTAAAACATATAAAAATAAAATGATAAATGATAATATATATAAGTTAGATTCAGGTCGGGTTTTATAATATTTATATTTTATTTATTATTTGTTAAATAAAATAATTGTATAAAACAATTATAATCCCTAGCAATACCACTTATTGTCAACTTCTCTCTTCCACCAACCAACCGCACCCAGAAACACCAAAAAATCCCATCTCAGTATAAAAATAATATAATCACCCCTTGTTTTTATTCCCAGAGTAAAGAGACATTTAATGCAAAGGGACCATGATATGATATATTTGCATCAGTAAGCTGTTGTGGGGACTGATAAGTGACTGATTACACAATTAAATGGAAGTTTACTTAAGATAAGACCACTCCTTCAACACATCCACATCTCCATATATATATATATATATATATATATATATATATATATAATTCTGAGTGGGGTGGGGTGGGCTAACTGGTCAGACTCTGAGTTTGTTTTTTAAAAATCACAGGTTCGAGTTCTATATCAGTTAAGGTCATTGAAGTTTTTAATTAATCATTAACTTTAAAATCCATAAAATTAGTTGAGAAATATATAAAAATCACTTGCATGGACGAGTTCGATGACTCTGTAGTCTGTCGTTACTCAGGTATTCTTTTATTTTATTAACATAACTATATGACATAGTTAATACGCACCTCGATTAATTTTACAGATTTAAAGTTAATAATTATTTAAACTTCTAATAACCACTATATTAATTATTTTAGGGCTTGAAATTAAAATCACAAGAAAAATAAACCTTTTAATTCCAATTTTATACCACCGAAACACCTAGATGATTCAATGGTGTGTTTCATTATACAGTTATGTATATTACAGAGAGAAAGAGCCTCGTATGATCATGTCCATGTCCGACCTACCATGATGAAACCCAGAGCGTGTGATACATCACTGTCAACTTTTTGCATCACATATAGGTCCATGGATAACACGACTCGCACAGCTAGGCATTGAAAGACATCTCATGAAAATATTAAAGAAAATATTTTCTAGGGTTCGTCCTGTAACATCATCATATCCCAACAACCAGGGCATATTTTGGTTAATTATACTATTTTGGTGATTTAAATGTTTGTTCAGATAAAGTTTAAATGTGAAAATCTAAGTGACTGCTTCAAATAGTTATACTTTCTAGCATCATTTTTGTTGGTGAATGTGTGATGCAGGTAGTTACATGTATAAAATATATTTATTATAAATATAAGCTTTTTATGGCTTTAATGTTTATTCATATTTAACTAGTGAATCAAATATTTATTCAATAAATCTAGAGTAAAAATAAAGCTCATGTGATAAAAATATTTTACAAAGAAAATTATGAAATTATTACAATTATAAGATTCTTGTTGAATCATAACATTATTCTTAATGTTCATTTTTAATGTTCTATTAAGATAACATGTTAATTAGAGTTGTTAAGATTAATATTTATTTTGTTTCTTTCTTATTAAAGAAAACAGTTGCTCTCATAAACTGGGGTATAAAACTCAGGATTTGAATGTAATTAATAAAACTACTACAATTCTAGACCTAAGAAAATCAAGTAGCAACTTGATTCAATAAATTTATAAAATTATCCTAAAATAATATATGCGATATTTTTTAAAGAGAAAATTGATATTTTTCTATTTATAGATATGTTAGGTTTCCTTATAAATAGAATTGTATGTCTTCTATTTTCTAAGAGAAGGTGAGATAATTATATTGCTTTTGTGAATTATTGTTAGAGGTCAAATATTTAGACAACTTATAGTTTGTGACAAATCAACCCTAAAAAAAATTCAAGCTCGAAAGAACATCTAATAATTCGGTAATCTTCACATTAATCTTAAAAAATTCCAGATTTTTCTAACAGGATCCTTAGGACTTATGATATTTTTTTTAAATTTATTGTTTTATTGCGTGTATATGTTTTGAGAAACCCAATCGTGGTATCAAAGTCAATTTAATACAATTAAGGTTGTTGATTGCATGTTTTAATTGTTATTGACATTAATTTTAAATTAACTTTGTGTGAAAATTTACTTTTCCAAAAAAAAACCATGTCATAATTATTTTAAAAGAAAACATTTTAGCTAGATACTTTAAATCTATGAAAAATCATAAAAAAAAAAAAAAAAAAGTTTGTGTTGCTAGACGCCACCAGCGATGGTGACAGAACTGCTGACACGCCTAGCCTATGTATGATGCAGCAATCATATTGATTCCACCATAGTAGTGTCAGCATCTCTGGTGCTTCTTCTACAATCCAACACAAGCACTCGAGGCTCATTTGCAATCTACCACTAGAGGCGTTGCAGAACGAGGACAACCCTAATGTCACAACAAATATAGCAAAGGTTGTTGTTGTTAAGGTGGTCGTCTGTGGTGGACAATGTGCCCAGTACCAGTAGCTTCAAAAAAAAAAAAAAAAAAAAAAAAAAGAGGGGGGGGGGGGGCAAGAATCTTTTGATTGTGCCTCTAATTGTATAAAATATTGATTTTATATTTGAAAATTAACATGCTAAATTAAATTAGTTGTAAAATTCATTTTTCTACTTCGATTAGGATTGAATTAAAATGTTTAATTTCAAATCTTTTGAGTTTTTTAATATCCTAATATGATTAGAATTTAGTTGAAATGTTTAATGAAATATTATTTAGAATAATGGTTTGTCAAAATTAATGAGATTTCAAGCTAAAATATTTCTATTTCATTGATCCTAAAATAGTTTAGGATATCAATAACAGTTTTAATAAGATCAATGTTTTTATGAAATTTTGAAAAATGTTGTTATTAACTTTATTAAGCTTGGAATATTATCAAATTTGATTTAGTACTTTTAAATGTTAAAAAAATTGTTTTAAAAGTTTCATATAACGCTAATCATTAGAATTCAAGCATGCATTGTTTTTATTATGCATATTAATATGTTTTATTATACATGATGGATGATTATAGACTTGAAAGAACAATTTGATTGTATTTTTATGGTTGTGTGATTGTGAAATTAAATAGGGCTTTCATGTTTTTATTTTCTTTATTTTTCTTCTAGGCTTGTAAAATTATTTTCTCATCCAATTCTCCTCTAATATAACTCGGGATTTTTTTCGCAATCATGAAACTATAATTTAATTTATAAATGTAGAAATCTAGATTAAAAAAAATCATTTTTTAAATTAAGAGAAAGAAAGAATGGAGGTGAAGGATACATTCATTGTGCTCGCAAAGGACTTATGAAGCATTTGCAGTAGCTACCTAGGTTTTGACTACCTAGTTCTCTTTGATGGCTCGAGAGAATTATTTTAGATATGTCTATGATCACTTAATTAAAATGGCATGTTAGGGGTGCATGTTAATATATAATTCTTATATATGATATATCAATTATGCTATGAAATGAGACAGGTAAAATTAATAACAAATTCCTCATTAATATATTAATTGCATGATTAATTGTCTTCTAATTTTATGTGCATGAAACCATAGTTCTATTATGGATAAATTGTTAAGATACTCAAGGTGATCATTAATTGAATAAGTACAGTGTAATAAAACTAGGTCCTACTTAACTAACATACATTATTTGGATGAGTTACTTATAATCATATAAGATTAGAGACAGTGTTTATGATGTGTTTATACAAAAAGTTATTACCTAATTAATCTAAGACTCATATAAAGATGTAATTGATAAGTTATATTGTCTATCTAATTTAAAATATCTTAGTTTATTAAGTTATTTAAGGTCATATAAATTAAATAAGATCTTATCCCACTAGGAGATCTTAGTTAGATTTTCTAAATCAATAGTGAGGCTAATTAATTACAAGAAAATAATAGGAGACCATGTTAAGATTAAAGACTTTATTTGAATTTGATTTTACACATATATGCAAGAGATTAATACTCATTATCTTTCCAAGAATAGTTTGATATACTAAAATGAGGAGGTACATGTCATGAAACAACCAACTTCATACTAACTACTAACTGGACCAAACTTATTGGACTGATACTGTAATGTCATAATTGTTCTTAAAGAAAAAAAAAGAGATTATAGTTCTTGAAAATCTAATTTATTTTTTCTTGATAAGGATCATAATAAAGAATTTACGAATTCATATCAATGTCATATTGATGATGATGAGTAGGTTTCATAATTGATATTAGCTAGCATGACACTTGAGTCCTAAAAGTAGCATGGGAATATAGATGCCTATACTATGTTTATACATGCAGATTATTTTTTTGATGTATCTAGTAGTACTGAGAGGTATGAAACCTTTAAATAATTATTCCACTACAAGATGATAAATGGTTCCTAAATGAAAAACTATATTTTGAAAATAATTGACTATAATGAGAAATTACATCAATTGGGTTTTGTCATGGCAGTGAGTTAAGAGTTAACTTGATCTTGTAGTCATCACCCTAAAACTTTTCAGAATTCATTGTGAACTATCACATGAATAAATTGAATAATATATTGTTACAATTGTTTAATAGGCTTAAATTTGTTGAAAGGGTCTTTAAGAAGAAAAATGGCTTTGTTCTCCTAGTTTAGTCTTCTAGATTGTCTAAGAAAAAGAACAAGAATAATAAGAGTTTTGCCTTAAAACAAAACAAGTCTACTAAGGGCATAAAAAATGATGAGGGTTCTTATCATCATTATGGAAAAGATGGCAATTAGAAAACAGATTACAAGGAATATCTTGCAACCGTGAGAGAAAATAAATTATTAATATTTCTACTTTAGGTATGTTTATGAGTGAAAAGTATCTTTCCGTTTCATATTGTAGCTCTTGGGTATTGGATATCGGATATGGTTTCACATTTGCAAATAATATATAGGAGCTAAAGAAAAGTTAAGATTATATAAATGCAAAATAGACCTATACAAAATGCAATGTTATATTAGTTGTAGGAAGTTATTATTTTACTTTATCAAATGAGCTATTTCTAAAACTTGATAATTGTTATTTTGTTTCAGTACTTTCTAGAAACATTTTATTCATTTCTTACCCAACTTTAAATAGATTTAAATTTATTATTAAGGGCAAATATTATTCTTTTTATAATAATTATATTTTTTTATAGATGTGGTGATCATGCAAATGGTTTGTATATAATTGATTTTAAAATACCATTGTTCAATATAAATTATAAGAAGTGTAAATCAGATAATAAATATCATTTATATTAATAGTATTGTAGACTAAGTCTATTAATAAAACAAGAATCACTTTTGATTTTTAATTGTATGAAACTTATAAAGATTGTTTATTAGGTAAGATGAACAAAACACTGTTTATTGGAAAGAGTGAAAGGCCTAAAGAATTATTGTCTAATAAATGCAGATATATATGGACTAATATCGATTCATGTCATAGATGAATATACTTATTTCATTATATTAACTAACGACCAATAAAGAAATAATTAAGTGTATATAATAAAACTCATGTCTAATCATTTGAAAGGTTCAAATAGTTAAGAAATAAATTTGATAAATAAACTAGAAAGGTTATCAAAATACTTTGATTATTTGAAGGATGATTACTTAAGCTAAATATTGCTGGATTATCTAAAAGATAATATGATTCTCTCACAATGGAAACCGATTAGAAAACCACAAATTAACAAATTTTTGAAAAGGAGAAATTATGCCTATTGGATATGGTACGATCCATGATGAGCTATGCAAACCTTCCTGCTTCTTTATAAGGCTATGCTCTGCAACCCGATGATTAACTTTAAAATAAAGTTGTATCAAAATTTTGCTGATAAGACTCTAATAAGATATGGAATGGTATCATATTTAAATATTATGAAATGTAAAACTTATATGAAGTGTGTAGTATTTTAGGTTAGATAATTATTAATTTGTAGGATATCCAAAAAGAGTCCTTAATATTCTTTCTAGCATCATCTTAAACAAAAGTTATTTTTTAAAAAAATATGCTACATTTCTAGAGAAATAAATCATTCTTGAAGTGAGCTGTGAGAGGAAAATAAACTCAATGAAGTTCAAAAATCACAAACAAACATCCAATTGGATCAAAATCTTAAAGTTATAACATTTGATGTTTTGAAACACAAGAAATCCATAGGTCTAGTAGGAAATATCATGCATGATTGAAAATGTGCTCATTTTTTTATAATATCAATGAAGACTAAATTCTTTAAAGCACTCCTAAATCTAGGAACTATTTTGAGTAATAAAGAATGCAATATTGAGAACCATAGGAAATCTATAGGTAGAGTAATATATAAGGAATACTTTATTGGTTTATACAAAAGGTAGAATAATCCAAGATATCATATTTACTATTTAGCCAGCTAAATTTAAAGATATTTCACTATGGAAGATTCAAAGCTAAAAGCTACCTATTTTGTAAAATAATCTATTAAATAAATACCTCTAAAAACATTTAATTTGTTAAAGCATGGTTAATGGGCATATATGAGGACAAATTAAAAAGTGAGGCCGCTCACTTTAGTATGTATGCTAGGATTGGTTTTCAATCTCTTATGCTTTTTTAATATATGCTTAATAGGCCTGCTAAAACTTTTTATATATTATAGTCTTTCATAGCATGTTTACAAGTTTATTCATGTATAGTACATGCATTTAGTTACAAAACGTATGAACTCTATATTTTTCTTAAAATATTTTTTTATTTAGCATTTTTTTTTGTTAAACTAAACAATCTTATATAATTTATGGAATACGTTGCCCATCTTATATCTTTGCATCCTCGCCTCATTTCTTTGGTAAGGAGAGGTTATTCCCTCGCAGACATTCTTAACAAATTGAGGTTATTCCCTCGCAGTTTTTTTATCTCATTACTAATAAAATATAATATAATTCATAAAAAAGACCTTGAAGCGTATCTCTTTTACTGTATGTGTTCCCTAGCAATAAAACAATAAATCTTTTCTATAAACATCGATTTGATTTGAGAGTTTTATTGTTCAAGAGTTCATCATATGTTCCCATATTAGAATTATGAACCCTAATAAAAGTAACGAAGTTAAGAATCTTCAAGCACGTTGATTTACTATTGGCACTTGAAATGATTTGATTGTTGTTGTTGTTCACTTTTTTATTATATAGTTGCCATATTATATGTTAAAGAGACATATATTATAATCAAAACCCGTCAATTCATGAATCATAGTGGGAATTCTTTATTTGGAATGATATGAATGATAATTATCAAGTTGGCTAACCAGAGATATGAGCAATGACCAATTAGAGCACATGGTTAGACGCCTGATTAAAAGAAAACTGATAATCATTTTACTTTATTAAATGTTATCTCCTTCGATATTCTAAGAAAACAAACAAACCATCAATCTCTTTGTAAGGTTCTTTTTTATCCAACTTGTATAATCATAAGATTATTACGTAGAATCATATGCTCGGCTTCAAGAATCTTGCCACCTCCCACTCGAATAATTAGTGATTACTTACTTGGTGGGTTAGTCTTGAGTGGGCCAATTTTATGGTTCACTAATTGTATGGTGAGATTAATAACAAAATAGAAGATACTTGTGGAAGTAAAGAGTTATTAAGTCATTGATTTGACAGGTAATATAAAGCCAATGGTAATTACAAGTTTAGGATAATATATATTAAAGGTTGTTTCGGGATGCAGCGCAACTCATGTTTCATGAATTTTTGATGTTTTTGATGTTTTTATTTTTATTTTGATGTGCTAATGCTAAAATAATATCTTAATATTTTTTAAGGATACCTAAAAAAAAGTGTGATTTAATTTTAGAAGCACCAATAGAAGGTCTAATTACAAAAAAAAAAAAAAAAAAAAAAGATAATTATTGGAGAATTTGGGTGTTAAATAAAAGAAATCAAAGTTTTTGGGGACCAAAAATGAACTTTAGAAAGATAATTTTGTGAAATTAGGAACTTAATTGCATAAAATTCAAAGTCTAATAAGCAAATAAGGACTTAATTGAACAAATCTAAAACTAATGACCAATTCGTAAAAGGCGTGTGACTTCAAGGACTAAAATCAAAGGAATTAAGGATCAAATTGAAGAAAATCAAAAGTTTACTGATCAATTAGGGATTTAATTGGTCATACTAAAAACCAAGGACTGAAATGGATAAGACGCTCAAACCTAAGGCTTGAATTTGATTTCAGTAAGGGGGAAATTGCAAGCACTTGAAAGTTTAAGAGTGATTATGGATAGAATTAAACAAATTGAAAAAAGTAAGGATGAAATTGAAGATGGACAAAATCCAAATTAGAAAAACTCAATTTTCAGGGATTAGTTAAAACATGTTATTTTACGAATATTGTACAACTTCTTATAAGATTTTGGTTGATGAGGAAAGCATCTTCAAATGGTTAAATATGACATTTCCAATCACTTTAGAGGCTGATACCACCACCATTCAACTCAATATCATCTCTTTTACAATCCTATTACCTTGAAATCAAATGATTATATTTCATATTTATCATTATTCATCTTCATATCTTGTTCCTGATCAACTTTCACTACTTATTCACAAAATGTTGATGAGGTAGACATCTCTAGGCAATTTAATAAGGATCGACAAACCTCCAAATCAAGTAAGAAAGAATCAAATAAAAAGGTGTGCACCCTCTCTATGAAGAACTAGTGGTCTCACACAACATTGACACTAGAGTTGCTTCCATAAGGCCACAAAAGTGATCAACCTAGTCAAGTTTGACTATGACACCCACCTGCATTCACAACAAAACATAACAAAGCCAAATGTTGCTAGACTAATTCACAAGTTATCCTTAGTATATAAAACCCTTAAAAATATTTAGATGAAGAATTCCTTTTATTTGGATCAAGAAACTACAACATCAATTATGTGCCTTTATAAAGTCCTTTCTAATCACAAAGTAAACTACCAATGCTAATAAGCGGTGTTCTCATACAATGCAAGAAATGTTTTCATAAGAGTTGTGGCTTCATGTACATTCTACATGTTATTATTCATGATATTAAAATGCATGCTTCATGTACATATTATTTTGCCTATGTTTTATTATAAAATATCTTGATATTTTTTTGTTATATATTGTGAACGTATTTTGGGTTCATTTTTTACTTGGAAAGCTTTAATTTGTTTATTTTTCCCCTCCATGGGTAATAATTTAAACTACCAGAAAATCGACAATTTCTCACGAAAATACTGACAAAATTTTTCTATCAGTATTTTGTTGTGAACATTACCAACAGAAATATTTTATCATTGTTTAAGCCAGTCTTTACCAACAGGAAATTTCTATAAGTAAATATCAACGAAAAACAGTGGGAATTATTCTGCTGATAATTGTGGGTCGTAAACAGCGATGAATTTTCAGACAAAAATACTATGGTATTCAAAAATATTAGTACTATTAAATAAATTTTAATGAAAAAATTATATACATATTAAAGAAATGTTGGTGATACCTTGTCTTTACTAAGTCTCGATCTTCAATGAAATTAAGTACTACAACGGGTATTTCGTCAACGGACATGTGTTTTATACTGAAGAAAATGGACAGGGTAAAAGGACATATAACAATGGATTTTTTGCTAAGGGATCCACTTCCAATGAGATTGAAGTTGACTATTATACAAAGTTAGAAGAGGTTATTGAGTTGTAATATCATTCCGAGCAGATTAGAGTATTTTTATTCAAATGTTATTGGTATGAAACCATTGAGATGGAAGTGAGAGTAGATCCCCATCATTGTTTAGTCAAACTTAATTTAAAGGCTAGATTACACAACATCAATGATGTCTTTGTTTTCGCCACGCAATGTCAACAAGTTTATTACATATACAACCCTTCATTTAAAAAGAATTGTTCAAGAATTGATTGGTTATCCATAGTGAAAACCAAACCCAGAGATCATGTAAAGGTTATTCAGGACAACAATGATGAATTCACATAGGGAGATGATATCTATCAGCTTATCGAGTTAGTTGATCCATACTAAGTCCTCCGTCTAACGAGTTGGAAGAAAATTCAATTTTTTTGCATTGCCAAGAATATTTTATTGATGTTGACACTAAGGAGTTGAATGATGTATTAATCTCCAGTGGATATACACAATTCAACAACAATGAAATCAACATCGAAGATTGTGATGAGGATGAGGATGAATGAAAGAAAAATATGGGTATGATCCTCTGACCCATCTGGATTTCGATTCGAATGCATTGTTGGAGGTAGGATCGTCTAGTTGACCCGATAGACATCGGGTATACGGACTCTCTAAAACCACAACTAATAATTTATGAATGACTCATAGTGTTTCAATACCTTCAAATTGATTCCGTTCACACAAACTTTGAAGTTCCAAATGGCTTTAATTGAAAAAGTGTGTGATGAGATAGTTGAACTTCATGTTGAGACAGCTAGACTGTGTAGAATGGTCATGCAAATTCAATCACAATGGGGTGATCCGTGTGTTCCTCTTTCTACATCCTGCGATCCTGAATTGTATTTTAATTTTGAATGTTTGAAATATAATAATTTGTAACAAATATTTTATTTTCAATTTAATTTGATTTTAAATTTATTTTTCATGTTATAAAAAATTATAAAATTAATTTTCAATTTATTTAAAAAAACATTAAAATATTAGTGAGAAAATTACACACTGAAATCTTCGTCTGTGTTTTCTAGAGTTTGATAGTAATTACTAAAATTACCATTATCACTGATGGAATATACCAATGGAATCAATGATTGAACATACCGACAGAATCGTCAACGAAAAAGATCATTAGAGCATTCCATTGGTGATTCTGTCGGTATATATAATTCCAAATGAATTACTGACGAAAGGTTTCCTTCCGTGTGGTCATCGGGAAAAAAATACCAATATGAAATTATATTTATGTTGGTAAAACTTTATTTTCTGGTAGTGTTAAGAGCTACTTATTTAGATGTTAATCTAGTGTTTTAAGCTTATACAAAATACATTGAGGTATGTAATAAAGATATAATTATGTTCTATAAATGAAATTTACCACCTCTCAAAATCATATTGAAGACATTCTAAAAAAACCCATTAGTTTGAGGGGGCATATTGTGATGGTTAATAGTTGTGTACTTGTAGGGCTTAATTGTAAATTGTATTCTGCATACATGGCTTAACTATATTAGTAAATCATATTAGTCTTAACAGAAAACTTCTAGCTTGGTTATATTAGTACTATGGTGTTGACAGAACTTTTAGTTAGAGTTTCAATCCAATGTCATTACAACCTTTTGAAACTTGAACTAAATAAATACACCACAAAGTTGATGCATTGTTTTGTCTTTTGGTTTATTAAACTTATTATTTAAATTTAAATTCTTGGCATATATTGAAAAATAATATAAAACGATTTGTTAGATTTTATTTAATAATATCTGGACATCAGTATTATATAGATATATTTATAAAAACATTTTGTTTAAGAAAGCATATATAAATAATATAAAATAATGCATTAATGGGGCCTTCAATTGCTTTGAAAGAGCCCTCAAATTAGGATGGGGTCTTGTAGATTTGGTTTCTCGTACAAATAGATCTCTTTTATTGGCATAAAAAACGCAAGATTTTACAAATTTAGGAGAGTGTACAGCAAGATTTTGGGGTGAGGTAAGGGGTGATGCCAAGAAAGATTCACCATGGAAAGTTTTTTCTTGAGCTTTCTGATCAATTATTTGGAGGAGAAAGTGAAGGCATTGTCTTTGGCGAAATGAACAAGACCCCAACAGCCAATGGTGGGTTTTCTCAAGCTGTCAATGATGAGATATGAACAAAAAAAAAATTGTTTGCACGTACCAGGAAATTGCTAGATTGAAAATTGTATTCCACTTTTTCGTCGAGGTCTCATATGGGGCATAGGCAAGTTGATGAAATTATATTTTATTTTGTTAAAGATTTTTCTATTCTTTTTGGATGAGTGAATTCAATATATATATATATATATATTGCATGTAAAGGGGAAAAAGACCTTGGGAGCATGAATATGAATATGGGATACAATACATCATGGATATGTTGATTTTTTTTACTATTTAATATATTTTAAATTATATCTATTTTGAAACCAATACAAATCAACACTAAAATACCTATAGTATAAGTTCATGTTTTGTTTCATGCATGGTGTTTCAGATTTAATGACTTTGTTCATGAGTTTAAAAAGTTAACACGAGTTTACAAATTTTTTAAATGATCTTTATAAAAAAAAAAAAAATTGTTCTATCAGGCTATTTAGATCTCATAATCTAGGTAACATGTTTGGCAGAATATCTCACGTTGTCTCAACTCTGATTACCAAAATTATATAGGTTAATCATGTTTAATTGGGTTGACTAGGGACAATTATTTTAGGTTCATTTTTTACCACATTTTATTTATTTATATTTAATGGGTTATAAATTAAGTTACATCATTTGTCACCTTTTGAAAAAATATTTTCCCTCCAAGTTATAGTGGTTATTTAAAAAAAAATCAACTTATTCAAATCTATGAACTAATTCGTGGATTTGTTTCCTTTTTTTAATACATGTTTACAACATTTTAATATCATGATTTATGGGGAAAAAATAGTTTAGCCACACGATGAAGCGTAGGAGACATGACTAGTTCAAGTCCATTTTTAAAATAAATAAAAACAAATTTAAAATCAAATTGTATCACAGTGGTATTACTCGTGTGTGTGTGTGTGTGTGTGTGTGTGTGTGTATATATATATATATATATATGTATGTATTTATCTCCATGTATCCTACCAAGATCACCATATATCATATTATATCCATGGCATATTCAAAAATTTATATTTGAAGTTTTCCAATATTTTTTTATACATGTCCTATAGATATTTACTAGTTTATTGTATGCCTACATTGTGTGTCAGATACAAAAACATAATTTAAAAAAAAAAATCAAGATCATAAGGAATTATGTGACATTGTTATTAAACTTAATCTAGTGGATAAACCTTGAATTCTCCTGAATTGACTCCTTGTATAGCCTAGATTTCAAGTTATTTAGTGTGTGAGTTATCCTGATATGACCTAGTTGTCTTGACGAGTTAAGAGAAAACCCAGACCACGAGTAAAAAAACATTGTTTAACTTTTTTTAAAGATGATATTTTTTTATAATTGAGAATAAAATATATTAAATTAACCTGGGTTTGACAACTTAAACTTTCGAACCCATGATCTAGATCATGAAGTCCTTTGGGTTTAACAATTTTCTAAAACTATTTTTAAAATAGACACTTGCAAAATTGAGTATCAACTAAATACGAGAATGTTTGTTTAATTAAAATCAATTAAAATAAAAAAAATAAAAGGGAGAATTAAATCAATAAAATTAGTTAATATAGACAGACGTATACGGAAACATTTTTAAAATGAAAATAGTATGTGGTCGGGACTTTAGATGGTCGTGGGACAGAAACAAATATTATAATGGTCTAACTTTAAGCAAATCCTACAGTTATTTTCCTGTTCATACAGAACTTCTGAGTAGTGGGCAAAGGAAAACTTGAGGTTACGACACCATCCTTGTCTGAGGTACAAGTATGAAATAGCTTTAATGGCATCAAATCCCATTTATGATTATATAAAAGAATTACCGTCTGGCTTGTTCTTTTTTGCTCTTTCCAATTATTAAATTCGATTTTTTTTTCTACCTATCCAATAAATTACCCGGGCCTTTCTGCACCTCAAATTCAAAAGTTGAGGTCCAGAGGTGGGGGACAAAGGGAGCTAGAATGAAAAGGTGGGGCGGTGATGAATAAAAAAGTATGTTTTTTTTATAGATCAATGTTTGTTTTCCATGAAAATGAAATGGTTCCACTATTGATTTTCATGATAGTTCATGCACAAGGGGAAAGAGGAAATAATTAAAACTTAAACTTACAAAAAAAAAATTAAAATAAAGTGCTAAACAATATATTATAGAAACGTTCCTGAAATAGAAAATGTTTCAAGTCATAACCCGAATCTTATCTCAAAAAAAATGTCGAGAAAAGGCAACAATCATCAACCGCTATGTCGACAGTTATAACATCCTTATACGTATAATGCTCGTAAGGGGTATGTATTATTTTTCAGAACTTAAAAAACGCCATAGTTTTGTCTTTCACCCATTTTGGACACTTCTTTTAAATTATTTCTTGGTGTCGTGCATAGGGAATATTTTAAAGTTTGAGCTAAACTTCTTATTCAAATGAGAAATAATTAATTAGAACAAAATTAAATTATTTTACTCAATTTCGTCACTTCGCTTTCAATTATTATGGGCATGTTTGGGAGGGTGGTTGCGGTTGCTTTTGAAAGTGTTTGTCATTTAGAAATACATCAAAATGATATTTTTTTATTTTTAAAAATCATTTTTGACATCAGCACATCAAAATAATTTAAAAACACCCAAATTTTTTTATTTAAAATGAAAAAAAAAGAATAAACAGCGGTACAACCGCCCTCCCAAACAGGCTCTATATGGGTGTGGTGAATCTGATGATATATTCTAAGATTCATGCATCTAGCCATACTTCTAGATACAAATTCATTGCTAAGTATTATCTTAATACCTCTATTACTTTTATAAATTGACATATTAAAACACTATAAGTGGCATTGTTATAAAAAAATGTTTAATCTAGTTAAATTCTAAATTGACATATTGTCAGATGAATATCCGACAATAATTTCTATTACTACTATTTTTTTATTGTTTTTATATGTTGGATTTGGTCCGTCCATAGAAATCAGGTTTGGTTTAAGAATTTAGAAGGGTTGTGTAGATTTCTAAGAAAAGTAACTATTTCCTCTAGATTTTATATTTAGGGGACCTATGAATTATAATTATTTTCTTTTTTCTCTTCTTTCACGTTTGATTTTCTGAATTAAGCTGATAAAATTTAAAAGGATGTTTATACCGTGGAATATCTTATTTATTCTAGCAGTCAAAATAGCTTGAAGTAATTGATTTTGGGATAAGAAAGTGAATTTCAAATTACATGTAATTTTTCTTATAACAACCACCGAATCAATAAGCAATTACTCGTGTGTGTGTGTGTATATATATATATTAACAAATAATAATAATAATAATAATATATCTAAATTGAATGTGGACAGCAAGAGGTGGAGTCTTGTCCATTGCTCCACCACATATTTCCGTACACGTGACAGGAGAATCACTCGTAAGCTGGCCGGGTAATCAGACGCGTAAACTATTTCGTCAAGAATGAATGCGTCTTTCTGAATTGCCATGCTTGGAAGTAAAGTCACTGTTCTTTTTCCAGCGGCCAGCCGATGTGGGGTCATCGGACAGCCACTTGATTAGATCATCATATCGGATGTGATTCTGATCATCCGGTTAGTAAAATCACCGAGTTTGACCGGCCTCGACCAGCTTCGTCAAAATTATTTGAGATTTCCAGAAACAATCATCGAAAGACGCCAGCATTTGCAGCACTGTAAGACTTTCGCATGGTTAATTAGTTCCTCCCCCACATGTTGCTTCAATTTTCTCGAGCTTCAATCTGCTAGCTGTGTCGTTTTAGCGATCAGACGGTGTGAAAAGAGCTGCGTTTTGGAGCAAGATGCTTTCCCTGTGAAAGAAAAGCCATGAAAATGTGCTTCAAAAAGCCATGAAAAGAGACCATTCTTTCTAATTATTGCGAGTGATCACTGTTACTGACAAATTTGGCTTCCATGCAAGAGATGGTCTCTCCTTGTAGCAGTGGGATTGGGTGTGGGTCTGAGCTGGCCACTTGCAAGCTACGTGGGGATCGTGATAATCTCTCCCCACACAAGAAGATTGTTTGCAAGAGGTCAACCATGAAATCAAAATATGGACCCCTCGGATATATATTATTTTATATTTTTAAACTTAAAATCTGCTGTGTAGATTGGAAATTCTTTATATTAACTCAAAATTAAAAAAACTATTGAGCAGATCATGAATTCTCTACCCGCTAACCTTCGGAAGAATTTCATCTTTCTATCATGCCACATAATAATAAAAAAAAAAAAAGCTTGCATGCTTTCGTACACGAGAACAATCAAAAGAAGAGTTGAAGGTAAGTCACGTTTTTGTCTCGACTCAATCAACCAGACAGGGTCGTACTCAGGATAAAGAAAAAAATCTTGCTGTAACTCAGTAATTTTTCAACAAAACAATAGATAGAAAGAGATATTCATTGTTTATTCAATTTCGAGATGCAAGAGATGTTCAGTGATTTGTCTCATGCCACAAAAAGGGAAAGAAGCAATATCAAGCACACCAGGAGCAGTATTTTTTGTAGTTATGCACAGGAAAAATTTAATAAAATAATATAGTATAAAAAATATTTTAAAAAAATAATACAATTTAAAAAGTTATAGATTCACATATATTTTTTATTAATTTTGAAATTATAAATTACACAATAAATAAAAATACAAGAGAAAAACAGTGAAAAAAACACATCTAAATTTCAATGATTATACTATTACTATGGTTAAAAATATCTCGACGAGATAAATTTAATGACAACAAAGAATATTACTAGTAATAAATAGAATATGTCACATGATCGTTCAAAGATATCAAGACTTATTTGTCTTTGAATAACTTGTGTGACTTACTCTAATCATCAAGACATAATTTCACTATGTCCCAATAAAAAATACCTTGTTTTCTCTCCCCTTTCCTTTTAATTTATATTTTGTGAAGAGGAGAGAGAGATGAGATTTTGAAAACACACCAAAGCTATAATTAAAACACTAGTAGTGCTATTAAAGAAATTTTGATGAAAAAAATCTAAAAATAATAAGGAATATCACTAACACGAGCGGCTACATCTTGGACAACTCTTGCAATTTATTTTGTTCACCATTGATGACCTTTCGTGGTTTTTTTTAACAACAATAGTGGTGTTATCATTGTAGTTTCGATCTCTAAAATCTATTTTTCTCCTTGTCTTTTTCTCTCCTTCTCTCATTGTAAATCATATTAATTTATTTATAATTTAAAAGAACCACAAAGAAAACTTTAGACTTGAGAATCTCATGTGCTATTTTGTGAAAAAATTAAATTGTACAACGTGTCACTTTATTAAATTTGTTTTATTGTGCTTAAAAAACCCCACGAAAGGATCGAGAAATGATAGCCACCAGCCTATATTCTCACTTGCTAAAAAGGATCACAACCCGTACACACAAGCTACAGTCTTTAATGTGTTTTCATCAACTAGAGGCAAGGGAATTTATCACACATCTCCCCTCTTTCCCAAAACTGTACAGTTTGGTCCATTTAAAGAGGTCATAATTACATGGCCACAGCAGCCGAGAACACAGACACCAAAAACAAGAACAAAGACAACTTCTAACCCTTCAAACAAAAATAATTTGCTTCACTGTATTCTCATACTGTATTATTGAGCTGACCGCTAAGATTTATATAGCCGTTAAATTAAGGATGGATAATAGTTATTATTTAATTGTTAATAGGAGGATTATAGATTAATTTATGTCCACGTTAATAAAAACAAAAAAAAAAACAAGAAGGGCTAGAAACCCTTGATCAGATATAGAAAAAACATGAGAAAATAAGAAAGAACTACCACATTCAGATACATACACAAACTGACATTCATTAATAGAAATGAAAAAGATAGCACTAGTAATTCCATAAAACAGTACTCTCATTCGGGAATGTAAAATCATCACAGGCACACCCGCCGCCGCCGCCTCCGTAACAGTGATTTTCCATGCTTTGCATCCATGGCGGAGGATACATCCACCCATCAATAGAGTCAACGTAAACAAAATCATTTTTCAGCTCGTCGTAACTCGTTTCAAGACTTGGCAACTCAACGATCTCACACAGCTCTTCCTCCTGAGACGACAAGTCCATCAAAGAAACAAGAGATGTCAAAGAAGAAGTCGAAGGGGACGATGGAGATGTTGTGGTTGTTTCAGATTTTTGGTCAAACTTGTCCATCTGAGCAGCTTTAGCAGCGGCAGCTTGAATATCACGAGGAGCAAGTGAGGCTGGTCGGGGTAAGGAATTGCTGAGTTCGGGGAAATTAAGAATTGCTGAGTTCCCCTTGATGCTTAAAGCAGCTACATCATGCGCACGCGCTGCCATTTCTGGTGTAGGAAAAGTACCTAACCAAATGCGAGATTTTTTGCGCGGCTCACGAATTTCTGACACCCATTTGCCCCAGTTCCTCATGCGAACTCCACGATAAACTGGATGCTTGTTCGTGTCTCTTGTCCTTTTTACTTTCTTAGACGGCGAGAAATCTTGGTCTTGTAGAGGTTTCTTCGATTGGGTAGAGCTGGATAAAGGTGAAGAGGGTGAGGCTGGTGACAATGAGTTTGCTGAGCTACTTTCCGTCTCTGAATTTTGCTGATGATGATCACTCATTTTTTTTCAGAAAAAAGAAAGTGGGGCGATCAGTCTTTTTAATTACTTTTATTTGAAGGGCAATTACGTGATGAAGATATATTTAGGGTATGACCATGTGGCGAGCAAAATAGAGAAGTAGTGGGAAATTAGTAGCAACGGTTACTGTTTTGAGACGAAAGAGATCACAAATTCCTGAAGATTGTTGTTTTTTGGAGCAAAAACAGAGACGGTGGTGGTGTTGATATGGGCGGAGTGGAAGGGCCGACGAGGCACTACGGGGTGGATCAGTCGGAGGTAGGGAAGAATCAATGAGAAGCGACGGCTTTGCAAAAGAGCTTTGATGGAGAAGAGAGTGCTATCAAAATTATAAAGACAAGAGGGTTTTTGCACATTATTTCATGGAAAGCTAGCTAGCTACATATGCTTAAGGCCTTGCTCTTTATTTGCATTATTTCCCAATGACTTAAAAGGGTACTTGGCATCATGTTTTAAAGATGCTGGTGAAAAAAAATTGAAATTCTTTTGTTTTTATTTGGTATTTTACACTAAAAAAAATTGGTATTTTTATATCATTTTCACATGTTGATATTAAAAATACTTTTAAAAACAATATCAATCATACTCCCGCCAGTAAATAAAACACTAAAAAGCATTGAAGGGGAGAGGGATGGACCCAAAAAAAAAGAAATGGGCAGCCTGCAAGAGCCTATGGTACAATGGGGTCACTTTCAATGGTGCCACGCAACCCGTTCGATCAATCCTTCTTTTTAACCAATTTCTCTATTCATTTTTCCCTTATCTTCTAGCTAGCTCTCCCTGGCTGCCATTACCAGCCTCAAGAATATTTTGGTCACCATTTTGCCCCTCTCTGAATGATTTAATGTGTTCCCGTCACTGTTTCCCCCATTAGATTGGCTGGTAGGGATATAATAATCGTATATTGGAGATACTATGAGGTAGCAATCCAGGCCTACACAGTGCCTCTTTGTGTCTATTGCCATATAATATTGCTGAGGTCTCTAAATGATTGTTATGGATTATGGATGATTATGGTTTAGGTTGTTTTTAAAAGTGATTTTTGATTATAAATATATTAAAATAATTTTTTTATTTTTTAAAAATTATTTTTGACATCAGCATATGAAAAGGATCTAAAACCATAAAAAAAAATTATTTTTTTCAAAATCGTTTTTGAAACACAATATCAAATAACCATTTAATCAATATGATTTTGTTTGATATTTTGAGGTACAAAAATTACCAAGGGTTTTCAATGCCCACTTGTCAAAGTTTTATGGCCCATTATTGGATAAGTTAGACAATTAGTAAAAGAAATAGTGAGTTAATAAAGTAACAAGAAGTTTTGGTTAAATAACATAATTTTTATGTTATGGTTCAAAAATAGGATATATAATATAATGCGATGATTTAGCAATGTCATATTTAATTAAATATTATGTTTTTGAATATTTAATCAAAGTATTTTGCTTTTGAAGAACAACAAAAGCATAACTAATGTCTTGATTTAGAAATGCAATATCAAATAAATTGCATGGCTAGTCAATCAACCTTTTGTAATAGTTAGTTAAACTAACCGACTAATAGACACTGCAAAAACAAAGGTAAGCTACTACATGAATAATATTTTTTTGAGTTTATTGTTTTGTCTACAAGTTGGACAAAAATATATTTATTGAATCACTGAATATATTTGGAAAAAAAAAATCATAAAATCATAGTTTTTGTGTGAATCGTTCGATCAATTCATACAACCAGATCAAACGGTTAAACAGTTGAATCAAAGGATTGGTAGTGAGGCTACCGTCCCAACTAAATCTAACAAAAAAATGTTTTTATGAGATTTTTTTTTATTTACTTTGTTAAACTAACATTTAATTTAGTTAATAATTTAATATAGTTAAAAATTTTATAATTTTGACAAAATATGGACAGAGTTTCTCCAATATAGAAACTATATCTAATATTTTGTTTTGCTTAAAAAAAAAACTACAAGGAATCACAATAACTAAACTCAACAAATTATCTTAAAACTCAAAAAATTCTCACATTTTATAATCACAAGTAGCACTAGATTGCAAATAAGAAAACATATATGCATGCAAAATGAATCTAAAATACTTAAATAATACCAAATTAAAGTCATTTAAATCCTAAAATATATAAACATTACTCATCTATGTATTTATATCAATGTAATTTATTGGATGATTTGGGCTCAGCAAAAAATTAATGGATCTAGCTCATACATCTATTGAATGACTTTTGTCCTTTGTCATAACATCATAAAGAGTTAATGTCTATCTAAGGGTTTCAAGTCTAGTGCAACAAATATTAATCATCAGGATGAATATGAGCAACTTTTATTTTCTTTGTCAATATTACAAAGCACATATATAGCTTCTGGACCCTCTCGTAGCATGAAGTCAACCTAATATTAATGAAATATTAATGTTAAGTTAAAATATCAATACATAAAACCTAATGTTTAACATATATTATCATATATATAAAAATAGATTACTTATGATATTTTGATTTTTTGAGCATTTTACTTATATTGCATGTATCTAGGTGGAGGAACTTGTTTAGGATCCACAATAACGACCCAACATGTGATACTCATATACCAAATTAAATACTCATTTTTAATTACAACATGTATCTATATAAATATCATGTTCCTCCATGTGTCACACTATGATACATAAGCTTCATAATGGCTTAACCAATCATAATTATCCATTTTACCTCGAACATGTTATGGCGTGCAAAACATCACTCATATCGATGTTTATTAGAATGTGTTTTTGTAATAAAAATGATGCATTACCGGATTGAGGCAATGTAGTTCGACCATCTCAATAAATATCAATGGGATCACTAGTATCTACTTGTTTATCTTAATAGTGCAAATAGCTAGAGTAACCGTCAATCTTTCATGTTAGTAACGTGTCCACGTGACCTTTAAAATAGAAGTTTCTTGAATACTAAATAGATACAATTCAGTGAAGTCAATTTTCTTATGTAACAAATGGCTCAAAAAATACTTGGATCGCATGTTGCCTATCTAGCTTACTGTAATAAAATGTCAGCACATGTGTTGGATTATTTTTACATACTATACGAGTACATCACCTACCATTACAAATATGTTAGTTTAACTATGTTTTCTAAAGTTACAATTATAAAATATAAATGCATGTAATTGCAAAACAACTTTGCAACATATGTATCATGGTGGAGTTATAATGTAACCCTTATAGTCCGGATAGGCATAGGTGGCAATATAAGTATCTAGGGTCGGCCCATATGAAGATGGTCTTAGAACCATAACTATTATTAAATACAAATGAGTTGATTATTTATTGTTGACAAGAAACATTTTAAATGTAAGAAGTTACTACCCATGTTTTTTATTCTTATTTGAAGAGATAGAAAACACCTCCCAAATTGTTTGGCTATTTTTATACATATAAGACATAAATGCATGCACGAGTATGTCAAGACATCAGATCTTGAGTTATATATAAGGATAATGCTAAAATCATTTAGGAGCATAAAATAAATGAATAGACATTGGAATTTCCATCTAGATGAGTATGTTGCAGCTTGAGGTCTAAAGTAATTACTTTATTTTATCTTGTTTGGTAATGAGCAAAATGACATGTTATATATTGATTTATAGCTTTGAGTTGTGTAATGTTCATCAACAAACTGTGTGAAATATAAATGATTTTAGGCCCAAATGTAAAGACATGAACATGGATATTGAAATGTCTTTTATTTACCATATGTACATCTTTTATTATTCAATCTAATTACTCATCTAACTTGTTTTACAACGCTTGATTTAATAAGGGTATTGACTTTGAACACATATACTCATAGTTAGACAACATTGTAACATGATCTCTTAATGTATCCCTCCTCATTATCAGTTTAATTTGAATTATTGGGGTCTAAAATTGCCTTTATTTAGAAAAAAAAACATTATCTGTATGTCTCTATTTGACCCAAAAACTATTACAATCGTTTGCACCAAAGTTGAAATAGTTATTACATGAGCATTTTGTAGAATATAATTAAATGATTCTAAAAGATTAATAGATATATTTCCTATAAGTTCACACCAAATTTATCTGATATTATACATATGCATGTTCTATCACTAGTAACGTATCGTTATAATTAAAGCAAAAATCATCTCCAATTAGAATAATTTTTCTTTATTAATTACAAAAGCCAAAGGGAAAAACCCATTATTTGCATTAAAAAAATGCAATCAATATTTTCTCATTATATCACCTATATAAATGTGTGCCATCAACACTTATAAGTGGTACACAATGCTTGAAACTTTCAATGCAAGGTCCAAATGACCAAAATAACTCTCATAAAAACCATTGTAATATCATTAAGATATTCTTTATGTGTCGAATAAACAATCATTCTAATATTTAATTCCTTTGTTTTTAATAACAACCTAGGTAATTTTCAAAAGCCTCGTCATGTAAACCAAAACGATGATCAAACACCTTCTGTTTTTGAACTCATGCTTTGTCATATGATAACTAATAAAAACATGTCTTTTAACATCTTGGCTACAATATTGATGCAAAAAACAGGGTTTAACTCCTAAAATCAGTTGTAAATTCTTAGTAAAACATATTTCCTCAGTTAGCTAGCTAAACCTTTCCATTTTGGTGTAGGATTTGGTTTCCAAAATTTTAATCCTTTCTCCACAAATCAAGAAACGTGATATTGGTTGTCAACATTTAATTTCTATGAATTAATCCTCATAAATAAGATGATTTTAATTTTTTTTTTCAAGGAATATTGAACTCACCTATAAAAAAAGTAACAAATCCAAGCAAGAAGGAAGACATTAGTGAATAAAGATGCAAAGGCAACAGGGAGACACAAGAAGATGAAGAATAAAATAGAGAGAGGCAAAATTCTAGACATCAAACAATGGTGTAGAGGCAATTGCATTTTGGATTCCAGTACATGTAGTTATTCTAGTACTAATAAGCTACTAAATTAGGTTCAAATCTTTAATGTTATTGAATCATATTTTTCTTTATTACATCTTTGTATAAAGTTGACTTGAATCATAAATCACTATTTTATTCTTAGAATATAAATGTATATGAGCATCTTGCATTTAACTTTGTCAGCCTGAATTTTCTTTGCATTAAAATGTTGAATTTTAATTTATTTTTTAACAAATAAATATTGAGATTAATAGGTGTGATTGTGGGAGGTTTATATATGCAAAAGAAAAGGGTCTTTTCTTGGTGTGTGGATCAAGCACATAGTTAAAAATAATGATGAAAACTAATGTATATGACAGAAGAAAGGATTGTGTTTTCATAAGAATTGCTAGAAAGAAAAAACAATGTATGGCGTTTGATGATACCTATCATTTGTATGATTACACTACTAATATCCTTTGAAATTGTGAAGATACATCCTCAAATTGTTGGTTCTAGGGTACAAGGCATGAATCAAGAAATAAAAAACCAAATTTTTAACGTACCTCTTTTTAATAAGTCTCTTATGTAAAGATTTATATCCATTTTTTGAGGACCAATTGATGGTTCTGGAGTACTTGTCTTATATAATTGAAGATCAACATTAAAATGTATATTGTTTTAGATAAATAGTAAAAGAATAAACTAAAAGGTAGTAGTATAGTTAATGACAATAAAAAAGGTAAATTTAGGACAAAATACATAGTAATGATAATCTTTTTGTAAGAAATTATGTTTTAAAGGTGATGTCATTCTTCCTTTAAGCATAACTACCATATTACCTGAATCTATTGAGCTAGTGTTTATCTTTAAGATTCAAAGTTTCTTCTAATTACTAGGTGGTTACTTCAATTTTTCACGATACTTCTTTAGACCCTCACTAAGTGATATTCAATATCATTATAATTTCACCTAAGTCTATGACAACTAATTGCTTTCATTTCTTCTTTAAATTACCATTTAATAGCAAACTACTCCTGTCATTATATATGATATTATTATTTACATCAGGAACTATAATGTAACCATGATGGTATAGCATAAATATGTTATAAGATAATTTTATTTTTGTGTGTGTGTGTGTGTATTCTAAGTCAAATTGATATTATTTTAACTATATTGGATTACCCCTAATTGATAAAATTCATAGCACATTCAATCAAAATTTTAAAATTTAATGTAAAGTGAAACTTCACCAAAATTAAACATAATTCATTATATCAAATGTAATACATATTTTCATGATCAATTGCATTTCATAAAACATAAGAGAATAAAATAACCAAAGAAAATACCAAATTCATCAGTTTATCAACAATTCAATGCAACTTGTAATTCATCATACTTTTATCACATTCATGCTTTACTGCATGAATTCATCTAGTGTAAGTAATCATGTTATTCATTGATTACAACAATCCATATAAAATCTCTAATTCAGCAACATATCCAAAATTAAATGCAACATATAATTAATTTAACTTATTTTCATGCTCAACTATATCAAATCAACTTTAATTAATGGTACTATAAGCTAATTTATCATTAATTAAGCAAACCTAAAATTCACCATAAACTCTAAATTTAATGTAAATAACTATTTTATTTCAATCAAACCAAACACAAACTAATAGAAAGATAGAATGTTTATCTTACTTATAGAACTATAAAAAGATTTAGGGATCTAATGGTAAAGGCGACAACAATAGTGGTAGTGGCAGCAATGTTGGGTTTTTAATAGAAAAATATCTAGGAAAGCTTAGAGACTAAGATGAGTTCATTTTTTTGGTGTTTTAAAGAGGAAAACACAAGTGCTTGGTGGTTGTTTAGAGAACTATGATATGAGGGCATCGACTTATATAAAGGAAAAGAGTCGCTTTTGTGATCTTTGATCTAAAAGTGAGTTTAAATTTTATAACACATTATAAAAATATATTGTTTTGCTAAATATTTTCAAAAGTGTTATTCTACCAAAAAAATTTAATTTACTATGCTAATTTTTATTTAAATAAAAGAAAGAAGAAGAAAACCAATTTAACACTTTAAAGAGACCGTATAATTAAATTTTAAAATCTTTTTTATTGTATTACCTTCATATATATATATATATATATTAAAAAAAATAGACCTCCAACAGTAGCAACGAAACAAAATACAAGTCACCAACTCATCTGGGTCCCAACCCTACTACCATTTTGTTATGTTAACCAGGCAGCCTAATCTTAATAAATGAACTTTACCCTACATGTTAAAAATGACTTCTCCTTGGAGAAAATTTAAGGGCCCTTCCTTCAATGTTGGGTCATTCAAATTTCAATTCGTTTGTCATCGTGAATCTTCATGGGGCATCATAATGATCGTTTCCTTAAGAGTTTCTTCTTCTTCTTCTTCTTCTAATTATCAAATGGAAATTTACATAAAATAATTGAATTTATGTGCATATATATTAGGAATTGTTTTCAATATGTTCTTAGTTACATGTTTTTGCATGTATTATATTCTTGGTCTCACGTGAAATTGTAGGGTGAAAGAAGAATTATGCTCATTAAAAGATTTTTTTAGAATTTTTTAAAACCAAAAAATGTGTATTAATATTCTATAACTTCTATAAAATAGTTCATTGTTTATTTATTTCTTGCGAAAATTCTTGTATAATCCGTCGAAGTTGGGAAGCGAAGAGGATAGCTATCAATAATGATGGAATGGCTATATATTTTTATTATTCGGTAATTAAAAAATAATTTCTTCATTAAAAATCTCATGATATCAATGATAAGCGTTGAGAAATTAGAGTTAGAATTTAATCTCTCTCCCAATCGAACTCATTAACTCACAGCCGAAGAAGTTGCTGGGGATTGAAAATTGGTGTCGTGACATGAAAATTCGATTGACAGGTTGTTGACAAGAGATGTTTGATATATATATATATATATATATATATATATTTACATCCAAAAAAATATGCATAAAATAACAACAAAAGAGGAATAAACGTATATTCATCAATTCTAATATCTAATAATTAACACATCTAATGATAAGAGTTGCTAACAAATCTAGGGTGAGTTCTTAAATAAAAGACAATTAATGCATGTTTATATATATATATATATATATATATAAACTATTTTTTATTCGAGAATGCAACTATCTTGTTGTCAACTCTATTCTTATATATTAACTATCACGTGATTCTTTTTTTTTTTATGGGTTTGGACTGTTGTTTTGTGGCCACTACTGGGTAGACATATGATGGTTAAGAGGGATGTTGTGCAGCGGTGGATGGTGGTTTTGTCAGCTTTCTGTGGAGGAAGGAGTGGTGGTCGAAGACAAATGACGATGATGGAAAAGACGAACAACAATAGGGATTTGAATAAAAATATTATTAATTTTATCAAAGTTATATATCAACCGGAGATTAAACTTTGTGCTGTTTCTCCATCCTTTTCCGATCCAACATTTGTTATTTTTTTTATGAATTAATAAATTGTCATTTCTGATTCTCCAGCGTACTTGCAGAAGAGGCTAGAGCAGTACATGTATAAGCTGTCAATGGATAATAATTTGGACCCATAAATAATTGTTTTTTAATGAAGAATTATTGACCCGTACAATGTAAACAGAGTGATATGACTGATTTGAAACCCTAAATTTCACAGCCGCATGTTTTTATTACCCTGTTTAAATTATAATAATGTTTATTTTTTTATATGTGCACATGGAATTAGAAGAAACCTAGGAGGTTAGGAGTTGGGCTCGTATATAATCACATCAACTTTCATGCCAATCAAATAACAAATATAATGGCTACCACAGATTTCATTAATCGCAGTCTATCGAGTATTGTCTGATTCGTTTTATTTTAGTTAAAATGGCCAAAAAAAAAATTTATATTGGTTAAGAAAATAAGATAACATATATTGTTTTTATTTCAGTTTAAATTTTGGTCTATTCTGGATTTTTTTGGTTAAATACCGGTCGAAACGTTCTGATTTTTTTCTGTTTATTCCATTTCGGCCCAATAGTTTTTTTAAAAAAAAATAATTAATAATTTTACAATATCAGTCATATCTATTAATCCGACCGTTATATTGAAATAAAATTTTATGAGGAGTCTCTTGACATATTATATATATTATATTAAAATTTTAAAGCTATTAGAGAATGTAATGACCTTGCGATATTGATAAAGATATTCTCGTAATATTATACATATTCATAATTTTATTCAGAAAAATCAATTTATTGTGTCTTTTTTTAGATTAATTGCACAATTTTAAATAATTTTATTTTTGGATCTCAATTGATTTTTTTTAATTAATATATTTAATTATATATATATAAACAATACTACCCCGAAACATCAAGCAAAACACTCCAAAACTGAAATATTTCATTTTAAATGAAAAAATAAAGCACTAACCGAAATAATATTGACAACATTGAGGCTATCAAGCAAAACAGGGTAATTTAGCAAAGGATTTGATATGTTCATCGCTAATTCTTGAGCTTTTCTTTTTAAATCATCAAATTAGGAAAAGTAACATAGTCCGTTGAGTTGTGTGTGGTGCCTTCAATTTAAAAATAAATTAAAATATTGAGGTGGTTATTTTTTCAGCCTCTCAGCTCTCTATCATGGAAAATCAGTCAAACAATTCATAATTCGATACTCAATAATTCATAATTAAACACCCATGTAACATTTTAATTTAGTTTAAATTAAACTAGATTCATAAGTTTCATAATATTAAAATATATTTTTAAACTACATCTTATCAACTCATCTACTAGCATAGAGTGTTCATTCCTCCAATTCGTCCACCTCCTAACATTCTATAAGCTTCTTACCATTTCAAAGAAAAAACATTTACCATCATATAGGCTTACAATTGAATAAATGTAAAGTGAGCATACGACTTGGCAAAAATATAAAAGTCATTGTATTAACTTTGTCAAGTGGGTTGATACTAGAACTTGTAATTGTTATTATATTCTATCACTTTTTAGAAAAATTGTATCCATTTTTGAATGGATTTAAATTTATTATAAATAGCAAATATTGTTTCTTGTATAATAATTATGTTTATTATAAATCTAGTACTTATACAAATAGTTTATACATACTTAATATTGAAATGCCTAAATTCAATATAATTTTTTTTTTTTGGATTCGAGGAAACCCCACCTCCCAAAAAGCATACTTTGTGGGCCTAGGTGAAAGAGTAAAACCCTGGTTGTCCCAGACTCTTACAAGAGGTGCACGTCCTGACTCGAACTCAAGACCTATTGTGCAGATCTCAAGCAAATTCATTATAATTACTAAGAAGAATATATTAGATGATCAATATATATATATTATTTATGGTGTTGTTGACTAGGTTATATCATTGAAACAAGAACCACTAAGTTATATAACAAAAAGAATATTTGATCTTTTTGATTTAAATCGTATAAAACTTGTAAATCTTGTTTATTTTTAAGATAACTAAAACATTCTTTACTAATAAAGTGAAAAATCTAATAAATTATTAGGTCTAATATATACATATGTATATGGACAATAACTATTAGTGTCATAGATGGATATACATGTTTCAACATTAATGACCATATTGGATATGGTTATGCGTATTTGATAAAAGTTTGAATCATTTGAAAGGTTCAAAGAATTTAGAAATGTGTTGTGATAACAAGTAAACCATTATATAAGCAATGGAAATAAGGTCTCATCAAATATTAAAACAAGTGCTTAGATGATTCTAATTTATTAGAGAAATTATAAAGAGAAGACGGAAGGATAAAACGAGTACGTACTAAAGAGAATCTTGAATATCCTCTCACTAAGTAACTATCCTAATAAAAGCATGATCATTATATGAAAGGACATGGTATTAGGTACATGGACAATTGGTTTTAGTGCAAATTAAAAATTTCATTTATTAGTGATTCCATTATTTATATATCCTTTGCATATGTTATCTAAACAATCAGTTGGTTAAATGTAGTATTCATTTCTTTATGTAAAACATGTTTATTATTAATAAAGGTTTTCTTTATCTTTAATATTACATTATATTTTATTAATAAATTTAAAGTAAAGATAAAGTTTATAGATCAAAAATATTTTGCATAAAAAATTATAAAATTGTTATAATTATTCATAAATGTTCCTCGTCAATGTTAAGACCAGGAACTTAATTATGATAAAAAATATTTTGATTATAAAGTTGTTTTAAAATTGAACATTAATTAGATTTGTTAAGACTAGTTCATATTATGGAAGGAAAAGGTTTCTCTCATAAACTAAAGGATGAGGGATACATGAAACTTATTTGCAGGTGATTATCAGATGACATATATTATGAATAGACCCGCAAAAAGATTTTATATGGTGATATCATTTATATATATGGAAAGGCTCATGTGATAGTTGTGTAATTTATCATTAGATTTAAGATCATTAAGTTATTTTATATAAGGAATGTTATGCATTGATCCTAATTATATGTTGTTCTAAACAAGGATAAGAAAACAAGTAATATTGGGATAACATGAATTATATAAATGCATTAATTAATGATCAATATTTCAATAACTCAAAATTTTTAATTCATAAGAATTAATGATCAATATCTTGGTAATTATTGGACCTACAAGTATGCTAGTATTTAAACATCAGGAATAGACTAGAAAATTCTCAAATTGTTTTACATATTCAACAAATTTAATTGGAAATATTTTTCACTATGATGCACGAGTTGTGGAAAACTCATTAGCCTTATACGATAGTTAGAAAACCTACATGAAATCTTTGTATAAGAATTTATTTAGGCATACAAGCTCATAATAAATGCAAGAGGTTGGATTTATTCACATGAATAAGCTTTCACCCTTAGTGATACAATAAATTACCGGTTAGAACCCATCAAAACCTTTAAAAGGATACAAGGTATGCATATTTTACAATGACTTAGATAATACACATTATATCTCACCCTAAATTCAAAATAATAAGTAAAAAGAACATATCATTCATATATTTTATATATATATATATATATATCATTTACAGAGTATTGTAGACTAAGTCATGTCAATGAAACAAGAACCACTAAATTACATAAAAAAAAAAAAAAAAAAAAAACTTGTGAATATGAATGATATAAAACCTATAAAGCTTCTTTAATGATTAAGATGACTAAAACACCATTTACTAAAAAAATGAAAAATCTAATGAACTCTTAGGTTTAATATATACAAATTTATTTGTACCAATAACTATTAGATGGATATATATATATATATATATATAGAGAGAGAGAGAGAGAGAGAGTAATTCAACCATGCCAAGCTTATTGGCTTTAAAAGAAAAATAAAATAAAGACAATTGCAAACGAGATGGCGTTTTCTTTCCTCTTTCTTGAAGCGTGGAAGGATGCTTTCAAAGGCGAAAGGCCATGGCGAGATACCGTCTGTGATCCATGGATCTCCGATCGGGAAAATTACACCCTTTTTTTCAAGAAAGAAATTTTGTTTTATCCAGCACAAGTTACCGAAATTGCCTGTTAAATTGATAACAAAAGACAGTGGTGCATAGGAGAGTAACTGTGGCGACCAATCTTGACTACCCAGTTTCATGTCATATAAAGCTGGTGCTGTAAAGTAAAAAAACAAAAAATCTTGCAAAATCTATCATAAAGTCACCGGAGTTTATCCAGAACCCTGAGAAAGATGCGCCGGTGGTAAAAAGTCTTACTTTTTTCTGTCATGCTAGCTAGCAATGGCTGTAATTTTTGGCCTCATTATACCACTGACATTGATTGTGGTGTGAGTAATATTGACTTGTACGTCAGCCACTGTATGAGCACTTCGAAAGGAGTGCTACGGAACTCTTAACAAACTTCGCAAGTACCGCCAGCCGAACAGCAGATTGACGATTTGACAAAAAATTACCAGAAGAATGGAATGACCTGATCCTGAAATCCATCAACAATTTGAGGTACCTTACGTTTTTTTCTTTGTTTTAAGAGGGTTTTGCGAGCATCGGTCACATTCAGAAAGTTTGCCAGTGACAGGAAGTATGGCACTGACTCACTCTCTCGTGCACTCAAAACAGAGGCAACTCAGTGGCAGATTTGATATTTCAATTGCAGATCAGTTTCCACAGTCTTTATTCGCCGGTGAAACTTCACATTCATTTGATCCAGAAACAACGGTGGCGAGATATGGAAAAACTGTCTGATGATGCTTATTCTCCGCTTCTCTGTCACATGTATTGCCCATACACATTAAATTTCATGCTAGGTAACTGGGACCTGATAAGTTCAAAGTCACACTACATGTCCCCACGATCAATGATTTTTATATACCATACAGCTGTTAGTTATCTTGTGTTTTTTTTTTTTTTTTTGATAACCGGGGTGTCCGTGTCAGCTTACGAGCACCACAACTAATCCCCGGATACACTGAAGATCCTGCAAGCCCAATGAGCAAGTAACGCATTGCGGGGGTGACAGGCATGCACAGAAAGATTCGAACCCGGGCACAGAAGAAGGGAACAAGTCCCTTCCCCCGCTAGGTCAAGACCTCAAGTGCGTTCTCTTGTGTTTCTTTCACATACATCTCATGCGCAAACAATACTATTGTAGGTCTTAGATTTTCAATATTTATGCTCGAACACCACAGGACATTAATATTTTCGTGCATGTACATTTACTTGTTTTTATGCAGACAAATCTCGCTGTAAGAGTTCTGATATGAAGCATATGACTGCTCTGCTATGCGTGACAGTGTTGCATTAACAAATTCATTGTTTCTGAAGGTCTTAAATGCTTGCAGTCTTTCTATCAACTTGCCCTTAATATTTGTCAGGGTTTGATCTACGTTATAAATATAAATAAAGTTTTAGGGATCCAATAATTATACTCTAGTGCATAGAGTAATAAACATGAAGAAAAAACCAGACCTGGTTCCATGATATTCATAAGAGATTTATTCTTCCTTGTCCTAAAGCAAACCGGTGAGAAGTTCAGGATTTATGTTTTTTCTTTTGTTTCCTTTCAATATGCTTTAAGATGTGGATAACATAAAGTATCTCAGTCCCATGGAGAATAAGCAAAGTGGAAGGGATGGAGTTATTCATTTAACCTATCCTCTAATACTCTGGAATTCCAGTTAAAATGAGTTGAATTTGCATCTGTTATGACTACCACATCATTCCAGTTAAAATTTTCATGCTCCACCATTAGTTTCCATACATGGTCTGTGGATGAATACTTAGCAGCTCAATCTGGAAGGAAAGAGTACTGGTGTAGAACTTTCGGTAGGATTTACCTGGAAAGTGATATTTCTTTCCAAGAAAAATTAAGACTGCACACAATTAAATGTAAACCACTCCAAATTGTAAGCATAATTAAAATTATCTGCACTTACTGTTTCCTGAAGGGAAATTTATCTACACTTATTGTTTCCTGAAGTTCAAAAATATAAAGAATGTCTCTTTGTATCAGTTGTCTAGAAAACTTGCCTTTCTGAAGTTTAATGCAAAGAAATTCAAATGAAATTATTTCTGGAAATTTTATTTCTTACCCTTTCCTTCTTTTGGGGCTTAAAATAAAGTCATCATCGTCACTGTCATTGCTGATTTTCCTCTTGGCTTTAAGGTCTCCATTCTTTGAGGACTGTTGCTGCTTTTGAGAATTCACAGGTTTACTGGTGGATGGTTTAGTAGATTTAACGGGAGTTCCAGATCGTTGCATCTTTTGCTTTCTCTGTTTCTTCTCATGAGCCTTTCTGGATCTCTCTGGGGATAGTAAGCCATGTTCCATCATCCTGCAGACTGAATTTTGTCACGCCTCTCAAACGAATTACAGCAGCTGAATTTATTTTTAAGTCCAAGAAATATTATATTTCCAGCAGACTTTCATTCAAAGTTGGGATTACAAACTCATCGGCGCAGAACTTCCGGCCAGGAATCACAATTAAGTATAGCAATGTAGGCATCTATGACATCTAAACACTCTACTCCACACCTTTCTTAACTGTGTTGATGTAGAAATGCTTACTTTGAAGGGCATCACCAGCCTTTAATCAGCTGGGATTCAAGTTATGAAGTTATTGTAAGAAATTAAAATAACCAAACGCAGTGCTCTTTTTTTATTGATTCAAGACCTTGAAATAACAATCCATGCACTTGTTTGTTTAAAACCTAATCTGTAACTCAGCTTATTCACATATGTTTTTCAGAAGCTCTAACCAGCCAATAACAAGTCCAGCATTTACTAGGAAACCAATTTTAACAATGATTACAAACAACTCCAGCTTGGAGACCAAATCCTCAGGAGATAAGGATTGTTTTAATTCCAACAATAATGAATCTGCATTGCGGCACAAGTGCGCACTAGATCAGACTCCATTGCATACTAGATTTTTCTAAAGGATTCGAAGTCTGTTGAGAAGAAAAGTCAGACATCTGCTAATATGGGACTCCTATGTGTTATAATGTGCAAGTCAACTAAATGTTGCATGATCCCAGCAAAGTTATGAAACAAATTAACTGAAGAACCAAGGTCCTGATATGGGATTTTCAGAAATTCATTTAGAACCAAGTGGTTGATGATGGAAAACTCACCAAAATTCTGCCATTTCACTAGTTGGAATCTGTTTAGACAATGACTCGTAGAATATCCTGAGTGGTTCTCTCTGTCGAAAGAATTAGGCAGCAAAACATAAGAATTAAAGATACTTTCAACATAAAATTTATTATCCAGACCAACAGCTCAAAATTGATATTCTTCGAATCCAAACCTCTTCAGGAGGATCAAATCTCTGGCCAGGCAAGGAGTAAACTTTCTTCTGTCTCACTCTAGTCGTAGTGGTTGTCGTCGTAGTTTTTGACGAACTCGGTGCTGATTTTGATTTTACCTTCGGATTCAAACAAAACACAGACAAAACCACATGAAACCCAACATAAGATTAACCCATCAATAAACAGAGCAAAAGATGAGATATCAGAACCAAACCCGACAAGAACCCAGAAATAACTAATATCCCAAACATTAACCAATTCAATGCAGATTTATAAAAATTAACACAGAAACCACCATATTCACATAAACCAATCCATTTCAGTTTCTACACAATCAACTAACCAGATCAAGCAATAAATCCATTTCATTAAATTAACTGAAAACAGCCTTAAGAATCTCAAAACATACATTCCACATCCCACTACATGAAATAGTAAACAAACGAAAACCCAGATGCAGAAGCTCACCAAATTGTGAAACCAATAATAAAAATAGCCACTTTATGATAAGATCATAACAGAAATAAAAATCTAAATAACCACATGAAAATAGAAATAATTGGAGAGGTGGGGTAGCTTAATTACCTCAGTTTTAGTTACAACTGGGATAGATTTATTCTTTGAATCAACAACAGATTGTTGTTGTTGTTTGTTTGAGCTCTCAATTTTCTTAAGTTTCATTGAAGATTCAAACTTTCCTTTAGGACCATCAAAATTACTACTGCTTGGCTTCACTTTCACCTCGCTCTGCTTGCTTTCTGTTGCCATTTCTATCTATCTGTCAATCAATCTCTTCTTCTTCTTTATCCTTGTTTTGGTCTTTGATTTCGATCTTAACAATCAGGAACCTTTGACAATAGAATTACAATAGATATAGATATAGAAAATAGACAAAATTAGGTAGATAAAGAAAAACGTGTGAAGTTTGCCGTTTATTGCCTTTTTATGAATTTGTCTCTTTACGGTTGTTCTGCGGATAAAATACAACGACTTTATGCATTACCCCTGCTGATTATGACGTGGATGAGATAAACGGGTGGTTGGGAAGGTTAAACGGGTCATTTAATAATTCGGAGGTTTATCGGTGAGGTTATGGTACGGGTGATGTTATTGTAAAAGTGAGAGGTTTTTTCGAATGCCATCAAAACGGTGTCATAATAGAGCCACAGATGTGATCCGACGGTTATTAGACAGAGAGCTCACGGACTTATTGTGGAGTGTTTGCTTTAGAGTCTTACTGATGTAGGAGGTAACTGGTAAGAATCTTTGTTTACACTGATTTTCACGTCAGTTCATTTACAGCACGTGCTTCATTTGCTTTGAATCGTTGAAGAATTAAAAAAAGAAATTACAAATTCTCTAGCTCTTCTTTTCAAGGTTTTTAAGGCGTATGTGAATTCAGTTTTCATGCATATTTCCAGACAAGATGAGATTTAAGGTTTATTTTTAAAAAAGTGGATATTTACTAAAATTGTAGAGATTAGTAGATATTATATTTTTTTATGAAAATAAACAATATTCAGCTTCGGTCATCGTTTCCTTCACCAGAGAGTGAACTTCACTCTCCACTTATCACCAAAGTTATTGATATCGTTTCGTTTCGGTCAAAACGGCCGAAACATTTCATACGAGGCAAAAAAACGAGATAAAACGATGTCATTTTTATCTCGTTTTAAATACCGGTCTGTACCAGAAATACCTGTCAAATACTGGCCGTAACACCCCGAAATTACTCCGGGTGTTCCGTTTCGGTCCTGGAAAAAAATTAACTCCCGCCTCTCCCGCCCACTTATATATATATATATATATATATATATATATATATATATATATATATATATCCCGCCCACTAGTATATATATACACACTACTATTATATATATATATACTATTATTTATGAGATGTATTGAAAATGCAAAAATAATAAAAAATATATATTATAAAAAATAAAATTATGTCAACTTTGATTTTATAAGAAATAAAAAATATATTTAATTTTTTCACCTTTTTAAGTTTTTTCACATATATAATTAATTAATTATATATGAACAGTACAACCCCGAAACGGCACACCGAAATATTTCGTACCAATAGAAAAAACAAAACGGCAACCAAAACGGTATTAACAACCTTGCTAATCACGGCATGTGAACATAATATAATATTATATTATATTATATTATGAAATAATATTTAAATAATAATAATAATAATAAATAAATTTATATTTCAAAAAATGTTGTTTTTTCACATATTCTCCAAAAGCTTTTTTATGATATTAAGCTGTGTATTTACACCGTAAGTTGCATACCAGTATTAAAATACCCAATTTTCTTCAAAACTTCAATAAAATATTTTTAAGAGAGAATATGATTTCATCACATGTTTTCTCACTAATTTTTGTCAAAAACCTTTTTCCAATTATTTTTCTCATTTTTATTTCACATTTTAGAGTTTAAATTGTTGTCGTTGTTATTACTACTACCATGCTACCACACTGAGGAATTTCATTTACTGATAGATAACAGGAAAATAAATATCCTTTGCCTTTTCATGTTTTAGACAGGCATTGCTAGAAATAAAAGTTTCGAAAGTGGAACACAGCCCACTGCGGCGAAGACTCAGATTGTGATGTGATATCATCCTCAAATTTCAGCAAGAACAGATACATATTCAAGTGAGTGGATATGAAGAACCTTTTACAACAAGGGAAAGGAGAGTATATACAGTGAAGTAACTTTATTTTGCCAAAATCTATCTAAAAAAAATACAAATGAAATGACTATGTAAGATCAAAATGCATCTATTTCCACCTGTTCTGTGTTTTCACTTCCCCACAAGGGGGTTCTTTCGGACAACCTCCAATGAAATGAACATATGAAATTATCAAAAATCATCTATCTGCAGGGTTTTTTATGGTTACCTTGGGTGCATTTGGAAAACTCTGTTGTACCAGACAGAGTGGAGAATCATATGAAATATATCGTATTTCACAGGTCTAGCATGCCAAAGAAAATGATGTTGTACCTTTTTGACCCTCTTCTGCATCTCACGATATTTGTTCTCCGGGATTGAAAGGAGTATATTCTTCAAGTTTGGAATGTCCTTCTCCGGAACAAAAACAGCGAAGGATTCCCAGTTCAGAACCTCAAAAAATGGTGGCACGAAATTGTCGGATATGATCACGGGAACACATTCATAGAAAATGGCCTCGACGACTCGTGGACTATTGACTTCGAAACCTTTCGCGCAGATACAGTACTTGCTGCTCTTCATGTACTGCGCGTAGTTCATTTTGCCTCGGCCCTTGACCTTGGGCAATTTACCAAATACTTTTATGTCAGGATCTTTATTTCCCCACTGCTGTAGCAGAATTGGCCGGAGATAGCCATGCATGCTACCTGCAAAGAAAGCCAAGATTGATCTCTTGGAAGCAGGTTTGCCTCCAAGATCTCTTTGAAGGTTCTGGGGTGTTCGCACGATAGTCTCTGGGAGAGCTGCATCTTTGCCAAAAACAAAACCACCTTTAGCATCAGAATTGCAGAGGGCTCTAATGCAATTGGCCATATGTTGTCTTGTTTCAGACGGCGCCTGGGAAAAACATGGTTATTAGGCAACATCATTGATGTAATTAGGATATCCTTAAAACAGAAAAACTAACACATCCAGCCTTTAGTATAAAAATAAAATGAAAAAAGTACAGGAAAGTATATTGTACTGGTCATCACCCAGTAATCTTAAGTGAACCATGATATGAAACAAATAGTTTTCACATAAAAATACACTGTAAGAAACCAAACAAAATTACTAGATATTAAAGGAGATGGAATTACTTCAAATGCTGCATGACTTGAAAAGCTTCAAGATTCATTCACATGGAAAATTGTAAATCTAAAGGAAGCATGAAAAACCTACCCAATCATGACAAGCAACAAGAAAATGATCTGCACCTCGAGTTCTGTTCCAAAAAGGATATTTTGCCGAGATCATATCCAAGTAGTTCTTCAAATATTGTATGAGGTTCTTATGACTGTGTGAATCGGGAACATACAATTTTACCTCTAAGTTTCGAGAACTGAAAGGTAAGTAAAACAGGTGGGATTTTTTGGGGTCTTTTGTAACAAACTTTTTGTTAGCCTCCAGCAGTTTCATGAACCATCCCTCGGAAGCATATATCCCCTTGAGCTGGGGCTGATGTAATATAGGCCTTTCTCCTTCCTTGTAGATATATACTTTCAGGATGTCCTCCATTAACTCATAGCTCCTGCAATAAATGTTGCAAAATTTTACTATCTGATCATTTTTGCTTGAATACTTTTGAATGGGCTAGCTACACTAATTGCTATGTTCATGGGGAAACCGCTATCATGTTATGTATGCATCTTTAAAAATAGAAAAAATTATTTGTGCATGTGCACTTAAAGCAGAAGGGAGGTTTTCAATTTCAATATGCTTACTTTTTGAACATGGAAATATTCCGATAAAGGGGAGCATAAAGCATGGGATCACTCTCCACAATAGGTGCCTTCTGAATCTGTGATTTTGCATTAAGCAAATCCTGGTCTACTGCAGAAGGCCATCGTGGTCTCTACAAACAATTTGGCAGAATGAAGAGAAAAGTTTATGTAACTAACTCATAAAAGTTTCAGAGCAGAATTTTATACATACTCTTGAAATAGGAGAAGACCAACTTTGAAGCTGCAAATTGTTCATCTCAGAAATTGAAATAACTGCTGGGGAAGGTGTTTGAGGTTCTTTCTTCACCTCACGAACAGAAGTCACAGAAGTATTATTCTGCAATGAAGTAGAGTTATTCAGCTGTTCCCTTGATTTCCCATCATTGTCTAAACCAGGTGCCGCATCTCTATCCATCTTAGATGTATTCGACTCAACAGGAACAACAGGAGCTATAATGCTAGGCTCTGCATTCCTTGGGATTGCTATATTAGATGGGGAATCCACTGGTGGTAATGCTGGCGCAATGGGTGTAATTCCAGCTTGTGAGGTTCCTATATTTTCTGATGTGGAAGTGATGTTTTCTCGATAAAGGCTTCTGTCAGTTTCTATTGAAGCAGATTCATTACCAGAAGGGTTGAGTTCCAGAGTGGAATTTTCATTTTGATCTAGCAACTGTTCAGGTGAAGATTCCCTTCCATGGTTGTCGATTCCCGAGGACTTGTTCAAGCCTTTGATTCCTTCAACATCATTATTAACATAGAGTGTGGAATTTGTATTTGTATCTACCAACTGATCCAGTGAAGACTCTTCTCCCCGGCTGTCCACTAGAGAAGACTCATTCACGACTCTGCTTCCTTCTGATACAACACCATTATTTACATTTGCTGGGGTTTCAGTTCCATGATTATCACCAGTCTCTTGACCACCATCAGTGTAGTTCAAACCATTTGATTGAGTCACATTGCTGCTAACCATTTCATGTGTTGATGGGGCGCCATTAGGTAACAAGCTACTATTTCCTGCTCTTAGATCCTTTTGAGCAGAAGACAAGGATGATATAATGTTGCCATATGGCAATTCAAAATGTTGGAATGTTAACACCACAGCTACTATCACTCCTATAAACCATAGCAATTTCCCAATTTCGATTGTACAGGGATATCGAAATTCTTGGCCCATCGGAAAACAGCTTTGATTAAACACGCTAGCTGACTTTCAATACTCAATATCATCCCTGCATATCGTTTCCAATCCTTCACTTAAATAAAGATGGAGTACATTTCATAACCGTAGATGAACTTAATACACAAAGCACTAACTCTTTAAATACAACAAGTAATCAAATCTATTGAAGAAAATGTGATTGAAATGCAGCTGCATTGTTAACGGAAATTGAAGATAGTTCAACTATGTTAATGTACAATGAAAAAAGCAGATCGATTGGAATAAATTGTTCGATCCATACACTGAAGCATCGAAGAGTTCACAGTACAGGTTTATCGACAATGAGCAGAGAATAGAAAATTAAAACATTATTAAAAAAAAATAAGAAGAAGAATAAGCTGTATAGTCTTATATTCAACGCAATCAATGTTCTTGAGAAACAACAGAATTAAAAAAAAAAAGATTGAAGGCATTTTACAAAACAAAACAAGGGCTGTAGAGACAAATAAAACAAGTTATAAAATATACAAAAAAAAAAAAAAGGAAATCCCAATTGCAGGAAAAAAGAAAACAAAATCCATCAAGAAAGAAACTGTGATAAAATCATCCACTAATGATTAAAAGTTTACTTACTTCTCAAACAAGCATGAACAAACACTCTCTAAATTCACACAGATCCCACTAAGAAAGAAGAAGAAGAAAACCAAATGAAACATCATAATTGCCAAGACCAACATGCAATATACTAAAAAGAAATCAATTTAATCACCAATCACGACCTCACAATCTCTTTCTTTGCCAACAAGAAGTGACCGACACTATATTCACACAAACCCCGCATCAAAAATTCTACCATGACAGCCAAAAGAAACAAATCAAAGCCCCAAAAACTTACCAGAGACAGAGGCAGAGGTGTGGTTGCTTTTTCAGTAATACACGCTATCTCTCTGCTTACAAGGTGAAGGAGATGCAGCAAAGGAAAGGAGGAGTGCCCTTTCGATGAAGGGTCAATAGCGCCAGTTGTCAAAACAACGAACCAGATTCCAAGTTAATATATTCCTTTTAATTAATAAAAAGAAATTCCTGTTTAGCCACCATGCAGTAATAATTAAAGTTAGAGCAGTGAGAATTAATGAGAACTAATTAAAAATAGAAAGTGTGAGTGAAGTTTTTCGAATTGTGTGTTGATCTCACCCTGCTTCCTCGTCTTCCTCCTTAGCTTGTTTAGAATAGTCGCTTCCTTGCCGGAACGATACGCTGTTTAATTCTTTATTTTTTATTCCAGCTTTTATAGTACTCCACGCGCTTTTCGGCGCGGCATATTAGGGATTATGTCAGAATTTTTGTTTTTTAGTGATGGGACGTTCAGTGATGGCGTGAAGTGTAATAATGTTACGTTTTTTTATTTAAAAATAATATTTTTTTATTTTTACGAGAATTATTTGTAATATCAGCTATTTAAAAAATATATATATAATTTGTTATCACAAGTACCTGTAAACGTTTTGTTTTCTTGTTTTTATTAAATGATCTAAAATAAAATGAAGGATTATTTTAGTTTTTTTAATTTGCTTGCATAAAAGGAAAATGAAGTTAGGAAAACGGTGCTTTTAGATATTTTAATTTGATATCAAAACTAGCTTTTAAAAAAATATTATTTTAATAAAGGAAAATGAAGTTAGGAAAACGGTGCTTTTAGATATTTTAATTTGATATCAAAACTAGCTTTTAAAAAAATATTATTTTAATATATTTTTAAATAAAAAATACTTTTAAAAATCACAATTCTAAAAAATTAAGATTAAAAACCAGAAAAGTCATAAAATAATTATTATTCATAAATAGCCCAATCGCGTTGACTTGAATCTTTCTAGACGAAGAACATGATCAATAAATAAAAATAATAGTCACTCGAAAAAAAAAAGCCCTTGCCTATAGCCTTGCCCACCACGCTGAGGGGAAAGTTGCTCCCACATAATAGAAAGTACTGTACAGGGGTCCGCGCTATGCTACGGGAATCGCATGAGCCTTTTTTTTTAAAAAAAAAAAATAATAATAATAATAATAATATCAGGCTACAATTTTAACTAATCAATTAATCATAGTAAAATCTAGCAAAAAAACAGTTATTTTTTTTTTAAAATATATATATATATATATATATTATTTTTACAAATTATAAAATTAAAAAATAAAAATTAACCAAATTAATTCAATTGAGACTTCAAACTTGCTACGGGTTGATACTTGACTTTCGAGGTATGGTGGGCAGTCACCGCCAGCACCGCGACCTCAGTGATAAATGATTCATTAATGGTATTCTGGCTGTTCATTAAAGGTCTTTTTAAAACAAAATTAATTTTTATATTTTTGTTAATAAAAGCTATTTTTAAAAATAATAAAAAATATTTTTAAAAATAATCTCGTACGGAGTCTTTTTGCAACTGGTCGATGATGTAATGAGATCACCGTGGACTAATTAATGGTCAGCCCTTGTCATAGATCCTTTACTTCTGCTGTACTTGTTATTTATTGATAGTTTCGTTTCCCTCCACTTCAAGGAAAGATACAGTTCTGTGTTTTATAAATATTTTTAAATATTAATATTAAAAATAATTTTTATAAAATAAAATAAAACAAAAATCACAGTGAAATAGTCAAATAAAAGGACTGGAAGGGCTCACTAGTCACTTCCACTCTTCTCAGTTGTGATTGCGACGCCCCAATTGTATGTAATTACTAAATTTTATGTGCCATTTTAAATTTTAATTACCATTTAATTTCATGCAAAAACAAAACATTACCAAGAAGCGGCGCCCTCTCCTGCCAGGTAAGCTTTCTTCTCCTTTCCTGTCTTATTTTAATATATATAATTTTTTGTTTTGCATTTTGATCCTTTTTTTATTTTTTATTTAGTTTTGAACCTTTAATTTTTTTGGTCTTTCTAGGATAGGTTTTATTTTGTATTTGCATTTATGTATCTATATTTTTAGTTTTGACTTTTAATTTTTATTATTGTTTATCGCTTTATTAAATGCAACTTGTGTTACAAAACATAATATGTTTAGCTTTGGCGGTGTGAAATGAGAGTGAAACTATTTTTTATGCATGTATAGTGAATGTTTTGTTGTAAGTGATTTGTTATTTTTGTTTTTTTTTTCATCTATTTTGTTTATGTGTGGCTTGTTATATTCTTAGCTTAAGGTGATTTTATTTAAAAAGAAATTAAAATATTTTTTTATTTTTTAATATTTATTCTTGGTATTATTATATTCAAAGTATTTCAGAACACTAAAATTAAATTAATTTGATATTTAAAAAATCTTATTTTAATGTTTTTTTATATTTTAATATCTTACTATTAAACAAACACCAAAATACATAATTAGCCTAACATATTTTTAAGAAAAAATATTTTAAAAATAATTATCATCATTATTTTCAACATCTTATCTATAATAAAATGAATATATATAAAAAAAACCTAAAATTTTGGAACTAAAATTAAATCTTCAATAATTAATAAAAAAAAACCTAAATTGTATTATTTGTAAAGATGAAAAAGAAAAGTGTTTTTCTATGCAAACTCTGGACACATCACCTATTTTGGGTGGCTTTTTCATTTAAGTTCTTCTTTCAATGTCGTCTTTGCATGTGAAAGAAAAAACTAGTAACATTCAATTTAGGATCAAATCTGAAGGAAAAAAAATTGACTAAAGTAAAAAACATAATTCCACAATGTTGTCTTTGCCTTAGCTCTTGTAATGAGTCCACTTGGCATCGCCAATAAAGTTATTTATGTGCTTATATTTGGTATTACACTGATCCTCGTCAACATACAAAAAATAACTAATGACATCATTTTAGTTATTTTTTAGAGCATTTTTTTATATATATATAAAGAAAGATAAATACAAAGCAAAGAAAATTTATAAATAATGTTATTATTATATATATTTTTATGGATAATGAACTTTCCTATTTATGTATATTTTGATTGTTTTCAATTGTGCCCTTCAATTGAAACTAATTATATATGTTGGTTTGCATTTCAGTCCTTATTCTTTTGATTTATGGTTTGTTTTTTGTTCCTTTAATTTTTTTTAGCATGAATGTTTTAACATGTTTTAATTTTGGGCCAACTTGGCTGGGCCGACCCATTTAGTTTGGGACAGGTTAGTCCGATTTTTAAAAAAATATAAAAATCATATTTTAAAATAATTAAAAATTGTGTACATAAAGATCAGCCCCTGATGAAAGGGAAAGTGATGTAGAACAAGTGGCCGAGGCGTACATACTCAAGAGAGAACATTCGAAATTCAAAGCAACTAATTTCCAGCAATTCGGGCGCTGAAGTCAAAATGACACGAAACTCACCCAGTTAATACGTTTCGCGTTTCCAGAATAAGTAAAACTAGTAAAAGTTCAAAATCAGTTTTGTAAGGCTAAACCCGAGTAAAGCACAGCAAGCCTAAAAGCCCTACCCACCCCCTCCTTCCCTGTTACCTTCCCTCTATTACTCTGTAATCTGCATTCAGCGACCATCAGTTAAACCAAGAAACACAATCTCTATCATTCATCCTCTCCCTCTACAATTCACCACGCCTTTCCATTTCCTGTTACAACCATTGATTTGAGATAGCCAATTGAGCCAAGAGTTATTGTAGAAAGTCAGAGATTATCACATTGTTGTTTACAAAAGGTATGTTTCTTCATCTCTTCTGCAACTTCAAATATGTTTACTTCTCCATTATCCAAATCAGAAATAATTTACTTCTCCACTAATAAGTAGTGTTACTAGGAACCAGATGTTGCGAAGAAGGGTTTGACTCCATCTTAGATTGGTGTCATTCTTCGTGACTCTCACGGGTCAGGAGTGTTACTGGGAATCAAAGCTTGCGTATCCTCAAGGCTCATGGTATGTATTTCTTTGTTGTTGTTGTCTATTGGGATTTTATAGTTGATATGTGTGTAGAGAATTTTTTGATGGGAAATTTAAGCAAATGGGATCAGTGGAATTGAATGTTTTGCTTGCCCAAAGACTGGAATTATGATTGCAATTATTTTGTTGTGCATAGTTTTATAAGAGGAAGTTGAGAATGCGTTCTTGTGTTAACCTAGGCTTGCTTAGTGGGTGTTTGGCTCTGCGGTGCGACCTGCAGTTGAGGCTCACCGCATAGCCAAACATGATTTTAACCAAACACCCGCATGAAATTTAACTGTGGATCCCGCCTAAAATAACGTTCCAGCTGCAGGTAACGAAAAGCATCGCATTGATGTTTTTCAAAAAACCCAGTCGTAGTTCATGCATAGGATTAATCTGAGCATTAACATATACTTCGACAATGAGTGCATGAAACTTTTTGAACGAACCAAGTTGGAGCACAAATCTGCGAGGATCGTTCTCTCTCTCTCTTTCTTCCCCAACATAGCAGACAATCTCTCTCTCTAGAGTCACTATCGCTGCCCCTCTCTCTCCTCAATCACCGACAGCTCTCGGCACCACCATCATCGTCAGCTTCTCCTCCATGCCACAAGCTCTGACATCAGCAGCACCAGGAGCAGCAAGCCCTGACATCAGCAGCACCACCAGCTACAACCTTCCAGAGCTCCTACCGTCCACCGCACAACACCATTTTCAACGCTACCACCACAGGAAAAACCACTTTGGTCTCCTCTATCCGTCGATACTAGTCGTTGAACCTTTTATCACAATCGGTCATGTTACTGTTCACGTGAATAGTAATATGACCGAATAATTCAAAACAAAAACGAAAGGAAAAACACATTGTTTTTATTGTTGTGTTTTTTTTTTTTAATTCTTGGGTTAGGATGGGCTGGACCTGCTCTTGGCTCAGCCCAAGTCCAGCAGAGTTGGGCCAAAAATGACCCAACTTGGCTGGACCACGTCATTTAGTTTGGGACATGCCCAATCTAATTAAAAAAAATATATAAAAGTTATATTTTAAAAATCATACTTGCTTTAACTCCATGCGAGGAATGCTGGCAACTGTACTCATCAAGTATTGACCACCTGCCACAAGGGATAAATTTACAAAGAATAGCTAGTGACATCATTTTAGTTATTCTCTAGAGCTTATTTTAATGAAATAAATAATGATATTCTTATATATTTTTTATGGATCATGAACGTCCGTATTTATTTATATTTCTTAAACCTATAATCAGGTTATCAATTTCATTCTATTTTGACCGAAATATTTTATACTAATTAAAAAAATAAAGTAAATAACAAAAATTTTGTCTCACGTAAAATTTCAATCAATTTCAGATGTTTTAGCCAAGTTCCGGCCTAAACACGAGCATCTCCAGTGGGGAGTGCCATTTTGGAGAGGCAAATCTCCAAAATGACACTTTGAATAGTGTAAAAATAGCATTTTTGTTGATGTGTGCTCCAGTGGTAAAAGTCATTTTGAAGAGCCATTTTTTTATATTATTTTAAATATAATGCAATTATTTTATATATAATTTAATTATACAATTAATTATACAATTAATAGGAGTAAATTATATAATTAAATAATTTCTTTTAAAAAACCCTAGAACATTATAATTATTAAATTTTTAATTATATTTAAATTAAAACAAAGATTTTAAAATTAAAAACCCAGCAACAATTTAAATTTGAAATTCTAAAATATTAAAAAATTCCTCCAAAATTTCATTTGCCACCAACTTATTGTCGTTGAGTGTTAGAAGAACTTTAAGAAACAAACTTAATTGATATCAATTTTATAACACGATACAATATCTTTTCTTAAGATAACTCAATAATGTTCTAGTTGAAATTGTTTGCCAAGCAATGAAGCATACATTTGACGAACATCATTAATTTGATAAAACAAATTCAATAAATTAAACTATGCTATAAAAATATATGAAACAAATACGCTGCTATGAAAATGATCAAATAAAAAAATTACCCTTGATTCTTCCGTCATTCCACTTTATTGACAATTTTCAATTTGGGTAACAAAACTAATAAATTTTTCAACTTTTCTATTTATTTCTTGTCCTCTACTTGAGATATTTATTTGAGAACGATTATTTAAGAAAACATATTTGAGTTCATCTAAAAAAAGTTGTGTATATATATATATATATATATAAGGAAACAAATTCATAATAAAAACTCATGTGCCAAATTCCTAATTTATATCAGTCCTCTCGATTATTATATATATATATATATATATATATTCACTCATTGAAATTGAGGTTTAGGTTTATATATATATATATATATTCTCTCTCGGCTCATCCCCTCTCATCTCTCTCTTATTCTCTCTCGGCTCCTCTCATCTCTGAAATCATCCTCTCCCTGTCGATTGTAAGCTCGTCGTCGATCTGTAAGCTCATCTCTTCTCCTCTCATCTCTCTCTCGGTTTGGATTTGGGGTATTGTTAAAGGAGAAGATTGTGAGGGCTGGCTTCGTGGTTGGTTTTATTTTTGGTTTTTGCAAGGTTTTTTGAGTGTTATTCTGCTGAATTCTAACATCTCAGAGCATCGATGGGGCTTTTATTTTTGGGTTTTGCAAGGGTTTTTTAGTGTTATTTTTGGGTTCTACGTTGAAAAATTGTAAAGATAAATTGACAGAAATTATTTTTGGGTTCTTCAATTGTGAATGAAGATGTATGCTTTGCGTGTTTTGGGTGTTTTAATGGCTGAACAGTGATTCCAACGGGAAAAAAAAGTATTATGCCATCTCTTTCGTCTCTGCCATATATAGCAGCTCAATCAACCAAAGCTAATTTTAGCTGCGTGTATAGCTCTCCCGCTGGAGCGTATACAGTAGTAAAAAAGAGCTAAAAATATATTATTTTATTTATACCTCCCCATTTGGCACTCCCGCTGGAGATGCTCTTAGGTCTCAATCACATGTTCCCCGGCCATAAAAAAAAAAAAAAGAATTAATTCGTGTAATTCTTTTTGTAAACTGTTAGTTTTTTCTCTCATTTGACAATTTTTTTCATGTTATTCGCTTGGATTTGTGTTCTTACCTGTTTTGTGAACTCTGTGATGTTATGGATTTTTAATGAATTAGAGTTAGGATGCTAGATTACAGTTGCAAGCATTGACGAGCTCACAGACATGTGGGTCTTACATTTGAATTTTTACCATGAGTTTGTGGCTATTAAAATTTGTTGTCATTGATTAAATGTGTGTTTGTGCTAAATATGGAAATGAGAAGCAATTTTTTGGGAGACCTCTCTCTTGTGGTGCTTGTGGGAGTGAATTAAATTATGGAGAGTGAGAGAGACGATGGTCGTTCTCCAAGCCAATTAAGACCTCTCTCTTGCGCTCGCAATGTACTTCACCGTGCTCATGGCTCTGCCAGTTGGTCTCAAGGTACGTCCTTACTCTAAAATATCTTTTGGGTATTGTTTTCGTATATATTTCCTGTTCTTGTTCAACGTTTTATAGGGTTATCGTTATATTTTATCCTATTTGGAAAAATGTTTTTTTTTTTTAAATTGCATTTGGCGTGGAGAATTGCTCAGTGGGTGTTGAGTATTTTTGTTGTTTTTATTTAGGGGACACAAAGGTTTTAGCTGCTGTTTATGGACCTAAAGCTGGTACAAAGAAGAATGAGAACCCTGAGAAGGCTTGTATTGAAGTTATTTGGAAGCCGAAGACAGGACAAATTGGTTAGTTTGTTTTTTTTTTTTTTTTGCCGGGGGGGGCGGGGGTTGTTCAGTTCTGTCATTGAACGTTTGTATATTGGCATTTTCATGGGATTTTTTTGAGCAACAAAAATTTACAAATTAATTCATGTGCATAGGTTGCGAGATATCTAATTTAAGACCTGGTAGTATTCTCTTGGAAAACTAAAAATCCTGACCTTTTGATATATTCTGAGCACAAACACGAGTTAGTTTGACAAGAAAATCTTTTCATATTTAGCTTGGAAAGGAAGCTGGTGATTGTCGCATCTTATACTATTTGAAGCACAATGAATTCATTTCAACTTTGAAACATTGTTGCTTTAACTTTTTTGCATGACAAAGCATCTCAGTTGCTAATTGCTTTGCTATGTCATTCAAGTTTAATTATCGCTGTTTCAACTGGGTTTAGTTAAACTGGGGCTCATTTGATTGCTTTTCTTCTTTCTTTCTATTTTTCTATAAAATACTTCTGCCTATTATTACCAATTGTATAGGCAAACAGGAAAAGGAATTTGAGATGATATTGAAGAGGACTTTGCAAAGTATCTGCATTTTGACTCTTAACCCAAACACCACAACATCAATTATCGTTCAGGTCAGTGGGATGGTGCATGCGTTGAAAATTTATGTTTGGCTTGAGCTTAATAATTATGTTCCGAAAATTGTTGCCCACCCCTCATTGTCACCTTTCAAGTTATTACTCTTTATTTCTTATATTTGTTGAGTGATCTTTATGTTGTTGATGCTGCATATTTACGTGATATTAAAAAGTAAATCATTTGATAGATAAAGATAAGATGCATGCATCTATTTCTTGTCGCACACTTCTACATTTCATGCCTAGTTAATAAATTTGTATGAATGTGTGCTTGCATGCAATGCATTGCATGTGTCCTGATATTACACAGATCAGTTCCATACATCACAATAATGGAGTAATCTCTCTTTTGCAGGTTGTTAATGATGATGGTGCTGTATCCTATTTATTCGTGCTTTCTATTTGTAGGACTAGAACTGCATCCCAGCTAATTTTCCATTGCAGCCTCATTTTATCTTCTTGATTTTGTTTTTAATGGGATGAGCAATCTCCCACTTTATTCATGTGAATTCATGATCCTTGTTTTTATTTCCTTCAAATAGCTGAGCTCTCTGCCAGAGACAACATGACTTTTGACGTTGTCTTTTTATGTTTCTTTATAAAATGATCATGTGAAAAAGAAAAAGGTTCTGTGCTAGCTATAATGCTTCTACTATTATAACTTCTATTGGTATGTGAAATGAGTTTATTATACAATGTCTTTTCTGTGGTCAGTTCACATGGCTTATAAATCAAATTTATTAGCTACTACAGAATTTTTCTCTCCATGAAGACACTTTCAGATGATGATATCATTCCTTCTATTGGTATGTGAAATGAGTTTATTATACAATGTCTTTTCTGTGGTCAGTTCACATGGCTTATAAATCAAATTTATTAGCTACTACAGAATTTTTCTCTCCATGAAGACACTTTCAGATGATGATATCATTCCTTTTTGGGATGTAGCAATTAATTAGGTTTGAACAATTGATATGATGCTATTTTCTTGACTGCAATCTGTATAGCTTCTAGTCTGTGCTATAAATGCAGCATGTGCTGCCCTCATAGATGCTGGAATCCCTCTGAAACATCTTGCAGGTAATTGAAAAATGTTAGTCATCTTTTTATGGTTTATGTTAATTTGACATCTGGGTCACTGATGCCATACCGCCTTCTGCAGTTGCAATATGTTGCTGTTTGGCTGAAGGTGGATATGTTATATTGGATCCTACGAAGCTGGAAGAGCAGGTTAGTATATAATAAATTTATTTATGATCTTAATTTTCCATCATAAATGCAGTTATCCTGGGATGTTTTAATGCTGCATTAAGTGATTCGAGGCTCATCCATCCAGGATGGAAAAGGTCTTGGAATAAAGGGAGGAAAAAGCAAAGAGATAACCATATTTCTGCATAAGTGTCTATACAAGCCATTAATTTGTATTTCAGTTTAGGTTTCAAACTTATAAGCAACATACTTGTTGCAGACTAACTATGTGGACTGCAGAACTCTACTCATGGTGGAGATGCAATTACTCTATACTTTATTTTTATTCTCAAATTCTCCTTGCTTATGCACTCTGTGCTTCATTTTATTCCCAAGTTTCCCTTGCTTATGCTCGTTTTGTATTCTTGTAGAAAATGAGGGGGTTTGCGTATTTAGTCTTCCCAAACTCTGTTGTCTCCGTTCTACCAAAAGGATTATCACATGTAGAAGGTGAACCCATGGAACATGGAATCATCACCTCTGTTACCCATGGTGTAATGTCAGGTACACCAACTTAATCATATGATACAGACATATAAGATATTGTTGAATATGTAAAAAATGGGGAGTTTAGGTAGCCGAAAATCACATTATTATCTCCATGCCTCACCTACTGGTTTTACACCCCAGCTAGGGGATGTGAAATCCTTGTGTCTAGATCTAGTTTAAAGATAAATTCCTAAAAAACTCAGTGCTCAGGTTACTCTTCCTGCTTGCATGCTTCTAAATTTTCTAGGATATATCAAATACTTTGCAGCTCATTATTGCTAGTCAGATGATTGTGACCCGTCTGCTGTTATACTCCGCAAGGAAGACACATCCATTCTTCTTCTGAAACAGTTGTCTTTGTCTCCAAAATGAAACATCTCGAAGCATACAGTGCGCATTTTCTCATAAAGTTTCATCGCACGTGTCCCCCCTCACTGGCCTATCATTGGAGCTCATTTAGGACATCATAAAAACTAATGTCAATCTCAAAAAACTGAAAAATGGTTTCTTATTGTTTATCTTCCGAGTTCTCTTGTGACTCCAATCATCCTGTTCCGTTCTCCTTTTATGTTAAAATTCTCAAGAGTCAGGTGAAGATAATTATTATCGGCTTCTAGAAATCTTTTATAATGATGTTCCATTTCAATTTGTATCTTAGTGGAAGAATATCTCAAATGTCTAGAACGAGGGCGTGCAGCCAGTACAAAATTGTCTGATTTACTTAGGAGGAGCTTGCAATCACAACTTCCAAGTGACTCATCTAAAGCTGCGTAATTCCAAATATGCTGCAAAAACTCCACAACTGTCCCGTGCTTGCTTCAGCTCCATGCGAGGAATACTGGCAACTGTACTCATCACGTATTGACCACCTGACACAAGGGATAAATTGTAATGTTTGTGGTGAGGGAAGGGTTTTGATTCGGCATTGAGTCTGTGTCCGAATAGTAGTTTCTATCCAAAACAAAACTATCAGTGTCTTGGTTATTGCTAAATTTGAATGTGTTTTTTTATTTCATTTCGGACAAAATCCTTGGAACCTGGCAATGGAGCCATAGAATACTAGAATCTGAAAGTGGAGCAGCTTGGTATTTGGAATCCTGTGGAGTTAAATGGAATCGTGTGGAACTTCACAGGAAACGTTGTAGTGCTCCACAATCTGATAGTGGCGAAGCATGCTAAGATATATTTTGTTGGAGAAGTCACTTGCTGTGCAATTGGTGCTAGGGTTTATTTTATTATTTTAGTTTTAGAAGTCTGATATACTTTCTTTATTCTTTATTTCATATCATGATTGCCAGTTTTATTTTTCTAATCCTTTTCTTTTTGGTCGAGTCGAAGTCAATTATTCTTTAAAATATATATTTTTTAATTTTTATTTAGTATGTACTTTGACTATGCTTTTTATTGATTTAATTATTTCAATGGATATACATTGAAAAATAGTAATTAGAAATCCAGGAATTACTTGGAACTGTAAAAGGGTATAGATAACTCGTTTTCCCTTTGATTTAACTTGTTTATTTGTGGTAATATTACAGAAAAATATATTTTTTGGGGAATGATAATTGTCCTTGGGAGATTTAATTAAAGTGTTTGAGAGCGTTTTATGTTGTTTTTGAAAGTATTTTTTGTTTAATTATGTATTAAAATGATATTTTTGTATTTTTTAAAAATTATTTTTGATATTATTACATGAAAATAATCTGAAAATATAAAAATAAAATAAAAATAAAAATAGAGTTTATGGGGGCATTTATCTTTACCCCAATCCTAAAACAACTATAATTTTACTGATAAAATATAATAAGTTTTCAATCTTATTATTATAGTATTGTATTATACATATATAAAAAAAGAAAATGAAATTTCCCTGTAGAAATTGTAGATTTGTAAATTGTTTTTTGTTGCTGCGGGGTGGGTACTATAACAGTGAAAGTTGTTTATGTTTTTTTCTCTTTATATTTCCATTTAATCTATTTATAACCCTTCATGTTTTCTTCTTCTTTACAGATAATTTTTTTCTTCTTACTTGATATAATTATTTTTATCTTTATATTTTTTTCTGAAAAAATTAAAAGTTGTAGCCTAAATTCCAAAAAAAGAAGAAAAAAGAAGCACTTAAATTCTAGTCCTCCCCGACCTCGTCAACTGTTCAGCAACTGGAACCTTCGAGTAAATGCATTAGTCCGTTGACGCCCATCTTCCATCAGGTCTTCCATTTTTCTTACATGTACTTATCACAACGTTTTAAACGTGTTTGTTTTTTTTAATTTTTATTTTTAATTAATTTTTTAAGTATTTTTATATATTTTTATATATTGATATTCAAAATAATTTTTAAAAATAAATAAAATATTATTTTAATGTATTTTTAAACAAAAAAAACATTCAAAAATAATCACAATCATCCGAATAATGAATTCCTCGTTTATGAATTTCCTGGAAAAAGTGTTTTTTTTATTGGTCAAATTTGGGCTTCCTCCCCAATTATTTTCTTGGGTTCCTAGTTATTTTATTTTAAAAAAATTATATATATACACGCACCAAATTTATTCCAAAAAATTGTTTTGGTGAATTTGGGCTGCTCTGAAAAATCTGAAAATGAATTTCGGATAATGGTGATTTAAGAGTTGATGTGATAGTAAATCAGTCGTCTAAGTTATCGAGAGCTTGCAAATACATTATCAGCCGAAGTATTGGAAAGAAGAAAATCAAGAGTGGTCAAAGATTTGATTTTTCTAGAATTGACCCAAGCTTTGATGTGGGATCCTTATTGACCTTTCTCACTGAAATTGAGTTCCATGAAATACTAGCATCTTTTGGTATATAAGTGATTTAAATAATAAATTATAGAAAGTTTTATCTTAAATCTATTAATTTGTTTTTGTTGTGGTTGTGAATTTATTGCAAGCAATTATTGGCATGAGGATCATAACAAACAAAACTAAAAAAAATTAAAATGCCAATGAAAAACCAACATAATATTTCTTTTCCAATACCATTGAAATAAAAAAAACCAAAATTGTATTCTTCATTGAATATTCATGAACTCTTTTTTTTTTTGTGTGTGCATATTAGGCATATAATAATTGAAAGAGAAAATCTTAACATTTTCATAAAACAAATAAGATTATTTTAGAAGTATGCCAAAATTAAACAATAATTTAAATATCATGCTTTTATTTACAATGTATTCCAATAAAAATAACAAAAATAAAAAAATTATAAAAATCAACAGGTGCTTAGGTCTAAAAGATGGGATTTGAGTGCCGAGTTCAATAGAGGAAGGAAGGATACCATGCAGGGGCTTGCAAGGCTAAGTCTGCGCATCTATTTTTTTTTTTTTAATGTTTAAGGATGAATGATATGTTATTTTTTTTTTTAAAAAAAGTAAAATAAACAACTTGTTATTCGGTGATTTAAAAAATTGAAAATTTTTTATTCTTATTTTTTATTTTAAATTAAATTTTTTTAGTGTTTTTAGATCATTTTCATGTGCTGATATCACAAATAATTTTTATATAATAAAAAAATAATTTTTATGCATTTCTAAACAAAAAAACACTTTAAAAAAAAATCTTAACTATATTTTCAAATAATCACTAAATCTTTGACCACCATAAACGCGATTGAAAGTCGGGCCATGATTTTTTAAGCTAAAAGATGATTTTACAACCTATTTTTCACTAAAAAGACATTATAAACATTCTAAGCCTAATAAATCAATTTCTAACCTAAAACACCCCTAAAATGATTTAAAAATATAAAACTAAATCAAGAAAAACCCTCCCTCAACATTGGCTGGTCTACTTCTTTCAATGACGAAGACACTCAAAAACATCTCAACTATGCTTTTTATTGATTTATTTATTTCATTGGATTTATATTGAAAAATAATAACTAGAAATCCAAGAACTAGTTGGAATTGCTAAACTGCATGCATAACTCGTTTACCCTTTGATTTATTTATTTATCATTATTTTATCTTTATATTTTTTTCAGAAAAAAATATAAAGCTGTAGCGTAAATTCCAAGAAAAGAAGAAAAAAGAGCACCTTAAACTCTACTCCTCCTCAGCCTCGTCAAGTATTCAACAACTGGAACGTTCGAGTAAATGCGTTGGTCGTTGACTCCCATCTTCCATCTGGTCTCCTTTTTCTTCCATTAATGAGCATTGATAAACGTTTTAAATATATTTTTGAAAAAAAATAAAATTTATTTTAATTTTAATTTGTTATTTTAAATTAATTTTTTTAATGTTTTTAGATTATTTTCATGTGATGATGTTAAAAATTATTTTTTTAAAAATAAAAAAATATATATTTTTGAATTATAAATATTTTTAAAAACAATCACACAACCGATTTTCTAAATAAAAAATACTTTCAAAAATATTTAATCGTTTATGATTTTTTTTTCTCATTATTTTTTAGTCACGTACACGCACCAAGTTTGTTCCAAAGAACAGTTTTGGTGAATTTTGGGCTGCTCTGAAAAAACTAAAATGAATTTCGGATTACTAAAATGATGTAATAGGAAATCAGTCGTCGAAGCTATGACGGCTTCCAAATACATTGGAAAAAAGAGAAACAAGACTGGTCAACGATTTGATTTTTCTAGAATTGACCCAAGCTGTGATGTGGGCTCCTTGTTGACCGTTCTCAATGAAATTGAGTTCCATGAAATACTAGCATCTTTTGGTATATAAGTGATTTTTTTTAAAAATTAATAAATTATAGAAAGTTTTATTCAGAAGGGGAACTTTTTTTTTTCTTTTTTTACTATGAACATCATTTTTTTTAATCTCAATGCCTTATTTTTACAACGAAGATGTATCATTTGATTTGACAAAAACCAATTTTACTCTCGAGCATACAATTTCTTTAATATTCACAAAATGTAAATGCCAATGAAAATACCAACATATTTTTTCAACAAAAAATAAAATAAAATGATGAACATTGTTTATCTCTCTAACCTCTCTGGTTTCCATGTTTGATCTCCATTTATAGGATCGGGAGAGCAATAATTCATCTTTTGTTGAACAAGTCCTTTATTCCAAAGTCTTCCTGACACCCTCTTAGACTTGTCCATGAAATAAAAAAAAACCAAAATTGTGTTCTTCATTGAATATTCATGAACATTGTTTTTTTTTTTTTTTTTTTTTGCATGTTAGACATAATAATTGAAAGAGAAAATCTTAACATTTTCATAAAACACATAGGATTATTTTAGAAGTATGCCAAAATTAAATAATAATTTAAATATCATGCTAAATATTTTATTTACAATGTATTCCAATAAAAATAACAAAAATATAAAAATCGACAAGTACTTAGGCCTAAAAGATAGGGTTTGAGTGCCGAGATCAATAGAGGAAGGATACCAAGAGTGGGCTTGCAAGGGTTCCGTTCCGTTCCACCCGGAATGGCCGGAATATTCCGTGCCATTAAAAAAATCGAGATGAAATTGTGTCGTTTTCGTCTCGGTTTTAATTCTGGTCCGATCCAGAAATTCCGGCTAAATTCCGGCCAGAATACCTCGGTACCGTTCCGAATCAAAATCATAATATTTCTTTTATTTTAGAATATTTTACTATCATAATATTTTTAGATTTTAGAGATGTTCCTAATTTTGAGATTATGTTTGTTTGACTTTGTGTTTGTATTGTATAATTTAAAGTTAATTTATCTTGAATTTAAATTATACTTGTTAAATTAATATTTTAATTTTTTTCATATATATATATATATATATATATAATTAATTATATATGAACAGTACAACCCCGAAACGGCACGCTGAAATGCTCTGAAACTGAAAGGTTTTGTTCCAAAAGACCGGACCGGCGATCGGAACGATATTGATAACCTTGAGGTTAAGTCTGCGCATCTATTGTCTCTCTCTTTTTTAATGTTTAAGGATGAATGATATGTTAACTTTTTTTTTTTTTAAGTATGATAAATAACTTGTCATTTGAGTCTATGTAGGTGATGTTGTTTATGAAAGTGTTTTTTGTTTAAAAATTCATCAAAATTGATGTTATTTTTTTTAAAAAAAATATTTTTGACATGAGCACATGAAAATAATCTATAAATATAAAAAAATAATTTAAAGTAATTTTTTTTTTCAAAATCACTTTGAAATGCAATGCTATAAACATGATTGAAAGTTGGGCCATGATTTTTAAAGCTAAAAAATGATTTTACAACCTATTTTTACCTAAAAACACTTGATAAACATTCCAAGCCTATCAAATCAATTTCTAACCCTAAAACACCCTTAAATGATTGAAAAATATAAAAATAAATGAAGAAAAACTCTCCCCCAACACTGGTTTACTTTTTTTAATGATGAAAAAACTCAAAAAAATCTTAATAACACCCCTTTAATAAAGAGGAACCTAGAAATAACTATCTTGGTGACTGAAATGAGTCCCAAATAAAATATTTTTCATAATCTGGGCTGTCAATAGAAATTTAAAATTAAAGCGGATTCCTTTAAAAAAACTTTCATATACTCTTTTATTTTATAATTAAAACAATATTTTTTTTCTTTTAATAATAATTGATAAGATATAAATATAATAAAAGAATTATCATATGAATACTTGTTATTATTTTAATATCAATTTGTTGACTATTCGTCATAAGTTTTTCCAAGAAAAGACTGGTCATTGATAATTACACACCAGTTACCAATTTCATTTGCCATGTCCAATTAACAACAACTTATGAAGACTTTTGTTCAAAAAAGACTACCTACGAAGACTTTTGATTTCCGAACCCCTATGTGACCACCAAGTCAATCGACCTTCAAAATTGTAAATAGTATTTTATTATTATTGATAAAAAAAAGATATCCTGGATAAAAGGGAGCAGATTCAAGAGAAGAAAGATCTATTTTTGATATTAGTATATAATAAGAGGGGATGCTTTTATATTTTATTTTAAATGGTATGAGAGTTAACTCGAATTAAATTGATTAATTTTACGAGTTTATATAGAATTTTGATGACCGGTAAAAACATGATTTAACTCTTAAAAATCTTCAAGATAATAACTTTAGAAAAGTTAAGACAATTACGGATTGAATTGACATCATGTGATCCAAGCCATAGACTCTATTGGATCTAATAATTTTTTTATAAATCATTTTTATTTAATTATATGATAAATATAGATGTTCATAAAATTAAACACCAATCTAAAAATAGACATTTATTTGAGATAATCATCCATGTACAACGCAAACAAAAAGCAATCATGTAATATATCTCCTAATCAATTCAATATTGAAGGATAAAATTTAAAAATAATAATAATTAAGATAAAAATATTTGATGGGTGAGTAAATTCATCAAACCATTGAATCGGGTAACCCAAACTTACACACCAAACTTGTGAATTAGGCTATGAACTCTATTGATTATGATATATCTTTTGCTAGGCCTGAAAGATTACCAAATTATACAAGTATTGTTTCTTACAAAGGTTGGTTGACTAGAACGGTCGAGAACATGATTTTATTTAAATTAGATCTAAAAAATATTTTTAGTTTTGATAATTAATTTCAAATTCATTTTCTAGTTATGTTTTCTTATAGATTGGTTTTAGCTCCTCTTTAAATAGGTTTGTATGTTTTTTTTTTTTTTTTTTTTTTTAAATTAGAGGTTGATCATTCTTATTATTGTTATTTAGAATTTTTTAGTCTAGAGATTTTCTATAGTTTAGAGTTGTAATTTTCAAAGCTTGAAAAACTCTATTTTTTATTATTTTGTTATTTGCTATTGCTATAGAATGACTTCATATACTTAGGCACTCTTTTGACACTGCGTTTCAAAAGTTATTTTGAAATAAATTGAAAATTTTTTATTTTTATTTTTTAATTTTAAATTAAATATTTTTAGTGTTTTTAGATCATTTTCATGTGCTGATGTCAAAAATAATTTTTAAAATTAAAAAAATATTATTTTGATGTATTTTTAAATGAGAAATACTTTAAAAAAGAACATCAACCACATTCCCTAATAGACACTTAATACGATTTTAAATCTGATATATTTGTTTTTGGTTTGTGATTTCCTCCACACCATTTGGCGCCTTTTTCCTTGATTTAAACTATTAATATGTGCTCAATTTTTTTAATTACATCATAATATTTAAATTTCAAATAATAATTTTTCATTAATTTTAAACCTCTAATTAACAAACACTTCATGTACATACATCTATCTTCATTTAACTTCTTGTCAAGCTCCACACCATCAAGCAAGAAAACCCATTCATTTATGTTTAAAGTTAATTTACTGAAATCTGATTGTAGTTTTTGTAATTTTCTTGTATATTAAAGTGTTTTGATTATTTTATAAGGATATATTTTTTGTATTAATATTTGATTTGTATTTTATGGTTTGTTTGTAATTTGGGAAAAATCAATTTAATTTGTCACTAGATGAAATTAAGTGTGATTTTGAAACCTAAGTGTGTCAGAATTGAATAAATTTTAAGTAATTTAATGTGTATCAATTATTTTGTGTCAATTTTATGGTAATGAAAAATGACAAAGTGATGACAATAACTTGTGGTGGCAGAGGGAGAAAAATTAGTAAATCATAGGAGAAAAATAATGCATAATAAAGGGAATAAATAATTTATGTTGTGATTATATGTTTCTAGTTTTGTTTCATGGTCTATTCTCTATTGTTATTGTATGGTAAAATGAGGTATTTAGACACCTCATACACATGAAAGTGCTTTGTTAAGAGTTAAGTGCAAATATAATAAATGGGAGCAATCATGAATAATAATTAGTTTTACTATGCATTTAATCTAAATTGTCATGAATAATAATTACTTTTACTATGCACTTAATCTAAGTTATTGAGTGTAGGCGATGCATTATAAGGATTGAACCGCTTCATTGAATTTAGTAACACTACTAAAAGAATCTTTATACTCTTAATATTTTTTTATGTTGTTTTAAAAAATTAACCCGACATGTACCGAAACACGGAGAATATGATAGTACATATATAAAACTTGACTACATGAATAATGTTAAAAGACACATATGGTAGGTAAATACTTGGACTCCAATATTAGTTGAGTCTTGTTCTAAAACTGTTGACGTCAACAACTATTTGAATGATCTAAAATAAGACTATGAACACTTATAGAACCTATATTTAAGATTCATTGTGATTAGGGGAGCTAAGCTATCTTCGAGGGGAAACTAGTCGAGAGGGGAGAGAAGAATGACCAGATGAGTGGATCTGCCTGACAGACTTATGTGTGGGTTCAACCTTAATGGATTAAGCCTTATAACCTATGACTTTGTTTTAATTATATTTTTATATAAAAATTTATATTTAGATTAATAAATTTTATCTCTTTTATATTATTAAGAGAGACTCTTTTGAATGATGACAATTTTTTGGTTATGCATTTAATTTTCAAAGAGCTTTTCTAATTCATTTGTAATTTTTTTTTTGTGTTTTGTGTAGATAAACCATATTTTTGAAAATAAAGAATTTTATTTTTAGATAGTGTTTCTAATATCTGTAGCCATACATCATATTTTTATTTTTAGATAATATTTCTAATATGTGTAGCCATACATCATATTTTATTTATTTATATTATGCAGCCAATTGAATTCTTTTGTCTTTTTTCTGTTATTGCTTTAATGAGTAAAACAATATATAAATAAAGCGTAGCGAATTGCCTATATTATAAATGACATCACTTTTTTTATTGTAAATCCTTTTGCTGTTAACCCTCTTATAATTAAACGTGGATTATAATAATATTTCTTTGACAAATAATTATTTTGGTCCTCTAGCGTTTTCTTTGCACAATCAAAGCCCCTTTAAGCACCCAATTTCATTTTATTTTATGGAGGATTGAATTGAAAGATAGAGAACCAAAATAAAAAAAACTTGTGTAGCATAAGTGATTCTTTAGACTCTATTTGGAAAATATATTTTACACTTAAAGCTGAAAGATGTGGGAAAAACACTGTTTCTTTGCACCCATTAAGATATGGGAAAAACACTGTTTCTTTGCACCCATTAACATTATATTTTACACTAATGTGTTTATTGGTATATAGAGTTGATAATTTATTTTAATTTGCCTTTTATATTGATTGAGAAATAAACTGTATGATTTTATTCTTCAATCTTCATTTTAATTTATTTTGATTTATGTTTTAATTTTCCTTTTATATGATTTTTTTGAATAGTTGATAATCTATTTTTGTTATATTATAGTTAAATAAACAACAATTTTGAAAAAAAAACTATTAATCCCAATGAAATTCATCATCCAGTTTGTAGATTTGAAGTTTTAACCTGGGTTATCTGACACAAGTTTGACGAGTTTACTCATCAAACTTGATATGTTTTTTCTCTCTCTAAAAAAATGATATGTCATGTTTTATTGGTCATTTAAGTTGTCTTCGCAAACATTAAATTGATCAATTCATTTTTTATCAGGTTTTACATAATTTAATATAAAACTCGAGCTAAACATGAAGTTGAGTTAATAGATTTTAAAATAAAATAAATCTTTATAGTCTAGATATTTTTGTAAATTTGAAAAGCAAAACGTGCTATATATGTATAAAAGACAATATGGTAGGTAATACATGTTCTGAAACAGTTGACGTCAACAACTATTTGAATGATCTAAAGTAAGACTCTGAACACTTACAGAACCTCTATTTAAGACCCGTTGTGCTTAGGGGAGCTAAGCTATCGTCGAGGGGAAACTAGTTCAGAGTGGGAGAGAAGAATGACATATACATCAACAATGGCTTTTCATGTGAACTGCTCTGTACAAAGCCGGCCTTCTCTCTTCAAAAACATCGATCGTTTTAAGATTAGGTTGTCTTCTTCTTACAAGGTACTCAATCCCTGTGTAATTTCACCTGTTCAATGCTTGGTTAAGCAAGATTCGTGAAATAAATATTACTACGTTTTTCTTTCCCATGCACCATGCACCATGCCATTCATGTTTTGCTTGTTAGAACTGCACGTATTTAGCCTTAATACAGATACTGTGGATGCAGCCATTATTGAAAGAGTGGCAGAAACTTCCCATGCAACTTGATGTCTCGGAAAGCATAAGAAATGCTTCTGTCAAACTTCTGGATGCATTAGTGGATTCGTTGTTTCAGTTTTCTGACCAGCTCGTCCTTCCTTCTCAGGTAATTAACCTGCGAAACCCTTGAAACTTACCTCTCTAGCAGTGTTAATCGTTGACGAAATATTTTCTAATCTGCTGTTTTTGTGTTTTTGCAGAGTAACTTTGCGCCAGTTGATGAACTGAACGAACCTCTTACTATCACCAGCATTGAAGGCAATGTCCCGCATGATTTCCCAGAAGGTGTTTACATCAGAAACGGTCTGTTCTTGAACTCAATAATTTACTTACTTTAATTTCTCTTCCTAAAATAGTTTTCAGCACGACTGGACGTTACTATGTGTGAATAATTTACATTTGATCACAATGTCAAATCAATGGTGACTGTTTAGAACATCTTAATCAGCATTATCAACATCCATTATTGAAGAGCGCTGACTTTTCAAATTTCTAAAATTCCAGGACCAAATCCATTGTTTGGTGGTCTAAAATCTACGGCTTCAATATTTGGAAAGACTGGTCATATATGGATTGAAGGAGAGGGAATGCTCCATGCTCTGTGCTTTGATAAAGACAGTGATGGTGAAACATGGAGGGTTTCCTACAATAATAGACATGTTGAAACCGAAACGTACAAGCTTGAAAAACAGAGAGACAAGCCGTCTTTTCTTCCAGCCGTAGAGGGCCACCCGCCCGCCATTTTGGTGGCGTACTTGTTAAACATGGTAGGCCCACGGCTACAAATCCTCAAACTTTCCTCTTTTTCTTAATATTTTTTTTATACTAGTTAAGTTAGGAATTTGCCTCTGTTTTTGTTTCTGCCGTGGGGAAATATTTTTTAGAAAATCTTTTTATTTTTAGTGTACTGTGAGATTATTTTAATGCGCTAATGCTAGAAATAAAATTTAAAATATATATATAAAATATTTAAGATTAACTAATGCATGTTAATTTTGGTCTGATAATAAATCCCAGCTGCGATTTGGAAAAGTGAACAAAGATCTCAGCAACACCAATGTTTTCGAGCATTCAGGGAAGTTCTACTCCATCGCCGAGCATCACATTCCTCAAGAGATTGACATCTTTTCCCTTCAGACTTTAGGCGACTGGGATATAAATGGAACGTGGCATCGACCTTTCAACAGCCACCCAAAGGTTTTTTTTTTTTTTTTTGTAATTATTTAACTATATTTTCCACAAGAAAAACACACACACAACTTAATTTACTTGATTTCTTTCTCTCTTTTAATTTCTTGTCTGTTTCAGAGAGCACCAGGCAGTGGAGAGCTGGTTGTCTTTGGGGTGGATGCCATGAAGCCTTTCATGGAAGTGGGAGTTGTTTCCGGTATATATTCATTTTCCACCCAAATTAACGAATGAAAAAAAAAGTGTTCATCAAAATGAAGAATCATTTTTACTTGCGTGACAATTAACTTGGAAACCCTACTTTGATCAGCTGATGGGAAGAGACTTGTACATAAGGTCGATCTCAAGTTCAATAGATGCACCCTTAGCCATGACATGGGGGTGACAGAGAGGTTAGTGATGAAAAATCTTTGCCACCACTGGAAATTAACTCAGAAAAAATAAAAATAAAAACTACAATAAAATCTAACCTTGATTCTTTGTTTATGTTGTAGGTATAATGTGATCATTGACTTTCCACTAACAATAGATATACATAGACTCATCAAAGGAGGCTCGTGAGTACTTCTACACTAGCCATAACTTTCTAGCCCCAGTCAACGAGGAGTGCATACTAATTTGGTTTGTGGTGCCCCACTTATTATAGGTTAATAAAGTTTGATAAAGAAGAATATGCAAGGATTGGGGTTATGCCTCGGTATGGAGATGCCGACTCAATCCGTTGGTTTGAGGTGGAACCAAATTGCACATTTCACATTCTCAATTGTTTCGAGGAAGGAGATGAGGTTAGCAATGAAAAAATCACTTTTTTTTTGTTCAATTTGATTATATAATAATGTTTCAGAAAAATTTAAATCATATTTTTAAATCTCGTCTAACAACTTGAGCTTTTAGATGAGATGGTTCGTTAACATGGTATCAGAATCTTGTTGACCAAATGGTTACGAGTTTAAATTTCATTATATTTGATAAAAATCAAACACAAAGTAATTTGATTACGTGCAAGTTTCAAACCCAAAAAACTTTAACTTGAAAAATTATCTTAGAAAAAAATATAAATACTTAATTTTTTAAATAATATAGTTTCTCGACAAGTTTGATGTCGAACTAGATAATAGATAGCTGCAATGCATCTAATATATTTTTTTTTCTTGGGGGTGGAGCAGGTTGTAGTGAGGGGATGCAGGTCTCTTGAATCAATCATATCAGAATCTTGCGATATGGATTTGGACAAGTCCGAGTGGGTTTCAGGAAGACTTAGAAGCAAAGGACCTATTCAACAAGATGCTAAATATTCGACGAAAGATGAATTATTGTTCTCCCGAACTTATGAATGGAGATTAAACATGGAAACCGGAGAGGTTAAAGAGAGAAACCTAACCGGAACTCCATTCGCCATGGAGTTTCCAATGATCAATCCAAATTTTAATGGAGTTAAAAATAAATTTGGCTACACCCAAACTGTTCATGACTCGGCGAGTGCTTCATCAGGTCAGATACACATTCCGAATTCACTGGTCACAGCATTTAAAAATCCAACCATAACCTTAATTACCATAACAAGCTTTCAATTTTGTTCCTCTTAGGCATGCCGAAATTCGGAGGCCTAGCCAAGTTGTACTTCGAAGAGACTGACAATAAGGTAATTAAACTGCTGAATAGTCCACCTTCACGCTTTAATTTTTACAAATAAATTGTTAATGAATAATATAAATTATATTTTGTATCTCACGTAACAACTTAATCTTTTAAGCGAGATGATTCATTTACATGGTTTCAGAGTCTTGTTAACACAGTGGTCACGAGTTTGAATCTTACCAACCTCATTTTATTTGATAAAAATCAAACACAAGTTAGTGTGGACTTAAGTGCAAGTTTCAAGCTCAAAAAGCTTTCACTTAAGAGAGTGTGCTAAAGAATAATATAAATTATATCTTGGAATCTCACCTAACAACTTAACTTTTTAGATGAGATAGTTCCTTGACATGAATTAGGGCTAATATAGATTGTTATATATTCTCTGATCCAGGAATGGGAGGAATCTGAAGGGCATATAAAGGTGGAACACCATGAATTCGAGGGAAACACCTTCTGCACTGGAGCTGCCTTTGTCCCTAAAGAAGGCGGGCGTGAAGAAGATGATGGCTGGATCATCACCTTTGTTCATGATGAAGACACAAATACATCTAAAGTAAGTTATTTAATTTTACAGATGCGAAACAATCGCAGTTCAAAGAACTTGTTTCCCAATCATTGAATCCTGTTTTTTGTTTTCCTTCCAGGTTTACATAATTGACACAAAGAATTTCACAAGTGAGCCAGTTGCCAAAATTACATTGCCATGCAGAGTCCCATATGGATTTCATGGAGCATTTATGCCAACTCCATTGCACAATTAAGTTGAGAATATCATTTCATGGAAGCCCACAGAAATTTCTTGGAGAAATCAGCCGAATTGAGCTGGATCTTGGACGTAATTAGGTGGCTAAATGATTTTTGAGCTGTTAGGAAAATGGAGCAAGCTGCAAGCTATAGTCCCGAAGTAGATTATACAAACAATTAGGATTGATAGAATAGAGTAAGAATTTAATAGAATAGAGTATACACCCATTTAATTTTATGGCGACTTGTATTTTCCATGTGTTGGAATAAATCTCAAGAGTTTAGTTCATTTCGATGTGATCAAGTTATTTGGAATATATATAGCTAATTAATTAGTGGAACGAAGGCATATAATTAATTAAATTGTATATGCATGGATATTGCATAGAAGATTATTATATGAGGAAAATCGTAACTATATAAAATAAAACGAGGTGAACTGATGAATCCATGTGCTGGGCTGGCCGGTGTTATTACATATAAAGATGGATCATGGTAAGGTAATGGTCACACATATATTTCAAATAAATGAATTGAACAATAATAATTAGATGTCAATTTTTTTATTTTTTTTATTTAAAAGAAATCAGAGTGAAAACCACGCCTCCCTGTTTCCCTGTTAGCTAAAAAACCAACCAGCCCCGGTCCACCTCACTCAACCACATCCAGTCACTTCTCGCCACATCACCCTCTCTACATTTCTGTTAAGCTACCACATACACACAAACACACAAACAGTGGTGTCGGGTCGGGTGATTTACGGGTTTATCAAACATGGAAAGGCAGTAACGTAAGTCACTCATTTATCTTTTTTTAAACCTTTTATTGACTGATAGATGCCAATATTCTCATATTTTGTTACACTTTTCTGTTTCTTTTCAATAAGAATCTGAATCAGGAAAAAAAGAAAGAAAAGAAGCAGACTTTAGAGCTACTTTTTAGCTGTTCATGTCAAATTACAAAAAAAAAAAGTAGTTTCAGATGAGTTAATAAAATAAAAATTGAGGAATTGTTTTGAGCATAATTTGACCAAACAACTTGCATTAAATTAGCAGGAATCAAAAAATTTAAAACCATCTTTTATAATATATGTGTTGATGAGTTTACAAGTTCGAACTCAAAGGGTTTTCTCTTATTACTTTGACCATGTCCAAGTTCAAGCTCAAAAGATTTTCTATTAACAGTGTGTTAAATATTAAAATCATTGAACGACATACTTTTTATCAACTCATTCTCCAACTACAACACTATCACAAAATAATATATTTTCCTTTTTTATTGTTTTTTTTTATTATTATTATTTTATTCTAATCCTAAACCAATCACTGACCAAACTAGAAATCTCCGCAAAAGACAAGTCAACGTGAATTAATTCACGCTGACAAATGTATTTTGTTAATTTGATTGAGGTTAATTTAAAAAATATTTTTAATTTTTAAATTATTAGAATGATTTTTTTAGAAAAATAATTTTGTCATCAGTATATAAAATTAATTAAAAAACATAAAAAAACTTAATTTAAAATTTAAAATAAAAATAAAATATTTTTAATTTGTTTTTAAAAAACTCTTAAAACGAAATCCTAAACAGATACTTCGCTGCATAGGCAGAGTGAATTAATTCACGCTGGACTTAGTCTTGCCTTACCAGCGTGAATTAATGCACGCAGGCTTTGGCTAAGCCTAAAAAATGCGTGAATTAATTCACGCATGCTATTTTTTTTTTATTATTATTTTCATTTTCATTTTCATTTATTTAATACCTATACACAGAAAACAAATGATAAAAAAGTTTTTTTCATGTTTGATAAAATACTTAAAAAACCATTGAAATGCACTTACATATTATTAAAAACTTTGCTTTTCACGAAATTACAATAAGTTGACAAAGTCCATTAGGACTTTGCCAAAATTAAATTAAAAGACTATTTGAGTTGATATTTTTGAATTTTCAATAATTTTTTTTTACAGTGTGAGAGTCATCAATGTTTATATTCATCAATATCAGTATTGAACATATATTTAATATTCACTAACATTAAAGTTAGAAGTATTAACGTTAAAACTATAAATTACTCGCACTCTAAATTTTTATAGTAAAAAATATCATAGCTTTCTTTATATAATACTTACCAACGCTAGAGTTTGAAGTAATTTTGGTTGAATGTTTATTGACGTCAAAACCAAAGATTCATATATTTTTTACTAATACTTGAGTTAGAAGTATTTATAGTTGAATATCTATTAATACCAGAGTTAGAAATATTATAGTTGAATTATTGATAGGATAAAAACATCAACTCTTGACAATTTAATGCAAAATTGGTATTGCATTCTATCTCCGGCAGGATGCTTAAATGGTGATAAATATCTTCTCTTTTGCGTAATTAGTTTCACACTATAGAATCTATGTTGATCAATTTTGGGATTTACAAGGGTTGAGTTTTTTACCCAATAAAGATAAAGACTCATTCATGAAGAGAGATCTATCTTGGACTTTAAAAAAGACTAATGAATAAAATTTAACATAGAAAAACAATTAAACAATAATATAACTTACCATAGATAGGATACATTAGGAGTGATGTGTTTTTTTCTTATATAACGAGTCCCCTTACTAAAACTCTCACTAACCATTAATTTTTTTAATAACTTTAATACTAAACAACAAATCCTAAAAATTATAATCATAACTCTATGATTATACCGTCGACCTCTTTTCCATACTCACACTCTTAGAAAGTAGAGTAGTTATCCAAGGGCCACAGGTGTCCTGTGACATGTATCATTTCAACAAACATGCATAGCCTCTATAATATTGAGGTGGTAATTATGTCTGTCATGGGCCATGACGTGTACAAATGCAGGTTGATAAAATATAGCAAGGCAGAATATGCAAGAATTGGAATCATGCCTCGTTATGGCAACGCAGATTCAATCAAGTGGTTTCAGGTGGAATCAAATTGCATATTCCACCTTCTTAATTGTTTTGAGGATGGCACTGATGAGGTAAACTAGTAAAACCATTAAATATTGATATATTTAAGTTATTTAAAACCTGCAGTTGGTTATGGCCTTTTCAAGTTCAAATAAATGAAAGTGATTCTTTGCTGAACAGGTTGTTGTGAGGGCATGTGGGGCTCTTGATTCAATCATACCAGGACCTATGGAATCAGTTCATGAGTGATTCAGAAGATGGATCGCTTTTTAGTCGTGTCTATGAATGGAGATTAAATATGAATACGGGAGATGTAAAAGAAAGATTCCTGACAGGAACTGAATTCTCCATGGACTTTCCAATGATCCACGGAGATTTTACTGGTGTTAAAAATAAATATGGCTATACCCAAGTCACTGATTCAAATGCTAGCTCTGACTCCGGTGATTATAAGTAGGATTTTTCTTTCTATAGAAGTTTAGTATATAGCTCTGATCATTAATTTACTAATACTTAACATTTCCAGGTATGCCTAAATATGGAGGTCTAGCAAAACTGTATTTTGAAGAGCCAGCCGATAATAAAATCAATTCGGTAGTTGAAGCTCTTATGTGTTATTAACCTTCTTATCTAACACTTTTAAATTTATGCTGACACTATTTTGGTTCTGTAAATCAGCAAGGTGGTCAATCTGAAGAGTTGATACAGGTGGAATACCATAAAGTCGAACAGAATACTTTCTGCACTGGAGCAGCCTTTGTTCCCAAACAAGGAAGTCATGAAGAAGATGATGGATGGATTATCACTTTTGTCCACAATGAAGATACAAGCATGTCTAAAGTAGGTCAATTTTGCACATTGGTAAGTAATAATCATATGATTCAATGCGTAATAATTATATCTAATGTATTTGTCTACTTCCTTCACAGGCTTATATAATTGACACCAAAAAGTTTACCAGTGAGCCAGTTGCCAAAATCACGTTGCCTTGCAGAGTCCCATATGGATTTCATGGAGCTTTCATGCCAATCCTGTTGCAAAGTTTGACAGCATCATAATGTTTATAGCACCACTTTCTGTTTAGCAGTTTCTTAGATTATAAATTGTAAAATCCGGATGACATCCGGAATTTTTTTTGTTGATCGCTGTATATGGTATATAGTATTTAGCTTGATAAACACATTGCATAATGAAATAGATATACATTCAGCTTTAAACATTGAAATTTAAGGTTTAAACTCAAGAGCAAGAGAAGAAATCATTTTTTTTTAAACGTTGGATCTACCTTTAGGGAAAGTAGATTCTAAACTAGTGATCAAAAATTAATTTTATTTTCACTTCAAATAATAACACTCGAAAAAAGAATAATTAAGAAAATCTGAAAGGCATTCTATTGAATTTAAATTTCGAGTTTCACCTTCATTATACTTAAAATTTTAAAATGAGTCCATCAATCAAGTTTATATTGATTTTAACAAAATCCTTCTTTTCTCTACTTTTCTTTTCCCTTCTCCTCAACCGCCACACAACCCATCCCAACAATAATAAACCATTAAGCCGATGAAGCAATCAGGTAAAAAAGAGGCACAAGGATTAGATTCAAATCCATTAGTAATTGTATCCTTCACCACTACATGAGCATATAGATGATCAATTTATATTCACATCACTAACTTTAAAACACTAACTACTGAAACTACCCTAACATGAACACAGACTTAAACACTAAAAACTGAATTTAAAAACCCTAGACTGGCCACTAAACAAAATCACAAGATCAGCCACCGCCACCCCTTCAAAAACACAATTTTCATGGAAAACAACTTCATTCCCAGAAAAACAGTCAAAATCACCAAAATTATAGAAGCCTAGGATTCGAGAATTGAAATCACACAAAATCATATCCAAAAACAAATTGAAGTTATAAGACAGTATTACCTCAGCTGCAAGATATTCAAGAGCAGCAGCGAGGTAGACAGGAGCGCCGGCACCATCACACTCAACATACTTGCCTGACTTCAAGAACCTAGCAATAAGACCCACCGGAAACTGCAACTAACGACATGGGGGCAGGAGAGAGGGAAGGGAAAGAGGAGGGAGGAGAAAAGAAATGAAAGGAGGTAAAAAATAGAAAAGAAAAACAGTGGATTTTTAAAAAATATTCTTTATGTTATAAATACATATTAAATTATATTTATATGTATTGAATGCCCATTATTCTTGAGTTTAGTCTCTTGGATTTCTATAACCCTTGAGTTCATTTTCTTCTTCTATAAATAGACCACTTGTGTCTTGTATTCTACACACCTTTGGAATAATAGAAGAATTCATATTAAGCAAGGTATTTCTCTCTTGTCTCTTTTGATTATATTTTGATGTCTATGCTCTTCTATGTTAATTATTTATTCTTTTTATAACACATTATCAGCATGATACTCTAACCAGCTTATATCAATTTTAATATATTTGCTTTTCATTATTGTAATTTATTTTTGGCAAATTTTCTTTCACTATTATACATAGAAAGAGATTTACAGTTCCCGAAGAACGAATATTATAAGTTCCTGAAGAACTAAATAAATTAAATATAGTTCCTGAAGAGCTAGTATTACAAGTTCTTGAAGAATTACATAAATTAAAAACAGTTCCTGAAGAACGAGTATTACAATTTCATGAAGAATTAAATAAATTAAAAATAGTTCCTCAAGAACTAGTATCACAAGTTCCTGAAGAATTAATAAATTAAAAATAGTTCCTGAAGAACTAGTATTACAAGTTCCTGAAGAATTAAATAAATTAAATACAATTCTTGAAGAACTAATATGACAAGTTCCTGAAGAACGAGTATCACAAGTTCCTGAAGAATTAAATAAATTTAAAATAGTTCCTGAAGAACTAGTATTACAAGTTCCTGAAGAATTAAATAAATTAAATACAGTTCCTAACGAACTAGTATTTATAAAGCTGAATAAATAACAGTCTTAAAGGACTGAATTTTTTTCTTCTTCTTTTATCTCCATGATTTTATTTAATAAGTTATTTCTTGTTTTTATAGATAAATATAATATCAAATCTGACAAAGCTTGAATTTATCGCTTTTGATATTTTTAGAAATAATTATTTGTCATGAAATATTGATGTCGAGATTCATCTGGAAGCTATGAATCTTTAAGAGACCATCAAAGAAGGACATAATATGTGGCAAAATCTAAATAAAAGATATGACCACCAAAGTTTATCATACTTCCTCAAGGTTGTTATGATTGGTTGCACCTGAAGTTGTAAGATTTTAAATCAATTAGTGAATATAATTATGCTCCTTTTAACATTATCTCACAGCTGAAATTGTGTGATAAAGATATCATATATGATCAAATGTTAGAGAAAAAAATTCTCTATTTTTCATGCCTCAAACATTGTCCTGCAGCAACAATCTAGAGTGCATAATTTCAAAAGGTTTTAAGTTATTCCCTGAAGTGAATGGAACTTTTGTCCAGAAGACAAGAAAGAACCAGAAAAATTTGCATAAATCCAGAAGATAAGTGTCATAAGTGTGGTATGCATGGTCATTGGTCGTACCTGTCGTACACCAAAATATCTTACAGATTTATATCAAGTCTCTCTAAAACAATATACAGATGAGACTAATTTTATTCATAAAGATGTTTCTGAAAATCATAATGCTTATATTTGTGTTTCTAATTTCTTTGAAAACTCGGATAAGACAGAAAACATGCTTAGTGGTAGAATAATTAAAGATGATTAATAGCTCTTATTTTGTGTTTACAATAAATATTTTTCAGTTTGGCTTAAGTTAAATAATAAACTTTGATTATCTTTTGAATAGTGACATGACTTTTCATGATGGAGATTTATGTCTGGAAGACAGTGCAACAACGCACACAATTCTTGAGGAAAATAAATACTTTGAGTATTTGACATTAACCAAAGCTAATGTCACTACAATATCAGGTCCAGCAGACATGATTAAAGGCTCTGGAAAAGCTAATATTGTGTTACCAAATAACACAAGATTGAGCATCAAAGATGCATTATATTCACCTGAGTCCAGAAGAAATTTACTCAGTTTTAAGGATATACGTGTTAATGGTTATCATATTGAAACAATAGATGAAGATAGAAAAGAATATCTTTATATTACTGCACGTATTTCAGGCCAGAAGCTTGTATTTGAGAAACTACCTGCTTTCTCTTCCGGAATTTATTATATGATCATGAAATCTATTGAATCAAACGTTGTGATACACCAGAAGTGTTCCTATCCAAAACAATTTATGCTTTGGCGTGATCGACTTGGACATCCAGGATCAATAATGATGAAACGAATTATTGAGAATACACATGGGCATCCTTTAAATAACCTGAAGATTCTTTTACCAAGTGAAAATCCATGTGCTGCATGTTCTCAAGGTAAATTAATTACCAAACCATCTCCATCAAAGGTTCTTATAGAATCACCATCTTTTCTTGAAAGAATTCAAGGAGATATATGTGGGCCTATCCATCCACCATGTGGACCTTTTAGATATTTTATGGTATTGATTGATGCATCAAGTAAATGGTCACATGTTTGTTTGCTTTCGAGTCGAAATATTGCATTTGCTAGATTAATAACACATATTATCAGACTACGAGCACAATTTCCTGATTATCCTATCAAGAAAATTCGACTAGACATTGTTGGTGAGTTTACTTCCCAAGCATTTGATAGTTTTTGCACTTCTATTGGTATTGATGTTGAACATCCTGTTGCTCATGTACATACTCAAAATGGTCTAGCATAATCATTTATAAAGCGACTTCAATTAATTGCAAGACCATTACTTATGAAATCAAAATTGCCTACATCTGTCTGGGGACATGCTATATTACATGTTGCATCACTGGTTGGAATTAGACCAAGTGATTACCATAATTATTCTCCTTTACAACTTGTTTATGGTATACCACCAAATATATTTCATCTACGAATTTTTGGTTGTGCGGTATATGTGCCTGTAGCACCCCCACAAAGTACTAAAATGGGTCCACAAAGAAGAATAGGAATTTATATTGGTTTTGATTCTCCATCTATTATTAGATACCTTGAACCTTTGACTGGTGATGTTTTTAAGGCACGTTTTGAAGACTGCCATTTTGATGAGAACATTTTCCCATCATTAGGGAAAGCAAATTCAGTGCCTGAAGCACGAGAAGAAATTACTTGGAATAACCCGAAGTTATCTCATTTTGATCCAAGGACAAATCAATGTGAACTTGAAGTTCAAAGGATAATTCATTTATAAAATATTGCAAATCAATTACCGGATGTTTTCACCAGTAGTGAAAAGGTAGTTAAATCTCATATTCCTGCTGCAAATGCTCCATTTAGAATTGAAATTCCTAAAGAGAAAATTGTCAACATAGCAGCAAATGAATCTATACCATGCCTGAAGCGTGGAAGACCTATTGGAGTCAAAGACAAAATCCTAAAAAACAAAAACTCCAACGAATAGATGATGGTACTCTTGGAGAGTCCTCATCCATAAAACAAACATCAAATCTTGTGTCCAAATCATCTCCTAATACTGATCCTCCTGAAGAGGGACCTCCTGAAGAGGGACCTCTTGAAGAGAACCAGGTACCTGGAAATAATGAGATCTCCATAAACTATGTTCATACAGGAGAGATTTTGGAACAAGATAAAATTATCATAGATGATGTATTTGCATTTAAGGTTGCTTTTGGCATCACCAGAAGTGATGATGAATTTGAACCACAAACTGTTGAAGAATGTCGACATAGAAATGATTGGTCAATGTGGAAAGAAGCAATCCAAACAGAGTTGAACTCACTTGCAAAACGTGAAGTATTTGGACCTGTAATCCATACACCTAAAGGTGTTATACCCGTTGGATATAAGTGGGTTTTTGTTAGAAAATGCAATGAGAGCAATGAAATTGTGCGATATAAGGCACGACTTGTTGCACAAGGTTTCTCGCAGAGACCTGGTATTGATTATGAGGAAACTTATTCTCCAGTGATGGATGCAATCACTTTTAGATTTTTAATTGGTTTAGTGGTCTCAGAAACGTTAGATATGCATTTAATGGATGCAGTTGCAGCATATCTATATGGATCATTAGATAAAGACATCCATATGAAAATCTCTAAAGGATTTACAATGCCTAAAGCTTTTTGTAATGAACCCAGAAGTGTTTATTCTATTAAATTACAAAAATCTTTATATGGGTTAAAGCAATCTGGTCAAATGTGGTATAATCGTCTTACTGAATACCTCTTAAAAAGAGGGTTTGAGAATGACAAGATTTGTCCATGCATTTTTATTAAGAAAACAATATCTGGATTTGCTATTATTGCAGTATATATTGATGATTTAAATATTATTGGTACTCCTAAAGAGCTCACAGAAACTGCAACCTATTTGAAAAAGGAATTTGAGATGAAAGATCTCGGAAAGACAAAATTTTGTCTTGGTATACAGATTGAACATTTTTCAAATGGAATATTTGTACATCAATCGATGTATACAGAAAAAGTCCTAAAGCATTTTTATATGGTCAATGCTCATCCTTTGAGTACACCTATGGTTGTTCGGTCACTTGATGCGAAAAATGACCCTTTTCGACCTCCAGAAGAGGATGAAGAAATTCTTGGTCCTGAAGTGCCATATCTTAGTGCTATTGGAGCACTTATGTATCTTGCAAATTGTACAAGACCAGATATATCTTTTACAGTAAATTTATTGGCAAGATATAATTCTACTCCCACAAAAAGACATTGGAATGGAGTCAAACATATATTTCGCTATCTCCGCGGAACAATCAAAATGGGGTTATTTTATTGTGGATCAAATTCACAATTGATTGGATATGCAGATGCAGGATATCTCTCTGATCCCCACAAAGGGAGATCACAAACAGGTTATCTATTTACCTATGGCGGTACTGCAATTTCTTGGAGATCTGTCAAACAATCATTAGTAGCTACTTCATCAAATCATTCAGAGATTATCGCGATACATGAAGCAAGTCGAGAATGTATATGGCTAAGATCAATTATCCAGCACATTAAGAGAAAATGTGGATTGTCACCCATTGACAATAGTCCCACAATATTGTTTGAAGATAATGCTGCCTGTATCACTCAACTCAGAGGAGGCTATATTAAAGGAGACAAAACAAAACATATCTCACCAAAGTTCTTTTATACTCACGAGCTCCAACAAAAGGGAGAAATTGATATCAAACAAATCAAGTCAAGTGATAATCTAGCAGACTTATTTACAAAGTCTTTACCAGCCTTAACTTTCAAGAAACTTGTCCATAATATTGGAATGCGACATCTTAAAGATTTGTCATAAGACATGTACTTTTGAGAGGAAGTCAATTCAAATTGTATTTTTTTTCCTTCGCTTAGGTTTTTTCCCACTGGGTTTTCCTTTGCAAGGTTTTAATGAGGCAATTTTATATTGTTTTAATGAATCCTGAAGTATTCATAAATGGATCTTGAAGTATCTATATAAAGTCCTCCTTTAAATTTTAAAGTACATGGTCATTCAAGGGGAGGTGTTATAAATACATATTAAATTATATTTATATGTATTGAATGCCCATTACTCTTGAGTTTAGTCTCTTGGATTTCCATAACCCTTGAGTACATTTTCTTCTCCTATAAATAGACCACTTGTGTCTTGTATTCTACACACCTTTGGAATAATAGAAGAATTCATATTAAGCAAGGTATTTCTCTCTTGTCTCTTTTGATTATATTTTGATGTCTATGCTTTTCTATGTTAATATTTATTCTTTTTATAACACTTTAACCTTTTTTTTTCTTTTTAAATTTTAGTGTTAAGAAAATTACATAACATGATTTTTAAACAATTATCGAGATATTTCACGGTTCTCAATTTTTTTATTATATAATAATATTAGCAGGTACTTTATAAATAATTATTTATTAACTTTTGAAATAATTTACATATTAATATTTAATAAAAATAAAATATCAGTTTTTTTTATTTTAATTATAAATTATTTTATATTTTTATTAAATCTAATTTTATTAGATTTATCTATATAGATGTATACAAATGAACAATTCATGACTTGCTGTATTTGTTTTTTAGAAACTTCATTTTATAATCATATTAATCTTTTATTCAAATCACTTCTGAAAACAGTGTTTTAATAAAAAAACAAATAAAGAAAATAATATTTTAATTAAAATATATATATTTCCTCTCCAATTCAAGTTAATAAATTTTTATCATTATTTTTAATTGTTATTAATTTTGTTTAATGAAAAAGAACATGCTATTATTAAAAAAAATACATGACTGAAAAAAACACATGTTGTTTATCCTTAAATTGGCATGCTCAACAGATTTGTTTTGTTAAGCAGGGGAGGTTAAAGTATTGTTTATTATTGCGTTTCAATAGTGTTTTTGAAAAAAAAATTTACTTTAAATTAAAAAAATTTACTTTAGATTAAAAAAATTTGATATTTTTAGATCATTTTCATAAACTAATGTAAAAAATGATGTTTTAAAAATAAAAAATAAATCATTTTGATATATTTCTGAATGAAAAACAAGCAACATCAATCATACTCACAAACAGTCACTAAGTGCTTATAAATGCTAGGAATATTTCATCTTATTGGCTAACTTGATTTATTATACTAATTATTTATGCTTATTGGAACTTTTAATAAAGTAATAAATTATAGCTTTAGCAAACTATATATCATCATCAGGATCTTTCATTGCAATCTTGCTACAGTGATCAATTTCTTGGAAAATCTCCACAAGATTACCATAATATGTCGATAGAGGGTGACCAATCTGTTGGGTTGAGAAAACTCTTGGATTCGATGAAAAAAGTTGTGATTCGTCTGATCCATCGTAGAAAGCTTTGGCTAGGGCATTTCAAATTTCACTTGCGGTGCGTTGTCAAATCTAGCACTTCATGATATCCGGTGACATAGAAGTTAGCAACCACCCCTTTGACCTATTGATTTTCAACATACCACATCGCATAGGAAGCACTAGTTAAATTGTCCGCACTATATTGTGGGTTAACAAATAATTTTTATAATTAGTGGTATTAAAACAATTAATAGGTCCTAGTTTTAAAATAAAATATAATATTTACACATGCAAAGTTTGATATAATGAAGTACATCAACACATCCTAGTACAACAACACTACCATAAAAAGCCTTATCCTTAAAGATACGGAAATGGATAATGGAGAGAAACACTAAAAGCAAAAATAAATTACCCAAACAAACACCAAAACAACAATTATCCAATCCCATCAACTAATTCCAGCATAAAATTATCCACCAAAGGCATACAAAACAGTGAAACAAATATTGATAAATGCAAAAATAGATAAAAATATAATAGATTAATGAAACACCAAAATAGAACACATGTAATAATCTTCATTCATTTTCAAGTGAAATCAATTCCACTAACCATCAGCGCTACCTTTTAAAGGCAACAAAACTAAAAAACAATCACATTTAACCAAAGGCATACGAAATAGAAACTCATTGCAACATAAAAGCAAAAATAGAATAAAAATATAATAGATTAATGAAACACCAAAACAGAACACATGTAATAATCTTCAATCATTTTCAAGCGAAATCAATTCCACTAACCATCAGCGCTACCTTTTAAAGGCAACAAAACTAAAAATCAACCATATTTTACATCAACAAATGGATAAAAAAACAATAAAAAAACTAACTAAGAACATGGACAAAAAAATTAACATTCACAACATTAACCGCACAATCAAACAAAATATTAATCATCTAATTTCAGAACTAATTGCAACGCAAAATCATTAACCAAAAGCATACGGAATAGAAACTCATTGCAGCATAAAATCATTCACCAAAAACACATGAAACAGAAATCAACACTTGATGAACAAAACATTACCACTACCTTCAACTAAAATGGTAGATCTGAATTGTGAAATAGAAACAAATAAACAAAATGATGAACACAAAACTAATCCTTATCCACGCTAACTGTCTCCAAAACAAATGTGCATATAATTCCATCCACTATGATAAATAAAAGTTCATTTGGTTACATACAACGATGGATCAAATCTCACATCAACGAGCAAAGATAGTCATAAAACAACAAAGTATTTCAAAAACAAATCTTGCTTTAATATAAAACTGGAAAAATTTTAAACATTACCATAAAAACCCTTATCCACAAAACTAATTATTTATCTCTAATGGTAACCCAACTAAAAAAAAACAGTGTTACATTTGCCTCTAAATTTCTCCAGAGCAACATAATCCATTTATGGCAAATAAATAGCCAAGCAGTAGCAATGCCAAGAAAGTGCATGTTGTATTTTTAAATCAGTGTCAAAAAAATTGTCTCAAGAAGTATTCAACATTCATCATCATTAAACTCATCCCACACCAAAATGAAATAAACAAAACACATAGTTTTCTTGGCTATGATCAACACATGATTTTCAAAACTAAAAAAAGTTACCTTCACCACAAAAAGAAAAGCAAGCAAAACAAAATAACAAGAGCTCTAAGCCTCTGAAAAATATTTACAAATCCAACACCAACATCACAAACAGTGAACCAACATAAAAAAAATAATGTCGCAACAAACAAAAAAACAATTAAAAAAATAACAGTGCAACCAAACTAAACTCAACGAAACCAACAAAACATCAACTGACACATCAACAACAATTATTAAACCATAAAATTCTTAAAAAAATAAAACCAATCAACACAAAAATGAAAAAAACTACATATATATCTTGAGAATTAACAAAGCAAAGAAAACCCTAGAATCACAACACCCTATCCCCATGCAAAAAAGAAGAAAAGAAATCATAAAATAGAAACTAAAAATTACCTTAACAAACGAAGTAGCTCACAAAACAATGCTAAACAGGAAAAAAAAGATGAAAGAGCAAGAAAGTTGTGGGCAAAGATATGAATAACAACCAAATATTAAGTACAATATTTTATACCAACATAAAATTAAACCAAAAATTTATTCAAAAAATAATACAACATTCATTATCATTAATCCCAGCTGACACCAAAACCAAAAATGAAATACAATGTTGTTGCTTATGATAAATACAAATGACTTTCTAAATAAGAAGAGTTACATTTACCACCCCAAAAGCAAGGAAAACAGAACAGCAACAACTTCAAGCCCTTGAAAAAAACAACAAATCTAATATGAACATCACAAAAAACAAACTAGTAGACAAAAAAGCATTGCAACAAAAAAAATATATCACAACAATTAGTAAAATGCCAACAAAACTAAAATAAAGCATTGAAACCAACAAACAACCAACAAAAATATCAACCAGCACAATATCAACCATTATTCAACCCAACAATTTTAAGAAAAAAAACTCAACCAACATGAAATCAAAAAACATACAAATATACCTTGAGAATCAATAAAGCAAACCAAACCCACAACAGTCTTACTTGATTCACTAGTTTTGAGATGTGAGAAGAGAAATCTTTGATGGTATCAGTTTCTTTCATCTTCAGTTCTTCAAACTGTCTTCTTAAATTCAACACTTGTATCTTCCTTGATTTCTCATCTCCATGAAATTTTGTCTTTAGTTTGTTTCAAGTTTCTTTGGTAGATTTACAAGTCATGATTCTTGTGAAGATTTCTTTACTCACAAGATTATACAAATAGGTAAGTGCCTTGAATCCTTTTGCCCTTTCTTCATTGAAGAACTTCATTTGTGCAATTATTGGATTGTTATCAAGTGGAGTTGGTTGCTTATCACTCTCCACTATCTCTCATAAATCAAAAGCTTTAATATATATTACCATTTTCACAGCCCACACACCATAATTCTGACCTGTGAATATTAGTGTTTTTGTAGAAAAATTTGCAGAATCCTTTTGAATAAACACTCACTTAATCTGTCGTGTTTCACTCATAATTCCTTTTTCAAAGCATACAACTTTGATTTCCTTTACAAATCTCACTTGATCTCTCGTGTTTCACACAATCCATTCAAAAACCTAAACTAGTCTAATACCAAATATTGACAATTGAAGATGCCTACTGTTGATAATTGAAGATGCACAACAACAATCAAAGAACAAGGAAGAACAATCAACCGACAGAGATCAAGGAGCAAAATCATAGGTAAGGTTACTATCATCTCTTCAATTTTATTTGTAGAGAAATTCAGAGCATTACATGAATAAAAGCCCTAATCAAACATAAACTCCTTCACTATACTTATCCTAGATAAGTTTCAAACTATCTAGGATAATGCTGTAATTAAATGGATAAACATTAATTAAAAAAACTCATGCCTAACATAGTTGCAGATTTGGAGCCAAGTCTTCAACAGGAAATTAGAGCATGGCTTTCAAAATTTAGAGAATATCGAACCACCTATATATACTTTCTTCAAAATGACAAGAACCCTGTCTTTATTGAGAACTAGCTGGTAGTAAATGGAGAGTAGTTAAATAAACATCAGCACTAAATAACGTGCTATATTTACCCTGACAAATGATAACTGTCTACAGAGAAAGAGGCTAATTAAATGCAAAATAAGATATGATCTGCACTTGTTCTAGACTTCATCTAAGATCGAGTTTGTGATATAAACTAGTCTGCCTGAACCTACATCTAGTACAAGTGGTAACCCCCTTTATCTGAGCTATCAACATCTGAATTACTAGAGTCGTGCCTGCCTTTTCTCATCGTCCCTAGTTCTTCAACGCGACTAACGCTGCTACTTGGGCTTTCGATCTTTCTTTTTTCCTTTCTTCGCCTCCATTCCCATTTCCTAAGCCAATGCTTTGCCAGCAAAATCCCCAAACCCACAAAAATCGCCACCGTGCTCCCTCCCCCGATAGCCACCATCGCTACAAATACCCATTGCTTCCCCCGTCCTGGGCCGTGTGGCAAAATAGTCCACATGGCAGCGATGTAGCCGGCCGCCATGAAAGATATGGATAGCCACATAACCTTATGTGTCACCACCAACAATTTCATCATTGATTTTCGCTGAAAAGGGACAATGCTGACAAGGAAAATCACAGTGCCAAGGGACAAAAATAATGCCAAAATGTTGCACACCGCAAAGATCTTGAAAGAAGAATGCCGGCCTTTCATGCTGTCCCCAGTGTCTTCACTAAAACCCCCAGGAGGGTTTATCCCAGCAGCAAAAGTAACAGTTGCTATCAAAACGGCAACAATAACAATCGTGTTACGAGCATTTCGCAGTCCCTCCGTCTGAAGCTCTAGCTGCTTCTCTCGGCGGCGATTCTGAGAACGGCGGTGGTGCTTAGTAGTGGATTCAGGCATTCGCTTTGCAAATGAAGACGACAAGCTCTTTTGATCCTGCTGTATTTGCTGAATTTCAATTGAGATTGGAGGCAATTGATGACTTCTCTTGCCTCCAGCATCTTGTAACGCAGGTAAAATCAAAAGAGCACCAGAATTACTCATATCAGACTCAACTACATCAAGAGCAGTCTGTCCCTTTTGGTTTATAGCATTGACATCGACACCAAGCTTCAGTAAGTAGATGACCATCTAATAATGAGCTCAACACAAAAAAAGATGTAATGGAAATTAGAATTTGACTTTTACAGAATGAAAATTACTCCTCTCATTAAATATAGAGTTCTGAATTCTAAAGAAACAACTCAAACAAGTTAAAAAGCAAAAGGTCTTACCGTACTAAGTTTCCCAGCAGTAGCTAGATGCAGAACTGTATTCCCATCATTATCCGGCCTGTCAACAAGCTTTGTGATGTTGAGCATCTCTGCAAGGTACTTAACAGCTTCATACTGATTGTTTTTCACCCCCAGATGGAGAACTGTTTCTCCATTTTTAGTAATCACTTCAGCAGATTCAAGGCTTGCCGAGAGTATCTCGTCAATGACGTTCACTCTGCCTTTGATTGCTGCCCAGTGAAGTGGGGTTCGGCCATCATTGTCTTCCAGGGAAGAGAGCTCGGCGTCAAACCTTAGCAGCTCCCTGGTTACTTCGAGGTGGCCTTTCTTGCAACATAGGTGTAAAGGTGTGCATCCTTGAAGATCCTTTTTCCATGCAAAGTCCGGGCGTGCCTTCAGGATTTCCTTTACAATGTCTGAACATGGGATAATTCAGAATGTTACTCAAAAAGTAATTCTAGTTTTACTTATTAATTAATTATTGCTGATAAACAAAATCAATTGGTAAAAATATTTATTCATTAGTACAGTAACTGTTAATACATGTAGGATAAGAGTGTGAAACGTGGGTAAAATGGATTATAATTGTATCTGAATTATTGTCTATTGGCTTAGCTGTAATATATTCACTTTTAAAACATTCAAAAATAATTAAAACAAACTTAGAATTTTTCAAACTCTAGTTGAAAGGTGTTAAACACTTTCTAAGATAATGTGTAAGTGGACCAAAATTATGGAGTTGACCCCTGACTAAAAGAGAGATGAGAAAAGTTTGCTGATACATCTGATGGAATTACAGCGTGAAGTTCCTCAAAAATAAGTGTGAAATCAAGCTGTCATGACAGCTTCGACTGTTCAACACAGATAATGACGCGTCTCACATGAACTATCTAGTTGATGCTCTAAATGAATTTTATTTAAAAATTTAACTTAAGGTTTTAAAATATTATTTTTTAATATATCTTCTTAAGTGAAAGTATTTTGAATACTTATATTATTTTATATTTAATTTTTATCAAATAAAATAAAAATAATAAAATTTGAATTCATAACCACTAATCAATAAAATTTTTATACCATATTAATAAACTATATTCGTGAAAGCTGCTTGAAGATAATATTTTTTCAATAACTCATGTCAGTAGTTGTATGTGCATGATTGATCCAAAAGATACGTCTCTGGACCGCAAACCATTTTAGACTTGTCAAAAAGCTTTTTCGTCGTCTTCTCGTGGCCACTGATTTAACTAAATAAATAAATAAATAAAATCGACGTAAATATACGTTTTTATTTTGAGTAGTAGTCTTCGATCCTTGATCTTCGATATGGAGGTTAAGTTTTTCTTTTCTTTTTTGTCTTGTGATACGAAAATTATAAACACGAGAGCGAAATCAATAGCTTGGCATTTTCTTCCAACTATATTATGTTTTGTGTCATGAGACATATGTTAATGCTATTATAATTAAGTAATTGTTTGCTAAAATCTCTAATTTTAGAATGATTCCATATGAACTTTCAAAAGGGTTTGCTAGTATGATCACCTACAGAAAAAGGGAGTTTTTTTTTTTTTTTTTTTTTTTCTAAACCACATATATTGTCCAGTCGTAGCTTATTATTGTGAGTTACCTGTATGGCCACCTGAAGCTGCGACGTGAAGAGAAGTGGTAAAACCATCAATTTCCAGCATTAGCAGCCCTGGGAAATTCAAGAGATAGTCTACCACATCGAGTCTCCCTCTTTCGCAGGCCACAGCCAGAGCACTCTCATTGGCTTGATTCACCTGGCAAACCACCCAAGGATCTTCCTCCACCAGCAGCCTCACCATTTCCATCTTCCCTTCCCTGCATGCTTCATGCAACGGCGTCTCCTTCTTCTCATTCTCCTCGGACATCAGCTCCGGCCTCCGCCTCACGATCTCCTTAGCCAGCTCCACGTGTCCAAATCGTGATGCTATGTGTAGAATGGTGCTCGAAGACCCTGGAATTGGTTTCTGGTCAACGACATGTTCATCTTCTTCGACTAGACCGAGGAAGGCAGGGACATCTCCTTTCAGGATGGCCTCACAGAGCCGTCGATCCATTAACGGAGCTTGAGGCATGAGAGAGATGAGATTAATCGAACGAAGAGGATTCGAGTTGTGGTGGAGGAGTTGCAGCGGATAAAGGAATTAATAATGGTAGAGGAGCAAGTTTTTCCACCGAGAGGGCAGCTGCCATGAAACTTCTCCACATTTGCGTCGACAGTTGACGGCCTTGACGGGTTTTAACACAACTTTATCAATCAAAAACGAATTTCCTTAATTTTCCACATAAATAAATGATACTCGTTTATTATTACCGGAAAGTGTTTTCTTAAACGATTTTCTTGTATTTGTTTATTATTAAAAAATCAATTTTCATGAAAAATATCTTTCGATCAACAAAAATTGGCTTGGTTTTAAGAAGAGTATTTTTCTTTTATTTTTAGTAGAATATACTATGAAAAAAAATATCACGTTATTTATTCATGAAACTTCTCCACATTTGCGTCGACAATTGACGGCTTGACGGGTTTTAACACAACTTTATCAATCAAAAATGAATTTCCTTAATTTTCCACAAAAATAAATGAATCTCGTTTATTATTACCGGAAAGTGTTTTCTTAAACTATTTTCTTGTATTTGTTTATTATTAAAAAATAAATTTTCATGAAAAATATCTTTCGATCAACAAAAATTGGCTTGGTTTTAAGAAGAGTATTTTTCTTTTATTTTTAGTAGAATATACTATGAAAAAAAATATTACGTTATTTATTCATGAAACTTCTCCACATTTGCGTCGACAGTTGACGGCTTGACGGGTTTTAACACAACTTTATCAATCAAAAATGAATTTCCTTAATTTTCCACAAAAATAAATGAATCTCGTTTATTATTACCGGAAAGTGTTTTCTTAAACTATTTTCTTGTATTTGTTTATTATTAAAAAATAAATTTTCATGAAAAATATCTTTCGATCAACAAAAATTGGCTTGGTTTTAAGAAGAGTATTTTTCTTTTATTTTTAGTAGAATATACTATGAAAAAAAATATTACGTTATTTATTCATGAAACTTCTCCACATTTGCGTCGACAGTTGACGGCTTGACGGGTTTTAACACAACTTTATCAATCAAAAATGAATTTCCTTAATTTTCCACAAAAATAAATGAATCTCGTTTATTATTACCGGAAAGTGTTTTCTTAAACTATTTTCTTGTATTTGTTTATTATTAAAAAATAAATTTTCATGAAAAATATCTTTCGATCAACAAAAATTGGCTTGGTTTTAAGAAGAGTATTTTTCTTTTATTTTTAGTAGAATATACTATGAAAAAAAATATTACGTTATTTATTCATGAAACTTCTCCACATTTGCGTCGACAGTTGACGGCTTGACGGGTTTTAACACAACTTTATCAATCAAAAATGAATTTCCTTAATTTTCCACAAAAATAAATGAATCTCGTTTATTATTACCGGAAAGTGTTTTCTTAAACTATTTTCTTGTATTTGTTTATTATTAAAAAATAAATTTTCATGAAAAATATCTTTCGATCAACAAAAATTGGCTTGGTTTTAAGAAGAGTATTTTTCTTTTATTTTTAGTAGAATATACTATGAAAAAAAATATTACGTTATTTATTCATGAAACTTCTCCACATTTGCGTCGACAGTTGACGGCTTGACGGGTTTTAACACAACTTTATCAATCAAAAATGAATTTCCTTAATTTTCCACAAAAATAAATGAATCTCGTTTATTATTACCGGAAAGTGTTTTCTTCAACTATTTTCTTGTATTTGTTTATTATTAAAAATATTAATTTTCATGAAAAATATCTTTCGATCAACAAAAATTGGCTTGGTTTTAAGAAGAGTATTTTTCTTTTATTTTTGGTAGAATATACTTTGAAAAAAAAATATTACGTTATTTATTCATTATATCAAATTTGGTTTTTAATTTTTTTTATTTCTATATATTTTGTTTAGAATTTGATTTTTATATCAATTTAATTCATTCTTAATTTTTTATTGTTTTTTTTTATCTTTTTATTAACCAATCATATTTGGTCTCGTTCTTTTATTGCTATTTATTTTATTTTAAATAATTTATAAAATTAAATGTTTTTTTTTTCAATTTCATCCTCTTTCAACTTTCTAATATGTTTGGTTTATTCTTTATTTTCTTAACTTCTATTTATATATATTTTAAATCATTTATGAAATTAAAATATTTTTTCTTGCAATTTCATCTCCTTCAACCTTTTTATATATTAAATTTGATCTTTATTCTCTTAATAAACTTGAACAAATTAGAACTTTAAGAAGTTATTTTCTAACTTATTTTCATTACATGAGAAAATACTAAAAAGTACTTTTTATATAAAATCAAATTACTTTTCAGGGCACAAGGTCTTTTGGATTGTCAATCGATAAAACAAGTGCTATTGAGGAAGTTTCTTGTATATTATATCCAATTTCAGACGAAGAATAAATAAAATAAAATAAATTTAAGAAATGTTGTGGGGCTACAATTAATTTCATTACCAGTCGGAAAGTGCCGAGAAATACAGGTTATGGGAAAAATAAAATAAAACAAAATCTATAAAGTAACGAGAAATTTAGGACATGAAAAACAAAAAACAAAACATTTATAAAGCGACGACTTAAAGGCTAACGTCATTATGAAACTGTTTTTATTTATTCGTGTCTTCCATATTTTTAATTTTTATTGTTTAAAGTGTTAGGGTGGAGAAGATGTTCAACGAGAGTGTTGGTTAAAGCTTTATGGAATAACCACTTTTATTTATTGGATGACTATGGTGGTTTCAAATGTGTAATTTTATTGTATTTTATTTTCTTCTATTTTATTTTCTTCTATTTTATTTTGTATAATACAGAAAGGATTCTTCTAAAGGAAGAGCTGACTATGTTATATTTTGCTTTCCACACGCCTACCATGGTTTGGGCGGTCGATTAGTCAGGGAATCTTTTTCTTTCGATTTTTGTAGAGTATTTTTTATTATAATAATGGTTATTTTTTAAAATGCTTTTTTATTAAAAAATGCATTTAAATAAGTTTTTTTATTTCTTAAAGTTTAATATTAATATCAGCACTTCAAAAACAATTTAAAAAACCCAAAAAATAACTTGAAATAAAAATAAAAATAATTTTTTAAAAAAAAAAACACTATTAAAATGTAAAAGAAACAAAATTTTTATTTTGTTAGGGAACTTAAATCGCCAATGTGCAGATTTAGAAAGTATTAGAGTACACGAGATTTTAGTGTCTATTTGGAAATAAGTTGTTTTTCAAAGTATTTTTTGTTTAAAATTATATTAAATAATATTTTTTTTAAAAAAAATCATTTTTAAATTTACATATCAAAATGATATAAAAATATCATTTTTTTTTAAAGCATTGCTAAACATCCCTAAACATCCCTAAAAGAAAACTAAATAGAAAATGGTATTATCTCTTCTTCTTTTTAGATTAGATTTAAATGTTAAAAAAAACAAAAAAAATCTTAATTTTTTATGGTTTAAAAGTTTAGAGATGACATTTGATGTGTTGGTCATAAAAAATGCTAATTAAGACTTTATGATGATTAAAAGCTTTGGAGTAGTTACCTAATATATTTTTTATTAAAAGCTTTAATTGATTTATAGAATTTGGATAAAAGGACCGATTATGTATAGCAAAAATACTATCATTTTTAAGAGCATTTAAAAAAGTTGTGAAGATAAAAAAATCTTTAAATAATTTATTTTAATGCTTTTAACTCTTTTAAATTTTTAATTTATAAAAAAACAAAAAAAAAATCATTTTAACTATTTTTCAGTGCTATAAAATCAAGGTGGAAAACTTTTTTTAATTATTTTTTTAACTATTCATTGGTTTTTCCCATTAAAGATGCCCTTAAAGCCAGAGCAAAACGTGCTAGTGGAGTGGATAGCATGGGAAACAATTAAAAGTCAGAAACAGTTTTAACCAGGCACAGGCACGAAGACAGACGAAACTATAAACAGATAAGGAAAGAGAAGGAGAAGGAGCTACAAAAATGTTAAGAACAGTAACAGTTCCATCATTATCTTTTTCTTCTTCCACTCATCTCAAAGTCTCAACACAGAATACCTCTTATCTTGCTCCACATTCCTTGAAACTTTCTTCCCCATTGATTGGCAATATCAACAAGAGTAATAGTACCAGAACAGTCACTTGCAATTACAGTCCCTCAAGAAGACTGGCTCTTCTTCAACTTGGAACTGGTAAGCTAGAACCCCTTACTACTAAATGTTAATTATATTTGCTAATGCTCAAATTGATTTTGAGTATATTGGGATTCTTGATAGTTATCCCACAGTCGCAGTTTTTAAGTGGAACCTTAGCACCGGCAAGAAGTAGTGAGGTTACTGACCAAAATGTGCTAGAGTGGGTCAAGAATGACAAAAGAAGAATGCTTCATGTTGTTTATAATGTTGGGGACTTGGACAAGACTATAAAGTATGTCTCTTTAGTTCCTTTATTTGATGCAAACAGTGTTCTTTCATAGCGTATCAATGTGAGGTTTGCTATAACTGTGGATAATTTGATGGTTGCTATATGGATGTTTGGGATATGCAGATTTTATACTGAATGTCTGGGCATGAAGCTGTTAAGGAGACGTGATATACCTGAAGATAGATATAGTAATGCTTTTCTTGGATACGGTCCTGAAGACACTAACTTTACTGTTGAACTTACTTATAGTGAGTAATTACCCTTTTTTCGATTTTTATCATTAATTGGATCTGTGTAGTATCGTTTTATGCAGATTTCTGTATCGACCTTTGGTGTTTCAATTTTTTTCTAATGCTCGCAGATTATGGAGTTGACAAGTATGACATTGGAGATGGGTTTGGACATTTTGGTATTGCAGTAGAAGATGTAAGTTACTCTTGCTTCAAAAATGTTTGCCTGCCCTGTGGATTTTGACTGTTGAATATATTCTTGAAATGCTTGCTTGCTTGAATATTTTTACTGGCTGAAAAATTTAACTATCTCTCACAATGCCTTCTTACCACAAATTAAAAAAGAAAAGAGAGGGGGTTTGAATTTCCTGTGCATGCAATCCAGAGAATCGTGAGGTGACTAGGGAGTTGTAATGTCAATTTCATAAGGTCAAGTTCAGAAACTTATACTGGGTTTGTACTCAATTTTCATCAATGCAGGTTGCCAGGACAGTTGATCTTGTTAAGGCAAAGGGGGGCAAGGTTACTAGAGAACCGGCTCCTGTTAAAGGTGGAAGTACAATGATCGCTTTTGTTGAAGACCCTAATGGTTACAAGTTTGAGCTCTTGGAAAGAGGCCTTACGCCTGAGCCCCTATGCCAAGTGATGCTTCGAGTGGGTGATCTTGACCGCTCCATAAATTTCTATAAGAAGGTAACCGGTAATCAATGCTGGCAGAAGCTTCTATGTTCATTGAAATTAAAGCAGTGGCACTTGCTTCTTCAGCTGTCATCTTTAGAAACTGCCTGGAGTTGTGATGCTTTCCTTTTCTTTTTGATCATACTGATGCTTTTCTTACTTGAATTTGAAGTCTTTTGGCATGGAGCTTCTACGCAGAAGGGATAACCCTGAGTACAAGGTAAAATGATTACCTGTTCTGCCTCGCATCAAATGCCATTAGTTTTTTTCTGGCTATCTGCATAACAATTGGAACATATGGGTCATTTTTTATATTTCAGTTGCTAAGAAACTTGACACTGCTGCAAAAAATTCACGGTTTCTATTAAACCATGATGTTACAAGTTTTTTCTCTACAGAAGCATTTCCCATTTTCCTCCAGTATATTGTTAGGCATAACATGCCAGCTAATTGGTTGGTCGTTATTTCTACCTTCACAGTATACGGTAGCCCTGATGGGTTATGGTCCTGAAGATAAAAATGCAGTGCTGGAGCTGACATATAACTATGGGATCAAAGAATACAACAAGGGAAATGGTTATACGCAGGTGAACTCTTACCTTCTCCAGAAGCATATACTACAATAATCTAGTTTCACACCATTTAAATCATTCTTGCTTGCCACAGTCATGTATTATGTATATCATTTAGTCTTCTCATCTGGTTTTTATTCCATGTTATTATATGTGAAAATTGAATGTTTATATCTCTACCAGATTGCCATAGGCACAGATGATGTCTATAAGAGTGCAGAGGCAGTCAAGCTGTGTGGAGGGAAAATTATCCGTGAACCGGGGCCTATACCAGTTATCAACACCAAGATTACTGCTTGCCTGGATCCTGATGGTTGGAAATCGGTATGTTTTTTACACTTTCTGTTTATTTTTTGCTATCATGGTTCTCTATCTGTATCTATAGGTATTTCTCACTATAATTCCCTCTACTTGAATGGTCATCTAGTTTATACTTTCCTAGTGATTTCTTGCTTTGGCCAAATTCATAGTTTCTTGATGATTGGGATTTGCGATTACATAATAGGTAAATGTAGAAGGAAAATGTTTTTTTTCCAGGAAAATCATGTTCTATTGAAACCTAAAGAGTTAGTTAAAAAACTCTTATGTGCTTGTGCTCTGCAAAGAATTTAGACATGAATTTTGAGTTCACCCTCGCTTTGATAGTCAGTGACAAATATTGCACTAACAAAGTGAGTGAAGATTTTGCCATGCCTTGGTCAAGAGTTTTTTTCTAGTGGATAATCATCTCTAAATCAGTTGATGGTCCGAGAATATATTGTTTAGTATGCTAACTAATTTCCTTACCGTCCACTAATGCTAGATGAAGAGATCAGCTTAAAATATCCAATTTTTGGCTTAGGTATAAATGTTTTCAAGGGTTGTTTATTCTCTTTAATAAGATGTGTCAATGCACATGAAATGATCTGTTGAGCTTTCCTCATATTGCAGGTCTTTGTTGATAATGTAGACTTTTTCAAGGAACTGGAGTGACCATGACAACTGCAACATTTCTTTATTAAAATTCATAGGAAGATTCTTGACAATTTTGAAGCCTCTCTTTCTCACCAGAAACCCCTCATTTTACTATGTACATATATGATTGTAACAGTTGTTATGGGTTCAATTCTTGTTGCCCTTCGCCCAATCCATGTCAATTCAGCCTGAGATACAATTTCCATGTTAACTACTTTGCAAAGTCTAAATCTAGTTTTGCAGCAATCCGAAATTGTTGTGGATTTTATGTGAGGCTGGTACGGCAATTCAGCATGTGCTGAATCCCTTCCGTCCACATCTGTTTGTCAGCCCTAGTGCATTCAAACTCAACAACTCTTTCAACCGTTTTAATCGCAAAGTAAGCCCTACGCCCGCTCCAGTCTGCCTTATCCCTCTCAGGCCATGCTAGGATGTCAGTGTAGATTCCAGAGACTACACCTGCAATTACAGCATAGGTATAATCAGTTGATGGACGAAGAGAGGTAATGGGATTTGTTTCGGGTTTGAGACTCTGCTTACACTTTTTCTTTTTTGTGAATGTTCCTCCCATGTGCTTGCTTTTCATTTTAACTATCACCTGTTTCGATTCAAATTTTTACTTAAGAAAAATGCAAGAAAAAGTTATAGAGATGCTTAACAAAACATCAAGAAAAATAGCTTTTAAGTCGTAAAGAGCTTGGAAAATTGATTCAATTCGTTGTTTGGAATGGTTAATATAGCTGCATTATGCATTGCATGTCCTCTGCCCTCTTACCTGCCAATTTGAGTTGATGTTAATTGAAACTCGCTTCCAATGGAGATCTCCTGTAATCAATATTTGTGTGATGATTAGTGCCAGTTCCAGCTTGCTTATGGGGCATCTTAATGTAACTGTACCGCTAAAGAATGAACCTTTTAGAGTATCAACTTTTCAAAACTTCTACCTTTCCTTGTACGCTTGAGAAGCTCTCCTCCTTTAGTCACAAAGTTCAGTGCAGCTGTGATGTTTGCTTCTTTGTCTTCTTCACCCTTTTCCTCCCCCAGAGCAAAGGATTTAGCTCCAGGCCCCTTTTGCATCCTTGCCCTTAGGGTGGCTGCTCCTCTCAAGGCTGCATTTGTAAATATTTTCATTTAGTAGACATCACTTCATATCATTTAGGAATTGTAACATCAACAGGAAAGTAATCGATTTCTTGAGTTGGTCTCTTCCTGCCATACCCCTTTTCAATACTTGAATGGTGCCCACTTGAACCCTAATTGCATTTTAGCCTCTAGATTTTATACCTAATGTTATGGTGTATCATCTGTAGATGACAGAATTTTGAACCATAAAGGCTTGATATAATTCAGAGGCAATTGAAGAAATATTCTGTCACCTGTTGCTGCCCCAGCTGTTAGGGTCATGATATCTCCATTAGTCCTTGCATTAATTGCAGAGTTGACGACAGTTAAGATTTGGTCGTGATCAGCTCCCATGTCCTCCGCAATCTCAATGCAGTGAGATGCTACCAGAGCTGCTGCGGATGCCACCGCAGAAGGCATTCTGGAAGGTGTCTTCTGTTTGGTTGCCGCCATTTCTGCTGACATTGCATTTGAAGCAGCAAGTGCAGCAACAGCAGCGGCCACCCCTGCCACAGACACTGCTGCATGCACTTGAGCATTTTGGGTTCTGATCTCCTGCTTCTTCCTCTCTCTCTGATCCTTCAGCCATCTTCCCATCGTTTTCCCTTTCAACACGCTCTTGTATAGCTGCAGAGAGGAAAGCAATAAAAAACATGCATAAAAAGAATACTTGCGAGCTGATAGATTTTGCTGAAGTTTAATAATAAAATACCCCATTTTTTAGCAACTGTTGACTGGAAAGAAATTCTGGAGCGAGTGCTTGATGAAGTAAAAATAATTCCTGCACAGGTGGATATAATTCCTTCATCTCTTCACTGTCTCTCGGCGAGATCGGAGGGCTGCCAGTGCTACCACCACTTGGGAACTGCTGAAGCAGCTATAATATTTAGGTTTGACAGGCATTGAGGCACTATTTCATATTGAAAAATCTACCAGTTTCGTGTAATTCTTTGAAGAAACCAGTAGGCAGTTGCTCAGATAGAACATCTTAGTTAACTCAAACATTTCCGTTTGTTTTGGGAAATATATGACTGAATCATGAAGACATGAACAACTTTTGTAAACTGCTTGAATTGAAGCTAAGGATCTTACCGATTCCTTTGAAGTCGTGGAACTTGCATCTTGAGCGTCAGCTTCAGCGGAGCAAAAACATGAATCCTTCTCAACATTGTCGATGGCCACGCGAGTATTGGAAAGAGCTTTAGAGAGCTCCACAGCTGAAACGCTCCATGATCTTGCAAGAAACTCCATGGACTCGGTAGGAGTTTCAGGTGCAGCACAGGATACTGGTAGCCAAGAAGCAGGACCATTTTCATCAATGTTTTCCAGCTTCTGCAACAAGCTCTTTGTGCTGCATGAGCTCACTGAACCCCAAAAACAAAAAAAACATGAACAGAGAAAGAACCAAGTAAGTTGGTGCTCCATTTTTCACAGCAAAAAGCATACTTAAAATCATGAAAAAAACTTACTTCTAAACATTTCTGTATCACTTTGTTCAGCCTCAAGTGTTTGGCCTTCGGGGCAACTTCTCATGGCAAAGAAGATGAAAGCAAGAACCAAGGCTACTGAAGAGAGGAAGAATAGTGGGATATTTAAACATGAGCTTTATGTTAAAGGAACCATCTCAGGTGAAGTCCTGATTTATATTATTTTTTAATACTTTTTTCAAATGAAAGTTTTTCGAGCTTGAAACTTGCACAGGTCTATACTATTTTGTACATTATTTTTATCAAATAGAATAAAAATAATGATATTCGAACTCGTGACTGCTGAGTCAATAAAACTCTGATATCATATTAAAATATCATATTAATATCATATGTTACTTTAACTCTTTAAAAGTTGAAAAGGATCGAGGCACGCATTCTTTGCAGCAAGAAAAGGGGCCCTCAACAAGGATAGTTCATCTTTGTCCTCAACTTAAGCAGTAGTTGCTTTTGATCTCCACTCTCTTGTGCTCGATACATGAAGAGCTAAAGACCCTTTTCTTTTTTTCTTGAGCGGCCGGACTCATGATTGCTAGGATTCTCTCCTTTGTCTCGTTATCACTGTAAAGAAAGAAATGGGATCTTGGCAAGAGAATGCAAAGCTGTCTAATTTTATTCAGCATCATGTAAAGCATACATAGTAAAGAATTGAGATAAAAAAAAAAAAAAAAACTATTGTAATTTTTGTTTTCTAAAGTGTTTTTTATTTAAAAATATATTAAATTGTATTTTTTTTGTTTTTTAAGATTTATTCTTAATATCCACCTATCAAAACTATTGAAAATATAAGAAAATAAAAATTTCAAAATTGTTTTCGAAATGTAAAATACTTTTTTTGAATTACATAAATTGGGAGGAGAAAAAGAAAAGGTACATGAGAAGAAAGCTTTCAGCATCAAAAAAAGTATGCAATGACCGAATTAAATTGGTTTTTTAAAATGTTTTTGGTTTAAATATATATTAAAATAATATTTTTTATTTTTAAAAAATTATTTTTTAAAAAATATTCTTGAAATAAAATATCAAAAATTAATTAACGTAGGACACATTTTAAAGCGTCCACATTTTGAACCCCTCGCATTTATTGTTGTTACTTTATGCATTGACTTGTACTGACTGAGCCCTTTTTGACTCCAAAAGAACAAAAACATCTGGCACTACTTTGTTTTCGAAACTAGGGAAAGAAGAGGAAAAAGAAGAACACAGTTCTTTTTCAGGTTTTGTTCAGCACTCAAAAAATTAAAATAAATAATTTGTTCTGCAATTCTGATGTGTGGCTTTCTTTTGAAATAATTATAGTTTGAAGAACATGGTTCATTGCCAAGACATGAACACTAGCATTGAAAACATAGGAAATAGGATTAAAAGGCTGGCTTGCAAACTCCAAATGATAATCGGCTCGGTTTGATACTTTGATAGTAGTATTTTTTTAAAATTAGCATATATTTTCAAGATTTTAAAGCACAAAGAGCTTGAAAACTGATAAAAAAAATATGTTTTAGAAGTGCGGATTATGGTTTTACTATGACTTGAGATCTGTATAACAGATCTTAAATTTGAATTAAAATATATATTTTTTATAAAAAAATAAAACAATCAAGATTTTACTTATTTATTTGTTTCGGGTGTGAAATTTTCTAGGTTTTGTAACTCGAAGGAATACCGACCAAAGCGCGGGTATCACTCTGCATTTGCTTTATCAACACTTGCTTTAAGTCTCATCATGTCTATCCCCATTAACCACTTGAAGGTCCCGCACCCCATTACCAAGTAAATCGAGTGGTTAACCCACATCGCTACTTAATTAATTCATCACCTTCCAGATTGATACTCATATTAGCCATCCACAAAGGCTACAGTGTGGCCAGGCTATGATAGCACCCTCTGTTTTCTTTATGCACACGCACGGACACAAATATGTTTATAGCTTCAACCACAATCTATCTTTCTTTCTTTCTTTCTTTCTTTCTATATATATATATATATATATAAAGTTAAAGGGCCAGCCTCAGCTTAGTTACCTTGATTGGATCTTCAAAGTATCATGCATTCTTCCATTGGATCCTCCCCTTTTATCTAAAAAAAAGAGCTAATTTTTACTCAAAATTGTATCATTTCGGTCCGTACTGTGTCACATTCAATGTCAGATTCAGAGAAATGATACCCTATATGGTCTTGAAACGTAGATTTGTTGTTCATAATATTCAAATCAAAGATGCGATGCAAGAAATGGCTGCCGTGGTGGTGGTGAATATTTGACGATGGCAGACCAGAAACACCGGCTGTGGCGGTCGGTAATGATACTACTATCCATGATGATGGGGGAGGGGGGATCATGAGGTGGTAGCATGCTGAAGACAACGCAGGTGACCAAAAACTTAATCATAGCAATTATACCAAGAACTACACATGGCTTAAGCTGGGGTAAATCTCTCCTGCCTCCAATCAGCAGATAAGAAAAGAACATTTCATCTATGTTTCTGTCGGAATATTTAACTACACAAACCAAAACTTCACCGAATAAATGAACAGAGGTCGAGTTACCCTTTCAAATCAAACCAGTCTGAAAAGTAAAACTTGCCGTCTTGCACCATGGCTAACGAAGAGAAAACGGTAGCTTTCAGTGTGCCCCATGGGAGCCTGTAGCACTAGAATTATCTAGGGGCCGCATGGAATTATTGCAGCATTATGATTGAGCACGACTTGTAAAGATAGAATTGAGAATTCTGCACCCATAATGGTGATTGGTGGAGCATATCAAGGGAAAACTAAATTATCAGTGCCCTATTTTCTAGAACAAATGGGTCAAAAAATAACTAAATTATGTTATGTTTTAGCTATTATGAATTGTATTTTTGGGTTTTCTGATTGTGATTGATAAACAAAGATTAACAAAACTAGTTCTGGAAATTTAAGGATCCAGTAACCTCCAATGCACACGACACAATTTTGGATTAACTATCTAGATACCTTTTCATTCAACCAGATGATAATTTAAATACAAATTGAGAAAGTAACTGCTCCCTGGGTCATGACCATAACCCATGACCATGGTTGATAAAGTAACCATGGGTGCCACGCATCATCCATCAACATATTGACCCATTTCCCATCCACTCCGTGACATTCCCCGGTGCATGGCCACGCGTCTGTCATCCCGCTTCCTATAGTTGCCACACGTTGTTCATCAGGCCTGTAACAAATTATCAAATATCCCATGAACAAACCAGTCATTTCAGATTGAAAAACCATGTTGCCGCTCAGTATAATCAAAGAAAGCATTGTTACTTTGACGTTTGAAGTAAATTCAGCTGCAGATAGGATCTAGGAAAAGCTTTGGGTCATCCCAAAGCACATTATACCTCAAGCTACCAAGCAATAAATAACGCTATAGGACCACCACTCAGATGAGAATTGAAAAACAAGCCATTATCGTTGAACGATTCAGCAGTCACATTCTGAGTGTTAGCACTTACATCTCTTTCTAATTAATAAAATGATTACCATCCAATAACAGCAACAACAGCATACAGAGATCCCAACTGGGTTTACATTGGATTGCCTCTCGACAAATGAGTGGCCATCTTATATGCTTTAACGCTAGGCAAAAGACACCTCAACTTGCTTTGGCGCTCAGCCCATAGTCTCTGATATTTTATGACACATCAGAAGAAGGTATGAACAGTCATCAAAGTTATAATCGTTTTTTATAAGCAAAAACAGTAAGAAGATAGAGGTACCAACTGCAGTAAAAAGCTCTACTACTCAGCTATGGACCCACAAAAAAAAAAGAGGAGCGACAAATGTCAATTACTCTGGTTTCTATTCCATCCAGAGCTTTATTTAGAAGTAAACTACCTGCGGCTGTTAGTCTATCAGCTGCCTCCTCTGCTGGTAGTAGTAGCTTAGCTCTCTAAAGATATTAAGCAATCTGCATAACTTAATTCTTCAAACCTGTGTCAGTGTCAATGAATTTCATATTCCCATAGAAGCAAACACAAGAACAAATAATGACATCACAGATTGAGAAGTAAATTTCAATGTCGGGCATGGTATGAACCCATAAAGGTAATGGTGAGAAAGCTCCACAAGAGCAGGCAAGATGACATGGTACCTGAAACACTAGATTTTGCTACTTCTTTCAGATTATGAAGAATGCGAGTACCTAAATTCAAATTAATCCAGGTAAAAACCTAAGGTTTGGATTGAAAAATAAAGCACTGGTAACTGAAAGTAATTTGTTGTGAATTAGATAAATACATGTCAAAACACCCATACATGATCTAGGGATAGAGGAGAAAAAGAAACAATTTACATATCCTCATTTGAACAATAAACGTTAAAAAGGCTTAACCATTTTTCCATCTTAAACGAAAAAACCATGCTTTGATAGGCCCAGCATCATCCAATGTGTCTCCTTGACCTTGTGAATACATAAAACAATTTGACATCCTTGAGCAAAGAGATTGACCCATCGAAACTTCATGTCAGTGACAAGGCTATCCCTGGATTTTGTCTCCCAAATTACAGCTGCAAATATACAGGAAAGCTCAGTAGTTGATCAACAGAAAGTACAAGGTTTCATAGCAATCATGTCCATGAAAACATTTGTGAATAAAAATAGTTAGAACGCATGCAAGCATGACATATAACACAGAATAATTTCAGAAAGTGGAGTTGCCAAACCAATTACTTGGCTGAAGAAATTCTCATCAACCTGCTTGAAGCACCAGCTCTGTTCCCATCCCCACGACCAATGTTCACAGCATTTGTTGAGCCATCTAGTTTCATAAAATCCCTTCTGGATGCTCCAGGTGGAACAAAAGAAGATGACAGCATTGATGAATTGTTCATATTCTGCAGAAATAAAATCTCCAATAGCTTGATCCACAAATTTATACCACACTGATTCTAGTGACAGTAACAACTAGTAAGAAAAAACTGTCGTTCAAACACAGAATAAGTTGCATCGAAATGCAATGCTGGCTATGCATTCTAGTAATATACAGGCATATGAAGAGAACATAGAGAAGACATAATACTAAAGATCACAAGAAAAGATGACTACATGTTTGTCAATTGAATTATCAGCAGTTAAATTCCGAGAAAATGATGAGCCAAACTGCATATGAGCATCTGGACGAGCAACCTTATTTGATCCTCTGTGATCAGTAACCTCAGCAGAATAAGAAGCACCATTGACCCCTGGAAGAAAATAATTGAACATAAAATTTAATATGTTGTGCAAATATCACATAAAACTAGATGAACTTCAAGAATCCAATGGAGGAAAATCTTTCAAGTCATAAACAAATAAGTTTCACACCACCCTTCTCCACAATCTCCTATCTACTAGAGAACTGTACCTAGTTCATTCAAGTGCCTCTTCAGTTGAAACTCCAATAAAAAAAAAATGCTGAATAGAACGAAACCACATTAAAAACAAAAGGAATACATAACTTAAAAACAGCTTTCTAGATTCACCATGGGTCGAGGCTTGAACAAAAAATTTCAGTATGACCAAAGAAAAGGAGTAAAAAAGGTTCTACTTGGGTATTACCATATTAGAATGGTTAACTATTGATTTCCCCAAAATATATTTGAGGTCATTGCATCATTGTTGAACTTCTACTACGCCATTGCATTATAACAGAAACATTTGACATCTAGTATCGCATTGCATGTTAGTGTTTCCAGAAATGAGGCTGAAATGATTGTTAAAATAACTTAGAAACAAGCTATCAAGAACAAGTTCACCTTGAGATTTCAAACCCTCATTTCTACTTTTGGATTTCTATGGTTGGACTTAGTACAAAAACCAACTCCCATGCAAGTGAATTGATAATCAATGTGCTCTGTGAAAATGGACTGGTTTCAGTTTCTTAAGGTGTTTAACGTCCCTGACATCCTGCCACACCCTCTGCAAGGCAAACCCCTCTTTCGTACCAAAACAATGAAGGCAGCAAAAAGGTTGAAATATTTTTCATCAAAATTGAGGGACAATTCAATCATAAATAGTTGAAATGATGTGAAAAGCAAACTGCTGCCAAATGTACAAGACCCAGATAAACAAGATGGAAATTTAAACATGAACAGACTGGGAATCCTTGGGCTTTTACCTTTACCCTTGTCAAGATCCATTGCCATTGCTCGACTGCCTGTTGCTCTATAATTCAGCCGCAAGTCCTGAAAATCTCACATGAAAGTATAAAATAAAAAAAAGATTTAATAAGCCACTCCAGAAGCAAAGTGAATTAGTTTACAGAATGATTTGAAGACAGTTTATGGGCCCAATATTCAAATAAATGAAATAAACAAATATTGCGATCTCAAAGGTCTTTGCATTTCATCATTAGAAATATTTTAAAAAGTGAAGGTTGGAATAACTAACGGTTGATTGAGCTGGTGGCTTTGTTCTCTGTGTCTGCTTGTACTTCAGGATGGTCCAGTCAAAAACATAATCAAACTCAAATCCTGCAAGAAATTGGAAAATATGTGGATCAAAACATAGTACATAACTACCAACTCTGAAGGCTCACATGGATGTGACTTTACAGCAAAATGGTCTACTAAAAGTAATGGACCAAATATTGTTCATTATCAGTTTCCAGGCTTCACAGTCCTCAATGACCAACAAACATAACTTCCCTATCGCCCGCACTCTGAACCAACTTTAAAAGAATTCCTCACAATTTAATTAATCAATTACCTTCTCGAGCAAACACGACATGAAAGAGTCGCTTCAGAAATCCATAATCAGGTTTTTGGTCGAATGTTAATGAGTGGCAATAATGGAAGTAAGAAGCAAACTCCACAGGATGCGACTTGCACAGTACCTTTAGAAAACAAATGTGATGTCAATAGACTAGAAAATAGAAGGTAGAGATTCAAACTGATACAAGGAACCAAAAATGCATCCAGAATTCAAATTTGAGAACAACAGCTCTCAAAGCCTTTTTCTTCTTTACATAACAAATGAGCTATTGAGGCATTTAGTTATACTTTATTTTTCCTGAGAACCTATTGAGGAAAGGGTCATCTTTTGAAGAGCCAGCCTAGCACCCCTCCACACCCCCCACACCCTATCTAAAATAGGTTTTAGCTTCCAAGACGATTAATGCATTTGGCCACATACCTCAATTGGAGTTGATAACTTCGTCTCGCATATTTTATCATACTTTTGCTTCTTCGTTGCAGCTTTCAGACCCTGCCATGGAAGGCTAAATTCAGAAACCGATTATCAGATAGTCAATGACCAACTAATCATATCTTCAAGTTAAAACATCAAACAGCCTTCCAAATGGTATCAAAGGAAAAAATGACCAAATTTACAAGTCTCACTAAACAAAATATTTTCTGTACATAGACTGTGGCAGCATACCTTCCTCTCAAAAAGTATAAAAGAACATAGCCAATAGACTCCATATCGTCTCGACGGCTTTGCTCTGAGTAGCAAATAAAAGGTGAGCATGGATCAAATGGTTCCTTTGATATATCAAACACAGCAACAAAACCTCTCCAACTTACCATTTCCTAGATGAGTATTGCCACTTGCATACCGTGCAGTTCCTGTTAAGCTTTTGTTCTCTCTTTTCAAAACGGGAAAGGGAAAGAAAAACAAAGCTTTAGTTAATCAGGGAAGACAAATAAAGATTTGGAGGATTTGCAAAAACAAAGGAACTGTGAAAAGGAGCATGCACATGCAAGCATATCAACAACAAAAACAATAAAAAATGTTATATCACAAAAGGTTTTAGCACAGAAATTTCAGAGGTTTTCTAGCTGTGAACATATCATAGGGTTCTTCATACATGTTAAAAAAGTGATCGTGATGCTAAATACAATAAAGGAGACTATCAGGGATAACAACAAGCCAATAACATCATTTCAAAATAATAACCTGAAGATAAAAGACCAAACTCAATTTAGCAATGCCTTTGACAAACTAATTTAGATGAATAGCTAATATAAACTTTATGAATGAAAAAATCAAGGTCCTGACTTCCACTTTTGAATGTTATGTAGCATATACCAGTCACCAGTCACATAACTGTTAACCCTGCAAGCAAAAGCCAAGTTCATATCTAAGCTACAAAGTTTCAAGTATCATGAATGACTTAACCCACTTTCTCATGAAAACTCCATGAACATTTTCATTGTCTCATAGACAACCAATTTTGACAACATGGAAACTAAGAGAAGAGATATCCAAAACCCACTAGAAGCCAAACAAGAGCTTGCTTATGAGAATAACTACCTGTAAGGAATATGTTGGTGTGTTGTTGTATCCCTATATCTTTTTGCAAGCCCAAAATCAATGACATAGACCTGGTGCATGAAACAAAACTAGGGACATTTATTAGATAACAAAAAAACTCACATAACAAATTCACTAATCATTCACCTATAATTAAAACACTATTTCACAAGAACTCAAAATAATTACCTGATTAGCTTTCCTTCCAAGACCCATGAGAAAATTATCCGGTTTAATATCCCTATGCAAAAACCCCTTAGCATGCATGTACTCAATCCTCGCAATCTCCATTAAAAAAAATCAAATAACCAACAATCAAAACTCGTCATCCAAACCCCAAGAACCACATTCGAATAGTATCGCCAGTTATTACCATCTGATCAGCCAACATTAGCACCGTTTTAAGGGAAAACTTCCTCCCACAGTACACAAACAAGTCCTCGAGACTCGGACCTAGCAAATCAATTACCAATACATTATCTTCGCCGTCTACTCCACACCATTTTATATTCGCAACACCACCTGATTAACACAATTTCCAATAATTAAAAAATAATGTAAATTAAACAAAAAAATAACAAGTGTTCTCATCCAAAAAGGAAAAGAAAAGAAAATCACTAATTTCTGGGAGAGAAAAAAAAAACTTACTTCCACCACAAAGAATCTTATACAGTTTGGCTTCGTAAAGTAGCTGCGGATGCTTTGCACTCCTATTTTCCTACAAATTAATAAAAATTAAAGCTTAATAAAAAATATTATTTACCAAAATTAAATGAAAAGAAACAAAGACTTACAATTTTGACAGCAACGATTTCACCAGATTGAATGTGAGTAGCTGTTAGAAAGTAACAAAAGAGAAATTAAGAAAATCAATCGTGGAGGAGTAAGCCGTGTGAGAGAGATAAAGAAAAGGAAGTACCGAGAAAGATTTCGCCAAAAGATCCGCTTCCAATTTTGCGACCCAATTTGTACTTCTCTCCTATAATTCTCTCCATTTTCATGCATTCAATCTATAATTTTCTCTATTTATCGGACGAAAGAGAAAGCAAGCACAGAGAAAGAAGGTCCCGATGACGACGAGGAAGAGGAGTTGCAGACTTGCAGCCCGTTGTTTTCTTTAGGGATAATTAAAAAACTATCAAAAATAAACTGATATTTAATATCAAAATTATATAAATTACAGGATGAAAAACAAAGAAAATAGAAAGAAAGGTTTATTTCTGACTGCAAATTAAATCCATTCACCATGTATAATCTACGAAACCTATATTTTCTTTAATTACTCTTCCTTTTTCTTCCCTTTCTTTTTAATTTTTCTAGGTCAGTTAAAGATGGATATTTTCATTCCTCAATACGACAAGTTTATGACATGAAAATGTGGTTGTAATTTTTAAAATATTTTTTGTTTATAAAAATATTATGATAATGTTTTTTAATTTTTAATAAATTATTTTTAATGTTAATATATTAAAATAATTTAAATACATTAAAAAATAATTTAAAATAAAAACTAAAAAAAATAAGCTTTAATCATATTGATGTTGAACTTACTTCCCATTATCTTTACAACAAAGTCATAGGATTTCCCCTTTGTTGTCCTACGTTGTTAAAGATTGTGATTTGTATGAAACCATTTTTCACTTGAAGAATGATTTCATGGTTTTGTGCTTCCATTGAAAAAACTTAGCACTAGCAATTATGAGTACTCTTCTTACAAGAAGGCCGGTTAGTCATTGCTAAATTATTTGGAGGTGAATAATTATTATTATTTTAATTATACAATGAAATAACTAAAATATTATTAAAATAAAATTAGTATTAAAAAAGACCTTTTAATTTTCACAATAGTTTTTTTTTTGTGATTATCACGTTAAATAAAGAACAATTTTGTATTTCACTAAATATATAAGAAAAAAAGTTAGTAAAATAACCAAAACATCCTTATAAGATAAATAAAAAGGCCTCATAGGGATTTCTACTCTTTTTGCAATGGTTTTTCTTTGTTATTATGCGATAATAGAGGGTAATTTGGTCCTTTAACAAAGAAATAAAATAATAAAAAAAAATACAAAGTTAATGATTTATGCATAAATCATTAACAAAGTCCAAAATTACTCTAGTACCATATTATTGGAAGCACCAATGTGTCCATTTCCATGTGTAGTGGTAGTCTAATTTGTCTCTAATTGTTTGTTATGCTAACTCGAATCGACAAAAAATATATTTATGTTGTTTGTTTACCGTATTTTGGCACTTACACATTATGTTTTTTGAAGAAAAAGAAAAGAAATAGTCTGGCCTGGAAGAAAAGTGCGACTACCAAGGCTAGTATTTTTTTTATTTTGAGTTCAACAAAAGAAGAAGAATAACAAAAATGTGATACAAAAGAGGAAATCATCCTAATCTAATCCTTAAACTATTCCCACTTAAACGTCAAATGGGTTGCAATTCTTTCAGCTTCTAACATAATTTTTGTGTTTTATTTATTATAGAGAGACAAAATGGATGTGAGATTGATGAACTTCTATGTTTAAAATTGATAAATTCTTTTATCTTGCATTAACCAATTTATTTTGGTGTAAAAAGATGGGTGAAAAGGGAGGAGAAGAGGATTAGGGTGATGGGTACGTTTTTTTTTTTCCTCTAAAAATTTGATGATAAAATTGAAATATTTAATATAATTTTTTTATTCATTAGTTAAAATATAATGACAATCCTGTGAATATTTATTGATTTCTTTACATCTCAGATGAAGATCTAAAGAGTAATTAACTTGTAAATTTTATAATTTAAAGTTAATTTAAAGATAATAATTTTTAAATTTGAGAAATATGGAATCCAAAACGTCACTCAAATTAAACTGAAAAAGACTTTAAATTAATCAAACTCATTTGATCGGCCAAGTCTTCCTAAAAAGCATTCTTCCAACTCATTTGATCGGCCAATTTTTTTGTTAACGTCAGAAAGGAATTCTTCCAACCCCTTGGGTATAAAATAAGTAGTATGAAGACAAAAGGTTTGTTTATTATTTCAAATCAAATGTCATCACAATGTGGATTTTTCAAATCCAGTAACATTGGGGGGAAATATTTTTGAAAACTCAGTTGAAAAGATTTGTGCAACATTAGATATACAAACAGTAACAGGTGTGTTGGTGTTCACTTTTTACTTTTTCTGAGGCTGTTTTTTCAGAAAATCACTTCTTTGCTCAGATCTTTTGATGGAAAGACGGTGATCTTCACTCGGGTAATCCTAAAGTTGTTTGACAAATAATTTTCTACCTGAAGGGAGGGTTGGGTGTAAAAAATCTAGAGGTGTGGAATCGGGTAACCATGATTAGACATTTATGAAATATATCTTGGCTATGTAAATCAATTTGTATGTGCTTTCATACAAAACTTGTTCAACCTTAAGATATAAGGTCAAAAGAAGGTGTATGTTGAGGCTTTGATAAACTAGTCTTCTATTATTGAAGATATTTCAATATTTATCTCATATTATTTTGAGCCTTAAATAAAAAAATAAAAAAAGCAATTGCATTCCAAGACATGATAATTATGATGGAGTGTCTTTGACTAAGAATCTATTAATGGTTTTCCATCTCAAATGACTATTATTAAATAATGTAATTTCAAAAAGATATTTAACAGATATTGAATTCAGACAATCATATAATTATATGATATTTAATTGTGATGAATTAAGACATTTTGCTCAATAAATTAATTTTATAGTCTCGAGTAATTTTCTTGTATATTCTTATATAGGATATAAGAATATAACTTGTATCTAGACACCAACACTATTGAATTTAAAAATACACCCAACTAATAAAAATTCATGAACGAGAAGTATGGATAATGTCAGGAAGTCAGTTGAACCTTGATAAGTTGTTTTCAATCATTTAAAGAACTAAAAAAAGAATTATAACCCAGACAAGCACAAAAAGTTGTAGTAGTAATCTGAAAATTATTAAGCAAAAACATAATTTAAAACTTAGTTTTGATATGTGTTTGTAACCGAAGCTAAACACTAGAATACCCAAAAATATGAACTTGTATAAAACTCATTTACAATCAAACCAAAATCACTAAGTATTTAAGACAATTGATGCTTATTAACCCTAAAACATAAAATACAAATTTGAAATAAAAACTTTAAGTTGTTGCCACACATAAATAAGATAAAAGATGTCTGGTATGATCTTCAATGTTGCTGATTTTTAGGTTTCATTCCTAGACTAAAAAAATCTGATTTAAATTGATTTTACAATTAAATTAATAATATGTAGATCCTATTTCTTTCTAATGTACTAAGATATTTATAATTGATTTTACAATTAAATTAATAATATGAAATGTTCTTTTTCAAAAAAAAATAGGTGTGTAATGTCAAATTGTCTGATTTAAATATATATTAAAAAATACTGAAATATCGATGCCAACAAATATAAGAATTTTGTCGGTGTGAATTTTGTTTTTGATATCGCCAATGAATTCACCCAAACAACTCTACTGGGAAATCCCCAATGAGAACCTCATAATTGTCGTCAAGTTTTCATTAAAAAAATCCATCCATGATAATTTATAAGGTGTTTGATATTGTATTCTAAAAATATATTTTAAGAAAATTATTTTTATTTTAAATTAATAATCTCGTATTATTCCACAGTGATAATCAATTTTGTGGTTCTGAGACGAGCTTTCCGTCTGTACCTGGCCATCATTATCATTTTTAAAGTTCGACAGAGTTTTTTTCTGTACGATGAGGATGCTGCGATAAGTTTCATTTTCAACACATTTTTACTCTCTCCCCCAAGAACAGAAGAGTGGATGGATTGCCCATCGGATCATGGACAGATGATCAAAGAACCACTCTTGAGTAACCCGAAGGGTGGCATCAAAGTCTTACCATTCATCCTAGGTACTATCCATGTAGAACACTGTCAAATTTGTCTAACCTTATGATCATTCTTTTCTCGAAATAAATTTTCTATTTTCTGACAGCAAATGAAGCGTTCGAGCGTCTGGCAAATTATGGGCTATTTCCAAACCTGATACTGTATTTGACAAGAGAGTATAGGATTGATGCTGCAGAAGGGGCACTTATACTGTTCCTTTTGTCTTCTGCCACCAATTTCACCCCAATTCTTGGAGCTTTTCTTGCTGATTCTTATGTGGGTCGGTATCAGATGATTGGTTTTGGATGTATGGCAAGCCTTCTGGTAATTTTTCTTCTCACCACCTTCATTTTCCACTGTTTTCTTCTTCTTCTTCTTCTTCTTCTTTCTGATTCTTTCTAAAGTCTATTATGTATCCTTTCTCTTCCTCCTTATTTTAAGTTGTACTATAATGTAGGACCATGTCTTCTATGTTAGCTATGTTGTGTCATCTATCCTCCATCTCTTCATCTGTCGGTTTGTTTTTTTCTATCCATCCACATAACCGGAATTAGAGCGTCCGTCGGTTTGCGCCCGTCGTATTGTTGTTAACAAGAGACTACAATTTGAGTTTAACAAGGATGAGAATTAGAGCATTTTCTGCAGCTTACTGACTTACAAAAATTAAGGTTGTAAGGCTCTCATGAGCCCTGTAGAGTATTGAATTAAAATCATAACAAGGAATCACTTTAATTTTCATGGCGCAGGGGATGGTTCTGCTGTGGCTAACAACTTTTCCTGAAGCAAGACCGCCTCCTTGTGTCCAATTTAGCGACAACTGCAAATCTGCAACTACACCGCAGCTTTTGCTTTTATACACAGCTTTTTGCTTCGTAGCCATTGGAGCTGGTGGCATAAGATCGTCTTCCTTAGCCTTTGGTGCTGATCAACTGGGCACGAGAAACAGCCTTAAACATGCTAGAATACGAGAGAGCTTCTTCAGCTGGTACTATGGCATAGTCTCGGCTTCAGTGTTTGTTGGGATGACTTTAATTGTATACATTCAAGATAACATGGGGTGGATGGTGGGTTTTGGAGTTCCCGTGGTGCTCATGATCATGTCATCTCTTTCATTCTTCGTGGCTTCTCCCTCTTATGTCAACTCAAAACCTAAAGCAAGCTGGATCACTGGGTTGGCTCGAGTTGTTGTGTGTGCTATTAGAAATAGAAGAATCAAATTATCATCCCAAGCCACTGATCATAAGGTGGATTATCATACAAAGGGATCAGTGCTTCTTGTGCCAAGTGAAAAACTGAGGTTTGTGTCCTGAATTTATAGAGCTGCAAGTTTTGCCTGCATAAAATACGAACTATGCCTCTGAGTTCATCATTTACCTTATTAGTACGTGTAAAAGAAAGAAGTGTTAAGCTTTAGGTGAGATAGTTCTTTAATATGGTATCATAGTCTTGTTGATTTAGCGGTTATGAGTTCGAATCTCACCACCTCTATTTTATTTGATAAAAAATCAAGTAAAAAACAGTGTGAGTCCGTGCAAGTTTCAAGCTCAAAGGGGTTCTTAACAAGGAGGATCGGCAACCTTTTGAATGAAAAATGTTGAAAATCTTGTTTTTAAATTGCTCTCTCCTTTTTCTGGCACTTCATTAAGGCTAAGAGATGAGATAATTAGCATGCGAATACTCCCGTAGTTTAAATCATAATCTGTTTCAATGAGTTTTACTGTTGGTCCTAAGAACTTCCCTTTTGCCTTCCCTGTAATAGGTTCTTAAATAAAGCTTGCATTATTAGAAATCCTCAAGAAGACATGGCCCCGGATGAAAAAGCTTCAGAGTCATGGAGTCTGTGTACAGTAGATCAAGTAGAGGATCTAAAAGCACTAATCAAGGTAATCCCAATATGGTCAGCCGGAATGTTGAAGTCTGTGAATGTAAGCCAAAGCTCTTTTCTAGTACTCCAGGCATCCACCATGGAACGACACATCACTTCAAAATTCGAAGTTCCTGCTGCCAGCTTCCCCTCAATTTCAGTTCTCGTCATCACCACCTGGGTTGTTCTCTATGATCGTATAATTATCCCGCTAGCATCGAAAGCCAGAGGAAAAATCGTTTGCCTCAACTTGAAACAAAGAATGGGCATCGGCATTCTATTATCGACGATCTCCATGGCAGCACTGGCGATTGCTGAGAGTTCTCGGCGGAAAACTGCAATCAAGGAAGGATTTTCAGACGATCCTGATGCTCAATTGAACATTTCAGCAATGTGGTTATTACCGCATTTTATCCTGAGTGGATTAGCTGAGGCTTTCAATGCGATAGCACAGAACGAGTTCTTCTACGCTGAGCTGCCGAAAACCATGTCCAGTGTAGCCTCTACGCTTCAAGGGTTAGGATTATCCGCCGCAAGCTTGGTATCCAGTTTTATAGTTAGCGCTGTTCGAGATTTCACGGGAGGAGAAGCTCAGGAGAGCTGGGTTTCAAGCAACCTCAACAAAGGGCATTATGATTACTATTACTGGCTTCTCACAATTTTGAGCCTGGTTAACTTCGTATATTATCTTGTTTGTAGCCAGTTTTATGGTCCTTGCAGGGAGGAAGAAGAAGAAGAAGAAGGGCCTGACAGATGACTCATTTTGGTTACAGTTCATGATCTCTTAATCATAGCATGCATTATATATATATATATAGATATATAGATAGATAGATATAGATATATATAGACTCATTCCTGGATGCAATATGTATAATATCATGGAGGAGGAGGAGATCTTATCATAAGATCGAACCAGAGATAGATTTTCTTCTCAGTTAACTTCTTATCATTTGACCATTGCCAGTTTATAGCTGCTACCTTGTTTGTAATATGTATAATATTTAATATCTATTTTAATAAATATATGACGGCAACATTATAACATCAAGATCATATGTTATTATGTTTACATGTACTATTTCTTTTTCGAAAGATAGTTTTTTTTTAAGAAGTGAAATTTTCAAATAGTTATTATAAGGTATTTGGACTTTCATACATTAATTATTTATGATATTCCTCGAAAAAACATAATGATTTGAATTAAAGAGGAAAAAAGTATCTTCTTGATCAAGATTCTATTTTCTTACTCGTGTATTTCTTTATTTTTTTGACAACAATATTTTTATTTACTTATGATCCAACCACACATGTTCATGTCTTTCTTTGTTTGAAAACTGGTATTTAATTTTTTGGTGTTTGATTTGCTTAGACTTGATTTCTTTTGAGTTATGTTTTTGTCAAGTTTAATATGTTTGGCTTATGGTTTGTTTCTCTAGTTGTCTTTTGAGTTTACCTTTGTCGAGTCAGCTCATTTGGGTCAATCAACTAAGTCGAGAAGTCGAGTTGACTCGAGATCAAGGGTTTGTTTGAAGAGAAATGTAGTAATTTCATTTTGCTTTTAAAATGTTAAAAGATGAAAATAACCTTGATTCTAGCTTTAAAAGTATTTAAATTACTTTAATATATTTTTAAAATGTTAAAATATATATTTTTCTTTAATTATAAATAAACCCTATTAAAAATTTATATTTCCCAATAACAAATTAATTTATTTTATTTGATAATAACAAAATAATCATTATATATATCAATTCAGATGTGAATTAAAACTAGCCGCAGAAAGTCACGAGATGGGTCCGTGGGATGGAAGACCGTTGTCATCATGTAGTTTTTTTCTACGGGATGGGTCCCATAACGTGGCAAGTCCTTCTCTATAAAACGCCTCAATCACCTCGCTGTCCTTCGCAATGAGAGTGAATACTAATATTATAATAATTCATCAGCTTTTGTATTTATTACGAAGAATTTTTTTCTTATGGTTTTAAGGTTTGAATGGTCTCCTTCAAGATGGCGGCCTCCTGGATGCTGGAAAGAGGAGAGAATCGTTTTCTTGCAGTTAATAGCTGGTTGGGTCGAGAAGAAAGGTTTGCTCTTGGGAACGGCAGTATAGATTGAGCAACCGCTTGCGTGGCATCTTGTTTGCCGTTGATCAGCTCCCTCCTTGAAGATGCCAAGGGTCGTCCAGCCTCCAGATCTTGGAACTCATTGTTATTCTTATATTGTTTCAATTCGATCGAAAATCTCCCAGTCCCCGATTCGTCTTTAAGCTGCAGGGGAACGATTCGCTCTTCCTCCAAGCATCCAAGAGGCCGCAATCATTGCAAGGAAACCATGATACATTTGAAGAAAAAGCCCCATCTTAATCAATACAAAAGCTGACGAATCGTTACGGTATTAGCCATCCCTTGCAAAGGGCAGCGAGGAGGTTGAGGGTTTTACAGAGGAGGACTTGCCAAGCTATCGGATCCATCCCATAGAAAAAAACTGCATGATGGCAACGGTCTCCCATCCCACGGATCCATCTCGTGAGTTTCTTAAGCTTGTTTTAATTCAGATCTGAATTGATTGGTTGATACAATGTTTACCAAATTGGGTCTTTTAATTTTTAAAAGGTAAGTTATTTATTTGCTGAATAAGAAAGGATTTCCAACTGTAAGTAAATAAAAGAAATGAGTTTTGGATGAATTCATCGTTGTCATCCAAAACTCTCGAATGGAGACGGTAGATCAATGCTTGGTTTACAATGCTTAAGGTTAGTATGAATTTAAATTTTGTTTTTATTATGGTAGTTTGTTTAGTTTAGTGAGACACTGAAATTTTCCTTCTCTAAGGGAAAATTTGATTGGAAGGATGTTGCAAGAAAGGTGCGGGAGAATCACGCTGCAATTAGGTAATTTTGACTATCTTTGTAATTTTGGTTTTCAAATACCACAATCTTATTTTTCATTTAATAAAAAATAATTCATTTGCAGCAGCAGAAGAAGCTCAGGAGAGCTGGGTTTATGATTACTATTACTGGCTTCTCACAATTTTGAGCCTGGTTAACTTCATATATTATCTTGTTTGTAGCCAGTCTTATGGTCCTTTCAGGGAAGAAGAAGGGCCTGACAGATGACTGATTCTCAAGAACTCTTAATCATAGCATGCATTATACACACACACGCACTCTCTCATTCGTGGATGCAATAGCTAAATCGTGGAGGAGGAGAGCCCGTCAACATCTTATCATAAGATCGAACCAGAGATATATTTTCTTCGTAGTTAACTTCTTATGATAAGTGTAGAATTGAATATTTGTCGTGATTCATTTTCTTATTCTTAGATTTATCAATTCAGTGTTACTTCAATTACTAGAATTAAAATGATATTTCACAATACAAATATTTTTATAAATCTTGTTAAGTTGATACAGAGAATAAAGATTGAAAAAGAGAGAGAACTATGTTATTTCAATAATGAAAAAAAACTTTTTTTTTTTTTTTTTTTATATTGGTTATGTCTCTATTTATACAAGATGAGGAAACGATTACTTTCTTTACTAACTTCTTTAAATACTTCTTTAAATACTTGGATGAGACTCATTCCTCATGAGTGGACCAAACCCAATAACTAAAAATTGATACTGAGAGAGAGAGAGACCAAAACATTTAGGAAACCATCCATATACCCAAACTACACTAAACCAATAAAACAACTTATCTCAAGTAGGTGGTGTGCTAAGGTGTTAACATCTTTCATAATCATAATCAATCCCTTACCCTTTCAACATCTGAGAAATACCAGAACATTTGGTATTCTTGTAGCAATAATTAAATAACAAGTCTTCAAACTCCTAACACTATCATGTTAACCCCGTGACAAACCTCGTAAAAAGTAAAAAAAAAAAAATCAAAACTTAGTTACTAGTAAATCAAACTTTGAAGAACAAAACCATTTTTAAAAAAAAAAAAAAGAATAGGAAAATCCTAACTTAGAGGATAAAATTAAGAGAAAATTAAATAAAAGATATACTTAAAAAAAAACTAAAGTTAAATTAAGATAATCTTCTAAACTCGTGAACCGAATCATGAGATCAGGAAAATTTCATAGAAGAAAAATACTAAACAAATAATGAAGCAAAAATTCTAATCATTATTATTTTTTTAAAAAATAGTAATAAAAAAAAGATAAAATCTGGTATAAAAATTAAATGAAATAAAATATTGATAGATGATGTTAAAAAAATCATGAAAAGGATAAAAAATTAAAAAAAGTTTTTAAATTATATTTATATTTGTTAAAGTATTAAATTTCTCAAAATTCAAAATGATTATAGCTAAAAAAAAAACTAGATGAAAAATATGAAAAGCTCTTGGATATCATTTTATAATTTTTTTTTCTTTGAAGAGAAATATAGTAATTTCATTTTGCTTTTAAAATGTTAAAAGATGAAAATAACCGCTAGTTTCAAAAGTATTTAAATTATTTTAATATGTTTTTAAAATGTTAAAATATATATTTGCCTTTGATTCGTACCATAATAAAAAATAAACCCTATTAAAAAATTATATTGCCCAATAATAAATAACTTATTTTATAGGATAATAACAAAATCATTATATTCACTTATTATTATTTTTTAGAGATAAATATTAAATATATCAATTCAGATGTGAATTAAAACTAATTTAAGAAAGTCACGAGATGCGTCCGTGGGATGGGAGACCGTTGCCATGCTGTAGTTCTTTTCTACCGAATGGGTCCGATAACTTGGCAAGTCCTTCTCTATAAAAATCCTCAATCACCTCGCTGTCCTTTGCAAAGGATAATTAATAATAATATTATAATAATTCTTCAGTTTTTGTATATATTATGATGAGTTTTTTTCTTATGATTTTAGGGTTTGAGTAATAATGGTCTCCTCCAAGATGGCGGCTTCTTGGTAGCTGGAAAGAGGAGAGAATCGTTTTTTTGCAGCTTATCTCCCAGTCCCCGATCTTGATCTGCTATCTCCTTGAAGATGCCAAGGGTCGTCCAGCCTCCAGATCTTGCAAGCTCATTGTTATTATTATATTGTTTCAGTTCGATTCAATTCGATCGAAAATCTCCCAGTTCCCGATTCCTCGACCAGCTATCTTATTTCATTGGGATAGTCAAGAGAATCTTTAAGCTGCAGGGGAGCGATTCTCTCTTCCTCCAAGCAACCAAGAGGCTGAGGCTTTTACAGAGGAGGACATGCCAAGCTATCGGATCCATCCCATAGAAAAAAACTGCATGATGGCAACGGTCTCCCCTCCCACGGATCCATCTCGTGAGTTTCTTAACCTTGTTTTAATTCAGATCTGAAATGATGCATGTTTGGGGTTTATTTATTGTTTCCAATTCTAATAAGAAGATTAAGAGTTAAGAAAATAAAATTCATCAATTTTTTTTTCTAATTTTTAATTATTATTTCCGTAATTATTACTTCAAAAAATTTATTAAAATTAGAAAAAAAATATTTTTATTTTAAAAATAGAAAATTGATTATATTTTGAATTAATTGGTTGATACAATGTTTACCAAATTGGGTCTTTTAATTTTAAAAGGTAAGTTATTTATTTGCTGAATAAGAAATGATTTCCAACTGTAAGTATATATAAAAAAATGTTCCAAGATATTATTTCCCGGTATGAATTCATCGTTGTCATCCAAAACTCTCGAATGGAGATCGTAGATCAATGCTTAGTTTAAAAGTGTATAATCGATAAGAAAAACTTACTTGTTAGATTTTGTTTTTCTTACTCCTGAATCAATTACTTTAGGACAACTTTGATTACTAGAACCAAAGCAATGTTTCACAACACGAATGTCTTTACAGATCTTAGCAAGCTTAATGTAGAGAATTGAGTGAATGAACTATTTTCTAATTATATGAAAAACTTATCATTTACCATGAGAGGGAAGTCCATATTTATATATAGAGAGTAGTTACTTAGCGGTTACCAATGAGTAACACTCCTAGATAAATAGACCAGGTTCATCTCTCATGGGCGAACCAGGTCAAACCACATCTCTAGATAAATAGATCAGGTTCATCTCTCATGGTGCGAACCAGGTCAAATCCAATAACCAACAACAAGGTTTAAGGTTAGTATGAACTTAAATTTTGTTTTTATTATGGTAATTTGTTTAGTTTAGTGAGATCACTGAAATTTTCCTTCTTTAATTTTTTACTGTAAGGTAATGTTTGATTGGAAGGGATATTGCAAGAAAAGTGTGGGAGAATCAAGCTGCAATTAGGTAATTTCGACTATCGTTGTAATTTTGTTAAAGTAAACTTTGAAGTTTCATATGACCTTAGTTGAGAAAGTGCGTGATGAGATGACCAGATTTTATGATGAGACAATTGGATTTTGTCCATAGACAGTCAAATTGAGTCGAATGTTGATGATGCAACTATATTGGGGTGATTCGTGTGCTCCTCCTTCAATGCTATTTTTGTTATAAATTTATTATATTTGAATTTTGAATGTTCAAAATTTAACATAATTCAAAAAATATTTGTGATGGAATTCAAGACAAAAATTTAATCTTAAAAAAATTTGTAGCCTCTACGATTCAAGGGTTAGGATTATCCGCTGCCAGCTTGGTATCCAGTTTTATAGTTAGCGCTGTTCGAGATTTCACGGCAGGAGAAGCTCAGGAGAGCTGGGTTTCAAGCAACATCAACAAAGGGCGTTATGATTGCTATTACTGGCTTCTCACAATTTTGAGCCTGGTTAACTTCATATATTATTTTATTTTCATTGAATATTAATGATCAAATTCTAAGAAATCTTTTGCATATTAGGTTAGTATGTAATTATTAATAAAATAATTGTTAATGTTACCATAAAACTTTATTGTTGTTGAAAACTATGGCATAAATGTGTATGTTTTAATTGTAATTCTAATAAATTAACTAAAATTAAAAAATAGTAAGAATATAAAAGTTAAGGGCTACTTAAGAAAAAGGTAGGGTCTTATTTTTAAAATATCAAAAACTCAATTTTTAACTTGTTTTAACACCTCAAAAATATAACAGAATTCACTAATGATCCAAGACTACACATGTCCATGTCCTTTGTTTGAAAACTAGTCTTTATTTTTTTAGTGTTTGATTTGTTTAGACTTGATTTCTTTTGAATTGGATTTTTGTCGCTGATGGTTTATTTCTCCTGTTGTCTTTTGCGTTTACCATTGTTGGGTCAACTCATTTGGGTCAATCAACTAAGTCAACAAGTCGAGTTGACTCAAGATCAAGGGTTTGTTTATTGACCTTTAATTTATGTTGAGTTTTTGGACTTACGAGTGTATTTGACAAACATTCTCTTTAACTTTATTTTGACAGTTTTATCTTTACTAAAATTTTAAAAATAAACAAAACTTGTTTTTATGCACTGCATATGACCAAATATAAATTCATGTTTTAATAAAAAATAAACTTGTTTTTTGGGTTCATATTTAAAATATCAACAATTAACGCATAAAAAGTATTAGACTTATTTTAAATATTCATTAATTTTAATTGTGAATATTTTAATTAGTATTCCTTTAATTAATGAGAATTAACGATAAATATCCTAATATGAATACTAGACATGTGAGAAAGTTGGTTTTTAAAACATTAATAATTTATCTGAAAAATTATCATAGTTATCCTAATACTCATCAAATTTAATTGAATATATTTTATCATAACATCCCTTATCCATAACAGGTAAACTCTGGTAGAATATCTGCATTGATTTATCCATATAAGAATTTATTTTGCTACACAAGCACATAATATATTTAAAAAGTCAAATTTATTCATATGAATAAATTCTAAACCAAAACACTTGTTAGGAAACCATTCAAATATCCAAACCACACTAAACCCATAAAACAACTAATCTTAAGTAGGTGCGTTAAGAGTACCAACTCCTTCTCTAACCACAACCAACCCTTTACCCTTCGAACATCTGAGAAAGACTAAAACATACAAGTTTTATAACAACAATTATCAAATAATTAGGTGACGACTCCTCAAAACCCCCAACACCATTGCATCAACCCCGTGACAAACCTCATAAAAAGTATTAAAAAAAAAAAAAATCAATGCTTAGTTACTAGTAAATCAAACATTGAAGAACAAAATGTCTTTTTTCCTTCCAAAAAAGGATAAAAGCCCTAACTCAAATGATTAAATTAAGAAAAGAAATCAATTGAAGGATATAATTTAAGAGAAAGACTAAGTTAAATTGAGTTAATCTTCAAAACTCGTGACCCGAATCATAAGATCAGGAAAATTCCATAAAAGAAAATACAAAACAAATCATGAAGCAAAATTTGTAATCATCAATTTGTTTTTAAAAAATAGTAATAAAAAATAAGGATAAAATATAGTATAAAACTTAAATGAAAAAAAATATTGATAGATTATATTAAAAATTAATATCATCTATAATTTTAATGAAAAGAATAAAAAATTAATTTTTTAATTATATTTATATTTGTTAAAGTACTGAATTCCTCCTAATTCAAAATGATTATAACTAAAAAAACTAGATGAAAAATATGAAAAGCTATTGAATGTCGTTTTATATTTTTTTCTTTGAAGAGAAATGTAGTAATTTCATTTTGCTTTTAAAATGTTAAAAGATGAAAATAACCTTGATTCTAGTTTTAAAAGTATTTAAATTATTTTAATATATTTTTAAAATATATATTTTTCTTTAATTATAAATAAACCCTATTAAAAATTTATATTTCCCAATAACAAATTAACTTATTTTATTTGATAATAACAAAATAATCATTAAATGTATCAATTCAGATGTGAATTAAAACTAGCCTCAGAAAGTCACGAGATGGGTCCGGGGGATGGAAGACCGTTGCCATCATGTAGTTTTTTTCTACGGCATGGGTCCCATAACGTGGCAAGTCCTTCTCCATAAAACGCCTCAATCACCTCGCTGTCCTTCGCAAGAGAGAGTGAATACTAATATTGTAATAATTCATCAGCTTTTGTATTTATTAAGATGAGTTTTTCGCTTATGGTTTTAGGGTTTTAGTAATAATGGTCTCCTCCAAGATGGCGGCCTCCTGGATGCTGGAAAGAGGAGAGAATCGTTTTGTTGCAGTTAATAGCTGGTTGGGTCGAGAAGAAAGGTTTGCTCTTGGGAACGGCAGTATAGATGAAGCAACCGCTTGCGTGGCATCTTGTTTGCCGTTGATCAGCTCCCTCCTTGAAGATGCCAAGGGTCGTCCAGCCTCCAGATCTTGGAAGCTCATTGTTATTATTATATTGTTTCAGTTCGATTCAATTCGATCGAAAATCTCCCAGTCTCCAGATCTTGGAAGCTCATTCTTATTATTCAATTCGATCGAAAATCTCCCAGTCTCCAGATCTTGGAAGCTCATTCTTATTATTCAATTCGATCGAAAATCTCCCAGTCTCCAGATCTTGGAAGCTCATTCTTATTATTCAATTCGATTCAATTCGATCGAAAATCTCCCAGTCCCCGATTCCTCGACCAGCTATCTGATTATTTCATTGGGATGGTCTTCAAGCTGCAGGGGAGCGATTCTCTCTTCCTCCAAGCATCCAAGAGGCCGCCATCATTGGAAGGAAACCATCAACATTTGAAGAAAAAGCCCCATCTTAATCAATACAAAAGCTGACGAATCGTTACGGTATTAGCCATCCCTTGCAAAGGGCAGCGAGGAGGCTGAGGCTTTTACAGAGGAGGACATGCCAAGCTATCGGATCCATCCCATAGAAAAAAACTGCATGATGGCAACGGTCTCCCATCCCACGGATCCATCTCGTGAGTTTCTTAACCTTGTTTTAATTCAGATCTGAATTGATGCATGTTGGGGGTTTAGTTTGCACGATCGTGTTGGTACTCCGTCCATTGTCAAACCAAGTTTTTGTCATTCTGGATACTGAAAGAGGGAGGGATATTTGATAGTTTTTATTGTTTCCAATTCTAATAAGAAGATTAAGAGTTATAAAAATAAAATTCATCAATTTTCTCTTCTAATTTTTAATTATTATTTCCGTAATTATTATTTCCGTAATTATTACTTCATTTTTTTTAAATTAAAATTAGCAAAAAAGATTATTTTTATTTTAAAATTAAAAAAGAAAATTGATTATATTTTAAATTAATTGGTCGATACAATGTTTACCAAATTGGGTCTTTTAATTTTTAAAAGGTAAGTTATTTATTTGCTGAATAAGAAATGATTTCCAACTGTCAAGTAAATAGAATAAATGTTCCAATATATTATTTCCCTGTATGGATGAATTCATCGTTGTCATCCAAAACTCTCGAATGGAGACCGTAGATCAATGCTTGGTTTACAAGGTTTAAGGTTAGTATGAACTTAAATTTTGTTTTTATTATGGTAGTTTGTTTAGTTTAGTGAGACACTTAAATTTTCCTTCTCAAATTTGATTGGAAGGATGTTGCAAGAAAAGTGTGGGAGAATCACGCTGCAATTAGGTAATTTTGACTATCTTTGTAATTTTGTTTTTCAATTACCACAATCTTATTTTTCATTCAATAAAAAATAATTTATTCGCACCATGTAGGTGTTGCATGATTTCTAATGTGAGACTGAAAAAAATCCAAAAAATATGAGAGTTATATTCCAAACTGGAATGACGTGATAGTCTAAAGGGAATTCAAGCTGCCATAAAAATCAGAGGCTGTATGGGTGGATTACATTGAGCAGAAGATGTATGAGAGTTTCTATTCTGATGCGCCTAGAAAACTCTTGGACACAATCCAGCACCTAGAAAACTGTGTTCAGACTTGTGTGGAATAGTGACCGCCAAAATGAGATGCAACTGCAATTCATGGACACAATCCATTCGTGGTATATTGGTTTCCACCATTTTTCTCTCTTAGGTTATTGTTTCACTTAATTTTTTCTTATTTTGTTTTTGTTTTAATGAAACATTTAATAGTCAATTGAAGGAGAAATATAGGGATAATGCTTCGACCCATCTGGCATTCGATCCAATTGTGTGATTGAAGGCAGAGTCGTCTGGTGAACTTGAGAGAAATCAAGTCTACAAACTCTTTAACACTATGGATTGATTGATTTGACCAGGAGAGCCTGGCATATTATGGGCTATTTGACAAAAGAGTGTAGGATTGATGATGCAAAACGGGCACACATATTGTTCCCTTTGTCATCTGCCACAAATTTGACACCAATTCTTCAATCTTATCTTGCTGAAAATTATGTGGCTCCGTATCTGATGACTGGGTTTGGGTGTATGGCTAGCCTTGTTGTGATATCCGCACTTTTTTTTATTTTTCTTTTTTCTTGGGATGTGAGAAATCTTTTCTCCTGTAAAATATATTTTGTGGATCTAAGTGAGTGATTAAAATTTTGTTTGTCTTATACTCTTACAAGAAAAACACGTCTTAACTCGAACTCGAGACTTGCTATGCAGATTGCAAGCTCTTTGCTATCATGAAACGTCCCTTTGAGACTTCTCTATTTTTTTCTTCCTTTTCGAAATTGCAGTTGCTCTATGCAGGGGCTGATAAATTTTTATTTTCATAGATGGAAAATGAAAAAGTCTAAGCAAATTAAAAGCTGTCATCCTTTGTTCGTTGCATCAAATTATTTAGCCCCACCATATTATTATTATTATTATTTTCAACTCCCTACAAGTATTAAATAAGCCATCATATGATGTTTCCATCCATCCACAACCGGAACCGGTCCCCCGTTTTAATCGCTACAGGTAGTTTTATTATTTTAAATAAACAAGAGACTACAATTTGAGTTTAACAAGGATGAGAATTAGAGCATGTTCTGCAGCTTAGTGGCTTAATTTGGCACATGAATTGTAGGAATATCTCTATACTTTTTAAAAATATAGAGAAAACATGAAACGGAGTTGTATAACTCTTGTTATACCTCAAAAACCAATTGTTACTCAAGATTATATAAGACAAACCAACCCGTGTTTGAGCTCTAACCTCAACCCATTATTTACCTCCTCATATGATTTGAAAATCAGCATATTTCAATAGTTAGTTAAATGTCTAAAACATATATTAAATCCCCACGAAGTAAATAATTCTCATAGATACTTAAAACTCTAGTCAACTTGATAAGAATCACACAAAACTCTCTAAATAAAGCAAGAATGACTGAAAATTTGTGCAATATATTTCCTTATCACCATTCATCTAGTATCCTATGGAAAGAAGTAAAGAATCACTTTAAGTGATGATTGTAGTGGGAAAACATGTGTATGAGAATTCAGAGGCTCTAAGTATACAAAAAGTTTAAGGTTCTTATAGAGAATGAAATATGGTTCAACAAGCATGGTATTCAGAAGCAACTAACATTCATAATAAAATATGTATTAAAAAAAAGGAATCATATTATTATGAATATGGTATTAAACATGTTGACTAGTGGTAGATTACCAAAGACTTTAAGGCCTAAAGTATTCAAGTGGAGTGTACATATACTCAATAGAAGCCCAATATTTGTTGTAAAAAATATTACAACTAAAGAGACTTAGAATGGACACAAACCTGCTATCAATTATTTCAAAATTTTTGGTTTCTCAGTCTTTGCTTAATAGGATCAATAATGATAATATGAAATGTATATTGCTTGATGTAAGTGATTCTTATAAAGCTTATAAGTTATAAAACCCAATTACATACAAAGTTATTAGTAGGGACGTGGTATTTGATGAGAAAAAAAAACTTGAGACAGAACAATGATAAGTTAGGGTAACAGAAAAAAAAAAATTGTTTATAATCTTTGGTAAAGAGGGAGAGGGAGATGGTCAAAACGATCACTAAATCACAATTTCATATATCTTTTTAAACTTAGAAACCTTTATAAATTTCAAAGCTAAACAATTATGTGAAAAAAAATCAACATGGATGATGAATTATGCAGTTAAGATGACTTGTATGATAAAGATGCAATTGCTCACTATTCTCTATTTGTAAACAATGATCCTATTATATTTAACAATGCCAAAGAAATAAAATGGTTATAAAAAGATTTAATAAATTGAGAGGAACTAGAAATTAGAGTTAACAAACACTTTTAGAGGATAGAAAGCAATTGGTGTCAAATAGATTTGCAACTTAAAGATGAATGAGAAAGGATCTATGGAGAAGATAAAAACTTGTCTTGTGATAAAAAAATATAAACAATAATTAGAAGTTGATTAAGAAAAGGTGTTTGACCTAGATGTCAGATAAGTCACTAATCATTTGGTTCTTTCTATTGTAGCATAACAGTTTTTCTATTTTTTCAACTAAACATGAAAATAATTTGGCATATAGAGTGGATAAAAGTTAAGGTTCTCAAGACTTAAGGTTACATACCTATGATATAGAGAAATTTAGAGAAAGCTCTTTGATATTTTATAAAATTTAAATAATAGTATGAATCTTCATAAAATAAAACTAGAAAAATATGTTTATACTAGTTCTAGAATTAATCCTTTATAGGAAAGCATTCCAAATAAAACTAAAATTCTTCATATAAAAGGATTCCTGATTAAAAATTACCTAACAAATAGAATCCATCTAAATTTATTATTTTTAACTTGTAAAATACTAAATAGATTCAAAGTTATAATTTAAATGGAAAAAATCCAAATACAACAAGGTAAATAAAGACAATTATGCATAGTTGAATTTGAGCCTTATTTAAGGTGTTCCAGATCATCGATCATCATGAGATTATAAACTAATAAAAAATACAACCTAAAGAATCTCTTATTAGAATTTAGCTTGATCCAATAGTTAGAATAAAACTTATGCTTTATTTCCCAGATCGTATTTTAGACTCTTCTTAAACTCTTCAAAACCTAAAAATCTTAATTAATGAAATAATGCAAGAAATATTATGATGCCAAGAATATGAAACAAGTTTACCCACATCAATTCCCTCTATTTCTAAATATTCAACCTCAAGTTATTTGTCAAGAATTGAACTCTTCTATTCCAATGGAACAAATGCTTTGAAAATAGCACTGTATCCAACATATTTATGATATAATATGCTTTTGCTCTAAAAACATTAAAATTTGATTTACTTTGTGTCCATGCTAAAAATAATAATTTAATGTTATAGTTTCCATTCCTATGAAGTCCAATTGTAGTTCCTTCAAACATTCTTTTACTTCAAACTTGACATCATCATGATGTTTGACTTTTTAATATTTTAACCTTTCTATCCAAATAAACTTCAAGATAATCTTTCATACTATCTTTAGAGTAATTATAAAAAAAATAACAAATTCATCCATGTCTTTATTTGGAAGATATTTATAATCATTATAAGATGCTAATTTAAGAGCTTTCTTGATTTTTTCTTTAGCATTAAAAAATGAAACATCAACAAGTAAAGTACTATTTGCAGCAATATCATTGTTGTTACATTGTGATGTTAAAATTTTCTAGTTTGAAGATACAACATCTCCTCCATAATTCTTTTCCTAGCTATTTTATAAGGTACAACAATCTAAACGCGTGGATTCACGCGCCGTCGCTGATGAACACAAAACCAAAAGGGATCTTTCTATTTCCTCTCTTTCTCTGTCATCGTTGAGGATCAACGCCACTTGTGAAAACAACAAAACACAACAAAAAACAATAATCAATGCTTCAATTGCCTATCCCTTTCCTTTAGATAAAAACTGTTTCGCTTGAAAGAAAAGCAATTAAACATTCAAGGACCAAACCGAACTTTGACTGAAATCCACTTAGGTAACAAAACGACATGTCATCTTGTTACTATTCATCATCTTCTTTCTTATCCATCCACAAGCCAGCTTAGAGGCCTACTTTGTAGGTGCATTTGATGCCTCTATACTTCACTAAATTTGATAAGTCATATATCAAAATGATCACCTAACATTTGCTTACATTATGATATGGTTAGTTGCTGTTAATTGACACCATAGACGCCTTAGATTCGCCCCAAATGTTACAATTTAGGCAACCTTGAGTTGTCAAGTCTAATAGCCCCTATTTTTTGGGTCAACAATTGGTATGCTTTTGTATTCAATCAATGGTTAACATTTTACCCCAGTAAAGACAATGTTACTCTCTTCCACCAAGTATAAATAGAGGTGAAATCCATGGCCCTAGGGGAAGAAATATGAAGCCAACTTTGAAAAAAAACCATTTAAAACCTAGATTTCCCCCTCCAATTTCAGAGCCATTTTAACCCGTTTTATGCACCACCTTTGTCGATGTCATCAACTCCTTTAACCATCCATGTAAACCCCGGGAAATAAATAAATTAAAGAAATGAATTAAAAGAGAAATTAAATAAGTTGAGGGGAGGGTGAAATTGAAATAAATGTAAAGATTATGACTTATAATATAAGAAGAGAACATGTGGGGGTAAAAAGAAGCATTTAAAGGAGATGGGGGCCTAAGTGCAATAAGAGAAATTGAGGAGTATAAATACCCCTCCTTTCCCTCATTTCCAGTAAAGAAGGAGGGGGAGAAAGAAAGGGAGATTTTGATATTTTCTTCCCCAAATAAAAGAAAAATTTCGAAGTGAAAATGAGTTTAAGGGCTACCAAAACATTGAAACATCAAAAACCCAAAGATTTGGAGTATTATTGGAAGGAGAAAGTGGAGGAAAAGGAGTGTTTGGGCTGCCAACAGTAGGAAGAAGAAGAAGAGAGGAGAATATTGTGATTTCACAAGCTATTAGATCTTGAATCTCTCTTGGTAAGGTGTTTCTTATATGCATCTAAAAGATTCTCTACTTTATGGTTAAAGTGCATGACTTTTCTTTAAGAATTTTGGGTTAGGGTTCTTGATTTTTTTTTTGGGGAAATGTGGAATTGTGTGCAATTGATGTATGTGGCATGAAATAGGATGTGAATGTTGTGTATTGAATGGTTGAGCATGGAAAAGAATGAGGAAAGTCTTGTTTTCCCAATGTCAATTTTCGGCCAAATGCATGTGTTGCAGAAATTAACAATTTCACATATTCATGTCTTGACTTTGAGAGAGAATTTGAATGGGAAAACAAAGGAATTAGGGTCGGGTTCCTTCATAGGAGTGGTAGTTCTGGATGTCTACTATCCAAGGAAACTTGTTTCACTAAATTTGGAATTTTATAACTCTAGTTAAGGGTTACCTAACGTGGCTATGCAGGGCAGACTCTGCAGAACAACAGGTCTGTCACATTCGAGATGCATTTCGTAAATTTTGGAAGCAGAACTGGGTTTTATAGCTTTCATAAGAGTTGTAGCTCTATATGTCATCTTTCTAACAAGATAAATTGTGTACAAAATGGAGTTCTACAACTCCAGTTATAGTGAAAAATCTAGGCAGAGGTAGAAATCTAGCCTCTGCTGGCAACTTTGAGAAAAAAAGGGGAAATGAGGTGGGAGGTCATGAAACGATGAAGTAAAATGAAGCCAATTTTAGAACATCTAACAAAGAAAAATGAAAATACCAAATCACGGTAGAGGGTTGACTTTAACTATAGGGTTGGCTGGCATACATGTGTGTGTTCTGTTGGGATTTGTTGACTAGGGTTATGTTACTGTCCACCTGATATTGTTGAGACATGTTATTGTTTCAGGACCTGTTATTGTTTCGACCTGATACTGTTTTAGGACATGTTAGTGTTTGAGGACCAGTTCTCGTTGCCGATTTCTACAATAGCCTCCTCGGCAGAAATGACTTAAATGTTAGTTACAATTTCATGGTATGATGGTGTGAAATGTGGACACTTGAATATGAACATATGAATTCTTGAAATATTTATGGTGACGAATGTGATTCAAAAATACAAATGTACTGATTTAAGATCATTGATGTCATAGGTGGTGTGGTCGGGATTGGACCATCGTCAAGGCAAGAACATCCCACAAGTGGAACAGGTAGGTGACTTGCACCTTCCTTTTTCATACATTGAATAAGGAAATATTTTAACATGAATATTACTCTATTGTGTAAGAACCTATATCAGATTGTTGAAAGCGTAAATATTGACGAACGATTGATTAGCTTCGGCTAATGGCATCTGAATGGATGACCGGGATGAATGATTGATTAGCTTCGGCTAATGGCATCCAAATGGTGAATGATTGATTAGCTTCGGCTAATGGCATCCAAATGGATGACCGGGATGAATGATTGATTAGCTTCGACTAATGGCATCCGAATGGATGACCGGGATGAATGATTGATTATCTTTGGCTAATGGCATCTGAAAAGGATGACCGGGGTGAATGAACGATTAACCTCAATAAATATGCCTTAAGAGGATAGACGGGTTATTAATTATGGTTGTGTTGAGGACGATGTTTAAGATTTTGTAGACCCAGGATGATTGGATCGAGATTGATTTTAAGGGTTCTGTTACTGTTTCCAAACCTGTTACTATTTGGAAATGTTACTGTTTCCAGACCTGTTACTGTTTGATCTGTTACTGTTTGGAACTGTTACTGTTTGATCTGTTACTGTTTGATCTGTTACTGTTAGTGTTTGAGACATGTTATTGTCTCGGGACATGTTACTGTTAAATTGATGCATTTATATGCATTATAAGCTATTTGTACCAAGTACATGAAGAAATTATAAATGCTAAAGCCTCCTGTAACTGCCAGACCGTTTAGCTACCATTATTATTATCATTAAGTAATTACATTTTCTTAGATGTTTTGTATTGCTGTAGGGAAGTCACATCCACGAGATGTCTAAGGAACCCGATACATGGGAACCGACTTTGCAAGGAATCATGTAGATGCATTCTAAATCATAATGTATTTTGTGTGAATCAATGTACTGAACACATAACTTTTATTAGACCCTTTTGTGTAAATTCGTAATGGCTATTAGTAGTATAGGAATGCAACCTCATGTCCATGTATGTATGTTTTTAATATGAATTTCTAATTATGCAACCATAATACTACATGTTTATGTAAGATCCACTTTTAATGAAATGTTGATTGTATGGATGGTATTCTGATGATGTGAGGTAATCAGGTTCGCTGATTTCCGGTACCATATGTGTTAGATATATATATAAAAAAAAAAAAATCCGGGTCGTTACAATCCATATTATTTCCGACAACACCAACAACAATTTTAGCCACCACTCATCTTTGAAAAGTCAAGGAACCCATATATTTTGTCACCCAAAATCACAATCTCAAGGTGGTCATTGCATACAACTTTGCATACAATGGCCAACCCCTTTTTTATTTTACTTCATGGGCTGGTTGGGTACAACCCAAATATTTTAGGTTAAACTCGACCCAACCCAATGTAATAGTATATTATGTAATAATAATGATGCAGACTAGCCCAGAAACAACAACAAGGACCCATTATATTTTCAGGGGCTTGATTCGTGGTTTTGAAGGTTTCAACCAAGTTAGAGTTGCAAGGACTATTGGAGTATCAAGAGAAGACCTTAGTACATCTTATCCATGTGTAGGAGGGGTCCAATATCTTTGGGCCATGAAGTGAAGACAACAAAGGAGACAAAAAAATCGTACTACAACTTGGAAACAACATGGGTGACTCTCTTTTCCTTTTGTTTCTAGGATTAAGGGGCTGGATGAAAGGCTATAAATAAGCCTTGTATCAGCTCTATAATATTTTGCTTCTCTTCTCATGGCAGAACATGGATTTAATATTATGGGTTTTATTTAATTTTGTTAGCTACAACCCAAGAATTGTTTGGGCTTAATTAATACTTTGTTTTTGGTTAGGATCCAAGGCTTGTTTGGATTAAGTCATGGGTTTTCTAGTTGAGAGTTTTGGGTCAATTTTGAGTGGACCTCATTTAAGTCCATACAAGGGGTCTATTAGGGTTAGTTTTTCAAGAACTATTTAAACTCATGTAAGCTGAATTTTGACAACCATTGAAGAATATTACTTCAGAATTTTCAGTTTTATGTGTGAGAGTGATTCTTGCATTCTTTAGTTCTTGAACAAACTGAATCTGACTTATTGAAGATTAACTGGTTTCATGGCGTCATTCTACTCATTCCAATAGTGCTGGTGCCTTGGGGTAGGTTTTCATCGTGTCACACTCCTATTAGACCTATTTCGTCTTTCCGGGACCAGATCTCATTATTGGTTGTGGGTTGCGTGACCACGTGATCACGAGATTCGCATCAGATCTAGTCTCCGAAACAAGGTCATATCATTATGTTATTTTCGTTTTTTTTGTTCCTTAAAGTTTTCTAGTGTTTGCGTCCATCTCCTTGTTCTTCCTGTCTACGTGATCTAAGCAAAAAAAAAAAAGGAGATTATATTTCATCTATTTTACTGTCTCCACATATCAGTATATTAAAAAAACAAAAATAAAAGAAAGAGGGATTAGTTGAAATTTGAAGGATCATTCAATTTTGCTGTAGAATACAAAACTCTGGTGAAACATAGGAAAACCACATTAGTATCAATTGAAAATTTATATTCCATCTACTGGGGGTTAGATTGCATCGTATGTCAAAGTGGGGGTTATTCTGATACTGTTTACTTGAGGTTTTATTTCGAGGTTCATTTTTATCGTAGAAAAACTACCTTAGAAGCAATTGAAACTTAAACTTCCGGTTATTGGCATTGCGATCACACCATATATTAAATTTGAGTTTATTTTCATATCGTATACTAGAGGTTTCAATTAGAGGTTCAATTCTGCTACAAACTGATCACACAAGAGGTTGGGTACCTAGGAGTAAGAGAACGACCTATAAATTGAGTTTTGATGTTTGTTTAGTATCATAATACTAAATATTGAATTTGACATTATTTTGATGTCGTTTGGACTGGGTTTAAATTCTGCTACCGAAAAATTACGTAAGAGGTTAAATTGTGATCAGGTCTCAAAAAGTGATACTTACTGTTTAGTCTTGTCCAATTCTTTGTTTCTATTATATTTGGGTTATCTAGGAGTCAAGTAATTGTTTTCTCTACTATTTTCTTCTGATTTATTTCGTGTCTTCGTATCGTCCACAATTTGTACGAATTTGCATTGCTACTTGCAAAATCGTAATCATAGTTTTGTTTTGCTTGGTTTTCAGTATTTTTATTGCTTCTTGAGTCTAAAAATTATAATTAGAGTGCGTTGCGAAGGCTATTGATTTTGATTTGTTGATTATAGTTCCTAAAGAACCAAAAGAAAGCAAGTTGTGAGGTAAAAGGTGTAATAAGCTTATTAGAGTGAAAAACTTTGATTTTTTATGTGATACACGAGAGGTGTGAGTATATATTTTGTGCTACTAACCAAATTTTGCAGATTCAAAGGATGTCTGAAAACAATAAATCAATGACATAAAACGTTGATGTAGCTTTCCAATTGCAAGCCATAGGCCAACAACTCGAGTTGTTGTTTAGGACATACAAGAATCTGAAAGATGAGGTGATTTTGATAAAGCAACAGAATAGTGGGGCTGATCGCCGAGGAAATATGGTCCGTATGGCCGTACGGAATAACAAATCTAATTTTGAAGAGTATGTTGATGAAAACGCAGATGTGGGTGAAGATGACTATGATTTTGCATCTGTTGGATAAGGAATCAAGTCTGGATCGAACAGTGCTAGGAGAAATGTGAATTTCCGTGGCATGGGGAATTATGAAGATATGGATGAGGACACCATTAAATTGTAAATTCCTAATTTTCAAGGTAAAAATGATCCCGAGGCTTACTTGGAGTGGGAGAAAAAGGTAGATTGGATTTTTGATTGTTATAGTTATTCTGAACAAAAAAAAGTGAAATTGGTGATGATTTAGTTTACGGAGTATGCATTGAATTGGTGGGATCAGATTGTAATCAGTAGGAGGAGGAATGAAGAGCAACCTATTCAAACTTGGGGGAAGATGAAAGTTTTAATGAGGAGATGATTTGTGCCAAACCACTATTATAGAGACCTATAATGAATCTCCAAGGTTTGAATCAAGGCTATAAGACAGTAGATGAATATCACAAAGAAATGGAGATAGCAATGATTCAGGCCAATGTTGTTGAGGATAAAGAAGCCACTATGACTAGATTTCTTAATGGGTTGAATCGGGACATTGCCAATATGGTAGAGCTACAACACTATGTGGAGCTAGAGGACATGGTTCACATGGCTACGAAGGTGGAGAGACAACTTAGGAAGGGACATGTTTGACCAACGTTTAATTCGGGTTCTTCATCATCTTGGAAGACGAATCTAAAGAGAGAGGGTATTGTCCTGCTGAGATCCGTCGTTCCTTCTAAAACTGAATCACCAAAGGCTAAAGTTGATGTCCCTACTGGTGCCACAGGTAAATCTAAAACTCAACCTAAATGTACTCATGATGTTAAATGTTTCAGGTGTCAAGGACACGGACATTATGCTTTAGAGTGTCCAAACAAAAGAATCATGATGATTAGAGGTGATGGTGATACGGAATCTGAAAGTGATAGATCTGATTGTGAAGGCATGCCATCATTGGAGGATAGTGATGTGGATGAGTTAGCATTACCGATTGCAGAGTCCTCGGTTATAAGGCACACACTTCAGGTTCAGGTCAAGAAAGATGAAACTAATCAACAAAGGGAGAACATGTTCCATACTCGCTGTTATGTACAAAGCAAGGTTGTGGTTCCATTCTTGATTGGGAAATATGTTGACGAAGTTTTGTACGATGTGGTACCAATGCAAGCAAGTCACATATTGTTGGGGAGACCATAGCAATATGATAGGAAGACAATTCATGATGGGTTAAAAATAGGTATACCATTATAAAAGATGGTAAAACCATCACTCTTGTACCTCTTACACCCAAACAGGTGTATGATGATCAAATAAAGCTAAAACATGAGCATGAGACAATGGGGAGAGAAAATCAAGGTGAGGATCAAGGGGAGAGAAGACCATCAAATTTGGCCAGAACCCAAACCTCTACAACCTATTTAGACACTCATGCAAACACGAAAAAATATTCGGCCAACACTCCAAACAAATCAGACCATTCGACCACCACTCAAAAACACCCAAATCTAGCCGAGAGTTGAGGTAAGACAAGAGGAGAGAAGAAAGTCAAGAAGAGTGATGAGAATTGTGTTGAAAAACTAAAGAAATAGCCTAATTTTTATCCTAGAGGGGGTGAGATCAGATCTATATATTTCACAAACAAGCTAATGATTTTACTTGTGTACAAAGAGGCTTACTTTAATACTATGATCTTGATCATATGGTGTCTAGTGCTGCTATTTCTTTGTTGCAGGAGTTTGATGATTTGTTCCCCGACATACTCTAAGCGGATTACCACCATTGTGGGGGATAAAGCATCAAATTGATTTCTTACCTGGAGCTTAAATTCCTAATCGATCAGCCTATAGAAGTAATCTAGAGGAGACGACGGAGCTTTAAAGGCAAGTTTATGAGCTAATAGAAAAGAGATATATTGGTGATAGTATGAGCCCGTGTGCTGTACCCGAGCTACTCATGCCTAAGAAGGATGGAACATAGAGGATGTGTGTTGATTGTCGAGCCATCAACAACATAACAATTTTGATTCAAGGTTGAATCCTTTCAAGGAGAGAGGGGATGATGCAGACCAACCCTGAAACACCAACAAGGACCCATTACATGTTTAGGGGCTTGATTCGTGGTTTTGAAGGTTTCAACCAAGTCAGAATTGCAAGGACCATTGGAATATCAAGAAGAGACCCTAGTACATTCTTATTCATGTTCAGGAGGGGTCCAATCTTATTTGGGCCATGAAGTGAGGACAACATAGGAGACAAATGAATCCTACTACAACTTGGAAACAACATGGGTGACTACCTTTTCCTTTTGTTTCTAGGATTAAGGGGCTGGATGGAAGGCTATAAATAAGATTTATGGGCTTTATTTAATTTTGTTATGTACAACCCAATGCTTGTTTGGGCTTAATTAATACTTTGTTTTCAGCTAGGATCGAAGGCTTCTTTGGATTAATTCATGGGCTTTCCAATTTAGGATTTTGGGTCAGTTTTGAGTTCACCTATTTAAGTTCACATTAGGGGTCCATTAGGGTTAGTTTTTCAAAGACTATTTAATCTCATGTTAGCTAAATTTTGGCAGCCATTGATGAATATTAATTATGAACTTTTCAGTTTTATGTGTGAGAGTGATTCTTGTATTTTTTAGTTCTTGAACGAACTGAATCTGAATTATTGAAGATTAACTAGCTTCGTGACGTCATTTTACTCATTCCAATAGTGCTGGTGCCTTGAGGCAGGTTTCCATTGTGTCACACTCCTATCAGACCTATTTCAGCTTTCCGGGATCAAATCTCATTCTTGATTGTGAGTTACGTGACCACGTGATCACAAGGTTCGCATCAGATATACTTTCATGAAGTCCAGCTACTCGGAGAGTAAAATATATATTGATGGTATGCCTCGGGCACCCATATAATTGTTTCACTTTTGCTTGCAAAGAAAACAATATCGCTTTGGAGCTCACTTAGCAGGAATTTTCTTGAAAAGTGAAAAATGAGACTACACTATATTGAAAAATTCAAAGAATGTCTATCAAGCTCTACATGAAGCAATCACCACGCACGTAGCTCCTTCACATAGTCTCGCTAAAATCTAACTGTGTAGGGTAAGCACAAAAACACTAAGGTCCTGAACGCTAACTTAAACTAGAATAATCATCATAAACATCATCATCATCATCAGCCGACCCTTCCCTACCATCTCCAGCAATGCCCCCTTGCCCCCCCTTACAAGGACCATAAGCCTTGCTACAAGCAAGATAATAAATGAAGGTAGCAAAACCCACAGTAGCAAGAAGCTAGTAATAGTAATCATAATGGCCCTTGTTGATGTTGCTTGAAACCCAACTCTCTTGATTCTCTCCACTAATAAACCCACGAACAACACTTACTATAAAACTGGCTACCAAGCTTGCAGCAGAGAGTCCTGTCGCGACGACGATTTTTTACGCACTTCGCGCCCCGCCATCCCTCTCTGGAGAGACAACGGCGCGCGGTGAAAATGGGGTGTTTTATAATCGTAAAATTTACGACTATAAATATTAGGAGTCGCCACCTAGTATTAAGGTTACTAGGAACCTAATGGTCTGCGAGAGTCTAGGTAAGGGGACTTGTTGTGCAAGGGGAAGACGCATCCCCCCAGTGCACCCTACCTAAGGTAAGCTGCATTGTTGTTTGATTGTTTTTCTAAGTTAAAAATTTTGCACTGCATTTTCAAATTTTTTTTTTTTGTCTGCGGGTGTACTTTACAATGTAATTTTACACCGCAGTTACAAACCTTTCTTTTATCTACGGATGTACTTTACAATGTAAATTTACACCGTAGTAAAAATCTTTTTTATCTACGGATGTACTTTATAATATAAATTTACACCGTAGTAAAAATCTTTTTTATCTACAGATGTACTTTACAGTATAAATTTACACTGTAGTTTAAAAAACCTTTCTTTTTTTTATCCATGGATGTACTTTACGATATAAATTTACACCCTAATAGATAAAACAAAAATATTTAAAATTATTTTTGATATTTTGGCCAAATTCCAACGGATAATCATAAACCGGTTACGATATCCAATTTTGTTTTAAAACATGAGGAAAATGCAAAAATAATTTTTTTTCTATGAAAAAATATGATGAAAAAAAATCTTGGAATCCGGCCGTATGCAAGAAAACAACACATTTTTTTTAATAAAAATATTTTTTGCAAATTTTATATTTTTATGTATTTTTATTATCATTTTCTTTTTTATTATTTTTTATTTATTGGTGGGCTGGCTGCCAACCCACCTACATGGGGGCTGGGCTGCCAGCCCGCCAACTGTGGCTGGGCTGCCAGCCCGCCCATTGTGGCTGGGCTCGCGGCCCAGCCTACCTGGAACTGGGCTCGCGACCCAATTAATCTGATATTGGGCCTCGACCCGTTTATTCTAAGGAAGGGCTTCGACCCATTTTATTCTATGACTGGGCTTTTCAGTCTAATCGGGCCAGAAGCCCGTCTTCTCTCGGTTTGGGCTTCCAGCTCAATGGGCTGGAAGCCCTGTTTTTTACGCCCGGCCCGAACGGCCCAGCGGGAGTGAATGAATTCACCCCCGCTGCTGCATGCAATGTAGCAGATGAAGACGACGATGAACAGTAAAATGGTCGACCACGACGAGAGGCTTACCTGCTAACACCTACGGGTAGAGGAGGTTGAGGTGGTTCTCCCTGTCGTGGTGGCGTCGGAAATGGTGGCCGGAAAAGACGTCGGAAGATACACGGTTTGGCTTGCTGTCGTCGGGGCTGTCACCGTTTCTTCGCCTGAGCAGCTGCTGAGATGTCTGGCGTCGAGGGGAAGATTTCTGTGGTGATAGGGGTGAAGTTGGGTGGCCTGAGCTGGTGGCCGGAGTGTTGACCGAGAAGGAGAGAGAGACCGATGCCTCTAGTTTTAGAGAGAGAAGCCGAGACCGAGAGAGAGAGAAAGCTGCACAGAGATTTTTCCTCCCGTTTTTCTCCTCCATTGTCACCTTTTTTCTCCCTCTTTTTTTTTCCAGTTTTTCACCCCTTTGCATGCATTTCAAGCATGAATTTATAGGTGTGAAAGGGAACCCTTCGGCTGCCCATGGCGTGCAGCCGAAGGGTGGCCGCCTGCCTTGCCCAGTGGCAGCGGTGGGCGTGCCTGACACTGTTCAGGCGACTGAACAGTGCAGGCACGCCTGCAAGACAATGATTTGACCAAGATGCAATTTGGTCCTTTGATTTTTAATTGGTTCAATCGCACCCTCGATTGGTTTTAAACTTTTAATTTTGTGCAATTATACCCCGGTGAAAAATTCAATGTTAGCCTTAAAGTTGCGCGCCTTTTTTATTTCGGTCCCTGACTTCCAATTTATGCTATTTGACCCTCAATTGACCATTAAACTCTCAATTGTTTCCAATTGGACCCCTGATTTTGCATAATTGGCTTGGAAAAATTCAAATTAGTCTCCGAAAATTCCCAACTTCTCAATTGAACCCGAATTAAACTCAAGAATTTGATTTTTCACTGATTGAGCCCTTAATAAAATTAATTTGACCAACTTAAAGTATAATTAAGTCCTTGCACTTAATTAAATCCTTTAATTGGACCCTAAATTAATTCCCAAACATAATTATACTTTTAAATTGGCCGACGATTAAATCAAATTGGCCCATAAAAATATAATTATATATCTCGACTTAATTTTTACACAGATTTATCCAAAAGATAAATTATTTTTGCCTTAAATTTGTATTTTCCTCTATTTTTGGGGACAAAAGAGATACAATTGGACTCTTGAAAACAACCAAAATTTGCACATTGATTTTTCTAACAACGCCGACCTTTTTTATTTTATTTTTGTTATTTTTTGGTATATTTTGGGGAGTCACCCAAAAATTGGGTGATGACAAGTCCAATACTAAAAAGATTCGAGGCCACACTAGACATGCTTTTGGGCAGTTCAGTGTAGAAGAACTCATTCTGTCCAACACCATTCATAGCCTCAGAAAATCCAAGTAAGAAATAAAATGGCAATAACCACATTGCAGACATGTGCATGGCCGCGTTAGGATTATCTGAAATCCCTTCCCTGATTGCATTTTCTCGTCGCACCCTCTCTATAATTGCCAGTACTGCCATGGAAGCAGCGGAGACCAGAATCCCAAGTCCTATTTTTTGTTTTAAGCCGAGACATGTTGGTTTTCCCCTGATTTTTGATGCTAGAGGGATGATTACGCGATCATAGAGAGCAATCCATATTGTCGAAGAGAGCACCAGGAATGCATAGAATGATCCAGCAGGAATCTCAAATTTTGAAGTGATATGTCGGTTCATAGTGGATGCCTGGAGTAATAGGAAAGAGTTTTGACAGACGTTTACAGACACCAACATTCCTGTCGACCATATTGGGATTACCTTTATTAGGGCTTTTAGCTCTTCCACTTGATCTACGGTGCAAAGACACCATGGATCTGAAGCTCTCCCATCCGACATCAAGTCTTCTTCAGGATTCGTAATAACACAAGCTTATGAGGGATTTGTTTACACAGAATGTCAATGAAAAATACCACACTTTTTATTGATGAATGATGAGCTATATATATACATGAGCAGTGTCTATTCTTGGCAGTATTGTTTTCCAATTAAATGTACAATCAATATGCAGAATTTGTACAGATAATGAAGTTATTTGCAACGGCTAGAAATGCTAAAAGAGGAAACAAGACTTGAGTAATGCTGTTGACTGTTGCTGCAGATTTGCTTAATGAATCTTAAGCTGATTTTGTGTTGATTTCCTCAATACGCCCCCTCAAGATAGGGCTTCCATCGATAAGGCCAATCTTGGATCGCAAGGTTTCAGTACGTTGTTGTGACAGAGGTTTCGTCAAGAGATCCGCAAGTTGATCCGTAGTGTGAACATGCTGAACTTGAAGAGTGCCTTTTTGTACTAAGTCACGGACAAAATGGAGGTCGATTTGGATGTGCTTCATGCGAGAGTGATCAACCGGATTATAGCTGAGATGAGTTGCACCAAGGTTGTCGCATAACAGGGAAGGTGGAGCCTGAAGGGGGAACCCGAGTTCTGTAAGGATATTAAGCAACCATAGTGTTTCCGAGGCAACATTGGCGAGTGATCTGTATTCAGCTTCGGTGGATGATCGGGCAACAACTCTTTGTTTTTTGGAACTCCAGGAAATAGGATTTTGGCCAAGGAAGCTGATGTAGCCTGAAGTAGAGGTGCGATCATCGACATTGCCAGCCCAGTCCGCATCTGAATATGTTGTAAGATTCCAGGAGGTGGTCTTCTTGATGTGAATGCCGTGGAATATTGTGTGTTTGAGGTACCTGAGCAATTGCTTGACAGCTGTCCAGTGCGAGTATGTTGGCTTATGCATAAATTGAGACAATTTGTTAACAGCAAATGAAATATCAGGGCGAGTAAGAGAAAGATATTGAAGACTCCCAATTACCCGACGAAACTCAGTGCTATCAAAGGCAGCAGTGCCATCAAGTAGTTTTAGGGATGAGCTAGTGCTTAGAGGTGTGGAAACATCCTTAGCACCAACCATGTTTGTTTTAGATAACAGATTTCTAATATATTGATGTTGGGAAAGAAACAAACCTGCTGAGGTGGGGAGAACTTCCACTCCCAAAAAATAATGAAGTGAACCTAAGTCTTTAAAAAAAAATTTAGAGCTTAGCTGCTGGACAATAGAACCTACAAATGTTGAATCATTTCCAGTAATCACAAGGTCATCCACATAAACAAGTAAATAGCAGATAGTATGACCATTACGATAGATAAATAAAGATGAATCTGCTTGGGAAATGAGAAACCCGAGAGTAAGCAGGGCATTCTTGAGAGTAGAATACCAGGCCCTAGGGGCCTGTTTAAGTCCATAAATGGCTTTTCGCAGCCTGCAAACATGGTTTGGTTTAGAAGGATCTTTGAATCCCGGAGGCTGTGTCATGTAGACATCCTCATCAAGTTGTCCATGCAAGAATGCATTTTGGACATCCATTTGCCTTAAGGACCAGCCTTGGATTATAGCTATTGTAAGTATTACCTAAATAGTTGCTGGTTTGACCACAGGGCTAAAGGTCTCAGTGTAATCTAAGCCCGGTCTTTGAAGAAAACCTCGGGCAACTAATCTAGCTTTGAAACAGTCAATTTGGCCATTGGCCTTTCGTTTAACATGAAAGACCCATTTGCAGCTCACAGGTGTGCAATTAACAGGTGGGGGAACTAATTCCCAAGTTCCATGTTTCATGAGAGCAGTAAGCTCATCGGACATGGCTGCACGCCATCGCGGCAAGCTTAGGGCTTGAGTGACACATGTTGGCTCTAAGCCGTGAGGGAGTGGGTGCTTAGTGACAGAATGCATTTGTTTTGGTTTATATATGTTATTCATGGATCTAGTGATCATGGGGTGGGTTCTAAGAGTGGGTGATGAGTGTGTGGCTGATGATGAAGATGAAGAACTATGCTGTGAGGAGGGAGATGGTACTGTTGCTGCGTTGTGTGACTGTGAGTGAGAGTGAGATTGATGACTAGATGTATGATTTTGTGCAGATGAGCATGAATTTGTATGTAATGACTCAGATGAATGTTGCAAATTAGAAGAAATTGAAATAGAAGGAGAGTAGCAGTTACCTGGAGGAGATGAAGGAACGGCGTTAGCAGACGTCGAATTCACTGGTGGAGCTGATGAAGGCAGTGGAACGAAGGTAATTAGGGCTTCATATGGAATTGACGGGTCTGGCAACGAAGGGGGAGATTGAATAGAAATTAGGGATTTTGATTCATCAAATAAAACGTGCCAAGAGATATAAATCTTTTGGGTTTTGGGCTCTAGACATTTGTATGCATTTTGGGTTAGGGAATACCCAACAAAAATACATGGAATGGATTTTGGTTCTAATTTATGGGCTGTGTAGGGCCGAGTGAAGGGGTAGCAAATGGACCCAAAATTTTTTAATTTTAAATAGTTGGGTTTTTGTCCAAAAAGAGCTTCAAATGGTGATATGTTGTGAAGAAGTGGGGTTGGTTGACGATTTATAAGATAAGTGGCGGTATGGAAGGCATAAGGCCAGTATGAAAGTGGTAATTTTGCATCTGTAAGAAGGGTGAGTCCTGTTTCAACTAAGTGGCGATGGCGGCGTTCAGAGACACCGTTTTGTTGAGGTGTATGGGGAGCAGTAGTATAATGACTGATACCATGAGTTGACAAAAATGATTTTAGACTGATAAATTCTCCACCATTGTCGGAGTAAAGACTTTTTATGCTTGTTTGAAAACGTTTTTCAACTAGAGTTTTAAACTGAGGAAAAATTGTTTTGACAGAAGATTTTGTTGGAATGGGATAAAACCATATGTATTTGGTGTAGTGATCTACAAAAATTAGGTAGTATTTAGAACCGTCTAAACCAAAGCAATGAGCTGGTCCCCATACATCAGTATAAATAACATCAAGCGGTGCATGACTTTTACTACTTGTGGGCCGAAATGGAAGTTGATGGGCTTTATTAATTGAGCAAGAAGAACAAAGAGAATTAAATTTTTTTTCTTGTTTTTGAATGGGTAATGAAAAAGAATTGACAAGACTACGGACTATTTTGGATGTTGGATGTCCAAGACGCTTGTGCCAACCGTCAAGTGAAATTCTTTCATGCACATTTGCAGTGAATTTGGAAGTTGCGCCCACTAATGAATTCGGAAACTGATATACACCATCCTCACATGCACCTCTTAGCAAAGTTGCCCTCGAAGCTTGGTCCTTCACAAGAAAATAAGATGGGTGAAGTTCAACAAATACATTATTTTGAGATGTAAAATGATGAACAAAAATTAAATTTTTAGAAATATTAGGTACACAAAGAGTGTCATTAAGAACAAAAGTTCATAAAGGTGACTCTAAGGTCAAAGATCCAACATGTGAGACAGTCAAACCTGTCCTATCACCTATGACAACTTCGTCGGTGCCATCATACTCAGAATGCATTGATAAGTTTGCCAAGTCACCAGTAATATTGTGCGAGGCAGCTGAGTCAAGGAGCCATTTTTGATCTTGCGCAGTGTTTGTATTTGCACAATTTGCCGTCATTGAATTTTGACGGAGTTGTGAGCAAGTCTTAGCACTGTGTCCCATTTGGTCACAAATTGACATTTTGGACTTAACCTTCTCAGAGTGGGCTGAGGATACTGTCTTTGAGTCTTAAATGGGCTAGTGGGCCTGTTGGCAGTGTAAGTGTGCTCGGGCAAGGGGCCTGTTTTGTATGTTGGCCCATTCTGCCTATACATTTGGCGACGGGCAGACCCACTTGAGTTGTAAGTGGGTGGCCGATGGCGATGACTGTAATTCGCCATCGCAAGGAGCTGTTGGGTGGATGAATCCAGATGGCACAAGTAGTTGTCATGCCCAACAAGGATGTCATGCAACTCCTCAAAAGCCAAGGATGTTGGCCGTGCTCTTATGGTGGTGGCGATGTCCCTGAAATCAGAACCCAAACCATTTAGTATGTAGAGAGTGAGATCATCATCGAAGATAGGATGATCGATTAAAGCAATTTCATCTGCAAGGGCCTTCACGACGTGCAGGTAGTCAGGGACAGAGCGATTTTTGCGTTGAATTAAGGTGAGTTCCTCCTTCAATTGCATAGCTCTGGTGCGTGATTTACTAGCATACATATGATGCAGTTTTTTCCAAGCTTCATGGGAAGTCTTGGCAGAGGCGATGAGAGGCGTGATGGTGGATGATGTTGAGGCCAAGATAGCACTTAGGATGAGCTTGTCTTGGCGAACCCAATGGGTTTTGTTGAGTTCAGTAATGGAAGTGCCCACTGGTGAGGGACACTGTGACAATCCTTGAACATAGTCAAGGATATTGTAGCCGATGAGGAGTGCCTCAAATTGTGCTCTCCACTGTGGAAATGTTGATGGCTTTAGTTTCTCATTGATCTGTGTAGTAATGTTCAGTGCGATAAGGGCAATGTCAGGGGAAGACGTGGGTTGGGTGGGTTGAGAAATTGGGTTTGATGCAGATACTTGTTCTGCAATTTGTTCTGTGGGAGAAGACATAGTGTTTGTAGGAAAGGTGGGATCTTTTTACTCGTGAGAGATAGGCTCTTCTGATACCATATGAGGGATTTGTTTACACAGAATGTCAATGAAAAATACCACACTTTTTATTGATGAATGATGAGCTATATATATACATGAGCAGTATCTATTCTTGGCAGTATTGTTTGCCAATTAAATGTACAATCAATATGCAGAATTTGTACAGATAATGAAGTTATTTGCAACGGCTAGAAATGCTAAAAGAGGAAACAAGACTTGAGTAATGCTGTTGACTGTTGCTGCAGATTTGCTTAATGAATCTTAAGCTGATTTTGTGTTGATTTCCTCAATAAAGTTCTGTTTAGAAACCTGAGACAGGGTAAGACAGAGAGAACCCTTTTAGGAACTATCATCCTCTTCATTCGGTAAAACTGATCAAAATAATGAAGTACTTGTTGACAGGCAGGGCAGGTTAATTACCTTATTCTTTCACTTGGCACGACAAGTGCGGATCCCTTCCCATGATGATACAGCTCGTCCAGGTTGTGTGAACATAATTCAATCCTTCTCTTTCTAAAGGAGGCCACGAGAACTCGAGCAAATCCGACGAGCCAGTTGGCCTTGGCCTTGGGCTTGACATAAATGGGAGAAGCCAAGAAGAACGAAAGAGTTGAGAGGATCATGAGAACCACAGGAACTCCGAAACCCACCTTCCAGCCCAAGGCATCTTGAATGTAAACTAAACAAGTCATGGAAATAAACACAGAAGCTGAGGATATAACATAGTACCAACTGAAGAAGCTCTCAAGTATTCCAGCATATTTAAGGCTGTCCCTCTTCCTCAACTGATCAGCACCAAAGGCCAGGGAACATGATCTTATGCCACCAGCTCCGATAGACATGAGGGCTAGACAAAAATATAGAAACAAGAGCTGTGGTGTCGTCGCCTCGTTATTGCATTTGCTACTAAATTGGGCGCAAGAAGGCACCCTTGCTTCAGGAATTATTGTTGTCAACCACAATAGAACCATTCCCTGCACATTTATTTGATTTCAGTTAATATTTTGACGTAATCAAAAGCCAGGATGGGGGGGGGGGGGGGGTACACGAGGAAACTTATTAACTTGTCTTTTATTTACTTTTATATGAAAATCTTCTGTCATTAAAAGAATAATTCGTATTCAATTAATAATTTGACTTTCGTAACTCTAGAAAATAAAACTCATATTATAATATGTTTTCCCAATAAAACTCAGCTACAAGGAGAACCGGTTGGAATCGAGTCGCTAATTCGGTCTTCACTTAAATGGGAGTCAAGTCTATTGCTACCTACTGACAAACAGAATCATGATTCTGTCATAAAAAAATATTAGCTTTAAAACTTTAGAAATTACCAAGTGAAGCGTGCTATATATATAAAAAGCACAAGAATTGACCCCTTTTTTTTTTTTTTTCTTCTGTTTCATTCTTTTGAGATTAGTGACCTGAACTCAGGACCTCAGTACTTTTGTTTGTAAGAGATGGAATCACCATTGAGCCATGCATAGATGATGAGTTGGGCGGAGACATGATTGTCTCGGTGACAAATTAATCAACAGTTGGCCGGAGAGAAATAGAAAGACAAGAGTGATGCATAGAAAGTGAATCTTACCAGAAGGCTGGTAATACATCCAAAGCCGATCATCGGGTAGCGACCCACATATGTATCAGCAAGAAAAGCCCCAATAATTGGCATGAAATTCCCAGCAGCTGAATAAAGGAAGAGTATTTGGGCACCGCTAGCTGCATCCATACCGTACTCTCTAGTCAAATACATTATCATATTTGTTGACAGCCCAAAACTTGCTAGCCTCTCCAGTGCCTCATTCGCTATGATGAAAAATAAGGCTGTTATGCCACCCTTTGGGCTGCTCAAGAGTGGCTCTGTGATCATCTCTCCTGTGGATCTGATTGTGCACTTAATTTGTCGATGGAGGGAAATTAGTGTCTCACTGCTTCTTCAATCCACTTTGTTGTGAGAGATCATCTGGTGCGCAAGGAATACTTATATACACCCACAGATTTGTTGCCTTCAGTGACCTCTAGCTTTTGTTGACTCGATTGCTTCTATCCAGCAAACAGAAATAGAAGCTCACTCACTGGATAATAATTCTTTAGTAAACGTAAGATTATGTCAACTTGCAATTTTTTATTTCACTGTAACCTGCTTCCCGGAAAAACATTCTACGAACAGAATCCTTCCTTGCACGTTTTACTTAGCTGTTGCCCCATTGGAATCAGGACCACGTTGATGGATTAAATTATATATCCAATCAACTTCATGATCTTTAGCTGCTAATTTTCTTACATTTCTAAGAGAAGTACTGCAAAAAAAATTGAAAAACAAATCCTGCTAGCGTTTTATTCTTAGTGTTTGGTGGCTTTTTTTTTCCAACTGTCAAGAAATGAGAGTAGTCATCAATGATCTAATAATAAATTAGTGATGTATCAATGATCTAATAATAATTAGTGATGTATCAATGATCTAATGATAAATTAGTGATGTATCAATGATCTCATAATAAATTAGTGATGTATCAATGATCTAATAATAATTAGTGACGTATCAATGATCTAATGATAAATTAGTGACGTATCAATGATCTAAAACAAATGTGCAGACAATGCATTGTTACCAGTCTAAATTCAAGCCGCCAAAGCGTGGCAAAAAGAAAATAAAATAAAAGTATAAGGTCAAGGTTCAATAGCGGTTAAAATAAAATAATAAAAGATTGAAAAACGGATGAAAAAAGAGCATTTAAAAGAATGAGAATCAAGATTCGATAAAAAAATTAAATGAAATAAAATGTTAGGGAACAAAATTTAAAGAAAAAAAAACAAATAAAAGCAAGTAATAAAATGAGGATTAAATCTCGGAAAACAAAATCAAATAAAATGACAAGGGACAAAATGGACAAAAAAAAACAAGAAAACGCCAAAAAATGAAAGAAAATGATCACCATATTTTATATAAAAACAAACCAAATCAAATGGAAAGTGATGAAAATAAACATTAAATCTAAAAAGGAATATAAAACAAAGAAAGACACTTTGAAAGAAAAAAGGATCATAGTTGATTTTTTTTCTCCATTATTTTCTTTATCAAAATAAAACCATTTTTAGTTTTTAGTTTAATAAAAATCAAGCAATTAGCTAGTGGAAAATCATGTCAATACCTATTGTTTTTTTTATGGCTAATTTTTCTTCTTCAAGCTTCCTTCCTTCAATCCTCACCATTCTGTTCTCCCTTGCACCAGCAGCTCGCCTGTAATCCTCTTTCTTATGCTGAAATCCAAACTCAGACCTGTGTTTTGTAGCTTTCAACTTTGTTATATTAATCCACTAAACTTTCCCTTTTTGATGTCATACCATAAAGGAATCTTGTGCTTTAAAAAGCTTTTATCAGCAATTTTTGTGGTCTCTAAGATCTTTGGTTTCCTTACCATAGAGTTCTCAGGCACCCACTCAGTATTCACGACCTCAAATGCATGGAGGTCTCCATCCCTGCAATCTTCAAATTCAATAAATGAAACTGCCATATTTCTATATTCCTCACGTGTACTATATTCCAGTCACCAAACACAACATGTTGAGTATAGGACAACTTCTGAAGAAAGGGTATACTCTCTTCATGAAGGATTGTTATATTTCAGTCAAAATACAACAATAGGAGAATGTTCGCCTTTGTCAAGATGTCTAAGAATAGGATGTTCCCACTAAACATCTAGCATGATACAACAAAGTGTTTGAGTGCCATCACCTACAGTGAAGAATGGATCTGGCATTTATGTCTTGCACATCTAAATTTTACAAGCCTAAAAAATGCTAAATGCTTGCAAGTAAGCAGATGGTCAAAGGTGAGAGTTGTGTTGTCAGCAAGCACGATAGAGCTTGTTTTGCCAAGGAGGTCAGGTGGAAAGCAAAGAAGCCGTTGTAATTAGTGCACACAGATGTGTGTGGACCGATAAAGTCATTGTCAACTAGACATAATAGGTACTTCCTCACTTTTACTAATGATTCTAGTAGAAAGACATGGATATACTTTTTGAAGAGGAAGTAAAAAGTGCTAAATTGCTTTTTAAAGCAATTATAGAGAAGCAAAGTGGGTACAACATCAGATCTATGAGATCTGATCAAGGTGGAGAATATACATCTAATGATTTCGAAGCCTTTTGTACACAACAAGGCCTCAGACATCGGACAACACCAGCTTATACACCACAGATGGATGGGATACCAGAAAGAAAGAATATAATTATTCTTGATATGGAAAGACGTCTTCTCAAAGCCAAGAAGTTGCCCAAACAATACCAGGCTAAACCCATAACATCTGCAGTATATCTACTGAATTGCTGACCAATAAGAAGTCTGCAAGTTGTCACTCTAGAAGAAGCATGGAGTGGTCACAAACCAAATGTTATTCATCTGCAAGTCTTTGGTTGTGTGGCATATGCAAAGATCCTAGATGCAAGAAGAACAAAACTAGATGATAAAAGCGAGAAATGTATCTTTGTGGGATATTGTGATAGAAGGATGGGATACAAGTTGTATAATCCCATCATAAAGAAGGTGATCATGAGCAGAGATGTTATCTTTGAAGAACATAAAGCATGGGAATGGAAAAAGGACCAGGAAGGAATCAAATGGATCAATACAAATTTTATCCTTGAAGATGAAATAGAATTACCAACACTATTTACAGAACATCCAAGAGTAACAGAAGAGGAGCCACAGTCTCCAATACACAATTTTCCTGTATTCAACAAGAGAAACAATCCAACACCAAGATCATCATCAATATCACCAGTAGCATCCTCATCAGAAGAACTAAGAAGGATGGGAAATCTAGAAGATTTATATGATGCAACTCAGGTAATGGAAGATACAACATTGTTTTGTTTCTTCGTAGATAGTGATCCAAATGGTTTTGATGAGGCTATTAAAGAAGAAAAATTGACCATGACAATCGACGAAGAGATACATGCCATTAAGAAACAAAACAATGTTGTATTTTCGAATGATACTTGGAAGTTAACCAATCTCCCAGAAAGTAAGAAAACAGTTGGTGTGAAATGGGTATACGATAAGGGAATAAACTGCATGCATATTTTAAGTCATTGCTGCTCTTTTTTAGAAAATTGTGTTGGATTTTTAACAAATTATCTAGAGTTTTAGGTATCTTTTAGAATTATTCACTTCTTGAAAATTCAATGTATTTTCAGGTACTGAACTACTGGAATATGCGGAAATTGAGATCATATAAAGAAGCAAACAATGGGATGATCTTAGAATTCAAACACGTGCTGGTATGCCTAGAAAAACCTGAGCACTGATTGGTTTCTGAGGTATAACGGGAGTTATACAACTCCGTTTCAAATGTTATTTACCTTTATGAAAAGAAAGGATACACAGGCCTACAACTCTTATGTAATGAGAAGAACCCTGTTTTGTTGTTTTGAAGTCCAACAATCGAGTCGAAATACAGAGTCCGAATTAGACCACGAGTCCATGCGACCCAGATACTGTCTTGGGTTTTGGTACATATATATAGTTCTAGATTCCTACAAATTGCGAGATCAAGTCCAATGGAAAGATAATTGGATTTTAAACAACATGCTTAGAAATAGAGAAGTCCTAATTCAAACGTTTACTACCCCTAAATTAGCTCGCAATATCAGCAAGGAGAAGAATCCGCGTTTTCCTTTGGAGGAAAAACTCAGCATATATATATATATCTCGTAAGGCAGCAACTAAAGAGGGTCTTTTGGGAGAAGAAAACCCTAAACACATTACAAAAGAGAGGAGGTAGCATTTAGGAGAGGAGGCAAGCAAATCGGAAAGAAAGAAGTCAAGAACAACCACCCCTTCAAGACGTCCAGCTCTCCAATTTTCCAATACTCTTGAGTGATGTTCATCGTATCAAGTTTGTTTCTTTTAAATTTTTCTATGGAGTAGTCTTTTATTCTGGGATTTTTGATATAGCCTAGATATGAATATGTGAACAATTTCTTTGATTGAATTAATCCAATACTTGTTGAGTGTTTCATTCTATGCTTAATGCTTGTGTACGCTTGATCACCGTTTACATGATTTGGGGTTCAATTTGAGACTGCGAAGTGATAATTGTTTCAGCCATTGTTTGAAATACCATAAGAAATCTATAGGATAAATATATCTATGGAACTTGTGTAATCGTTCAAGGTTTTACCATTCTTAATGTATTTTGATGAGTTTTATAATTTTCACCAAGAGGTAGGAAGTTTGGATGTTAAAATAATTCATTGATGATCGAGAGAGATAAGTGATTAAATTAGTAAAACATGATTATCGATAATGAGAAAGTAATTTTGAGAGGATTAATTCAATTGAGGAAATTCACATAAGATTAGTTACGGTGAAATAAAAAATCCTAGGATCCGTTAAACTTGATTTCAACACCATTTATTTTTTTGCTTGTTTGTTTTAGTTTTTCTTAGTTTTGTAAACCTTTATAATTGACTCATCAAATAGATAGGGATTTAATAATTTTGGTACTTATTGATAATTTTTGCAAATCCTCGTGGGACGATACTCTACTCATCACTTTATTACTTGTGGTGGAAGATCTATCAACTTGATGTGAAGTCAGCATTTCTGAATGACTTTCTAGAAGAAGAGATTTATGCTGAACAACTACTTGGCTAAATTGAAAAGGATAATGAAGGCAAAGTATACAAGTTAAAGAAAGGTCTCTATGTTTGGAAGCACGCTATGCGTGCTTGGAATACCAGAATTGACAAGTATTTTCAAGAAAATGGATTTGAAAAATGTCCATATGAACACGCCATATATGTGAAGAAAGAAGACAATGAAAGCACCCTATTTGCTTGCTTATTAGTTGATGAATTGATATTCACCAACAACAGTCCTACCATGTTTACAAGGGTTTTTTTGTGTCTCAAAGCAGTTATGCTAAAGATATGCTTGGAAAGCTGTAGTCCAGTATCAACTCCAGTTGAAAATGGAGTGGAATTGAAGAAAAGTAAAGTAGGAAATGTTGATCCTACTTCAAAAGCTTAGTGGGAAGCTTGAGATACTTGACATGTACAAGATCGGATATACTCTATGGAGTCGGACATTTTAGCGGATATATGGAGACACCGGATTAGATGCACTTGAGTGCAACTAACAGAATTCTCTATTATATCCAAGGAACAATAAGTGAAGGTATATTCTATACATCAAGTAAAAACTTTAAACTTATTGGCTACTCAGGTAGTGATTGGGGTTGAGATTTGGATGACAGGAAAAGTACAACAGGGTTTGTAATTTTTATGGGAGATAAATCTTTCACATGGTAATCCAAGGAGAAATCGATGGTGATGTTATCAAGTTATGAAGCCGAGTATGTTGTTGCTAACTTAGTTGTATGCCACTTAATATGGTTAAGGAATATACTAAAACATTTGGGATTTGCTCAAGAAGATTCGATGGAGATTTATATTGATAATTGATCGGCGATTGCATTAGCAAAGAATCTAGTGTATCATGAAAGAAGTAAACACATCGATACATGTCATCACTTACAATAGTGCTGGTGCCTTGAGGCAGGTTTCCATTGTGTCACACTCCTATTAGACCTATTTCGGCTTTCCGGGATCAGATCTCATTCTTGATTGTGAGTTGCGTGACCACGTGATAACAAGGTTCGCATAAGATATACTTTCATGAAGTCAACCTACTCGAAGAATTAAATGTATATTGATGGTATGCCTCGGGCACCCATATATTTTTTTTCATATTTGCTTACAAATAATATAACATCACATTGGAGGTCACTTAGCAGGAATTTTCTTGAAAAGTGAAAAATGAGACTACACTATATTGAAAAATTCAAAGAATGTCTATCAAGCTCTACATGAAGCAATGACCACGCACGTAGCTCCTTCACATAGTCTCGCTAAAATATAACTGTGCAGGGTAAGCACAAAAACACTAAGGTCCTGAACGCTAACTTAAACTAGAATAATCATCATCAACATCATCATCATCATCAGCCGACCCTTCCCTACCATCTCCAGCAATGCCCCCTTGCCCCCCCTTACAAGGACCATAAGCCTTGCTACAAGCAAGATAATAAATGAAGGTAGCAAAACCCAGAGTAGCAAGAAGCCAGTAATAGTAATCATAATGGCCCTTGTTGATGTTGCTTGAAACCCAACTCTCTTGATTCTCTCCACTAATAAACCCACGAACAACACTTACTATAAAACTGGCTACCAAGCTTGCAGCAGAGAGTCCAATGCTGAAAAGATTCGAGGCCACACTAGACATGCTTTTCGGCAGTTCAGTGTAGAAGAACTCATTCTGTCCAACACCATTCATAGCCTCAGAAAATCCAAGTAAGAAATAAAATGGCAATAACCACATTGCAGACATGTGCATGGCCGCGTCAGGATTATCTGAAATCCCTTCCCTGATTGCAGTTTCTCGTCGCACCCTCTCTATAATTGCCAGTACTGCCATGGAAACAGCGGAGACCAGAATCCCAAGTCCTATTTTTTGTTTTAAGCCGAGACGTGTTGGTTTTCCCCTGATTTTTGATGCTAGAGGGATGATTACGCGATCGTAGAGAGCAATCCATATTGTCGAAGAGAGCAACAGGAATGCATAGAATGATCCAGCAGGAATCTCAAATTTTGAAGTGATATGTCGGTTCATAGTGGATGCCTGGAGTAATAGGAAAGAGTTTTGACAGACGTTTACAGACACCAGCATTCCTGTTGACCATATTGGGATTACCTTTATTAGGGCTTTTAGCTCTTCCACTTGATCTACGGTGCAAAGACACCATGGATCTGAAGCTCTCCCATCCGGCATCAAGTCTTCTTCAGGATTCGTAATAACACAAGCTCTGTTTAGAAACCTGAGACAGGGTAAGACAGAGAGAACCCTTTTAGGAACTATCATCCTCTTCATTCGGTAAAACTGATCAAAATAATGAAGTACTTGTTGACAGGCAGGGCAGGTTAATTACCTTATTCTTTCACTTGGCACGACAAGTGCGGATCCCTTCCCATGATGATACAGCTCGTCCAGGTTGTGTGAACATAATTCAATCCTTCTCTTTCTAAAGGAGGCCACGAGAACTCGAGCAAATCCGACGAGCCAGTTGGCCTTGGCCTTGGGCTTGACATAAATGGGAGAAGCCAAGAAGAACGAAAGAGTTGAGAGGATCATGAGAACCACAGGAACTCCGAAACCCACCTTCCAGCCCAAGGCATCTTGAATGTAAACTAAACAAGTCATGGAAATAAACACAGAAGCTGAGGATATAACATAGTACCAACTGAAGAAGCTCTCAAGTATTCCAGCATATTTAAGGCTGTCCCTCTTCCTCAACTGATCAGCACCAAAGGCCAGGGAACATGATCTTATGCCACCAGCTCCGATAGACATGAGGCCTAGACAAAAATATAGAAACAAGAGCTGTGGTGTCGTCGCCTCGTTATTGCATTGGCTACTAAATTGGGCGCAAGAAGGCACCCTTGCTTCAGGAATTATTGTTGTCAACCACAATAGAACCATTCCCTGCACATTTATTTGATTTCAGTTAATATTTTGACGTAATCAAAAGCCAGGATGGGGGGGTGCACGAGGAAACTTATTAACTTGTTTTTTATTTACTTTTATATGAAAATCTTCTGTCATTAAAAGAATAATTCGTAATCAATTAATAATTTGACTTTCGTAACTGTAGAAAATAAAACTCATATTATAATATGTTTTCCCAATAAAACTCAGCTACAAGGAGAACCGGTTGGAATCGAGTCGCTAATTCGGTCTTCACTTAAATGGGAGTCAAGTCTCTTGCTACCTACTGACAAACAGAATCATGATTCTGTCATAAAAAAATATTAGCCTTAAAACTTTAGAAATTACCAAGTGAAGCGTGCTATATATATAAAAAACACAAGAATTGACCCCTTTTTTTATTTTATTTTCTTCTGTTTCATTCTTTTGAGATCAGTGACCTGAACTCAGGACCTCAGCACTTTTGTTTGTAAGAGATGGAATCACCATTGAGCCATACATAGATGATGAGTTGGGCGGAGACATGATTGTCTCGGTGACAAATTAATCAACAGTTGGCTGGAGAGAAATAGAAAGACAAGAGTGATGCATAGAAAGTGAATCTTACCAGAAGGCTGGTAATACATCCAAAGCCGATCATCGGGTAGCGACCCACATATGTATCAGCAAGAAAAGCCCCAATAATTGGCATGAAATTCCCAGCAGCTGAATAAAGGAAGAGTATTTGGGCACCGCTAGCTGCATCCATACCGTACTCTCTAGTCAAATACATTATCATATTTGTTGACAGCCCAAAACTTGCTAGCCTCTCCAGTGCCTCATTCGCTATGATGAAAAATAAGGCTGTTATGCCACCCTTTGGGCTGCTCAAGAGTGGCTCTGTGATCATCTCTCCTGTGGATCTGATTGTGCACTTAATTTGTCGATGGAGGGAAATTAGTGTCTCACTGCTTCTTCAATCCACTTTGTTGTGAGAGATCATCTGGTGCGCAAGGAATACTTATATACACCCACAGATTTGTTGCCTTCAGTGACCTCTAGCTTTTGTTGACTCGATTGCTTCTATCCAGCAAACAGAAATAGAAGCTCACTCACTGGATAATAATTCTTTAGTAAACGTAAGATTATGTCAACTTGCAATTTTTTATTTCACTGTAACCTGCTTCCCGGAAAAACATTCTACGAACAGAATCCTTCCTTGCACGTTTTACTTAGCTGTTGCCCCATTGGAATCAGGACCACGTTGAAGGATTAAATTATATATCCAATCAACTTCATGATCTTTATCTGCTAATTTTCTTACATTTCTAAGACAAGTACTGCAAAAAAAAATTGAAAACCAAATCCTGCTAGCGTTTTATTCTTAGTGTTTGGTGGCTTTTTTTTTCCAACTGTCAAGAAATGAGAGTAGTCATCAATGATCTAATAATAAATTAGTGATGCATCAATGATCTAATAATAAATTAGTGATAAATTAGTGATGTATCAATGATCTAATAATAAATTAGTGATGTATCAATGATCTAATAATAAGTAGTGGTGTATCAATGATCTAATGATAAATAAGTGATGTATCAATGATCTAATAATAATTAGTGATGAATCAATGATCTAATGATAAATTAGTGATGTATCAATGATCTAATCATAATTAGTGATGTATCAATGATCTAATGATAAATTAGTGATGTATCAATGATCTCAGTGATGTGTCAACAAATGTGCAGACAATGCATTGTTACCAGTCTAAATTCAAGCCGCCAAAGCGTGGCAAAAAGAAAAAAAAATAAAAGTATAAGGTCAAGGTTCAATAGCGGTTAAAATAAAATAATAAAAGATTGAAAAACAGATGAAAAAAGAGCATTTAAAAGAATGAGAATCAAGATTCGATAAAAAATTAAATGAAATAAAATGTTAGGGAACAAAATTTAAAGGAAAAACAAATAAAAGCAATTAATAAAATGAGGAATAAATCTCTGAAAACAAAATCAAATCAAATGACAAGGGACAAAATTGACAAAAAAAAACAAGAAAACGCCCAAAAATGAAAGAAAATGAGCTCCATATATATAAAAACAAAACCAAATTAAATGGAAAGTGAAGAAAAAGACAAGCTAGGTGTTGTCCACTCACCACACCACAACTTGCGGGGGCATGTTAGAATGAAGGGATTAGAGAACAATAACAATTCACCATCCAAGCTGCCACCTGCACAAAACTGAATTGAAGAAACGGAATTGTAACAGACAGGTGGTAGGCACAACAAGAATTGCAGTAACTAATTCTGTTAAGTACTAGTAGCCCGTAGTCACTATCATTGTACACAACAAGAATTGATTCTTGTTACATAACAGACAAATGAGCTACTGCTATAAATGAATCACGAATCCATCATTCACAAGTGTGGAAAATAATAAAGAGAAGAAGTTTACAGGTTTACAGTAATTCTCACTTTCTAAATATCACCATTCTCTTCTCTCTTGCACCAGCAACTCGCCTGTAATCCTCTTTCTTATGCTGAAATCAAAACTCAGACCTGTGTTCTGTAGCTTTCAACTTTGTTATATTAATCCACTGAACTTTCCCTTTTTTTATGTCATACCATACAGGAATCTTGTGCTTTAAAAAGCTTTTATCAGCAATTTTTGTGGTCTCTAAGATCTTTGGTTTCCTTACCATAGAGTTCTCAGGCACCCACTCAGTATTCACGACCTCAAATGCATGGAGGTCTCCATCCCTGCAATCTTCAAATTCAATAAATGAAACTGCCATATCTCTCAACATCGATGTAGTCTCCTCGACCTTAACAGTAACCGGAACACCATTGACAATGTACTTCAAACATTGATTCAGCGAGGAGGTGACCACTCCAGTGGAATGTACCCATGCCTTCCTAACAACATGCTATAGGAAAGGTGGATGTTCATAACTTGAAGGGTTACTAGAAAGACTTGTGGATCCATGGTTAGTTCACCTTTAATGGACCTTATCACTTGCCTTGAGGAGCCATCATATCCTCTAGCTATTATCATACTTAGCTGCATGTGTGAGGGATCTACTGGCATTTCATCTAGCATATGCCTTGGCAACACATTTTGGGTTGAGCCATTATCGATGAGAACTTTACCGATGAAACAATCTTTGCACCGAATCGTGAAATACAGGGGCTTTTATGTCCAGTTCCTTCAGCGTCAAGTTCATCTTTGGTGAAATACAAGTAAATGGAAGGATGGATCCTCCCTACTAGATGCTCCATAGTCTTATGACTAATATCTTGGGGTATGTAGGCCTCATTCAGTACCTTTTGCAAAGCATTGTGATGCAGCTCAGAGCTGAGTATCAATGACATAATAGGGATCTTGGCATTGCCTTCTTCAATTGACCCACTATACAGTAATCAATATTCTTCATCAATTTAAGGAACTTATTTGTTTCTTCCTTGGTCACAAGTTTATTTACTTCCAGCTCTTTATCAAAGTCAATTGCCTCTTTGGCCTTAGGTTTTCTTTGTTTTTCTAATTCCCCAAGCGTGAAACGACAACCACTCCGGGTTAGTCCACTTATATCAGTTTAGAACAAAGGCAAATGACCTTCGACACTTGAGGTGTAACCATAATTGCCAGACATTGTCCTATAGTCTATTTTGTTTGCATATGAGGACTTAGTCGATACGAACATTGAGAGTCCATTAGATGTTGATTGGACCCTACACTTCTCTATATTCTCTACCTCCTCTATCCCTTTAGTGTCCTCTATAGCCTTAATCCTCGGCTCTCCCAAAGTAAGCATTCTTATAACCTTTTGATGAAATTCGATACATTCATCAATGTGATGACCTTTCTTTTAGGGAATGAGAAAAATGTCATTTATTACCATGCCATGTTCAGTCAATTTCTCTAAGTGTCCATATTGTACCAACTTATCGTATGGTCTTCCCATTGTGACTTTTATAGCCTTGCTTTTGTTACCAACCTCCACACCATTCACCCTACTACTACCAGCAGCATGTTTGGGAAGGGGATTCGAATTCACATTAGGCGAATCCTCAACAGTAACCCATCCAATTTTGATCAATTCCAATACCCTCTTCTTAGAAGCTACGCAGGTCTCAATGTTATGACCCACGTTACTAGCATGGTATTCATAAGTCAGCTCGGGGTTGTATCAGCTAGGGAAAGGTAGTTGCATATGTGCTAGTGGTAGAGGAGCTATCTGTCCAATACTTAGCAATTTGGCATATAACTCTTTTAGGATTATTGACAAAGATGCTAACTATTCTTAGTCGAGTGTTGTGGATTCTAGAAGGGGGGCCTATGTTTCTTAGTCTGGCAGATGCATGAACAAATGTATAAGAAAATGCATGATATAAAGCATGATTGTGATAAGATTGCTTTGTATATTGGGTATGAATACACGCTTCTTGTGAACGATTAATAGCCACAACCTCATAGGTTTTCTTGCCGTATTGCTTTGCTAGGAGTACTGCTTTTCGAGTTGTTTGCTTGAAACATATTCACCAAGAGATAAATTTTACATAAAAGATGGGTCAATGTCCTTTTCATTAATGCTTGATAAGTGTTAGAGTATAGAAGAATATTCTAGAATAGTGTAATGTGTATAAATAGAGAAGTGCACACACAACAAATGTATGCAAAACAGAATTCAATACAATACAATTTTAAATTTCAGTTTCCCTCTCTTTTCTCTCTTCTCCCTCTTCCCTTCTCTAAACTACTTCTTTCAATTCTGTAAACTCTCAATCCTAACATGGTATCAGAGCTGCTATTATGCTAACGCATGAATTCATCCAAGCTTTCGCAATGTAATCCTTCAAATGGATCATTCAAAAAAAAAAAAAAAAACACCTGCAGCTGAAGAAGATGAAGATGATCATCCATGCCGCTGCTGCTCCTCATTATGGAGCTGGCAAACCTGCTTCTCCAATAATCTAGATGTTTCTCATTTTCCTTTCGCAGAGCATCTGTTTCTCATTTCACTCTAACTCTCTGCATTGTCTTTGTTTTCAATTTCTTACGCTGAAATTTTCAACAACAAATCTTGCATTTTCTTCAACATCTGTTTCTTCTCCTCTCCAGTCTCAGTAAGACATTTCAAATTCTCAAAGTTCAGTTAAAAAAAAAAAACCTGGATCGGTTTCCTGTTTCAGATTGGTGCCCAGGTTGTTCCCATCATCATGCTCGAAGAAGTCGTTCTCTCTACTGAAAAGGAGAGTAGCTCTTTTGGCAATCTCAAAATCATCAACCATGACAATGAGCAGAAGCAGAAGCAGATTTGTTTGGTTTCTAAGAGGGGAGGCTCTGCACTCGTGACATGGATGCGACAGAGCATCTACCAGTAGTCCATAAGTGAGGCTAGTCCGCCATTGATGAGTTCCATTTCTCAAATAAGCCATATGAGCTGTTGCTCTAAACAGATGTCGCTCCTTCAGATCTGAGTCCATATCCAAAGCAGAGAGACACGATGGCTGCGACAAAGACAGAGCCCAAGGAAGGTTAGATCCCGACGGCAGGTGAATCTTCATTAAGGCTGAGGCGTCGACGGAAAATCGAGAAGAAAATTAGTCAGAGTCTCAAAGATCAAGAGGAAGACGGAGATCATGGACAGCAAGAAGATCACCCTGGTGCTGATGGTTGCCGTGGTTTTTGTAGCCACCACTGCTCACTCCACCCTTGCCGTGCGCCAATTTCCACCACTGCTCACTTCAAACATACTGCTGCAAAGATGGAAGCAACGAGTTGGGTTGTCTCCCCAGTGGAGGCTTCTGCATGTTCCAGCCGACGAATTGCTATGGAAATTGTGGATGCATATATCCAGTCGGGGTCTGCTATGGATCAGGGTTGCGATGGGAGTAGAGGAAGAAGATGATGAGAGACGTGGCTACGGCGTGGCTGAGAGAGGAATTAGTAGAAAACCTAGATTTTGTATGTGCTGATGTCGTTTGTGTTTTGTGTGCTTTGTGTTTTGTGTGCCGTTTTATGTCTCTCATCCTACCGTTTTGATAAAGATGAAAAAAAAAAAAACTTAATCCAAAGAAGAAGAAGAAGAAGAAGAAGAAGAAGAAGAAGAAGAAGAACATGAATTCTTACACAGATTAAGAAATTCATCGGCAAATGAAAAACTTCAGAAAAACTGAAGTAGCCAAATGAAATTCAAACCCATTCTATCACCTCTCTTACCTCCCATTTCTTTTTTTTTTCTCATCCCTCTCTTCTCAAAGTCTTACAGAGACAAATGAAATTCAGGTCAAGAAATAGACCAATGAAATTCCTTCTCTTCTCTCATTTACATACTGTTTGTCAAAAGAATTAAGTACTCTTGTATTTCATTCTCATTGTTGCAATCTCATGCTTGGTTTATCAAAGCATGAGATTGAGGGGGGATGTTAGAGTATAGAAGAATATTCTAGAATAGTGTAATGTGTATAAATAGAGAAGTGCACACACAATAAATGTATGCAAAACAGAATTTAATACAATACAATTTTAAATTTCAGTTTCCCTCTCTTTTCTCTCTTCTCCCTCTTCCCTTCTCTAAACTACTTCTTTCAATTCTGTAAACTCTCAATCCTAACAATAAGTTCATTACATTTTTGAAATATAGAGGAGATACAAAAATATTAATCAATTTCCTCCACCACCTCTTTGGCGAAAGGTAGGAAGTCAAAACTGCGATCCTCAATTTTCTCCAAAAAGAATCTATTTCCTTCATTTAATACGTTTTGCTTTCATTAGCTGTTTCCTCACAGGCTTGCAATATTTTTTATCCAAATTTTAATAAATTAACGATTGCTTTTATCCAGCAAAAAGAAATAGAAGCTCACTCACTGGATAATAATTCTTTAGTAAACGTAAGATTTTGTCAACTTGCAATTTTCTATTTCACTGTAACCTGCTTCCCGGAAAAACATTCTGAGTATTGTCGAATCAGAATCCTTCCTTGCAGGTTTCACTTAGCTGTTGCCCCATTGGAATCAGGACCAATGACTCGATTAAATTATATATTTTTCCAATGTTTTACTTAGCTGTTGCATGCCCCAATGGAATTAGGACCACGTTGATGGATTGAATTATATATCCTCGTTAATCCAATCAACGTCATGATCTTTAGCTAGCACTAGTCCATGTACGAATAGGAATGAGAACTTTCGATGCAAAAGCGCATTTAACTAGATTATTTAAGCACTAGTGCACACTACGAGATGGTAAAGTTTTTCTAACAATATGTCAAGATATTCATACGATAATAACCGAAGTAAATCCAAGTAAATTTATAAACTAACTCACAATCTAGAATAACTTAAATCATTTTCGCTTTGCAACAATTTTTTCTAACATAAATAAACATATTCAAACTCTAGTAACTTGAGTGAGCTCCGGTAAATTTGATTAACCTAGGTTCTAGGATACCTTCAAAATGTCATACGATAAAATTGAAACAAAAAACAAATTAAGAAAAAGTATATAAAAAAGCAATTAACAAAATGAGGACTACATCTAGAGAGATAAAATCAAATAAATTGTCAACGAGAAAAATAGAAAGAAAAGAGAAAAAAAGAAAAGGGTAAAAAAATAAAGAAAATGAGCACCCTGTTTGATATAAAAAAAACTATTAAATTACAGTTGTATATTATAGCCATTTGTTTGTTGTTTTTTCTGAAGTTGTTGTATTTTACTTTAACAAAAAAGCTAGTAATTAAGATAAGGTGTTTTATTGTATGCCTATAAATTCCCTACTGTAAACATAAGGAATGACACTAAATATATTAATCTATTTCCTCCACCCCCTCTTTGGCCAAACATAGGAAGTCAAAACTGCGATTCTCAATTTTCTCCAAAAAGGAATCGGTTTGAACTAGACTTCGGCGATAGGGAATGATGTCTCCTCCTACATTTTGCACATTGATTCTAACAATCCGAGCATGCGCATCAGCTTCATCCATTTGTTCATCCATCTTGGTCATCTTTTCTATGAGCACTATATTGGTTGTGTTCATAGCAGTATTACTGGCGTCGATTTGATCCTTGTGGTTTTCCATTGTTGTTAATTTCTTGTCTAGATACTTCACCTTTTCGCTTTCCTTGTCAAGCTTTATCCTTGGAACTTTTATCTCATTCTTCTTAACTGCTAACTCTGCTTCAACAACCTCTGCAAACCCCGTCAAATCACTCTCCAACTCCATAAATTTCTTGTTCAAACGCTAATACTTCCCAATTCTATCCATCAGCTCAAATTGAACTTGTGTAAATTTCTTTTAGTAATACTTTGTGCTTCCTTGGTACTTGTTAAATTTAATCTTCAATGCTTCAAGTTCAAAACAACTTTGCATCCAATTCAAGCTCGTCACTCCTAGCTCTTTCAGCTTTGTTATTCTCGCATCTCTAGACTGTATTGCTCATGTAGAAAGGCTCTCCTCTTATCCCCTTTCAACACCATTTCTTCCAACATTTCCTTGTCTTTTCTGTTTTTGCTCAACACTGTCTGAAGTTTTTCCACTTGTCTTCTTAACTCCTCTTCATTGTTAACCATTTTCCTTTCAATAGGCTCTTCTATAGTTTAGGGAGATTTGAATCGTATAAAAGGCATGGCTGAAGTAGCTAATTCTCTCCATCTTGCATATCTTTCACTTGTCCTTCTCAAACCTTCTATCTCAACCAAAACCATATGCTTCTAATCTTGTTTGATGATCTTCAAAACTTCTTGTGCAATGGGATCTTCGAACAAACCAAAGAACTTAGCAAACTTAGCAGATGCTTCTAATTTTTGCAAATCCTCGTGGGACGATACTCTACTTATCACTTTATTACTTGTAATGGAAGATCTATCAACTTGATGTGAAGACAACATTTCTGAATGGCTTTCTAGAAGAAGATATTTATGTTGAACAACCACTTGGCTAAAGTATACAAGTTAAAGAAAGCTCTCTATGATTTGAAGCACGCTATGTGTGCTTGGAATACTAGAATTGACAAGTATTTTCAAGAAAATGGATTTGAAAAATGTCCATATGAACACGCCATATATGTGAAGAAAGAAGACAATGAAAGCACCCTATTTGCTTGCTTATTAGTTGATGACTTGATATTCACCAACAACAATCCTACCTTGTTTACAGACTTCAAGAAAAACATGGTACAGGAGTGTGAGATGATAGACATTGGTCTGATGGAATATTTTAGTGGCTTAGAAGTTACTCAGAAAGAATAAGGGATTTTTGTGTCTCAAAGCAATTACGCCAAAGATATTCTTGGAAAGCTCCAGTCCTGTATCAACTCCAGTTGAAAATGGAGTGGAATTGAAGAAAAATAAAGTAGGAAATGTTGATCCTACTTCAAAAGCTTAGTGGGAAGCTTGAGGTACTTGACATGTACAAGATCGGATGTACTCTATGGAGTCGGACATTTTAGCGGATATATGGAGACACCGGATTAGACGCACTTGAGTGCAGCTAACAAAATTCTCTATTATATCCAAGGAACAATAAGTGAAGGTATATTCTATACATCAAGTAAAAACTTTAAACTTATTGGCTACTCAGGTAGTGATTGGGGTTGAGATTTGGATGACAGGAAAAGTACAACAGGGTTTGTATTTTTTATGGGAGATAAATCTTTCACATGGTAATCCAAGAAGAAATCGATGGTGATGTTATCAATTTATGAAGACGAGTATGTTGCTGCTAACTCAGTTGTATGTCACTTAATATGGTTAAGGAATATACTAAAACATTTGGGATTTGCTCAAGAAGATTCGATGGAGATTTATATTGATAATCGATCGGCGATTGCATTAGCAAAGAATCTAGTGTATCATGAAAGAAGTAAACACATCGATACATGTCATCACTTACAATAGTGCTGGTGCCTTGAGGCAGGTTTCCATTGTGTCACACTCCTATCAGACCTATTTCGGCTTTCCGGGATCAGATCTCATTCTTGATTGTGAGTTGCGTGACCACGTGATAACAAGGTTCGCATCAGATATACTTTCATGAAGTCCAGCTACTCGAAGAATTAAATGTATATTGATGGTATGCCTCGGGCACCCATATATTTTTTTTCATATTTGCTTACAAATAAAATAACATCACATTGGAGGTCACTTAGCAGGAATTTCTTGAAAAGTGAAAAATGAGACTACACTATATTGAAAAATTCAAAGAATGTCTATCAATATCTACATGAAGCAATCACCACGCACATAGCTCCTTCACATAGTCTCGCTAAAATCTAACTGTGTAGGGTAAGCACAAAAACACTAAGGTCCTGAACGCTAACTTAAACTAGAATAATCATCATCAACATCACCATCATCATCAGTCCGACCCTTCCCTAACATCGCCAGCAATGCCCCCTTGCCCCCCCTTACAAGGACCATAAGCCTTGCTACAAGCAAGATAATAAATGAAGGTAGCAAAACCCAGAGTAGCAAGAAGCCAGTAATAGTAATCATAATGGCCCTTGTTGATGTTGCTTGAAACCCAACTCTCTTGATTCTCTCCACTAATAAACCCACGAACAACACTTACTATAAAACTGGCTACCAAGCTTGCAGCAGAGAGTCCAATGCTGAAAAGATTCGAGGCCACACTAGACATGCTTTTCGGCAGTTCAGTGTAGAAGAACTCATTCTGTCCAACACCATTCATAGCCTCAGAAAATCCAAGTAAGAAATAAAATGGCAATAACCACATTGCAGACATGTGCATGGCCGCGTCAGGATTATCTGAAATCCCTTCCTTGATTGCAGTTTCTCGTCGCACCCTCTCTATAATTGCCAGTACTGCCATGGAAACAGCGGAGACCAGAATCCCAAGTCCTATTTTTTGTTTTAAGCCGAGACGTGTTGGTTTTCCCCTGATTTTTGATGCTAGAGGGATGATTACGCGATCGTAGAGAGCAATCCATATTGTCGAAGAGAGCAACAGGAATGCATAGAATGATCCAGCAGGAATCTCAAATTTTGAAGTGATATGTCGGTTCATAGTGGATGCCTGGAGTAATAGGAAAGAGTTTTGACAGACGTTTACAGACACCAGCATTCCTGTCGACCATATTGGGATTACCTTTATTAGGGCTTTTAGCTCTTCCACTTGATCTACGGTGCAAAGACACCATGGATCTGAAGCTCTCCCATCCGGCATCAAGTCTTCTTCAGGATTCGTAATAACACAAGCTCTGTTTAGAAACCTGAGACAGGGTAAGACAGAGAGAACCCTTTTAGGAACTATCATCCTCTTCATTCGGTAAAACTGATCAAAATAATGAAGTACTTGTTGACAGGCAGGGCAGGTTAATTACCTTATTCTTTCACTTGGCACGACAAGTGCGGATCCCTTCCCATGATGATACAGCTCGTCCAGGTTGTGTGAACATAATTCAATCCTTCTCTTTCTAAAGGAGGCCACGAGAACTCGAGCAAATCCGACGAGCCAGTTGGCCTTGGCCTTGGGCTTGACATAAATGGGAGAAGCCAAGAAGAACGAAAGAGTTGAGAGGATCATGAGAACCACAGGAACTCCGAAACCCACCTTCCAGCCCAAGGCATCTTGAATGTAAACTAAACAAGTCATGGAAATAAACACAGAAGCTGAGGATATAACATAGTACCAACTGAAGAAGCTCTCAAGTATTCCAGCATATTTAAGGCTGTCCCTCTTCCTCAACTGATCAGCACCAAAGGCCAGGGAACATGATCTTATGCCACCAGCTCCGATAGACATGAGGCCTAGACAAAAATATAGAAACAAGAGCTGTGGTGTCGTCGCCTCGTTATTGCATTGGCTACTAAATTGGGCGCAAGAAGGCACCCTTGCTTCAGGAATTATTGTTGTCAACCACAATAGAACCATTCCCTGCACATTTATTTGATTTCAGTTAATATTTTGACGGAATCAAAAGCCAGGATGGGGGGGTGCACGAGGAAACTTATTAACTTGTTTTTTATTTACTTTTATATGAAAATCTTCTGTCATTAAAAGAATAATTCGTAATCAATTAATAATTTGACTTTCGTAACTGTAGAAAATAAAACTCATATTATAATATGTTTCCCCAATAAAACTCAGCTACAAGGAGAACCGGTTGGAATCGAGTCGCTAATCGGTCTTCACTTAAATGGGAGTCAAGTCTATTGCTACCTACTGACAAACAGAATCATGATTCTGTCATAAAAAAATATTAGCTTTAAAACTTTAGAAATTACCAAGTGAAGCGTGCTATATATATAAAAAGCACAAGAATTGACCCCTTTTTTTTTTTTTTTCTTCTGTTTCATTCTTTTGAGATTAGTGACCTGAACTCAGGACCTCAGTACTTTTGTTTGTGAGAGATGGAATCACCATTGAGCCATACATAGATGATCAGTTGGGCGGAGACATGATTGTCTCGGTGACAAATTAATCAACAGTTGGCCGGAGAGAAATAGAAAGACAAGAGTGATGCATAGAAAGTGAATCTTACCAGAAGGCTGGTAATACATCCAAAGCCGATCATCGGGTAGCGACCCACATATGTATCAGCAAGAAAAGCCCCAATAATTGGCATGAAATTCCCAGCAGCTGAATAAAGGAAGAGTATTTGGGCACCGCTAGCTGCATCCATACCGTACTCTCTAGTCAAATACATTATCATATTTGTTGACAGCCCAAAACTTGCTAGCCTCTCCAGTGCCTCATTCGCTATGATGAAAAATAAGGCTGTTATGCCACCCTTTGGGCTGCTCAAGAGTGGCTCTGTGATCATCTCTCCTGTGGATCTGATTGTGCACTTAATTTGTCGATGGAGGGAAATTAGTGTCTCACTGCTTCTTCAATCCACTTTGTTGTGAGAGATCATCTGGTGCGCAAGGAATACTTATATACACCCACAGATTTGTTGCCTTCAGTGACCTCTAGCTTTTGTTGACTCGATTGCTTCTATCCAGCAAAAACAAATAGAAGCTCACTCACTGGATAATAATTCTTTAGTGAACGTAAGATTATGTCAACTTGCAATTTTTTATTTCACTGTAACCTGCTTCCCGGAAAAACATTCTACGAACAGAATCCTTCCTTGCACGTTTTACTTAGCTGTTGCCCCATTGGAATCAGGACCACGTTGATGGATTAAATTATATATCCAATCAACTTCATGATCTTTAGCTGCTAATTTTCTTACATTTCTAAGATAAGTACTGCAAAAAAAATTGAAAAACAAATCCTGCTAGCGTTTTATTCTTAGTGTTTGGTGGCTTTTTTTTTTCCAACTGTCAAGAAATGAGAGTAGTCATCAATGATCTAATAATTAGTGATGTATCAATGATCTAATAATAAATTAGTGATAAATTAGTGATGTATCAATGATCTAATGATAAATTAATGATGTATCAATGATCTAATAATAAATTAGTGATGTATCAATGATCTAATAATAATTAGTGATGTATCAATGATCTCATAATAAATTAGTGATGTATCAATGATCTAATAATAATTAGTGATGTATCAATGATCTAATGATAAATTAGTGACGTATCAATGATCTAAACCAAATGTGCAGACAATGCATTGTTACCAGTCTAAATTCAAGCCGCCAAAGCGTGGCAAAAAGAAAAAAAAATAAAAGTATAAGGTCAACGTTCAATAGCGGTTAAAATAAAATAATAAAAGATTGAAAAACGAATGAAAAAAGAGCATTTAAAAGAATGAGAATCAAGATTCGATAAAAAAATAAATGAAATAAAATGTTAGGGAACAAAATTTAAAGAAAAAAAACAAATAAAAGCAGTTAATAAAATGAGGATTAAATCTCGGAAAACAAAATCAAATAAAATGACAAGGGACATAATTGACAAAAAAAAACAAGAAAACGCCAAAAAATGAAAGAAAATGAGCACCATATTTTATATAAAAACAAAACCAAATCAAATGGAAAGTGATGAAAATAAAAATTAAATCTAAAAAGGAATATAAAACAAAGAAAGACACTTTGAAAGAAAAAAGGATCATAGTTGATTTTTTTTCTCCATTATTTTCTTTATCAAAATAAAACCATTTTTAGTTTTTAGTTTAATAAAAATCAAGCAATTACCTAGTGGAAAATCATGTCAGTACCTATTGTTTTTTTTTTATGGCTAATTTTTCTTCTTCAAGCTTCCTTCCTTCAATCCTCACCATTCTGTTCTCCCTTGCACCAACAGCTCGCCTGTAATCCTCTTTCTTATGCTGAAATCCAAACTCAGACCTGTGTTTTGTAGCTTTCAACTTTGTTATATTAATCCACTAAACTTTCCCTTTTTTGATGTCATACCATAAAGGAATCTTGTGCTTTAAAAAGCTTTTATCAGCAATTTTTGTGGTCTCTAAGATCTTTGGTTTCCTTACCATAGAGTTCTCAGATACCCACTCAGTATTCACGACCGCAAATGCATGGAGGTCTCCATCCCTGCAATCTTCAAATTCATTAAATGAAACTGCCATATTTCTATATTCCTCACGTGTACTATATTCCAGTCATCAAACACAACATGTTGAGTATAGGACAACTTCTGAAGAAAGGGTATACTCTCTTCATGAAGGATTGTTATATTTCAGGCAAACACAACAATAGGAGAATGTTCGCCTTTGTCAAGATGTCTAAGAATAGGATGTTCCCACTAAACATCTAGCATGATACAACAAAGTGTTTGAGTGCCATCACCTACAGTGAAGAATGGATCTGGCATTTATGTCTTGCACATCTAAATTTTACAAGCCTAAAAAATGCTTGCAAGTAAGCAGATGGTCAAAGGTGAGAGTTGTGTTGTCAGCAAGCACGATAGAGCTTGTTTTGCCAAGGAGGTCAGGTGGAAAGCAAAGAAGCCGTTGTAATTAGTGCACACAGATGTGTGTGGACCGATAAAGTCATTGTCAACTAGACATAATAGGTACTTCCTCACTTTTACTGATGATTCTAGTAGAAAGACATGGATATACTTTTTGAAGAGGAAGTAAAAAGTGCTAAATTGCTTTTTAAAGCAATTATAGAGAAGCAAAGTGGGTACAACATCAGATCTATGAGATCTGATCAAGGTGGAGAATATACATCTAATGATTTCGAAGCCTTTTGTACACAACAAGCCCTCAGACATCGGACAACACCAGCTTATACACCACAGATGGATGGGATAGCAGAAAGAAAGAATATAATTATTCTTGATATGGAAAGATGTCTTCTCGAAGCCAAGAAGTTGCCCAAACAATACCAGGCTAAACCCATAACATCTGCAGTATATCTACTGAATTGCTAACCAACAAGAAGTCTGCAAGTTGTCACTCTAGAAGAAGCATGGAGTGGTCATAAACCAAATGTTACTCATCTTCAAGTCTTTGGTTGTGTAGCATATGCAAAGATCCTAGATGCAAGAAGAACAAAACTAGATGATAAAAGCGAGAAATGTATATTTGTGGGATATTGTGATAGAAGGATGGGATACAAGCTGTATAACATCTAGCACCAGTGCCCTTGATTAGACTTCCTTCCGTCAGCCACCATCAACTTCGCTAGCAATTATCATTATCCCTAGAAACAACAGCCATCATTTGTGCAGAGCCTAGCATCGCTGTCTCCAGTTGGCAGCTGTCAAGTCCCCACCATGCATCCTCTTCACTTTGCGTAGTCATTGTGCTGCCTTTGTGTTTACTGTTCAAGTGAATTATAATTCACTTGAACAGTAATTAAGAAGGCATGTGCGAGGCAACTCAGGCAAGTCTCTTGTTTGCCTAGCCAGGTCATTGGTTTTGGCAAGTGACCCAGCTCTCTCTCTCTCTCTTTTATTTTTTTCTTAAAAAAAATTTAAAAAGGGTAGAGGATTAAGATTTTATGGTATATTTATTTAAGTTTTGTATTTTTTTATTGCAAAAACTACTAATCTCATATTTAAAATATGGAATCTCGTATATAAATATGGTTTTTGGCACGATGCGGAAAATATATATATATACCAAAAAAATGTTTTCATCCATACAGCTAATATGCTAACATATCTTGAAGATGCTTTAAAAAAAAAACACAAATATTCAGAGTTTAAAAGAAATTGTGTTTTAGCATGGATTTCATAAACAAAAAAATGGTTTTCTTGCAATTTTGGATTTTACAACATGTTTGTAAATTTCAAAGGGTGTTGACCAATATTCCAAAAATAGAAAAATCTTATTTTTTTGGGATTCACATATTATTCATTGTTTATATCTCAGTAAAGAAATCTCAAAGCGGTTAATATATAAAATATTAGGGGGTATAATTTGCTATTATTCACTGTTAATATTTGGATAAAGAAACCCTAAGTGGTAAAATCAAAAATTACTTTTGCAGGAAAAATATGTCATTATTATTTCATCAACACATCTTAGAAACAAACCCTGATTATAATGAGGGACATTTCAATTTTTGACTCCATGGTTTACGAGCCGTAAAAGTATGAAACAATAAGGAAAAAATAGGTTTTTAAAGTGCTCTGAATTTCCTTAGATTTATATTTTTTTTGTTTCTTTTCCTTGTGATTTACGAGTCGCGAAAACTTGAAATACTAAAGGGAAAATGAGCTTTTAAGCTTAATGAATCTCCTTAGATTTCTATCCTAACTATCTCTTAATTCATAGGCTGTAAATATATCAAACACAAATTTCTGTATATCTTCATCGGCTCTCTTTGGCACTGTATATACATACCTAAAGGTATTCTCTATTTGGACAAGGGTTTCTTCCTTTTAGACTTTTAACCCAAGTCTATTAATCATAGCAAATCTATCATAGAAAAATTGATTAGATAAACACCAAACACCATAGCAATTATAAGGCAAACCAAAACACCAAGCAGCTTACCTTAGGTAGGGCGTAGGGCGTACTAGGGGCAGTGTTATAAATTCCGTTCCGTTCCGGCCGGAACGGCCCGTTCCAGTGCAAAATCCGGGACAAAACGGCGACGTTTTTATCCCGGTAAAAATCCCGGCCAGTTCCGGAAAATCCGGCCGAATTCCGGCCGGAACGCCCCGGTTCCGTACCGGGCGTTCCGTTCCGGGTCAAGCCAAAACGACGTCATTTCAAGTTCTGGGTTCGATTTTACGATCCGGGTTTTTCATTATGCCCCAGTTCAAAGCTAATTCAATCCTACATCAATTTTGATGGCCAGTGAAGATTCTATGGAAAATCAGCCTACCAAATCATCCGCAAAGCCAACTTTACTTCGACAAGAACTGCACGCAATTCAAACGGAACTAAGAAAAAAAAAGGAGAAGAGGATGAGAAGGAAGAGAGTAAAGGAGAAGAGGATGAGGAGGAAGAAAAGAAAATGGAGAAGAGGAGATGAGGAGATGAGGGTGGGCAGTTCTCGATCGTCTCTTTTGAGCGATCAGCCTCACCACGAGCCATTCGGGCGCTTTTTGCCTTCTTCTCTTTTTTCTTTTTATTACATAAAGTTACATCCTTTGGAGGAGAGAAAGCGGCGGCGTGGGAGAACCGGAGAAGGAAATTGGGATTTAGGGTTATGTTAGTTGTTAGAGGCTTTTATACTTAGTTATTATAATTATAATAATAATAATAAAAAAAAAGAAAAAAAAAAGAAGAAGGTAGGTTTCTACGGGGGGGGGGGGGGGGGTTATATAAATTATTAATAATAATAATAATAATAATAATAAAGTAGGTTTATACGGGGGAGGGGTAATAATAATAATAATAATAATAATAATAATAATAATAATAATAATAATAATAATAATAATAATAATAATAATAATAATATGGGGGTTTATAATAATAATACTAATAATAATAATTAGCATAAAACATATTTTTTAAAAAATCCTATTAATTTAAGATAATAAATAACATTAATTAATTTATATTTCACATCAACAAAATATTTATTTTTAGTTTGTTAATTTTTACCTAATGAAATTCTATGGACATAATTGTTTTGTAATGTATTTTTCAATTATTTTGAATCATGCATGAACCTTAATATTTTATTTTTTTCATATATATAATTAAATAAATATGAACAGTACAAAACTGGAACGGAACGCCGGAACGCACCGAAACCGGAACGTTCCGTTCCAAACAAAAAACCGGAACGGTACCCGGAACGGATTTTACAACATTGACTAGGGGTGCTAAAACCTTCCCTTTAATCATTATTTTTTTGTTTACTCAACCTCATGAAGCACCAGCAGTAGCTCAAATGCTTATTGCACCTTAGAATATAGGGGCTAATATGCCAAATAAGCATCTTGATACCACTTGGCCCATCCAAATCCCTATTACAATGGATTTAACAAGGGTCCATACGATGCCAGATTCTTTGATCATGTAGGGTATGATAAATGGACTGCGTTAGAAGAGGGGTTAAGGGCAGTTGAAGGAAATGATTTATTTTACCCAGTTAGGGAAGTTGAAGTATGTTTAGGGCCTCAAATCATAACTCCAAGGAAGTTCATGGTGTCAGAGTTTGTTACGTACACCGAGATGGAATGCCCAAAGATCCATCTTCGTTCCTACTATAACAAGATGGCAAAAGCTATCCACGATGATAAAATGTCAATTTGCTTATTCCAAGATAGCCTAAAAGGGTTGAACCTCATACGGTATATGTGGTTTGACAACACCAGGATCAAGAAGTGGACGAACCTGGCACATGCCTACTTAAGGCATTACAAGTTCAATCTTGAGATTGCTCTTGATAGGACTAGTCTGATTAGCATAGAGAAAGGAACTCAAGAGTTCGTAAGGATATATGCTCAAAGGTGGCGAGACCAAGCTATCAATGTACAACCTTTGCTAATAGAAACAAATGGTGACACTATTTGCCAACAATTTTAAAGCCATATTCTATGAACACCTTATGGGTAGCTCAACCTAGCATTTATATGATGCAGTGTGAATTGCTGAGAGGATTGGACAAGGAATATGAAGTGGGAGAATTGCGGAACCCATAGAGAAGAGGGGTTTTGTTGGGAAAAAGAAGGAAATTGAGGTGAATAACCTAGAAGGCAGGTACAAAGGGGAAAGTAAGAAATACCAAAACTATCAAACACGTACTTTTCAAATCATTAGTATCAACTTTTCCAAACCTTCCATCCCAAACCAGACATCAAATGAAATTCCCTGCAAATAACCAAAATAGTTACCAGGAGAGACAACCATCAACCAAAAGAATAGTTAGCATCTTTGCCAATAACCCTAAAAGAGTTATATGCCAAATTGCTAAGTATTGGGTAGATAGCTCCTCTAACACTACCACATATCCAGCTACTTTCCCTACTTGATACAACCCTGAGTTGACGAGTGAATACCATGCTAGTAACGCGGGTCATAGCATTGAGACCTGCGTAGCTTTTAAGAAGAGGGTATTGCAATTGATCGAAATTTGAGGGGTAACTTTTGAGGATTTGCAGCATGTGAATTTGAATCCCCTTCCCAAACATGCACCTGGTAGTAGTAGGGTGAATGCTGTGGAGGTTGGTAACAAAAGAAAGGCTCTAAAAGTGGCATCTTCCTATAGCATGTTGTTAGGAAGGCATGGATACATTTAATGGGAGTGGTCACCTCCTCACTGAATCAATGTTTGAAGTACATTGTCAATGGTGTTCCGGTTACTGTTAAGGTCGAGGAGACTACATCGATGTTGAGAAATATGGCAGTTTCATTTATTGAATTTTAAGATTGCAGGGATGGAGACCTCCATGCATTTGAGGTCGTGAATACTGAGTGGGTGCCTGAGAACTCTATGGTAAGGAAACCAAAGATCTTAGAGACCACAAAAATTGCTGATAAAAGCTTTTTAAAGCACAAGATTCCTTTATGGTATGACATCAAAAAAGGGAAAGTTCAATAGATTAATATAACAAAGTTGAAAGCTACAGAACACAGGTCTGAGTTTGGATTTCAGCATAAGAAAGAGGATTACAGGCGAGCTGCTGGTGCAAGGGAGAACAGAATGGTGAGGATTGAAGGAAGGAAGCTTGAAGAAGAAAAATTAGCCATAAAAAAAAACAATAGGTATTGACACGATTTTCGACTAGCTAATTGCTTGATTTTTATTAAACTAAAAACTAAAAATGGTATTATTTTGATAAAGAAAATAATGGAGAAAAAATCAACTATGATTCTTTTTCTTTCAAATTCTCTTTCTTTGTTTTATATGCCTTTTTAGATTTAATTTTTATTTTCATCACTTTCCATTTGATTTGGTTTTTTTTTTATATAAAATATGGTGCTCATTTTCTTTCATTTTTTGGCGTTTTCTTTGTTTTTATTTGATTTTGTTTTCCGAGATTTAATCCTCATTTTATTAATTGCTTTTATTTGTTTTATTTTCTTTAAATTTTGTTCCCTAACATATTATTTCATTTAATTTTTTATCGAATCTTGATTCTCATTATTTTAAATGCTCTTTTTTCATCAGTTTTTCAATCTTTTATTATTTTATTTTAACCGCTATTGAACCTTGACCTTTATACTTTTATTTTTTTTCTTTTTGCCACGCTTTGGCGGCTTGAATTTAGACTGGTAACAATGCATTGTCTGCACATTTGTTTTAGATCATTGATACATCAATGAGATCATTGATACATCACTAATAATATTATTAGATCATCGATACATCACTAATTTATTATTAGATCATTGATACATCACTAATTTATTATTAGATCATTGACGACTACTCTCATTTCTTGACAGTTGAAAAAAACAATCCACCAAACACTAAGAATAAAACGCTAGCAGGATTTGTTTTTGAATTTTTTTTGCAGTACTTATCGAATCTTGATTCTCATTCTTTTAAATGCTCTTTTTTCATCCGTTTTTCAATCTTTTATTATTCTATTTTAACCGCTATTGAACTTTGACCTTTATACTTTTATTTTTTTCTTTTTGCCACGCTTTGGCGGCTTGAATTTAGACGGGTAACAATGCATTGTCTGCACATTTGATTTTTTAGGGGATAGGTGCTAGGTTTCTTTCTTTTATGTTTTTTCATCAATTTCCATTTAATTATGTTTTGTTTTTATAACAAATATAATACTTAGTTTCTTCAACTTTTTTTTTATATTTTTTCTTGGTTTTTTGTTTCAATTTTATTCCTCAATATTTTATTTGAGTTTTTTTTCTAGATTTTGTCCACATTTATTTAAATGCTCTTTATTTTTATTTTTATTTTCTTAATTTGTTTTTTCCTTGTTTATTGTCCGATGTCGTTTTATATAATTTTTTATATCCAATCTTGATTATCATTCTTTTATTTGATATATTTTTTTATCCCTTTTCTTATTTTATTTTATATTTTGAATAAATCGCTCATTATTTTCCTTTATTTGTTTTTATACCAGATTTTGTGTAAGAAATAATTTGGTATTCTATATGGTCTTATAAGTTTTATAACCACAATTATTAGTTTGTTTTTCAGAATTATTTGACTTGATGACTATTTCATACATAATTAATTTATTATTAGATCATTGATACATCACTAATTATTATTAGATCATTGATACATCACTAATTTATTATTAGATCAGTGATGACTACTCTCATTTCTTGACAGTTGGAAAAAAAAGCCACCAAACACTAAGAATAAAACCCTAGCAGGATTTGGTTTTCAATTTTTTTTGCAGTACTTGTCTTAGAAATGTAAGAAAATTAGCAGCTAAAGATCATGAAGTTGATTGTATATATAATTTAATCCATCAACGTGGTCCTGATTCCAATGGGGCAACAGCTAAGTAAAACCTGCAAGGAAGGATCCTGATTCGACAATATTCAGAATGTTTTTCCGGGAAGCAGGTTACAGTGAAATAAAAAATTGCAAGTTGACAAAATCTTACGCTTACTAAAGAATTATTATCCAGTGAGTGAGCTTCTATTAATGTGCCCGAGGCATACCATCAGTACATATTTTACTCTACGAGCAGCTGGACTTCATTAAAGTATATCTACCTACACCTTGAATCTCCATTCCTTGGCTAGAAGTTTCCTATAAATTTGAAAGATAAAAACATTAAATGTTGGAGGGAGAGGCCACTAGTGGTGGCTTCGAAACACTTAGAGGGGATAAAACAAACTATTTTATTTCAACAACACAAATTTGCAGAGCTTAAACAATCTGTCAAAGCTTTCTTTTTTCTCTAGTGTTTCTCTCTCCTATCTCCCACTATAATTCACCTTAACTAAGTTTCCTATTTATACACTAAATGAAAGCTTGATAAAAAAAGACTTTTAATTGTTAAAGCAGCTGGCGGCTGCAGTCGGGTGGTCGGAGTCGGTGGTTGCCTTTCTTGAATTTTGCAAATTTGAGTTTACACCAACAAATTCCCCCTTTAAACTCAATCGGGACCTATCAATTCCACCACTTTGTTCTTCACATGCTCCTGGATTAAGTGATGACATGTATCGATGTGTTTACTTCTTTCATGATACACTAGATTCTTTGCTAATGCAATCGCCGATCGATTATCAATATAAATCTCCATCGAATCTTCTTGAGCAAATCCCAAATGTTTTAGTATATTCCTTAACCATATTAAGGGGCATACAACTGAGTTAGCAGCAACATACTCGGCTTCATAACTTGATAACATCACCATCGATTTCTTCTTGGATTACCACGTGAAAGATTTATCTCCCATAAAAAATACAAACCCTGTTGTACTTTTCCTATCATCCAAATCTCAACCCCAATCAATACCTGAGTAGCCAATAAGTTTACAGTTTTTACTTGATGTATAGAATATACCTTCACTTATTGTTCCTTGGATATAATAGAGAATTCTGTTAGTTGCACTCAAGTGCGTCTAATCCGATGTCTCCATATATCCGCTAAAATGTCCGACTCCATAGAGTATATCTGATCTTGTACATGTCAAGTATCTCAAGCTTCCCACTAAGCTTTTGAAGTAGAATCAACATTTCCTACTTTACTTTCCTTCAATTCCACTCCATTTTCAACTGGAGTTGATACTGGACTACAACTTTCCAAGAATATCTTTAGCATAACTACTTTGAGACTGAGACACAAAAATCCCTTCTTCTTTCTGAGTAACTTCTAAGCCAATAAAATATTCCATCAGACCAATGTCTATAATCTCACACTCCTGTAGCATGTTTTTCTTGAAGTCTGTAAACATGGTAGGATTGTTGTTGGTGAATATCAAGTCATCAACTAATAAGCAAGAAAATAGGGTGCTTTCATTGTCTTCTTTCTTCACATATATGGCGTGTTCATATGGACATTTTTCAAATCCATTTTCTTGAAAATACTTGTCAATTCGGGTATTCCAAGCACGCATAGCGTGCTTCCAAACATAGAGAGCTTTCTTTAACTTGTATACTTTGCCTTCATTATCCTTTTCAATTTAGCCAAGTGGTTGTTCAACATAAATCTCTTCTTCTAGAAAGTCATTCAGAAATGCTGACTTCACATCAAGTTGATAGATCTTCCATCACAAGTAATAAAGCGATGAGTAGAGTATCGTCCCACGAGGATTTGCAAAAATTATCAATAAGTACCAAAATTATTAAATCCCTATCTATTTGATGAGTCAATTATAAAGGTTTACAAAACTAAGAATAACTAAAACAAACAAGCAAGAAAATAAATGGTGTTGAAATCAAGTTTAACGGATCCTAGGATTTTTTATTTCACCGTAACTAATCTTATGTGAATTTCCTCAATTGAATTAAGCTTCTCAAAATTACTTTCTCATTATCAATAATCATGTTTTACTAATTTAATCACTTATCTCTCTCGAGCATCAATGAATTATTTTAACATGCAAACTTCCTACCTCTTGGTGAAAATTATAAAACTCATCAAAATACATTAAGAATGGTAAAACCTTGAACGATTACACAAGTTCCATAGATATATCTATCCTATAGATTTCTTATGGTATTTCAAACAATGGCTAAACAATTATCACTTCGCAGTCTCAAATTGAACCCCAAATCATGTAAACGGTGATCAAGCATACACAAGCATTAAACATAAAATGAAACACTCAACAAGTATTGGATTAATTCAATCAAAGAAATTGTTCACATATTCATATCTAGGCTATATCAAAAATTTCAGAATAAAAGACTACTCTGTAGAAAAATTTAAAAGAAACAAACTTGATACGATGAACATCACTCAAGAGTATTGGAAAATTCAGAGAGCTGGACGTCTTGAAGGGGTGGTTGTTCTTGACTTCTTTCTTTCTGATTTGCTTGCCTCCTCTCCTAAATGATACCTCCTCTCTTTTGTAATGTGTTTAGGGTTTTCTTCTCTCAAAAAGACCCCCTTTAGTTGCTGCTTTACGAGACATATATATATGCTGAGTTTTTCCTCCAAAGGAAAATGCGGATTCTTCTCCTTGCTGATATTGCAAGCTAATTTAGGGGTAGTAAACGTGTGAATTAAGACTTCTCTATTTCTAGGCATGTTGTTTAAAATCCAATTATCTTTCAATTGGACTTGATCTCGCAATTTGTAGGAACCTAGAACTATATATATGTACCAAAACCCAAGATAGTATTTGGGTCGCATGGACTCGTGGTCTAATTCGGACTCTGTATTTCGACTTGATTTTTGGACTTCAAAACAGCCAAACAGGGTTCTTCTCATTACATAAGAGTTGTAGGCCTGTGTATCCTTTCTTTTCATAAAGGTAAATAACATTTGAAACGGAGTTGTATAACTCCCATTATACCTCAGAAACCAATCAGTGCTCAGGTTTTTCTAGGCATACCAACACGTGTTTGAATTCTAAGATCATCCCATTGTTTGCTTCTTTATATGATCTCAATTTCTGCATATTCCAGTATTTCACTACCTGAAAATACATTGAATTTTCAAGAAGTGAATAATTCTAAAAGATACCTAAAACTCTAGATAATTTGTTAAAAATCCAACACAATTTTCTAAAATAGAGCAGCAATGACTTAAAATATGCATGCAGTTTATTCTCTTATCATATACCCATTTCACACCAATTGTTTTCTTACTTTCTGGGAGATTGGTTAACTTCCAAGTATCATTCAAAAATACAACATTGTTTTGTTTCTTAATGGCATGTATCTCTTCGTCGATTGTCATGGTCAATTTTTCTTCTTTAATAGCCTCATCAAAACTATTTGGATCACTATCTACGAAGAAACAAAACAATGTTGTATCTTCCATTACCTGAGTTGCATCATATAAATCTTCTAGATTTCCCATCCTTCTTAGTTCTTCTGATGAGGATGCTACTGGTGATATTGATGATGATCTTGGTGTTGGATTGTTTCTCTTATTGAATACAGGAAAATTGTGTACTGGAGACTGTGGCTCCTCTTCTGTTACTCTTGGATGTTCTGTAAATAGTGTTGGTAATTCTATTTCATCTTCAAGGATAAAATTTGTATTGATCCATTTGATTCCTTCTTGGTCCTTTTTCCATTCCCAGGCTTTATGTTCTTCAAAGATAACATCTCTGCTCATGATCACCTTTTTTATGATGGGATTATACAACTTGTATCCCATCCTTCTATCACAATATCTCACAAAGATACATTTCTTGCTTTTATCATCTAGTTTTGTTCTTCTTGCATCTAGGATCTTTGCATATGCCACACAACCAAAGACTTGAGGATGAGTAACATTTGGTTTGTGACCACTCCATGCTTCTTCTAGAGTGACAACTTGCAGACTTCTTGTCGGTCCACAATTCAGTAGATATACTGCAGATGTTATGGGTTTAGCCTGGTATTGTTTGGGCAACTTCTTGGCTTTGAGAAGACTTCTTGCCATATCAAGAATAATTCTATTCTTTCTTTCTGCTATCCCATCCATCTGTGGTGTAAAAGCCGGTGTTGTCCGATGTCTGAGGCCTTGTTGTGTACAAAAGGCTTCGAAATCATTAGATGTATATTCTCCACCTTGATCACATCTCATAGATCTGATGTTGTACCCACTTTGCTTCTCTATAATTGCTTTAAAAAGCAATTTAGCACTTTTTACTTCCTCTTCAAAAAGTATATCCATGTCTTTCTACTAGAATCATCAGTAAAAGTGAGGAAGTACCTATTATGTCTAGTTGACAATGACTTTATCGGTCCACACACATCTATGTGCACTAATTACAACGGCTTCTTTGCTTTCCACCTGACCTCCTTGGCAAAACAAGCTCTGTCGTGCTTGCTGAGGACACAACTCTCACCTTTGACCATCTGCTTACTTGCAAGCATCTTCAGGCTTGTAAAATTTAGATGTGCAAGACATAGATGCCAGATCCATTCTTCACTGTTGGTGATGGCACTCAAACACTTTGTTGTATCATGCTAGATGTTTAGTGGGAACATCCTATTCTTAGACATCTTGACAAAGGCGATCATTCTCCTATTGTTGTGTTTGACTGAAATATAACAATCCTTCATGAAGAGAGTATACCCTTTCTTCAGAAGTTGTCCTATACTCAACATGTTGTGTTTGATGATTGGAATATAGTACACGTGAGGAATGTAGCTATTATCGCCATTCTTCAACTTTATCGAGATGTTGCCTTTACCTTTAACTGGGGTTTTTTTCAAGAAAAAGACAATGAGACTAATTGGTATTGACTGTTGTCATAACCCATTTTTGGGTTATTCTTAAAATTCACTCACACTAAAAAATAAAAAAATATTACTTTGGGAGGATTTGTATATTATTCATTGTTATTATTAGGGTAAAGAAATCTTAAAGGGGTTAATATCCTAAACATTACTGGAATAATTCGCTATTATTCGTCGTTAATATTTGATAACAAAACCCTAAGCAGTAAATATCCAAAATATTTTTCTAGGAATAATAAGTCATTATATTTATTCAATCAACATATTTTTAAAAAAATCCCTAATTATCTTTTACTCCATGGTTTACAACCCGTGAAAGTATGAAACATTAAGGCAAAAATAGGCTTGTTAGCGCTATGAATTTCCTTAGATTTCTAAATTTTTGTTCTTTTTCCTTGTGATTTACAAGTCGCAAACACTATAAATACTAAAGGGAAATAATGAGCACATTGAATCTCTTTATATTTCTATCCTAGTTGTCCCTTAATTTATAGGTTGTAAATTTATTTTAAATCAAACACAGATTTCAAGAGATCTACATCCATACTCCTTGGCACTGTATAGACATATCTAAATGTATGAACCTTTTGGCCATGGATACTTTCTTATAGACTTTGAACCAAAATCTATAGCAAACCTATCCTTCAAAAATTGATTAGATCACACCAACACCGTAATAATCATAAGCTAAACACCAAACATCTTACCTTATGTAGGGCATACTAGGGGTGCTAAAACTTTCCCTTTACGCAACTAGTCCCTTACCTTAGAATCTCTTAAAGAGCAGTTAGGTTTCCTAGTGACCATAATACTAGGTGGTGACATCCTTTATCATAAAAAAACAACCAAACATGAATCCCCGCACCCTGGGAGGGTCGTCATAAAACCGCACTCTCGTAAGGGTGTGACAAGATGGCGACTCCAGTGAGGACATTTATACTAGGCTTGGTCATTTGTCTGTTTATGCATCTTCAAATCCTATCATATATGGTATATTGGATGCGGGTAACATCTTTGCATCTTGTCATGTATCACTTTTATTATTTTTATCTTTTTGAGGGAACACACATTAAAACTATAAGTTAAGTGGGGGACTAGCAGCTTTCCTTATGACTTGAGTCATGGTTTAAGTTTGTGTAAACCTTAACTATTTGTTGAGTGCTTAGACTGGTAGCGATTGGTATATGTTTCATCCCACTATCTACTAAACCCCTATATCGCCTTTACAAGGGTGATCATTGGGATAGCAAGAGACCCTCTTTAAAGACCAAGTAGTAAACTTAGCCTATGTCTCACATAAAAGAACTACAATCTATCCTTAAGTTGTATGCTCCATAATATCTTTTTGCATCAAAACAAGCCTAACCCCAAAAGCATCTTGACTTGCAAGACTTATGAACAAAATGACCACCACAACTAATTTTTTTTTATCATGGAATATGGGAAAACTCTAAACTGTCATAATTGACCAAAGGAGACTGCCTTAGAAGCAATGTTAAGAAGCTATCACCAATCAAGAACCTAAAATGTATTGTGAATTAGGTGAACAAGTTAACAGCTCATTTCCAGAATGTGGATAAGGACACATTTTTTAGGAAGTAAGGACATTTGGTAAAGATTGAGAGGTTGAAGTCTTAAGCCCACCTGTACGAGATCTAGTTCATTTTTGGGATCTGGATAACTGATGTTTTTTTTTAGCATAACCTATGTCCCATTATGGAGGAATATGTGATGTTGACCGAATTTCCAAATCATTTGTATAGGATTTATTTTCCTTTAAGATTTAATGAAATCATCCTCGAATTGTCGAAGCTGCTCAAAATCTCCAACTTGGAAAAGTTTTTGGAGAAGAATGCTATTAGTCTGAAATGGATGATGCTAGAAATTGATCTGTAAATGAAGTCATGATCATATAATAAGAGATTAATTTCCTTGGGCATATTTGGCCTCGTGTTGTTCCCGAGCCAAATTGGTGTAATAAGCCTAGATGTCGCTACTGCTTATATAGAATTTGAGATTACATAAGTCAATTTGGTGGCTTCTATTTTGGCTAAAACCATAATGACACTAAACCATTGTAGGAGGACCGGAAAAGGAGCAATGATGTGTTACACGCAGTTGCTGTATATCTAGATGGTTAGCCACATTGAAATGAAAAGGAATGTGTTCAATATTTTTTGGTGGTTCAACAAAAGACCATTGAGGATAGTGGAATAAGAAGATGAATAGGGAGATTCGACAACCAAAGCTGGGTAGAAAACCTATAAGGTTTACCTAGTAGTTGTTTCAATTGGAGATCCCTCTAGATCGACAATGAATGTCCTGATGAGTTATGAGCAAAGATGTTTGGTGCCATTGGTAGGGGTTACAAGTTATGTAAGTTATGCTCTTGCCCTTGTGGATTAAGGCATTTGCTAAGTTCTTTGGTTTGTTCAAAGATCCCATTGCACAAGAAGTTTTGAAGATCATCAAACAAGATTAGAAGCATCTGGTTTTGGTTGAGATAGAAGGTTTGAGAAGGACAAGTGAAAGATATGCAAGATGGAGAGAATTAGCTGCTTCAGCCATGCCTTTCATAGGATTCAAATCTCCCTAAACTATAGAAGAGCCTATTGAAAGGAAAATGGTCAACAACGAAGAGGAGTTAAGAAGACAAGTGGAGAAACTTCAGACAGAGTTGAGCGAAAACAGAAAAGACAAGGAAATGTTGGAAGAAATGGTGTTGAAAGGGGATAAGAGGAGAGCCTTTCTAGATGAGCAATACAGTCTAGAGATGCGAGAATAACAAAGTTCAAAGAGCTAGGAGTGACGAGCTTGAATTGGATGCAAAGTTGTTGTGAACTTGAAGCATTGAAGATTAAATTTAACGAGTACCAAGGAAGCACAAAGTATTACTAAAAGAAATTTACACAAGTTCAATTTGAGCTGATGGATAGAATTGGGAAGTGTTGGCGTTTGAACAAGAAATATATGGAGTTGGAGAGCCATTTGACGGGGTTTGTAGAGGCTATTGAAGCAGAGTTAACAGTTAAGAAGAATGGGATAAAAGTTCCAAGGATAACGCTGGACAAGGAAAGCGAAAAGGTGAAGTATCTAGACAAGAAATTAACAGTAATGGAAAACCACAAGGATCAAATCGACGCCAGTAATACTGCTATGAACAAAACCAATATAGTGCTCATAGAAAAGAGGACCAAGATGGATGAACAAATGGATGAAGTTGTTGCGCATGCTTGGATTGTTAGAAGCAATGTGCAAAATGTAGGAGGGGACATCATTCCCTATCGCCGAAGTCTAGTTCAAACCAATTCCTTTTTGGAGAAAATTGAGAATCGCAGTTTTGACTTCCTACCTTTGGCCAAAGAGGTGGTGGAGGAAATAGAATAATATATTTAGTGTCATTCCTTCTGTTTACAGTATGGAATTTTTAGGCATACAATAAAACACCTTATCTTAATTACTAGCTTTTTTGTTGAAGTAAAATACAACAACTTCAGAAAAAACAACAAACAAACGGCTATAATATTCAACTGTAATTTAACAGTTTTTTATATCAAACAGGGTGCTCATTTTCTTTATTTTTTTACCCTTTTCTTTTTTTCTCTTTTCTTTTTATTTTTCTCGTTGACAATTTATTTGATTTTATCTCTCTAGATGTAGTCCTCGTTTTGTTAATTGCTTTTTTTATATAGTTTTTTTTTTTAAATTTTTTGTTTCAATTTTATCGTCTGACATGTTGAAGGTATCCTAGAACCTAGGTTAATCAAATTTACCGGAGCTCACTCAGGTTACTAGAGTTTGAATATTTTTATTTATGTTAGAAAAAATCGTTGCAAAGCGAAAATGATTTAAGTTATTCTAGATTGTGAGTTAGTTTATAAATTTACTTGGATTTACTTCGGTTATTATCGTATGAATATCTTGACATATTGTTAGAAAAACTTGACCATCTCGTAGCGTTGCACTAGTGCTGAAATAATCTAGTTAATTAGTTAAATGCGCTTTTGCATCGAAAGTTCTCATTCCTATTCGTACATGGACTAGTGCTAGCTAAAGATGATGACGTTGATTGGATTAACGAGGATATATAATTCAATCCATCAACGTGGTCCTAATTCCAATGGGGCAACAGCTAAGTAAAACCTGCAAGGAAGGATTCTGTTCGTACAATATTCAGAATGTTTTTCCGGGAAGCAGGTTACAGTGAAATAAAAAATTGCAAGTTGACAAAATCTTACGTTTACTAAAGAATTATTATCCAGTGAGTGAGCTTCTATTTCTTTTTGCTGGATAGAAGCAATCGTTAATTTATTAAAATTTGGATAAAAAATATTGCAAGCCTGTGCGGAAACAGCTAATGAAAGCAAAACGTATTAAATTAAGGAAATAGATTCTTTTTGGAGAAAATTGAGGATCGAAGTTTTGACTTCCTACCTTTCGCCTTTCGCCAAAGAGGTGGTGGAGGAAATAGATTAATATTTTTGTATCTCCTCTATATTTCAAAAATATAATGAACTTATCAAGCACTAATGAAAAGGACATTGACCCATCTTTTATGTAAATTTTGTCTCCTGGTTAATATGATTCAAGCAAACAGCTCGAAAAGCAGTACTCCTAGCAAAGCAATGCGGCAAGAAAACCTATGAGGTGGTGGCTATTAATCGTTCACGAGAAGGGTGTATTTATACCCAATATACAAAGCAATCTTATCACAATCATGCTTTATATCATGCATTTTCTTATACATTTGTGCACGCATCTGCCAGACTAAGAAACATAGGCCCCCCTTCTAGAATCCACAACACTCGACTAAGAATAGCTAGCATCTTTGTCAATAACCCTAAAAGAGTTATATGCCAAATTGCTAAGTATTGGAAAGATAGCTCTTCTACCACTACCACATATGCAACTACCTTTCCCTACCTGATACAACCCCGGTTGAGTTATGAATACCATGCTAGTAATGTGGGTCATAGCATTGAGACCTGTGTAGCTTCTAAGAAGAGGGTATTGGAATTGATCAAAATTGGATGGGTTACTGTTGAGGATTCGCCTAATGTGAATTCGAATCCCTTTCCAAACATGTTGCTGGTAGTAGTAGGGTGTATGGTGTGGAGGTTGGTAACAAAAGCAAGGCTCTAAAAGTCACAATGGGAAGACTATACGATTTGTTGGTACAATATGGACACTTAGAGAAATTGACTGAACATGGCATGGTAAAAAATGACATTTTTCTCATTCCTTAAAAGAAAGGTCATCACATTGATAAATGTATCGAATTTCATCAAAAGGTTATAAGAATGCTTACTTTGGGAGAGCTGAGGATTAAGGCCATAGAGGACAGTGAAGGGATAGAGGTGGTAGAGAATATAGAGAAGTGTAGGGTCCAATCAACATCTAATGGACTCTCAATGTTCGTATCGACTAAGTCCTCATATGCAAATAAAATAGACTATAGGACAATGTCTGGAAATTATGGTTACACCTCAAGTGTTGAAGCTCATTTGCCTTTGTTCTAAACTGATATAAGTGGACTAACCCGGAGTGGTTGTTGTTTCACACCTTGGGAATTAGAGAAACAAAGAAAACCTAAGGCCAAAGAGGCAATTGACTTTGATAAAGAGCTGGAGGTAAATAAACTTGTGACCAAGGAAGAAACAAATAAGTTCCTTAAATTGATGAAGAATATTGATTACTGTGTAGTGGGTCAGTTGAAGAAGACAATGCCAAGATCTCTATCATGTCATTGATACTCAGCTCTGAGCTGCATCACAATGCTTTGCAAAAGGTACTGAATGAGGCCTACATACCCTAAGATATTGGTTATAAGACTATAGAGATTCTAGTAGGGAGGATCCATCTTCCATTTACTTGTATTTCACCAAAGATGAACTTGACGCTGAAGGAACTCGACATAAAAGCCCCTGTATTTCACGATTCGGTGCAAAGAGTGTTTCATCGGTAAAGTTCTCATCGATAATGGCTCAACCCTTAATATGGTGCCAAGGCATATGCTGGATGAAATGCCAGTAGATCCCTCACACATGTAACCAAGTGTGATAATAGCTAGAGGACACGATGGCTCGTCAAGGCAAGTGATAGAGTCAATTAAAGGTGAACTAACCATGGATCCACAAGTCTATCTAGTAACCCTTCAAGTTATGAAAATCCACCCTTTCTATAGCATGTTGTTAGGAACGCATGGATACATTCCACGGGAGTGGTCACCTCCTCGCTGAATCAATGTTTGAAGTACATTGTCAATGGTGTTCCGGTTACCATTAAGGTCGAGAAGACTACATCGATGTTGCGAAATATGGCAGTTTCATTTATTGAAGTTGAAGATTGCAGGGATGGAGATCTCCATGCATTTGAGATCTTGAATACTGAGTGGGTGCCTAAGAACTCTATGGTAAGGAAACCAAAGATCTTAGAGACCACAAAAATTGCTGATAAAAGCTTTTTAAAGCACAAGATTCCTTTATGGTATGACATCAAAAAAGGGAAAGCTCAGCGGATTAATATAACAAAGTTGAAAGCTACAGAACACAGGTCTGAGTTTGGATTTCAGCATAAGAAAGAGCATTACAGGCGAGCTGCTGGTGCAAGGGAGAAGAGAATGGTGAGGATTGAAAGAAGGAAGCTTGAAGAAGAAAAATTAGCCATAAAAAAAAAAGGTATTGACATGATTTTCCACTAGCTAATTGCTTGATTTTTATTAAACAAAAAACTAAAAATGATATTATTTTGATAAAGAAAATAATGGAGAAAAAAAATCAATTATGATCCTTTTTCTTTCAAATTCTCTTTCTTTGTTTTATATTCCTTTTTATTTTCATCACTTTCCATTTGATTTGGTTTTGGTTTTATATAAAACTATCCATGGCACCCGCGCCTCATCGCGGGCGAAACTATATTTTTTTCAACATAAAAAAATATTAATTATATGTGATTTTTTTATTATAATATAAATTTAGACAAAATAATAAATCTGTGTAGAAATTTTGTGAAGTGCAAGTTTTCTGTAAAATATATGAATTTTAAATGGATATAAATTTATTTGCTTAGTAGGTTTCAATGAAATAAACAGTATGAAATTATTATTGTCATTAAAAAAATGCAAGAAGATATCTGAATTATTGAATACATTGCATTAAGATTAGTTCATTTTATAATTCAATTTAAATTAAACAAAACAAACAAAATATAAATTGTGAAAGAAACTGCATTAATAAAAAAAATAAGTATTTAATTTTTTATCTCCAAAAAGAAGAAAATATATATTAAAAATTGATCCTCACGTTACTATCATTATTAATACTATAACAGTTAAAATTATTATCAACATTATTGCCCAAATAGTAAAAATCATTAAATTGACCTGAATAATTTAAGAAAAAGTTAAATATTTTGTCAAAAAAAATAATCACTAAAATTATCATTATTATTGTTAAAACAATAAAAATCATAAAATCACCTAATCTGATAAAAACAATTAATAGAAAATTTATTCTTATGTTATTGTCATTATCATTACTATAACAGTTAAAATTATTATCAACATTACTATTAAAACAATTAAAATAATTCAATCGCCCTGAAATAAAAAACCAATCACCGAAATTGTCATTATTATTGCGTAAAGAGTAAAATAATAAAAATCATCTAATCTAATGAACAAATAAAAATAACAAAAAACAAAAAAATGCATAAAGGGAAAAAGGGAGCAACATTAATTTTAAAATGATTACCAATATATATTAAAATTTCTGAAATTAACCAATTAAAAAAAAATCCCAACAAAAAAAACTAAAAGCATAGATGTATAAATACAAATAAAAAATAAACAATGTCTGAGAATAAAAACAAAGTAAATCAATTAATATAAAAAAAACCCCAATAATCATATAATAAAAATAAGCAGTTAAGTTTTTTATTCACAAAAAGACGAAAACATAAATTGAAAATCTATCCTTATATTATTGTCATTATCATTACTATAACAGTTAAAATTATTATTAACATTACTGTCAAAACAATTAAAATCATTAAATTGCCCTGAAAAATCATTAAAAAAAAGCAAAATATTTTTATAAAAAAACAATAAAAAATAATCACTAAAATTATCATTATCATTGCGCAAATAGTAAAATCATAAAAATATTCTAATCCAAAGAATAAATAAAAATAACATAAAACACACAAAAAAAAAGGAATAAAGGGAAAAAAATTCAATATTAATGATTACCAATATAAAGTAAAATTTAAGGATTGAACCGATTAAGAATAAAATCTGAAAAAAAAAGACAAAAACTAAAAGTATAGATGCATAAATATGAATAAAAAAACAAACATTATCCAAGAATTTAAGAGAAAAACAAATGAATTATATAAAATAAATAATTAAAAGAATAAGGACCAAAATGAAAAATAAAATATATGATTAACTCCAATTGAAGGATAAAATTGAAACAAAAACAATTCTTGGGACCCAAATAAATAATGAAATAACAAATTTAATTGCTGTGTAATATTACCAAATAATTAGAAGAAGAGGGACTGAAATGAAAAGTTGTATATATGACCAATTTTAATTGGAGGACTAAATTAAAAGCAATTAAAACACCCGTATAGAAAAACATTAAAGGAACAAAAAAGAAATACAAAATCAAAAGAATAAGGACTGAAATGAAAACTTCCTTATATAATCAGTTTTAATTGAAGGGCACAATTGAGAATAATCAAACTTTCAATTACATAAATCAGTAATAAAACCGAAATCAAATCATTAGGGACCAGAATAAACATCTTACATACACCAGGGACCGAACCTGAATTTGTGGCGGCAGGAGAGAGAAAACCGACAACCGACACAAAACCTTCCGTCGCCGCTTACCCGAACACATATGACCGGGACGCGCCGCGAAGGAAGATAGAGGACATGGAGGCGCACCAGATTACAGGCGGACGAGACTTTTTGACCGCCGGAAGGTGACGCACGTGCCTCCTCAATGGCGCGTTCGAGTGGAATGCCGCTGGCACGTCCGGACGACGTGCCAGCTGTTCGTCCAAAAAAATAATAAAATATTGGCTAATCACGTATTCACCCCTGAAGCTACTGATATTCATTAAAAAACCGGTATGGAAAATACGTCCCTACCCCGTTTACTGTGTGCAATTTTGTTGTTTAGGGGGGTTGTTTCCGTCGGTTCACTATGCAAAGAAGTTGGTAAAAACCGAGAGAGCCCCTGCCTCCTGTGCACTATTTTGTCATTTCCGAGGGGCATATTCGTTAATGCACTGTTCATAGACGGAAAAAAAAAGAGCACATGCACACGTGAAGCACCGGATCAAATTGCCAATCCACAGTGCATTGTGTCTGTGTGAACAGGTACAGTAAATGTGGCACGAGATTTATTTTTTAGTTAATATGGTTCTCATTTTCTTTGGTTTTTTTGGCCTTTTCTTGTTTTTTTGTCAATTTTGTCCCTTGTCATTTTATTTGATTTTATTTTCCGAGATTTAATCCTCATTTTATTCATTGCTTTTTTTTTCTTTAAATTTTGTTCCCTAACATTTTATTTCATTTTATCGAATCTTGATTCTCATTCTTTTAAATGCTCTTTTTTCATCCGTTTTTCAATCTTTTATTATTCTATTTTAACCGCTATTGAACCTTGACCTTTATACTTTTATTTTTTTCTTTTTGCCACGCTTTGGCGGCTTGAATTTAGACGGGTAACAACGCATTGTCTGCACATTTGATTTTTTAGGGGATAGGTGCTAGGTTTGACTCGTTTCATTCTGTTATGTTTTTTCATCAATTTCCATTTAATTATGTTTTGTTTTTATAACAAATATAATACTTAGTTTCTTCAACTTTTTTTATATTTTTGCTTGGTTTTTTGTTTCAATTTTATTCCTCAATATTTTATTTGAGTTTTTTTTCTAGATTTTGTCCACATTTATTTAATTGCTCCTTATTTTTATTTTTATTTTCTTAATTTTTTTTCCTTGAATATTGTCCGATGTCTTTTTATATAATTTTTTATATCCAATCTTGATTATCATTCTTTTATTTGATATGTTTTTTTATCCCTTTTCTTATTTTACTTATATTTTGAATAAATCGCTCATTATTTTCCTTTATTTGTTTTTATACCAGATTTTGTGTAAGAAATAATTTGGTATTCTATATGGTCTTATAAGTTTTATAACCACAATTATTAGCTTGGTTTTCAGAGTTATTTGACTTGATGACAGTTTCATACATCAGTAATTTATTATTAGATCATTCATACATCACTAACTTATTATTAGATCATTGATACATCACTAATTTATCACTAATTTATTATTAGATCATTGATGACTACTCTCATTTCTTGACAGTTGGAAAAAAAAAGCCACCAAACACTAAGAATAAAACGCTAGCAGGATTTGTTTTTCAATTTTTTTTGCAGTACATATCTTAGAAATGTAAGAAAATTAGCAGCTAAAGATCATGAAGTTGATTGGATATATAATTTAATCCATCAACGTGGTCCTGATTCCAATGGGGCAACAGCTAAGTAAAACGTGCAAGGAAGGATTCTGTTCGTAGAATGTTTTTCCGGGAAGCAGGTTACAGTGAAATAAAAAATTGCAAGTTGACATAATCTTACGTTCACTAAAGAATTATTATCCAGTGAGTGAGCTTCTATTTGTTTTTGCTGGATAGAAGCAATCGAGTCAACAAAATCTAGAGGTCACTGAAGGCAACAAATCTGTGGGTGTATATAAGTATTCCTTGCGCACCAGATGATCTCTCACAACAAAGTGGATTGAAGAAGCAGTGAGACACTAATTTCCCTCCATCGACAAATTAAGTGCACAATCAGATCCACAGGAGAGATGATCACAGAGCCACTCTTGAGCAGCCCAAAGGGTGGCATAACAGCCTTATTTTTCATCATAGCGAATGAGGCACTGGAGAGGCTAGCAAGTTTTGGGCTGTCAACAAATATGATAATGTATTTGACTAGAGAGTACGGTATGGATGCAGCTAGCGGTGCCCAAATACTCTTCCTTTATTCAGCTGCTGGGAATTTCATGCCAATTATTGGGGCTTTTCTTGCTGATACATATGTGGGTCGCTACCCGATGATCGGCTTTGGATGTATTACCAGCCTTCTGGTAAGATTCACTTTCTATGCATCACTCTTGTCTTTCTATTTCTCTCCGGCCAACTGTTGATTAATTTGTCACCGAGACAATCATGTCTCCGCCCAACTGATCATCTATGTATGGCTCAATGGTGATTCCATCTCTCACAAACAAAAGTACTGAGGTCCTGAGTTCAGGTCACTAATCTCAAAAGAATGAAACAGAAGAAAAAAAAAAAAAAGGGGGTCAATTCTTGTGCTTTTTATATATATAGCACGCTTCACTTGGTAATTTCTAAAGTTTTAAAGCTAATATTTTTTTATTACAGAATCATGATTCTGTTTGTCAGTAGGTAGCAATAGACTTGACTCCCATTTAAGTGAAGACCGATTAGCGACTCGATTCCAACCGGTTCTCCTTGTAGCTGAGTTTTATTGGGGAAACATATTATAATATGAGTTTTATTTTCTACAGTTACGAAAGTCAAATTATTAATTGATTACGAATTATTCTTTTAATGACAGAAGATTTTCATATAAAAGTAAATAAAAAACAAGTTAATAAGTTTCCTCGTGCACCCCCCCATCCTGGCTTTTGATTCCGTCAAAATATTAACTGAAATCAAATAAATGTGCAGGGAATGGTTCTATTGTGGTTGACAACAATAATTCCTGAAGCAAGGGTGCCTTCTTGCGCCCAATTTAGTAGCGAATGCAATAACGAGGCGACGACACCACAGCTCTTGTTTCTATATTTTTGTCTAGCCCTCATGTCTATCGGAGCTGGTGGCATAAGATCATGTTCCCTGGCCTTTGGTGCTGATCAGTTGAGGAAGAGGGACAGCCTTAAATATGCTGGAATACTTGAGAGCTTCTTCAGTTGGTACTATGTTATATCCTCAGCTTCTGTGTTTATTTCCATGACTTGTTTAGTTTACATTCAAGATGCCTTGGGCTGGAAGGTGGGTTTCGGAGTTCCTGTGGTTCTCATGATCCTCTCAACTCTTTCGTTCTTCTTGGCTTCTCCCATTTATGTCAAGCCCAAGGCCAAGGCCAACTGGCTCGTCGGATTTGCTCGAGTTCTCGTGGCCTCCTTTAGAAAGAGAAGGATTGAATTATGTTCACACAACCCGGACGAGCTGTATCATCATGGGAAGGGATCCGCACTTGTCGTGCCAAGTGAAAGAATAAGGTAATTAACCTGCCCTGCCTGTCAAGAAGTACTTCATTATTTTGATCAGTTTTACCGAATGAAGAGGATGATAGTTCCTAAAAGGATTCTCTCTGTCTTACCCTGTCTCAGGTTTCTAAACAGAGCTTGTGTTATTACGAATCCTGAAGAAGACTTGATGCCGGATGGGAGAGCTTCAGATCCATGGTGTCTTTGCACCGTAGATCAAGTGGAAGAGCTAAAAGCCCTAATAAAGGTAATCCCAATATGGTCGACAGGAATGTTGGTGTCTGTAAACGTCTGTCAAAACTCTTTCCTATTACTCCAGGCATCCACTATGAACCGACATATCACTTCAAAATTTGAGATTCCTGCTGGATCATTCTATGCATTCCTGTTGCTCTCTTCGACAATATGGATTGCTCTCTACGATCGCGTAATCATCCCTCTAGCATCAAAAATCAGGGGAAAACCAACACGTCTCGGCTTAAAACAAAAAATAGGACTTGGGATTCTGGTCTCCGCTGCTTCCATGGCAGTACTGGCAATTATAGAGAGGGTGCGACGAGAAACTGCAATCAGGGAAGGGATTTCAGATAATCCTGACGCGGCCATGCACATGTCTGCAATGTGGTTATTGCCATTTTATTTCTTACTTGGATTTTCTGAGGCTATGAATGGTGTTGGACAGAATGAGTTCTTCTACACTGAACTGCCCAAAAGCATGTCTAGTGTGGCCTCGAATCTTTTCAGCATTGGACTCTCTGCTGCAAGCTTGGTAGCCAGTTTTATAGTAAGTGTTGTTCGTGGGTTTATTAGTGGAGAGAATCAAGAGAGTTGGGTTTCAAGCAACATCAACAAGGGCCATTATGATTACTATTACTGGCTTCTTGCTACTTTGGGTTTTGCTACCTTCATTTATTATCTTGCTTGTAGCAAGGCTTATGGTCCTTGTAAGGGGGGGCAAGGGGGCATTGCTGGCGATGTTAGGGAAGGGTCGGCTGATGATGATGATGATGTTGATGATGGTTATTCTAGTTTAAGTTAGCGTTCAGGACCTTAGTGTTTTTGTGCTTACCCTACACAGTTAGATATAAGCGAGACTATGTGAAGGAGCTACGTGCGTGGTCATTGCTTCATGTAGAGCTTGATCGACATTCTTTGAATTTTTCAATATAGTGTAGTCTCATTTTTCACTTTTCAAGAAAATTCCTGCTAACTGAGCTCCAAAGTGATATTGTTTTCTTAGCAAGCAAAAGTATATCTACCTACACCTTGAATCTCCATTCCTTGGCTAGAAGTTTCCTATATATTTGAAAGATGAAGTCATTAAATGTTGGTCGGAGAGGCCACTAGTGGTGGCGTCGAAACACTTAGAGGGGATAAAACACACTATTTTATTTCAACAACACAAATTTGCAGAGCTTAAACAATCTATCAAAGCTTTCTTTTCTCTCTAGTGTGTGTTTCTCTCTACTATCTCCCACTATAATTCACCTTAACTAATGATGCAGATAAGGAAAAGAATGCAGATCAGGAAATTCCCACAATGTCGTGATCAAAGCTGATACTGCTGCAAAATTGGCTTCTTTCTTTTACTGTTATTTCCTATCAAGTTAATTACTATTTTCCAAAATTAGAACAGGAAATCAATGCTGTTATGATTTCCTAGTTATTTACATTTCTAAGATAGAATTTACTTTCCTAGTTGAAACAGGGGACTACATTAGTATTTAAATGTTTATGAATAACAGAGAATGGACCTTTGGACCAATCTTTTGATTCTATAATTGAATTATTAGTTGGAGTGATTCCAGCACATAGAGAGAGTCTGTGTTTTGTCTTTGTTTTAGTGATCAGCGTGAGGCTTTCTAAGACAGTGGACACCAACTAAGTTTCCTATTTATACACTAAATGAAAGCTAGATAAAAAAGACTTTGAATTGTTAAAGTAGCTGGTGGCTGCAGTCGGTGGTCGGAGTCGGTTGCTGTAGTCGGTGGTTGCCTTTCTTGAATTTTGCAAATTTGAGTTTACTCCAACAAATTCCCCCTTTAAACTCAATCAGGAGATATCACGCCAAGCATGAACTTCAATCTGATAAATATTTCTCCTTTCAATGGCTTTGTGAAGATATCTCATTTGGTTTGGAATAAATCAATTCCACCCCTTTGTTCTTCACATGCTCCTGGATTAAGTGATGACATGTATCGATGTGTTTACTTCTTTCATGATACACTAGATTCTTTGCTAATGCAATCACCGATCGATTATCAATATAAATCTCCATCGAATCTTCTTGAGCAAATCCCAAATGTTTTAGAATATTCCTTAACCATATTAAGTGGCATACAACTGAGTTAGCAGCAACATACTCGGCTTCTTAACTTGATAACATCACCATTGATTTCTTCTTGGATTACCATGTGAAAGATTTATCTCCCATAAAAAATACAAACCCTCCTATCATCCAAATCTCAACCCCAATCACTACCTGAGTAGCCAATAAGTTTAAAGTTTTTACTTGATGTATAGAATATACCTTCACTTATTGTTCCTTGCATATAATAGAGAATTTTGTTAGCTGCACTCAAGTGCATCTAATCCGGTGTCTCCATATATCCGCTAAAATGTCCGACTCCATAGAGTATATCCGATCTTGTACATGTCAAGTACCTCAAGCTTTCGACTAAGCTTTTGAAGTAGGATCAACATTTCCTACTTTACTTTTCTTCAATTCCACTCCATTTTCAACTGGAGTTGATACTGGACTGGAGCTTTCCAAGAATATCTTTGGCGTAATTGCTTTGAGAAACAAAAATCCCTTATTCTTTCTGAGTAACTTCTAAGCCAATACAATATTCCATCAGACCAATGTCTATCATCTCACACTCCTGTACCATGTTTTTCTTGAAGTCTATAAACAAGGTAGGATTGTTGTTGGTGAATATCAAGTCATCAACTAATAAGCAAGCAAATAGGGTTCTTTCATTGTCTTCTTTCTTCACATATATGGCGTGTTCATATGGACATTTTTCAAATCCATTTTCTTGAAAATACTTGTCAATTCTAGTATTCCAAGCAAGCATAGCGTGCTTCAAATCATAGAGAGCTTTCTTTAACTTGTATACTTTAGCCAAGTGGTTGTTCAACATAAATCTCTTCTTCTAGAAAGCCATTCAGAAATGTTGTCTTCACATCAAGTTGATAGATCTTCCATTACAAGTAATAAAGTGATAAGTAGAGTATCGTCCCACGAGGATTTGCAAAAATTAGAAGCATCTGCTAAGTTTGCTAAGTTCTTTGGTTTGTTCGAAGATCCCATTGCACAAGAAGTTTTGAAGATCATCAAACAAGATTAGAAGCATCTGGTTTTGGTTGAGATAAAAGGTTTGAGAAGGAGAAGTGAAAGATATGCAAGATGGAGAGAATTAGTTGCTTCAGCCATGCCTTTTATAGGATTCAAATCTCCCTAAACTATAGAAGAGCCTATTGAAAGGAAAATGGTCAACAACGAAGAGGAGTTAAGAAGACAAGTGGAAAAACTTCAGACAAAGTTGAGCGAAAACAGAAAAGACAAGGAAATGTTGGAAGAAATGGTGTTGAAAGGGGATAAGAGGAGAGCCTTTCTAAATGAGCAATACAGTCTAGAGATGCGAGAATAACAAAGCTGAAAGAGCTAGGAGTGACGAGCTTGAATTGGATGCAAAGTTGTTGTGAACTTGAAGCATTGAAGATTAAATTTAACAAGTACCAAGGAAGCACAAAGTATTACTAAAAGAAATTTACACAAGTTCAATTTGAGCTGATGGATAGAATTGGGAAGTATTAGCGTTTGAACAAGAAATATATGGAGTTGGAGAGTCATTTGACGGGGTTTGCAGAGGTTGTTGAAGCAGAGTTAACAGTTAAGAAGAATGAGATAACAGTTCCAAGGATAAAACTTGACAAGGAAAGCGAAAAGGTGAAGTATCTAGACAAGAAATTAACAGCAATGGAAAACCACAAGGATCAAATCGACGCCAGTAATACTGCTATGAACACAACCAATATAGTGCTCATAGAAAAGATGGCCAAGATGGATGAACAAATGGATGAAGCTGCTGCGCATGCTCGGATTGTTAGAATCAATGTGCAAAATGTAGGAGGAGACATCATTCCCTATCGCCGAAGTCTAGTTCAAACTGATTCCTTTTTGGAGAAAATTGAGAATCGCAGTTTTGACTTCCTATGTTTGGCCAAAGAGGTGGTGGAGGAAATAGATTAATATATTTAGTGTCATTCCTTATGTTTACAGTAGGGAATTTATAGGCATACAATAAAACACCTTATCTTAATTACTAGCTTTTTTGTTAAAGTAAAATACAACTTCAGAAAAAACAACAAACAAACAGCTATAATATACAGCTGTAATTTAACAGTTTTTTTATATCAAACAGGGTGCTCATTTTCATTATTTTTTTACCCTTTTCTTTTTTTCTCTTTTCTTTCTATTTTTCTCGTTGACAATTTATTTGATTTTATCTCTCTAGATGTAGTCCTCATTTTGTTAATTGCTTTTTTATATACTTTTTCTTAATTTGATTTTTGTTTCAATTTTATCGTATGACATTTTGAAGGTATCCTAGAACCTAGGTTAATCAAATTTACCGGAGCTCACTCAAGTTACTAGAGTTTGAATATGTTTATTTATGTAAGAAAAAAATGTTGCAAAGCGAAAATGATTCAAGTTATTCTAGATTGTGAGTTAGTTTATAAATTTACTTGGATTTACTTCGGTTATTATCGTATGAATATCTTGACATATTGTTAGAAAAACTTTACCATCTCGTAGTGTGCACTAGTGCTTAAATAATCTAGTTAAATGCGCTTTTGCATCGAAAGTTCTCATTCCTATTCGTACATGGACTAGTGCTAGCTAAAGATCATGACGTTGATTGGATTAACGAGGATATATAATTCAATCCATCAACGTGGTCCTAATTCCATTGGGGCATGCAACAGCTAAGTAAAACATTGGAAAAATATATAATTTATTCGAGTCATTGGTCCTGATTCCAATGGGGCAACAGCTAAGTGAAACCTGCAAGGAAGGATTCTGATTCGACAATACTCAGAATGTTTTTCCGGGAAGCAGGTTACAGTGAAATAGAAAATTGCAAGTTGACAAAATCTTACGTTTACTAAAGAATTATTATCCAGTGAGTGAGCTTCTATTTCTTTTTGCTGGATAAAAGCAATCGTTAATTTATTAAAATTTGGATAAAAAATATTGCAAGCCTGTGAGGAAACAGCTAATGAAAGCAAAACGTATTAAATGAAGGAAATAGATTCTTTTTGGAGAAAATTGAGGATCGCAGTTATGACTTCCTACCTTTCGCCAAAGAGGTGGTGGAGGAAATAGATTAATATTTTTGTATCTCCTCTATATTTCAAAAATGTAATGAACTTATCAAGCATTAATGAAAAGGACATTGACCCATCTTTTATGTAAATTTTATCTCTTGGTGAATATGTTTCAAGCAAACAACTCGAAAAGCAGTACTCCTAGCAAAGCAATACGGCAAGAAAACCTATGAGGTGGTGGCTATTAATCGTTCACGAGAAGGATGTATTCATACCCGATATACAAAGCAATCTTATCACAATCATGCTTTATATCATGCATTTTCTTATACATTTGTGCACGCATCTGCCAGACTAAGAAACAACACTCGACTAAGAACAGTTAGCATCTTTGTCAATAACCCTAAAAGAGTTACATGCCAAATTGCTAAGTATTGGACAGATAGCTCCTCTACCACTAGCACATATGCAACTACCTTTCCCTACCTGATACAACCCCGAGCTGACTTATGAATACCATGCTAGTAACGTGGGTCATAACATTGAGACCTGCATAGCTTCTAAGAAGAGGGTATTGGAATTGATCAAAATTGGATGGGTTACTGTTGAGGATTCGCCTAATGTGAATTCGAATCCCCTTCCCAAACATGCTGCTGGTAGTAGTAGGGTGAATGGTATATCTACCTACACCTTGAATCTCCATTCCTTGGCTAGAAGTTTCCTATAAATTTGAAAGATAAAAACATTAAATGTTGGTGGGAGAGGCCACTAGTGGTGGCTTCGAAACACTTAGAGGGGGTAAAACACACTATTTTATTTCAACAATACAAATTTGCAGAGCTTAAACAATCCTTCAAAGCTCTCTTTCCTCTCTAGTGTTTCTCTCTACTATCTCCCACAATAATTCACCTTAACTAAGTTTCCTATTTATACAATAAATGAAAGCTTGATAAAAAAAGAATTTTAATTGTTAAAGCAGCTGGTGGCTGCAGTCGGTGGTTGGAGTCTGTGGCTGTAGTCGGTGGTTGCCTTTCTTGAATTTTTCAAGATAATCAAAGACCTATTCTAAATTTTAAAAAGTTAATTACTGTTATTGAAAAAAAAACAGGGGGTGCTTGATAAAAAACATCACAATAATTTTGTTATTTGAACGCCGTGTTGAATTATCTTTCGTTTCTTTTAACCATAGTCATAAGGTTGGATAAATTCCCCATAATTTGCAACAACAAAAATAATTTTGTTGCTGTCATGATTTTTGACCAAGCAGATTACGAGCAAATTCAGTTCTTCAAAACATTTTTTTACCACTTTAGACCCTTCATTAAAGTTGTAGTCCCGTATGTGTATATGAATTTGAGTTTTTAAATCTCCTAATTTCAATATCATAGGCTCAAGATATTCCCGTTTGAATGTCTAGTGTAAAAGTAGAAAATCGTGTTGCGATTTAATCAACACGGTATTGTTCATCATAAATTTTAGAACAACCCCCTCGCCTATAAATTCTTTCCTTTTCTCTGTAATTTCCTATTGATTCCATGATTCTCTCACTTGATTTTTAAGCTACAAATCATATTTTTTCTGCCTCAGAATCATTTAAATGACAATCATTCATAATATTTGTTTTCATATTTTGTTTTATCTAATTGTAGAAAAAAAACACATGATTTGCATCCTAGATCTTCCATAAATAGAGTTATGTATAGGCTATATATATACCTTCCCTGCTAATCTAGATGGGGAGAAAACCAGAGAAGAGAAAGAAAGAAAGAAAAGAGGGCAAGAGGACGAGATAGAGATAGCCAACAAGAAAATAGAGAAAAAAATGCAAAGGAAGAACCTATTTTCAACCAGCTCTTCCCCCTTTCACCACAACTTCTACCTCTCAGTTAATGACTTCCAGTAACCCCTCTCTAGACCAGACTTCGTTCTGTTGTCCACCACCAGCTTTGTCAGTTGTCATTGTGCCCACAAGTAGTAATCATCGGTCTTGTAGGAGCTCTAGCATCATCGTCCCTAGTTGTCAGTTGTCGGGTAAGTTTCCATGCATTCCTCATGCATTCCTCTTCACTTTGCATTTTAATTACATGCTCCTTATGCATGTCTTTGTTTTATTATTCAAATGAATTATAATTCACTTTAACAATAGCTAAGGAGGCAGGCGTTAGGACATGTGCCTCTTGTTTGCCCAGCTGGGTCACTGGTTTGGGGCAAGTGACCCAACCCTCTCTCTCTCTCTCTCTCTCTCTCTCTCTCTCTCTCTCTCTCTCTCTCTCTCTCTCTCTCTCTCTCTCTTTCTATTTTCTAAAAATATAAATAAGAGAAAGAGATTTATGATTTTCTGGCATATTTATTTTAATATTTTTTATTGTAAAAAAATATCAATCTCGTATTTAGAATACCAAGTTTTTAGTGCGATGAGGCAAATATACATACATACATACATACATACATACATATATATATATATATAATGTTTACATGCATACGACCAATACCCTAACATATCTTAAGCATTCCCTTTTAGAAAAAACAAATATTCAAAAATTTAAAAGAAAAATATGTTTTAGCATGGATTTCATAACACACAAAAATAATTTTCTTACATTCTTGGATTTTACAACATGTTTGTAAGTTCCAAAGGGTGTTGGCCAATATTCCAAAAATACAAAAGTCTTATTTCGGGGGATTCGTATATTATTCATTGTTATTATTAGGGTAAAGAAATTCTAAAGGGGTTAATATCCAAAACATTATTGGAATAATTTTCTATTATTCACTATTAATATTTGGATAATGAAACCCTAAGCGGTAAATATCCAAAATACTGAGGACATTGAATGTCCTTAGATTTCATTCCTAGTGTCCCTTAATTCATAGGTTGTAGATTTATTTTAAATCAAACACAAATTTCAAGAGATCTACATCCTTACTCCTTGGCTCTGTATAGACACAAATTTCAAATGTATGATCCTTTTGGCTATGGATACTTTCTTATAGACTTTGAACCGAAGTCTATAGCAAATCTATCCTAAGAAAATTGATTAGATCACACCAACACCATAATAATCATAAGGTGAACACCAACCAGCTTACCTTATGTATGGCGTACTAGGGGTGCTAAAACCTTCCATTTACGCAATCAGTCCCTTACCTTAGAATCTGTAAAAGAGTAGTTAGGTTTCCTAGTGATCATAATACTAGGTGGTGACTCTTTTTTTCACAAAAAAAAAAAACCAAACATGAATCTCCGCACCCTGGGAGGGTCGCTGCAACACCGTGCTCTCGCTAAGGTGTGACAATATGGTGATTCCACCGAGGACATTTGGACTAGGCTTGGTAATTTGTTTGTTTATGCTATATATTTTTTGTGGTTGCTATGGATGATTTATTTTGTTCAAAATCTTTAGTATGCATCTTTACATCCTGTCATACATGGTATATTGGATACGGGTAAAATTTTCAAACCTAGTCACTAAGAAGAACAACGAAACATCTATCATCAAGAATTTGAATTTTAGGAACCCTATAATCAGGTATTTTAGTTTTGATTTTGCAATCAAATTGTTTAAGATTCAATAAAAAACCAAAAACAAAGGCCAAAGTGTATGTTAAAGGAGGTGTCTTGATCAAGATCTCAGGTTGACTCAACCAAAAAACAAAGGGGAATGCCCGAAAGAGGAAAGGTTGAATGCAATTCTTATGAGAGACAATGAACAAGAGGAGACAGTCACGCACATCAACCCAATACGTGTACTGAATTGCTTGATTGTTGAGTTATTGGATTCGGTGGCCAAATCTAGCCTTGCCAAAATTGATGTAGCACGACTTGATGTGTTGCGATAGGGTAAATTAGGTGTTGTGGATACTCTAATGTGATAAGGCAGTCTCCTTCGGGTAATTATGACAATTAAGAGTTTTTACCATATTCCATGATCAAAAATTTAGTTGTGGTGGCCATTTTTTTCATAAGTCTTGCAAGTCAAGATGCTTTTGGGGTTAGGCTTGTCTTGAAGCAAAAAGATATTATGGAGCATACACCTTAAGGATAGATTCTAGTTCTTTTATGTGAGACATAGGCTAAGTTTACTACTTGGTCTTTGAAGCGGGTCTCTTGCTATCCCAATGATCACCCTTGTAAAGGCGATATAGGGGTTTAGTAGATAGTGGGATGACACGTATACCAATCGCTACCAATCTAAGCACTCAACAAACAGTTGAGGTTTACACAAACTTAAACCTTGACTCAAGTCATAAGGCAAGCTACTAGTCCCCAACTTAACTTATAGTTTTAATGTGTGTTCCCGTAAAAAGATTAAAATAATAAAAGTGATACATGATAATAAAAGCTTTATTATTCCGACTCAGAGCATCTGCCACCACATTTGCTTTCCCCGGGTGATAGTCAATAATACAATCATAATCTTTGATCAGCTCCATCCATCTCCTCTGCCGCATATTCAATTTATTTTGTGACAACAAGTATTTTAAACTTTTATGATCTGTAAAAATCTGTACCTGTACTCCATACAGATAATGCCTCCATATCCGCAAAGCAAACACCACAGCTGCTAGCTCCAAATAATGTACTGGATAGTTCACCTCATGCGGTTTTAACTGTCTGGATGCATAAGCGATTACCCTTTCGTGCTGTATAAGTACACAACCCAAACCCTTACTGGAAGCATCGCTATACATGACAAATCCCTCTTGTTCTTTTGGTAAAGTCAATACTAGGGCTGAAGTTAACCTGGATTTTAACTCTTGAAAACTTGTTTCACACTCCTTTGACCATTCAAACTGAACTTCCTTCCGAGTTAGCCAAGTCATTGGAAAGGCTATCATAGAAAATCCTTCTATAAATCTTCTATAATATCCAGCTAAGCCCAAAAAACTATGAATTTCAGCCTCCCGTCTCTCTTTAACAATATCCCACCATGTATGGGCTCTGTCCGATAATAGCTGAGTAGCACAATCCACTCAGAGCTCTGCTGGTACTGCTATTTGATCCATAGACCTCTCTATCTTTCATAACCATCGCTCAGCTATCTCAGCATCATTCTCTCCCATAAATGCCTCACAACCTAATTCTCTTAGACTCTTTACCCATTGAACTAAGGTGACCACATTATCCTTGAGGGTAGTACTTAATGGTCCCGCCATCTCTGTCATCACTACACGAACCAACTGTGCAAAATAAGCTGGATTTGGATATGGTGGAGGTGCTACCCTAGGGGGTGCTGCTGGTGCTACTGCAGGCGCTACTGTTGGTGGGGGCTAAGTCCCCTGCCCATCTCCATCAAATATCCCCCGCTCATCTCGGAGTCCTGATGACTCTCCTTGTCTGGATTGTACCGACCCGACTGGCACAAAAGATGTTGTATCTACCAGAGGATCTCTCTCTAATCCTCTATCTCCAGTCTCAACTAGACGCTCGTCCCTCACGGGTGACGAGTCAGCTCTGGCTTCTTGCCGTGTACGCACCATCCTGAAACAATATTCTTTTTTTATTAATAATGGTCTCCTGAACTTTAACCAGGCTCTGATACCAAAATGTAACACCCTCAAATTATAATATCATGAAATCTTCCAACATTTCTTTACCAATGTCAACTATTGGGTAATATGTCTAAAATTATGGGATTTTTTTTTTAAAATTTCGGCAGAGTTTCCTCTATTTTTGTTGGTACCAAGTTATCGACAACACTTCTATTATATGTCATTACGACTGTCGTATCCTAATTTTTAGGTTACTCCCCAAAATAAAATAAAAATAACAAAAATAAAATAAAAGGAGTCGGCATGGGTAGAAAAATCAAAGTGGAAATTTTGGTTGTTTTCGCGAGTCCAATCGTATCTCTTTGGTTCCAAAAATAGAGAAAAATACTGATTTAAGGAAAAAATAGTTTATCGTTGGATGAACCTGTGTAAAAACTAAGTTAAATGACATAATTATATTTTTTATGGGTTGATTCGATTTAATCGTCGACAAATTTAAAGTTTAATTATGATCAGGAATTAATTTAAGGTGCAATTGAAGGATTTAATTAAGTGCAAGCACTTAATTATACTTTAAATTGGTCAAAATAATTTTATTAAGGGTTTAGTCAATGAGAAATCAATTTCTTGAATTTAATTCGGGCTAAATTGATGAGAATGGAATTTTCGGAGACCGATTTGAATTTTTAAGTCAATTATACGAAATCAGGGACCGAATTGAACGAATTGAGAATCTAATGGTCAATTGAGGGTTAAATCACGCAAATCGGAAATCAAAGACCAAATTAAAAAAGGCACGCACATTTAAGGTTGCTGTTGAAATTTTGACGGGGATATAATTGCATAAAATTAAAAGTTTAACACTTGTTGGGGGTGCAATTGAACCAATTAAATATTGAGGGACCAAATTGTATTTTTCTCACATCAATTTTACATGTCCCTGCACTGTCACAGTGCAGGGACACAACGCTGCAACATTCCCTCCCTATGCAAAAATGCAGAGGCCACAGTGCAGGAAACATTCCCTCAGCCATCTGCAATTTTGCAGAGGCCACAATGCAGGAACAACCCTGCATCGCCTCAGCCCTCTGCATTTTTGCAAAGGCCACAGCACACACATACAAAATGCATGCCTCTTTGCCTATAAATACGGTTCGCAGCATGCAGATATAGGTGGGGGGAAAACTGAAAAAAAGATAGGGAGGAGCAAAAACAGAGAGAAAAAGGAGAGATTCTGGGAAAATTTGCAGAGAATTTTGGCAAATAAAACAAGCATAAAAATCACCTCTCAACCCCGTCGCAGCTCCTCCATCTTCCCCGTTGCAGCTCCTCTCTCTCCCCGGTTTCACAGCACCTTTCTCTCTCTAGTTTCAGTCTCTCGGTCCTCTCTCTCTCCATCGTTAGAAGCCATTTTAACCACCCATTACCATCCTTAACATCACCATAAAACTCCCCTATATACCAGAAACTGAACCCCACTCTCAAGCGAAGCAACGGTGACAGTTGCAGCACAAGCCCAGCGACTTTGGAAGCTCCCTCCGGCCACCACAGGCCACCGTTGACGGCGCCACCACGACAAGAATCATCACCTCGACCTCCTCTACATAAAGGTACTAACAGGTACGCATTTCGTCACACTCGAAAAACATCCCTGTTCATCGTCTTCTTCCTCCAGCTCGCTGCATGCGCACTGGGACGTGATTTGCGTCCCACTGTGCATGGGGCTGGGTCTGAGGGGGACAGGTCGGGCTTTGCGCCTGGCCAAACGTTTAATCCAGATAGGCTTCCAGCCCACTGGACTATAGGCCCAGTCCATAAGTTTCGGCCCAACCCAAAACTATTTGGGCTTCCAGCCCGTGAGGACTGGAAGCCCAGCCCAAAACCATCTGGGCTTCCAGCCCGTGAGGACTGGAAGCCCATCCCATAATTATCTGGGCTTCCAGCCATGAGAGCTGGAAGCCCAAACACTTTGGGCTTCCATCCCATGATGGCTGGAAGCCCAGCCATACCCTTCTGGCCTTCCAGCCCGTGAGGGCTGGAAGCCCAGCCCACTCAGGGTGGGCTGTCAACCCACTGTGGCTGACAGCCCAGCCCAAAAAAATAAAAAAAATAAAAAAAATTGAAAAATACAAATTGACAAAAAAAAAGTATTTTTATTTTTTACTACTATTATTATTACAAAAAATTCAAAAATATAAAAAATATGATTGTTTTTTGTGCATACGACAAAATTCCATGATTTTTCCATACATATTTTTCGTAAAAATTATATTGCATCTTTCTCATATTTTGAAACAAAAATTGGATATCGTAACCGGTTTATGATTATCCGTTGGAATTTGGTCAAAATATCAAAAATTATTATGAATATTTTTGTTTCATCTATCAGGGTGTAAATTTACATTGTAAAGTACATCTGCGGATAAATTTTTTTACTACGGTGTAAAATTACACTGTAAAGTACACCCGTAGATAAAAAAGATTTTTACTAAAATTACATTGTAAAATACATCCGTAGATAAAAAAAACTTGTTACTGCGGTGTAAAATTACAATGTAAAGTACACCCGCATAGGAAAAAATGGTTTTTGACCAAGATAAGATGGCAACACTGGAAGCCAGGATAAGGGTCATCGAAGGGGCAAATTTATATGACCCAGTGCAAGCTGCAGATATTTGTCTAGTCCCGAATGTTATCATACCAAAGAAGTTTCGTGTCCCTGAATTTATCATATACACCGGGACACAATGCCCTATCACTCACCTAAAATCATACTGTAACAAAATGGCAGAAGTAGTGCATGATGAAAAACTACTGATGCATTTTTTCCAAGACAGTTTGAGTGGGGCAGCCTTGAATTGGTACAAGTGACTAGACAACACCAGGATCCGTAACTGGAAAAATCTGGTAGATGCTTTCATCAAGCAATACAAGTACAACATGGACATTGCTCTTGACAGAACAAGTTTGTCCAACTTGGAGAAGAAGGACAGAGAAAGCATAAGGGAATATGCTCAAAGATGGAGAGATCTCGCTGCACAGGTACATCCTCTGCTTCTAGATAAAGAGATGGTAACATTATTCGCTAACATGCTAAAAGCGCCCTATTACGGACATGTAATGGGCAATTCAGCACAACAATTCATGGATGCTATAGCCGTGGCAGAGCGAACAGAGCAAGGAATCAGAAGTGGTAGAATATCTATACCTGTGGAGAAAAAGGGCTTTGAAGGCAAGAGAAAAGATGTCGAGCATTTTAAAGACAACGATAAGGGTAGGAACAACCAATTCCAAAACTACCATAACCCTTCATCTGAAATTGCCAACATCAATCTTCAAGCCAAAGATCCACCTAAGAACTTCCCAAAAAGAAATTACCAGAAAATCCAAGAACAACTACCTCCGCTACCATTGCCTTTGAATGAGATGTATCAAAAGTTGGTAAGCATTAAGCAAGTAGCTCCTGAACCTTAGGCACCTTTGCAACCACCTTACCCTGATTGGTACAAACCCGATCTCACCTGCGAATACCATGCTGGAGCTGCAGGGCATAGCATTCACACTTGTGGTGCTTTCAAGAAGAAGCTCATGCAATTGATTAAAGCGGGGTGGATAATATTCGAAGAAAATTCAGGTCCTGCATCCAATTAGGCTTCACGGAAATAGGATATCAAGTGTCCGCACCATTAAAGTGACGTCGGCAAAAGCTTTTGAAAGGGAGTGTGCCGATATCAGGAGATGAAGTTTACTTCCATGATTTCCTTTTTGTTTTGGTCATGTCCGCACATTATATTCCTGTTTTGACTTGTGTTTACGATGTGTTCGTGCTTATTGTTTAAATAACACAAGCACACCTTATATCCCTTTCATCCAAATTATACATGGTCTCATGATTTCATCAAAAAAATTGGCAAATCAAATTCTAGTACGAAAAGAAATGTCAATTTGATTTTTGTTTAACAAATGTGTTCTGGGAATTCAAAGGATTTCATTGAAAGGTGATCTCATACCACCGAAAACCCACATAATAAAGCTAATCTCTTAGCCAAACAAATAATCCAAAAAATCAAAAAACTTGTTTCGTATGGAAAAGCAAAGCTTATTGATTCAGATTGCATGTTTTTGAAATGAGGGAAGACCATCTTTGATATGCCTTGATGAAGTCTCAAATATCCCTTGCAGTCCTTATTTGAGCCTAATAATTTTCTTTTCTTGATAATTAACCCTGACAAGGATCACACCCTACATTGGGGGGCAACTGCAAAAAAAAAAAAAAAAAAAAAAAAAAAAAACAGTCCTCAATGACAAGTGACGCCCGAACAAAGCTGGGGGGCATAAACATAAAAAGGGTTTTAGTACACTATAGCAAATTAATTCAACATTTTGGTAGTACTAAAAACCCAACATAGAAAGCCCAAACAAAATACTTGGGGGGCATGTCAAGTCAGCACAACGTTAGTGCCAAAAACCAATAAAAAAGCCCAAACAAAATACTTGAGGGCATGTCAAGTCAGCACAACGTTAATGCCAAAAACCAATAAAAAAGCCCAAACAAAATACTTGGGGGGCATGTCAAGTCAGCATAATGTTATTTCCAAAAAACCAATGAAAAAGCCCAAACAAAATATTTGGGGGGCATGTCAAGTCAGCACAACGTTAGTGCCAAATACCAATGAAAAAACCCAAACAAATACTGGGGGCATGTCAAGATGAAAGCCCAAACAAACACTGGGGGGCATGCTAGGTCACTATGAAAATCAATCATGAGGGCTAAATGAAGTTTTAAGAGTAAGCACTAAGTGATCATTAGTCTAAAAAACCCTTAAACACTTTTTGAGCCTACAAATATCTTTTTTTTCGTAGCCAGTAACCTAAGCCTATGTCACAAGCCTAATAAAGCCCTTTCTGATCAAATACGAGTTATCTAGATCGATAAGCAATGCTTTTCCATTTGAAACAATCCTTACAAATGCTTCACATGACCTGATCGAAGCCTTCCTGACATACGAGACTTGCAAATATCATTTCTCATTCTTGTCAAAGTCAACATAAAACCTGACAATGAGATCACTTGAATTCTTTCGAGAACAAGTTTGTTAAACAAACATCAAAATGGTTTTTGTGCTTGGAATGACTTTGAAATTCCAAAAGTTTTGCATGAAAATATTTTTTGCAAATAGCCATCCCTTTCCTGCAAACACTCGTAGCCTAAAACACTAGTGTGACATGACCCGACTTGGGCAATCAAAATGGTTTTTGTGCTTGGAATGCCTTTGAAATTCCAAAAATCCCACATGAAAGCACCATCTTTGCAAATAACCAACCCCTTCCTGCAAACACCTGAAGCCCAAAACACTTTTGGGCCATGACCAAACAGGGGGGCAATCTAAAATGCAATTGAAGTTGGCTCCATCGTTTCTTTTCAAAGAATCTGGATCAAACTCAGGGGGGCATATCATCTGCAGTAGTCAAAATCAACAAGTTGCGGCCTGAGTATGCAGAAGCGAGAAGTCGTCAAATCACGAAGTTGACTCCATAATTCCTTTTTAAAGAATCTGGATCAAACTCGGGGGGCATGTTGATATGGAAAATCTATCATCTGCAGTGGTCAAAATCAACAAGTTGCAGCCTGAGTATGCAGAAGCGAGAAGCCGTCAAATCACGAAGTTGACTCCATAATTCCTTTTCAAAGAATCTGGATCAAACTCGGGGGGCATGTTGATATGGAAAATCTATCATCTGCAATGGTCAAAATCAATAAGTTGCGGCTTGAGTATGCAAAAGCGAGAAGCCGTGAAATCATGAAGTTGACTCCACAATTCCTTTTCAAAGAATTTGGGTCAAACTCGGGGGGTATGTTGATATGGAAAATCTATCATCTCCAGTGGTCAAAATCACAAGTTGCGGCTTGAGTAAGCAGAAGCGAGAAGCCATCAAATCCAGAGGTCCAGATCCCGAAAAAGAAGGTCAGGAAGAAGAAAGGGGACCTATATCTCTCAGGTAAATATACATGCATCATCATGCATTGCATCCCTATTGAAAATATAAAAAAATATTTTGGAGGGATTGTAATTTACGAACCCCCATTCATTTTGTGTGCACGTTTTCAAGCTCTTACCTATTTGAGAATGCTTTTCAGCTTTATCTCTTTCTTGATTTTGGGTGTCATCATGCATTGCATCCCCATTGAAAATCTAAAAAATATTTTGGAGGGATCGTAATTTACGAACCTTCATTCATCATTTAGTGTGCACGCTTTCAAGCTCTCATCTCTTGCATTTCCTTGAGCATGCTTTTCAGCTCTCTTTTTTCTAATTTTGGGTGACATCATGCATTGCATCCCCATTCAAAATCTAAAAAATGTTATGGAGGGATCATAATTTACGAACCTTCATTCATCATTTAGTGTGCACGCTTTCAAGCTTTCACCTCTTTCATTTCCTTGAGCATGCTTTTCAACTTTATTTGTTTCTTGATTTTAGGTGTCATTATGCATTGCATCTCCCTAGGGATCCAAGAAATGTTTTGGAGGAATTGTAATTCACAAACCTCTACTCATCATTTTGTGTGTACCTTCGAGCCCTCACCACTTTCACTTCCCTAAGAGCGCTTGCGAGCCTTTCATCAGAACAGATAGAGTGTTTTTCAATCCTATCCCTTTTCTTTTTTGAGTGAGCTTTCTAGCCATCAACCAACTCAAATAGCATGCTTTTTAGCCCTATCTCTTTCCAGAATTTAGGTTAGCTCTCTAGCCATCAATTAAGATAGTGCGCTTTCTAACCTTATCTCTTCCACTCTTGAGTGTGTTTTCCAACCCTCAACCATCAATTAGGATCGTGCGCTTCTTAGCCATTCCTTTCCTCTCATTTGAGTGAGTTTTCCAACCCTTAACCATCTATTAGGATCATGCACTTCTTAGCCATTCCTTTCCTCTCGTTTGATTGCGTTTTCCAAACCCTCAATCATCAATTAGGATAGTGCGCTTCTTAGCCATCTCTATCCCCCTTGCTTAAGTGTGTTTTCCAACCCTTAATCATAAGCTAAAATAGCGTGTTTTCCAACCCTATTTTTCTTCCTTTTCGTGTGCGTTTTCCAACCACCAATCAATATAGTGCGTTTTCCATCCTTATCCTCCTTTTCGAGTGTGTTCTCCAACCTTCGACCATCATTTAAGATAGTGCGCCTTCCATCCCTATGTTCCCTCCTCTTTGAGTGCGTTTTCAACCCTCGACCATCAATTAGAATATTACATTTTCCATCCTTATTCCCCTTGTTTGAGTGAGTTTTCTAACCCTCAACTATAGATCTTAGATAGCGAGCTTTCTAGCCCTATATTCCATCCCATGAGACCATCTTCACCATTTTTCACCTGGGTAGGTCACCTATTATAATGAGACCATTTTCTTGTGTCATTCACAGACATCACCCTTCTCCATCCTTTTTAAGTGTCCTCCTTAGGCCCCAATTTTTAGGTAGTGCGCTTTCTAACCCTATCTTACCTTTCTTTCTGAGTGCACTATATAGCCCACATTCTCATTTCTGGATGGATCAACCATTTCTTGGTCTGGTAAATCCACTCTTCTTTTTCTTTACAACGCTTACTATCTAAAATCTTTTACAAAACTTTAGTGGTAAGCATTGTAAAGAGGGGGGCAACTATCATAACCCAATTTTTGGGTTACTCCCCAAAATAAAATAAAAATAACAAAAATAAAATAAAAGGAGTCGGCGTGGGTAGAAAAATCAATGTGGAAATTTTGGTTGTTTTCGCGAGTCCAATCGTATCTCTTTGGTTCCAAAAATAGAGAAAAATACAGATTTAAGGAAAAAATAGTTTATCGTTGGATGAACCTGTGTAAAAACTAAGTTAAATGACATAATTATATTTTTTTTATGGGTTGATTCGATTTAATCGTCGATAAATTTAAAGTTTAATTATGATCAGGAATTAATTTAAGGTCCAATTGAAGGATTTAATTAAGTGCAAGGACTTAATTATACTTTAAATTGGTCAAATTAATTTTATTAAGGGCTTAGTCAATGAGAAATCAATTTCTTGAATTTAATTCGGGCTGAATTGATGAGAATGGAATTTTCGGAGACCGATTTGAATTTTTAAGTCAATTATGCGAAATCAGGGACCGAATTGAACGAATTGAGAATCTAATGGTCAATTGAGGGTTAAATCGCGCAAATCGAAAACCAAAGACCAAAATAAAAAGCCGTGCACATTTAAGGTTGCTGTTGAAATTTTGACAGGGATATAATTGCATAAAATTAAAAGTTTAAAACTAATGGGGGGTGTAATTGAACCAATTAAATATTGAGGGACCAAATTGTATTTTTCTCACATCAATTTTACATGCCCTGCACTGTTCACAGTGCAGGGACACAACGCTGCAACATTCCCTCCCTCTGCAAAAATGCAGAGGCCACAGTGCAGGAAACATTCCCTCAGCCCTCTGCAGTTTTGCAGAGGCCACAATGCAGGAACAACCCTACATCGCCTCAACCCTCTGCATTTTTGCAGAGGCCACAGCACACACATACAAAATGCATGCCTCTTTGCCTATAAATACGGTTCGCAGCATGCAGATAAAGGTGCGGGGAAAACTAAAAAAAAAAGAGGGAGGAGCAAAAACAGAGAGAAAAAGGAGAGATTCTGGGAAAATTTGCAGAGAATTTTGGCAAATAAAACAAGCATAAAAATCACCTCTCAACCCCGTCGCAGCTCCTCCATCTTCCCCATTGCAGCTCCTCTCTCTCCCTGGTTTCACAACACCTTTCTCTCTCTAGTTTCAGTCTCTCGGTCCTCTCTCTCTACACCGTTAGAAGCCATTTTAACCACCCATTACCATCCTTAACATCACCAAAAAAACTCCCCTATATACCAGAAACCGAACCCCACTCTCAGGCGAAGCAACGGTGACAGTTGCAGCACAAGCCCGGCGACTTTGGAAGCTCCCTCCGGCCACCACAGGCCACCGTTGACGGCGCCACCATGACAGGAATCATCACCTCGACCTCCTCTACACAAAGGTACTAACAGGTACGCATGTCGTCACACTCGAAAAAATCCCTGTTCATCATCTTCTTCCTCCAGCTCGTTGCATGCGCAGTGGGACGTGATTTGCGTCCCACTGTGCATGGGGCTGGGTCTGAGGGGGCCGGGCCAGGCCGGGCTTTGCGCCTGGCCCAAACGTTTAATCCAGATAGGCTTCCAGCCCACTGGACTATAGGCCCAGTCCATAAGTTTCGACCCAACCCAAAACTATTTGGGCTTCCAGCCGTGAGGACTGGAAGCCCATCCCAAACATATATGGGCTCCTAGCCCAAAACCATCTGGGCTTCCAGCCCGTGAGGACTGGAAGCCCGGCCCATAATTATCTGGGCTTCCAGCCCATGATGGGTGGAAGCCCAGCCATACCCTTTTGGCCTTCCAGCCCACTCAGGGTGGGCTGTCAGCCCACTGTGGCTGACATCCCAGCCCAAAAAAATAAAAATAATAAAAAAATTGAAATATACAAATTTACATGTTTTTGGCCAAAATATCAAAAATAATTATAAATATTTTTGTTTCATCTATCAGGGTGTAAATTTACATTGTAAAGTACATCTGCGGATAAATTTTTTTACTACGGTGTAAAATTACACTGTAAAGTACACCCGTAGATAAAAAAGATTTTTACTACGGTGTAAAATTACATTGTAAAATACATCCGTATATAAAAAAAAAACTTGTTACTGCGGTGTAAAATTACAATGTAAAGTACACCCGCATACAAAAAAATGGTTTTTGAAAATTTAGTGCAAAATTTTTAACTTAGGAAAACAATCAAACAACAATGCAACTTACCTTAGGTGGGGTGCACTGGGGGTGATGCGTCTTCCCCTTGCACAAGAAGTCCCCTTACCTAGACTCTCGCAGACCAATAGGTTCCTAGTGACCTTAATACTAGGTGACGACTCCTTAGAATTATAGTTGTAATTTTTATGACTATATCACCCCATTTTCACCGCGCGCCGTTGTCTCTCCAGATAGAGATGGCGGGGCACGAAGCCCGTAAAAAAATCTTCGTTGCGACAACGACTTCCATCTTGATCCAATCATCCTGGATCACATTCCATTCATCAAACAATAACTCAATATTCATACTTATCAATATATGCAAGTCTCATAATATCAATTAGTAAATCAACATAAATGTACTACCAAAACAACTCAAAAGATAAACAATTTCATCATTAAACGTAATAAATGCTAACTAATTACATATAAGCCTTTAAACTACATAAACACAACATTAAGATTAAGAGTAATATTATATTTATAATAAATCTTATCTTATCATTTTGAAAATGATTTGGTCATACTATCAACTATTCATATATACAATACATCCACTTCATATTACACCTTCTACTTAATTTTTACAACACAAAAGGATTTACACCCAAAGTAAGGACATGAATATTACATTCCAAAATAGTAATTCATAAACGGGAGTATTCCTACATCTAACGATCTGCATCACCTCGCGGTGTACCTGTTTCAACAATAACAATATTAAGTAACTTACTCACTATATTATTCTAATATTAATTTATTACTCTTAACCTTTGAAATTTAATACTTCTACTTCAACTTAACTTAATCCCTTAATTTACATAATCTTTTCAAAATTTACAAATCCAGCTAATTCATCATAATTACCAAATAAATCTAACACTTCCATATAATTACTCAGAAATTTGCTTTCCTTCCTCAGTCACCAATAGATCCAGTACTTCCATTCGAATTTCCCATCATCCGGCTAACCTCTTTTGTTAGTCAATCAATCCGGCTAACCTCTTTTATTAGCCAATCAATCCGGTAATTCCATTTGAATTACCCAGCATCCGGCTAACCTCTTTTATTAGCCAAACAATCTTGTAATTCCATTTGAATTACCCAGCATCCGGCTAACCTCTTTTATTAGCCAAACAATCCGGTACATCCATACGAATTACCCCATATCCGGTTAACCTCTTTGTTAACCAACAAAAACGGTAATTTCACATAATTTACTGGTAATTCACATAATCACAACTCAATTTATTCATTTGCTCCTTTCATTTAATATCAATTAAATAAGCAACATAGATTATTAGGGAAACTAAAAATTATAAAATAAGGTGACGAATCACCTAACTTATGTTCGGGATGACCCAGCTCCTCCTGTCTGATAATCAGCTCCAGACACAACTCCTAAATCAATCAAGTGTCATTATATCATTAGTCCATCAATATTTTTCTTACGTGCCGAAACACAAAGCATGTAATATTTTTATTTGTAATTTGTTCTAATAAAAATTCATTCTCAAATATAACATCATTATTTTACATACAACCTCATATTTAACTCAAGTTACCTCTTTGCTTACTCTATGTTCATAATTCCTCCATCAAATAATTCTTCTATTCTTTATATCCTCACATCATATTATTCATTTTATCTAAATACTATATTCAAACACAATCTAGACATCTTGTCTTCATATTTTCTTTTAACTACTTTATTTCTCTTTTAATTTGAATTTACTTATTATTATTATTATTATTTTCTCAATTTAAATGCTATCTCTTCATTTAGTCTTTCTTACATTTTCAATTATCATGATTAAACATGGTTTGTTTCTAAACATTAACATCAAAACTCATTCTCCCACTTTTTCCTTCATTTGGCCTAATGTGGTGTTTCTTTTTTTTTTTCCTCCCCCAAATTTTTCTTCATTTACTTGTTATTTCAACTTATTTTCATTCTATTACACTTCAATTTCATCATTTTTCCTTCCCCTCCTATTTCCCCCAAATTCACATAAGAACCCTAAGTTCAAAAAATCTAGGATTTAAGGGAAACTAAGGTAAAATTCCATGAAATTACTTCCCAACTTAATCAAATAAGCTTAAGAACACATCTAAATCAAACATGAAATCCAAACTTCTCATTCTTACCTATTGCTTTTCTTCCAATTTCTCTTCTCTTCCAAAGTTAGCTGAATTCTACTTCTCAAATCCTCCTTCCTTCACTTGCTAAAGTGTTTTATAGGTTGAACTTGCAAGCTTATAAAGGTATTTTCTCAATTTTCTTATTGTTTTTTCCTTACTTTTCTCTCTTTCTCTCACGTTATGCTCTGTTTCATTTCACTTTTTGTTTCTGCCAATTAGGCAGTTAATAGAAGAGAAGGAGAGCTTATATGTTTTGTTTTCAATGGCAATTTCTATTATACCCTTAATGAATTTATTTATTTTTGCTAGCAATACCGAGCTCCATTCATCTTAAAATTTTAACCAGATTTTATTCAATATATTTTAAGGTTCCTCAGAAAATTTCAGCTCAATCCCATGGTCAGATTGAAAATTTCATCCAATAACGGAAAACTAGTCGAATTGTGATTTCTCGTCAAATTTTTGAATTTATCTAAAACTTCTGAAATTTTAACCCAATCTAAGGTATCATATTAGAAGGCTTCACGCAAAATTTTAGAATTTTGTGATAACCCAATCAAGAGTTACGAATTTTTTTGTTTTACATAAAACTAGTCAATTTATGATTTTTCGCCCGGAGGTTTTATAGTTTGTTTTTTATTCATATTTATGCATCTATACTTTTAGTTTTTGTCTTTTTTTTCAGATTTTATTTTTAATCGGTTCAATCCTGAAATTTTAATTTATGTTGGTAATCATTAATATTGAATTTTTTTCCCTTTATTCCTTTTTTTTGTGTTTTATGTTATTTTTATTTATTCTTTGGATTAGAATATTTTTATGATTTTACTATTTGCAAAATGATAATGATAATTTTAGTGATTTTTTTTTATTTTTTTTTATAAAAATCTTTTGCTTTTTTTTAATGATTTTTCAGGGAAATTTAATTATTTTAATTTTTTTGACAGTAATGTTAATAATAATTTCAATTGTTATAGTAATGATAATGACAATAACATAAGGATAGATTTTCAATTTATGTTTTCGTCTTTTTGTGAATAAAAAACTTAACTACTTATTTTTCTTATATGATTATTGGGGTTTTTTTTATATTAATTGATTTACTTTGTTTTTATTCTCAGACATTGTTTATTTCTTATTCATATTTATACATTTATACTTTTAGTTTTTTTTGTTGGGATTTTTTTTAATTGGTGAATTTCAGAAATTTTAATTTATATTGGTAATCATTTTAAAATTAATGTTGCTCCCTTTTTCCCTTTATTCATATTTTTTTTGTTATTTTTATTTGTTCTTTAGATTAGATGATTTTTATTATTTTACTCTTTATGCAATAATAATGACAATTTCGGTGATTGGTTTTTTATTGTTTTCTTAAAAAAATCTTTTGCTTTTTTTTAATGATTTTTCAGGGTGATATAATTATTTTAATTGTTTTAATAGTAATGTTGATAATAATTTTAACTGTTATAGTAATGATAATGACAATAACATAAGGATAAATTTTTTATTAATTTTTTTATCGGATTAGATGATTTTATGATTTTTATTGTTTTAACAATAATAATGATAATTTTAGTGATTATTTTTTTTGACAAAATATTTAACTTTTTCTTAAATTATTTAGGTCAATTTAATGATTTTTACTATTTCGGCAATAATGTTGATAATAATTTTAACTGTTACGGTAATAATAATGATAGTAACGTGAGGATCAATTTTTAATATATATTTTCTTCTTGTTGGAGATAAAAAATTACCTACTTATTTTTTTTTATTAATGCAGATTCTTTCACAATTTATATTTTGTTTGTTTTGTTTAATTTAAATTGAATTATAAAATGAACTAATCTTAATGCAATGTATTCAATAATTCAGATATCTTCTTGCTTTTTTTAATGACAATAGTAATTTTATACTGCTTATTTCATTGAAACCTACTAAGCAAATAAATTTATATCCATTTAAAATTCATATATTTTACAGAAAACTTGCACTTCACAAAATTTCTACACAGATTTATTATTTTATCTAAATTTATATTATAATAAAAAAATCATATATAATTAATATTTTTTTACGTTGAAAAAAATATAGTTTCGCCCGCGACGAGGCGCGGGTGCCATGGCTAGTTTTATATAAAACCAAAACCAAATCAAATGGAAAGTGATGAAAATAAAAAGGAATATAAAACAAAGAAAGAGAATTTGAAAGAAAAAGGATCATAATTGATTTTTTTTCTCCATTATTTTCTTTATCAAAATAATACCATTTTTAGTTTTTTGTTTAATAAAAATCAAGCAATTAGCTAGTGGAAAATCCTGTCAATACCTATTGTTTTTTTTTATGGCTAATTTTTCTTCTTCAAGCTTCCTTCCTTCAATCCTCACCATTTTCTTCTCCCTTGCACCAGCAGCTCGCCTGTAATCCTTTTTCTTAGGCTTAAATCCAAACTCAGACCTGTGCTCTATAGCTTTCAACTTTGTTATATTAATCCACTGAACTTTCTCTTTTTTGATGTCATACCATAAAGGAATCTTTTGCTTTAAAAAGCTTTTATCAACAATTTTTGTGGTCTCTAAGATCTTTGGTTTCCTTACCATAGAGTTCTCAAGACACAGGGGAGCAACAACGAGAGAAAGCACAGCAACGAGAGAAAGGAAAACGCCTGCAATAGAAATAACGAGGCAGGGGAGACAGCAGATAGAACAGAGGAAGCAGGAACGTTGCCTTAAGGTTGCAGAGGAAGAAGAACCATTTAAGGTATGTTGGCTTTGATACCAAGTTGAAACAAGAGTTTTAATAATAGGTTTTTGGCAGGTTACCTTAGTACGGCTGCTCCTCTATTATTTATATAGGTACGGCAATTTATATATGTTATAGTGTACCCTATTACACAAGATAATCCCTACGTATGTTTCCTATATTACATAATATTTCCTAAATTACAACACATCCCATAATAAAAATCATCTAAAAATACCAATTGTTTATAATTTAATGTGAGAAACAAAAATATAAAAATTTTAATTTTTTTCAAAAACGTTTTCTAATTGCATTCCCAAACACCCCGTAACAGTGTTAAGATTCTCGAGTGGAGGGCAAAACCATGGAATCACTGTTACGATGAACAATGGGCATGTATGTTTGTTAATAAAAGAAGGGGCAAGTATGTTTATTTATTTTAGAAAAACTGTTGCAAAGCGTAAATGATTTAAGTTATTATAGATTGTGAGTTAGTTAATAAATTTACTTGGATTTACTTAGGTTATTATCGTTTGAATATCTTGACTTATTGTTAGAAAAAAATTGACCATCTGGTAGTATTGCACTAGTGCCGAAATAATCAAGTTAATTAGTTAAATGCGCTCTCGCATCGAAAGTTCTCATTCCTATTCGTCCATGCACTGGTGCTAGCTAAAGATCATGACGTTGATCGAATTAACGAGCATATATAATTCAATCCATCAACGTGGTCCTAATTCCAATGGGGCAACAGCTAAGTAAAACATTGGAAAAATATATAATTTAATCGAGCAACGTGGTCCTGATTCCAATGGGGCAACAGCTAATTAAGTAAAACCTGCAAGGAAGGATCCTGATTCGACAATATTCAGAATGTTTTTCCGGGAAGCAGGTTACAGTGAAATAAAAAATTGCAAGTTGACATAATCTTACGTTCACTAAAGAATTATTATCCAGTGAGTGAGCTTCTATTTGTTTTTGCTGGATAGAAGCAATCGAGTCAACAAAAGCTAGAGGTCACTGAAGGCAACAAATCTGTGGGTGTATATAAGTATTCCTTGCGCACCAGATGATCTCTCACAACAAAGTGGATTGAAGAAGCAGTGAGACACTAATTTCCCTCCATCGACAAATTAAGTGCACAATCAGATCCACAGGAGAGATGATCACAGAGCCACTCTTGAGCAGCCCAAAGGGTGGCATAACAGCCTTATTTTTCATCATAGCGAATGAGGCACTGGAGAGGCTAGCAAGTTTTGGGCTGTCAACAAATATGATAATGTATTTGACTAGAGAGTACGGTATGGATGCAGCTAGCGGTGCCCAAATACTCTTCCTTTATTCAGCTGCTGGGAATTTCATGCCAATTATTGGGGCTTTTCTTGCTGATACATATGTGGGTCGCTACCCGATGATCGGCTTTGGATGTATTACCAGCCTTCTGGTAAGATTCACTTTCTATGCATCACTCTTGTCTTTCTATTTCTCTCCGGCCAACTGTTGATTAATTTGTCACCGAGACAATCATGTCTCCGCCCAACTCATCATCTATGCATGGCTCAATGGTGATTCCATCTCTTACAAACAAAAGTACTGAGGTCCTGAGTTCAGGTCACTAATCTCAAAAGAATGAAACAGAAGAAAAAAAAAAAAAAAGGGGTCAATTCTTGTGCTTTTTATATATATAGCACGCTTCACTTGGTAATTTCTAAAGTTTTAAAGCTAATATTTTTTTATGACAGAATCATGATTCTGTTTGTCAGTAGGTAGCAATAGACTTGACTCCCATTTAAGTGAAGACCGAATTAGCGACTCGATTCCAACCGGTTCTCCTTGTCCTGAGTTTTATTGGGAAAACATATTATAATATGAGTTTTATTTTCTAGAGTTACGAAAGTCAAATTATTAATTGACTACGAATTATTCTTTTAATGACAGAAGATTTTCATATAAAAGTAAATAAAAAACAAGTTAATAAGTTTCCTCGTGCACCCCCCCATCCTGGCTTTTGATTCCGTCAAAATATTAACTGAAATCAAATAAATGTGCAGGGAATGGTTCTATTGTGGTTGACAACAATAATTCCTGAAGCAAGGGTGCCTTCTTGCGCCCAATTTAGTAGCGAATGCAATAACGAGGCGACGACACCACAGCTCTTGTTTCTATATTTTTGTCTAGCCCTCATGTCTATCGGAGCTGGTGGCATAAGATCATGTTCCCTGGCCTTTGGTGCTGATCAGTTGAGGAAGAGGGACAGCCTTAAATATGCTGGAATACTTGAGAGCTTCTTCAGTTGGTACTATGTTATATCCTCAGCTTCTGTGTTTATTTCCATGACTTGTTTAGTTTACATTCAAGATGCCTTGGGCTGGAAGGTGGGTTTCGGAGTTCCTGTGGTTCTCATGATCCTCTCAACTCTTTCGTTCTTCTTGGCTTCTCCCATTTATGTCAAGCCCAAGGCCAAGGCCAACTGGCTCGTCGGATTTGCTCGAGTTCTCGTGGCCTCCTTTAGAAAGAGAAGGATTGAATTATGTTCACACAACCCGGACGAGCTGTATCATCATGGGAAGGGATCCGCACTTGTCGTGCCAAGTGAAAGAATAAGGTAATTAACCTGCCCTGCCTGTCAAGAAGTACTTCATTATTTTGATCAGTTTTACCGAATGAAGAGGATGATAGTTCCTAAAAGGATTCTCTCTGTCTTACCCTGTCTCAGGTTTCTAAACAGAGCTTGTGTTATTACGAATCCTGAAGAAGACTTGATGCCGGATGGGAGAGCTTCAGATCCATGGTGTCTTTGCACCGTAGATCAAGTGGAAGAGCTAAAAGCCCTAATAAAGGTAATCCCAATATGGTCGACAGGAATGTTGGTGTCTGTAAACGTCTGTCAAAACTCTTTCCTATTACTCCAGGCATCCACTATGAACCGACATATCACTTCAAAATTTGAGATTCCTGCTGGATCATTCTATGCATTCCTGTTGCTCTCTTCGACAATATGGATTGCTCTCTACGATCGCGTAATCATCCCTCTAGCATCAAAAATCAGGGGAAAACCAACACGTCTCGGCTTAAAACAAAAAATAGGACTTGGGATTCTGGTCTCCGCTGCTTCCATGGCAGTACTGGCAATTATAGAGAGGGTGCGACGAGAAACTGCAATCAGGGAAGGGATTTCAGATAATCCTGACGCGGCCATGCACATGTCTGCAATGTGGTTATTGCCATTTTATTTCTTACTTGGATTTTCTGAGGCTATGAATGGTGTTGGACAGAATGAGTTCTTCTACACTGAACTGCCCAAAAGCATGTCTAGTGTGGCCTCGAATCTTTTCAGCATTGGACTCTCTGCTGCAAGCTTGGTAGCCAGTTTTATAGTAAGTGTTGTTCGTGGGTTTATTAGTGGAGAGAATCAAGAGAGTTGGGTTTCAAGCAACATCAACAAGGGCCATTATGATTACTATTACTGGCTTCTTGCTACTTTGGGTTTTGCTACCTTCATTTATTATCTTGCTTGTAGCAAGGCTTATGGTCCTTGTAAGGGGGGGCAAGGGGGCATTGCTGGCGATGTTAGGGAAGGGTCGGCTGATGATGATGATGATGTTGATGATGATTATTCTAGTTTAAGTTAGCGTTCAGGACCTTAGTGTTTTTGTGCTTACCCTACACAGTTAGATTTTAGCGAGACTATGTGAAGGAGCTACGTGCCTGGTGATTGCTTCATGTAGATATTGATAGACATTCTTTGAATTTTTCAATATAGTGTAGTCTCATTTTTCACTTTTCAAGAAAATTCCTGCTAAGTGACCTCCAAAGCGATATTGTTTTCTTTGCAAGCAAAAGTGAAACAATTATATGGGTGCCCGAGGCATACCATTAGTATATATTTTACTCTACGAGCAGTTGGACTTCATGAAAATATATCTACACCCAAAAAATACATATTTTCTCATGTTTTAAAATACAAAATGGGATATCATAACCAATTTATGATTATCAGTGTGAATTTGGTTTCTAAAATAGGTTTAAGTTCTATGGTGGATGGAGGAAACAAAGAGTTATTTTGGGCAGCAACTCATGGCTAACGACGAGGTAGGGAGAAGTGGTTGGAGAAATGTGAATGACAAGGTTTGAAATGGAGATATGTAAATGATAAAAATTCTAGAGCCTCACCTAAAAGCTTAAGTTTTAGGTGAAATGATTCCTTAATATTTCTCTACTTTCTTTTCTCTTCTCTCTTCTTATCTTCTCTTCCATGACTTAAAGGTATGTCATTCTCTTCTCTTTTTAGTTTCACTTTTTTTATTAATTAATTTTTTTCCAATAGGAACGCAATATCCTTGAGTTAGATGAGTTTATTGAACTATTTCCTTTTATTTATTTTTGGAATGCTATTCCGAAAGAAAAGGAAAATGAAGGTCAAACTAAGAGAGAATAGGGGTAATAGAAAAAGATATGAAAAAGAAATTTTTGTATTGTGATTTATGCTATGCTATTTTTCATTAGTTTACTGCAAGATGTTTTTCTAATGATTGTTTTTTTTGTTTTATGTGTTATATGATTTATTTTATGCTTTTTTCTAGAAACTTTTGGCAATGATGATTAATTTACAACTTTTATGCCAATTTGCTTTTGAAAATTCATTTGTACCATATAGGTTAAATGATTATTGGTACGAGCCGCAGAAAAAAAAAGCCAACAAATATGCTAAAGAAAGAGAGCATTCATGTTGGAAACGTGATGGTTGGGAAAGTTTTCAGCCTTCATACATCTCAAGGGTTCTGTGGGACAAATATATTTAGCACTTGATGTCCAAGGGTTTCGTGCAATGATCATAATTTGGTATGGATAAATGGAACAAGTAGATTCATGTTTTTATTACCACTCATCCATTCTATTTCTTTCGCATGCGAAACAAATGGTAAGATTCTTTTTTCAATTCGATCTACTCTTTTAAAATTGTTGTTTTATATGAGTATGTTTAACTATAAACAATTATCTCATACTGTCACGTGCCTGAGGAGTGGGAGCTGCCAAGTGGCGCCAGGTGGCCGAGACAAGTGGGGTGTCGTCCCATCAGACAGTGAGTCAGGCGGCTCACGTCTAGTCGAGGAGATGGGCAACGGGCAGGAGGCAAGGGCACGTGGAAAGCTTCTAGAAGACTAGTTGGGTAGTTTAGTTGGAAGTCTGATTTATTTAAACAAGTCACTCGGTCTAGTTAGCCGGTTCAGTTCGTCCGAGTCAGGGAATAAGTCTTCAGATAGTTAGAGTCCAATTAATAAGTAATTGCTTTAATTACGGTTCTCTTAGCCAGTATCTTGGTGGGGAGATTGAGTCAATAAACCAGATTAGCTGATTATTAGGATTCCATAGGGGAAAAGCCTTGTAATTCGTTAAGTCGTTGTGTCGTCTATATTAAGCTGAGATTTAGTTTGATTAGGCATTGAACCATTTTATGAATTAAAGTTTGGAGGTTGTGGATTCCTCGAAATTACTTGGAACGTGACACATACAACCTACAGTTCTTGAATGTGAACCAAGACTGATACAACTTTTTTGTAGAAATGCATATGTGAAATGATGATCATTAAAAAGAGGAGCAACAATGTATGGATAGTCAAGCTCGGTACTTTGTGGTATGTTGGATTTCAACAATTTCTTTTCTTAAGCTATTTTTTTTTAATTCGTTGAGTTTTTTTTAAGGAAACATATAACATTGCATATAGAAGAGATATGGTACGATCCTTTAACCCATTTAAAACTCAATCTAGATTTATGATTAGGGGCAGAATGTTTATGGAACCAATAATAATCAGGTTTATAGTGATGGAATCATAAACTGATATTGATGAATTTAGAGATAGAAGAAGAAGATGATTGTAGAGAATGAAGAAGAACAGAGAGAATAAAAGAAAGAGAGGGAAATGAAAGTTTTGAATTAACTTTACTGTTTCAACAGTAATCACAATACACACTCTCCGTGTGTTGTACTTTATATACACATACTAAAATGCCCAATACTATATTCTAGAGTCTTATTTCTTTTACTCTAATGTATTCTAGGATACACATTCTAGAATATACACTCTAACATCCCCCCTCAATCTCTTGCTTTGATAATCCAAGCATGAGATTGTTACAATGAAATTGAAACAGAACAGTACCAAGTCCTTTGGTGAAGATATCTGCAAATTGTTCTTTTGCACAATTCTCTAGAGCTATTACTACCAATTGCACAAGATAAAGCTATTGGGGACAAAGTAGCAGTAATGAGTTGCATGACAGCCCTATCATGCATTTTCCAAATTGTCATAGCATCACAATCAATTACAGATGAAGAAGAGTTAGGATTACTTGTACCACAATCGCCAGTATCCACAGCTGGCAGAGAAGGGCACGGTTGAGAGCCATCTACAAACCCAAAAATTCTATTGCTCTCGAGAAGGAGCTGAATTTGGAAATTCCAGTTGAGGTAGTTGGAATCATCTAGTTTGACATTCACCGATGTTGAAATTGATGAAATTAGGTTTGTGATTGGAGATTGAAGGATTTGGAGTTGTGCAGCAGTCACCATTTTTGACGATGAAAACAAAGGATGGAAGGGAAAATGGGTTGGGTTGGGTTTAATACAGAATGGGAAGGGCTGAAAACAAAGGATGGAAGGGAAAATGGGTTGGGTGGGGATTTTAGTGAATCTGTGATGACGAACAGTGATTTTGATAGAGAAATTTTTCTTGAACCAGATTGCGGAAGCAAGATGATGAGGACAAGTAATTTTACTGCGTGAGCATTATAAGCTCTGATACCATGATAGAATCATAAACTGATATTGATGAATTTAGAGATAGAAGAAGAAGATGATTGCAGAGAATGAAGAAGAACAGAGAGAATAAAAGAAAGAGAGGGAAATGAAAGTTTTGAATTAACTTTACTGTTTCAACAGTAATCACAATACACACTCTCCGTGTGTTGTACTTTATATACACATACTAAAATGCCCAATACTATATTCTAGAGTCTTATTTCTTTTACTCTAATGTATTCTAGAATACACATTCTAGAATACACACTCTAACATATAGTATCTGAAACAATATGATCGAGGACTTACAGACGGCACTCGGTTATAGCGTTTCAACCATTAGATGCACACAATCAGTTCTGAGGACTCAAACTTAAATGTTTGAGGAGATTTTAAACCAAAAAGATGAAGATTGGACAACGCATCTTCCATCAACAATGTTTTTAAGAAAGTATTTTAAAAACATTATTAATGGTTTTACTGATGGATTAATTTCATTGGTATCTAAAAAGTTGGAAAACAATTAGTGCAAATGCCATTATTTCATTGTTTAATCACTCACAGTGTACTTTCATTGGTAATATAAAAAATATCATTGATGGGATTACATATGGATTTTTGTTGGTGATGTGGTGATGACCGATTTTTCACGCTTCGTGCGCTACCATCACCTAGAGAGGGGAAACGGCACGCAAAAAGGAGTTTTCTTATAATCCTAAAATTATTATTATAATATTTAGGAGTCGCCACCTAGTATTAAAGGTCATTGGTAAACCTAATGGTTTGCGAGAGCTGGTTAAAGGGTCTTGTTGTGCAAGGGGAAGACGCATCACCCCTAGTGCACCCTACCTAAGGTAAGTTGCATTGTTATTTGATTGTTTTTTTTTCTAAGTCAAATTTTCTATTTGTTGGTCTTTCCTAAGGCTCAAAGTAGATCTCTCTTCGTGAGAGTCTTTAACTTATCGGGTCAAAAACCTAACCATTCTAAGGTCTGAATTTTAACATTGTATTTATTGTACATATAATATCTATGGGTGTACTTTACAATGTAATTTTACACACGATAATTAAAGTTTACAAAAAACAACGAAATGATTGTTGAAATTTTTTAATATTTTAAATTCCAACAAATAATCAGAAACTAGTTATGATAACCCATTTTTCATTTCAAAACATGGAAAGATGCTTTATTTTTTATGAAAAATATACTTAGAAATTCTTAGAATTCGGTTGTATGCACGAAAACAAAATGTTTTCTTAAACAAAAATACATTTTGTATTTTGCATATTTTCATGTAGATTTTTTTACTTTCTATTTTATACTTTTCTATTTATTTTATTTTATTTAGGGTTGGCTACCCAATCCGGATGGGCCAAATAGCCCACCCCTTTGGAGGCTGGGCTTCCCAACCCAGGTGGGCCGAACGACCCACCCCTCTTTGGGTGGCCCCACTGGACACCACGTCCAGCCCGACCACCACCCATTGTTCACATGCAAGTGAACAGTGGAAAGGAGGAGGGGGAGGAAGGAAGGCACACATGTTACAACCGCCGTGTAGAGGAGATTGGGCTGGTTTCGCTGGTGGTGGTCTGTGGCGATCATAGGAGGAGATGGAAAGTTGCTACAATGGAGAAGGAAGAAGGAGAAGCTATCGATGTCTGTCGCCAGAGGTGATGGGGCACTATTACCGCTACTATTGGAGAACACAGAGGGGTTGCTACGAGTGCCAAGAAACGACTGTTGGTCTTACTGGATAGAGATATTGAAGCTGCTAAGGGAAACAAGGGTCGCATGTTACTGGTTTTAAATATTATGGTTGCTGGCTAGGGATGGAAGTTAGGGATGTGGCTGACGGTGGAGAAAAGAAATACTAAGGTTGTTGGACGGAAGAGAAACGAAGGTTGTTGGTGCTAGTAAGGGGAAGTTTGTGTCCTACCAGCGATAAAAATGGTGTTGCTCCTCTGTTTTTTTTTCTTTTGTCTTTTTTATTTGCATTTTTTTTTTTTTTTGTATTTCCCTATATCTTTTGTTGGGTTTGCTATTTATAGAAGAAGGGAGGTGACCCTTCGACTTCTCGTTGCATGCAACGATGGGTCACTTCCTCGTCTTCTACAACAAGGTGCATGCACTATTTAGATCACTGAACAGTGCTGTCATGCCTGCAGACTTTGCAAAAAGGTGTGAATGCAGTTTGGTCTCTTAATTTATAATTGTTATAATTGTACCCCTAATTGATCTTAAACTTTTAAATTTATGCAATTTCATCCTTGATTTCATCCAATTAACTTGGTAAAAATTAAATTCTGTCTCCGAAAATTTCAATCTTCTCAAATAAATCCAAATTAGGTTTCCAAAATTGATTTTACATCAATTAAGCCACTAATAAAATAAATTTGACCAATTTAAAATATAAATAAAACATTGCACTTAATTAAATCCTTCAATTGGACCCCAAATTAATTTCTAAACATAATTATACTTTAAGATTGGCCCACGATTAAATCAAATTGGCATATAAAAAATATAATTATGTCTTTCTACTTACTTCTTATGCATATTTATCCAATAATAAATTATTTTAGTCTTGAATCTGCATTTTTCAACATTTTTAGGCACAATAGAGGCACGATCAGGTTTTCAAATCCGTCTAAAATTTTTAACTTGATTTTTCCACCACGTCAACCCCTTTTCATTTTATTTTTGTTATTTTTCAGGGAAAACCCAGAAATAGATTATGACAAGTGATATGTCATATTCATCGAGAGATATACCAACATAATTAAACAGGTAAATTTTTGTTTTGATGTAAATCCATCAATGAATATTTTATTGAAATGCAATGTCAAACAGTGAAAAATAGTTGAACCAACCTGAGGCTGCAACAAAAAGTGAACTTCTATTTAAATAGAAAGTACCTCCTCTATTTTGAAAAACCCTTGGGTTACAGAGGCAAAAAGAATTATTTTTTTAACAAAACAAAATCATTTCAATTTGAAGTATATACTATCCCGTTCTAAGATCACATGCGTAGCTGAATATACAAATTCCATTTCTCAAAAAATCCTACCCGCAATGTTCTCCACTTATCTCGTTTTCTTTTTCAGGCTGGACTGCAAATCACTGTACTAAAATAAATAAAAACCAACTTTGGTTTCAGGATCAAGAATCCTTAAAAGGACTTGCCTATTAAAAAAACCCATGATTCCTCATCGTTTCTTGTTTTTCTTGCTTTGTTTTAATGGAACATAGCTGGCTCATCTGTACCAGTATCGTGGGGAACCACCCGACTAGCAGCAGAATATCCAGCATATGACTGTGCAGCAACAGGCAAACCTACCCTCTCGATCTCACAACCTAGCCATCCAGCAAGATTCAATCTCAACAGTGCTACTCCCTCCGGCAAGAACAGGGTCCAAGAAGAACAAATGGAAGATCCTCTAGATCATAAAGGGATAATCAGAGAGCCGCTCTTGGGCAGCAGCAGTAAAAAGGGTGGCGTAAGAGCCTTGATATTTATCGTAGGTAAGCGTGCGTACAATCATGGATGCTATGCTTTGATTATCCTATCCTATTCACTGATTATGTTTTTTCAATGAAATTTGTGGCAGTAAATGAGGCATTTGAGAGGCTGGCAAATTATGGGCTCTCGACCAACCTGATATTGTATTTGACGAGAGAGTATCGTATCGATGCTGTCAATGGTGCGCAAATACTCTACCTTCATTCAGCTGCCACCAATTTTACGCCGTTCATCGGTGCTTTTCTTGCTGATACTTATGTGGGCCGGTATTTCATGATCGGCTCTGGATGTATTGCTTGCCTTCTGGTAATTCTAAATCCCATATACTCTACTTAATTTGCTCTTCTTACCCTGTGATTAGTTTTCTCCATTTTACATCTGTTAATTGGTTGGTGGTGTTATGTGTATCTTCAAGTTGAGTTAGAGAAAGGAAAAAAAATAAAACTGTAATCCCTTTTAATTTATTCTCACAGAGATTGATTGCTTGCTTGAATGTTCATAAGGGGTTGATCCTACTTAGAATAGTTTAACAGCCACTGAATCTTACACCAAATTAAAAAATGTCCACATGAATCTACAAGTTGATGAAGCCACTAAGTATATAGTCTCAGCTATGATATATATTTATATATTTGTTTTTTGCAATATTCTCTTATTTGACCCGATTGAATCAGCTTGCTTCCTTTGATTAAATAAAATAAAGGGGAAAACAACACTAAATGATGTTTTATTCATTTTTTTTACAAAATTATAAGGCATTGATTTAGGATATTTGGTCCAATAGTTTCAAGAAAAGAGCTTCAATTGGTAAAAGGGTACCAACAACTTTATATCACTTCATCAAAATAAAAAAATATATATAAAAATAAAATAAAATTTAATGAAAAATAGATTGCAACGTGTCAAGGAACCAGTAACCCAAACAATTAATCTTTATGACCGTTTTTATTTATATATATATATATATATATATATATATATATGGCTTGATTGTTAAAGAGGTAAGCTTTCTTTACTTCTTTGACTTTCTAGATTCAGATCTTAAGGCTAGTACTCGTAGAAATTTATTAAAAAAATATATAATGTATCATGTTGATGGGGTGCACCCTTAAAATAAAATCTCTCGGGAACAGAACTTGATAAAAAGCTGGTGCATGTTAAAAGAAAGGAAAGAGAGAAATTACTTAGTTCTTAGATAATTTTGTGTTCAAGGATAAAAAATATTAGACCAATAACTAAAATCAAAAAATAAAAAAGGAATCCATGAATTTACAAATATTCTCATTACATCAAAACGAGATTCAAGTTCAAAATATTGTCTTAATTTCAGAAATATGGAACTGTGGGAGAGAAAAGAAGACCAACTATTCATCTAAATTGAAAAGAAAGCATGAACTTCAACCTCACAATAGCAGCAATCAACCTAATTTTATTGTACAGGGCGTGACTCTACTATGGTTAACCGCTATGATTCCAGGAGCAAGACCACCTCCTTGTGTCCAATTTCATGACAGTTGCGAATCCGCATCGACATTGCAGCTTCTGCTTTTATATTCTTCCTTAGGCCTGATGGCCATTGGAGCTGGCGGCATAAGATCATCGTCCCTGGCCTTTGGTGCAGATCAGTTGGGCAAGAGGGAAAAGCTCCAACGATCTGGAATATTAGAGAGCTTCTTCAGCTGGTACTATGCGACAGTCTCGGTTGCGGTATTCCTTGCCCTGACCTGTATTTTATACATTCAAGATAACATGGGGTGGAAGGTGGGTTTTGGAATTCCTGTGGTGCTCATGATCCTGTCAACTCTCTCATTCTTCTTAGCTTCTCCCATTTATGTCAAGTCAAAGGCTAAGGCAGGCTGGCTGGATGGATTTGCTCGAGTTTTGGCGGCATCCTTTAGAAAAAGAAGTATCAAATTGTCATCCCAAGTAACAGATGATGTGTATCATCATAGGAAAGGATCAAAACTTGTCGTCCCAACTGAAAAACTAAGGTATCATTATATGCTTATTAACTGTGTCCTGAAATTCTCGTCTTAACTGTGTCCTAAAACGTATTTGTTTCTGTATCATATACCTGTCTTAGGTTTCTGAACAAAGCTTGCGTCATTAGAAATCCTGAAGAAGACTTGATCTCAGATGGAAGAGCTGCAAATCCATGGAGTCTTTGTACAGTAGATGAAGTAGAAGAGCTTAAATCACTGATCAAGGTAATCCCAATATGGTCCACAGGGGTCTTGATGTCAATAAATGTACTCCAACACTCTTTTATAGTCTTCCAGGCATCTACAATGGACCGGCACATTACTTCAAAATTTCAAGTTCCTGCTGCCTCCTTCACTGCATTTCAGTTATTTTCTTCGGTAATATGGATTGCTCTCTATGATCGTGTTGCCATCCCTCTAGCATCAAAAATCAGGGGGAAACCAACCCGTCTCAGCTTAAAACAAAGAATAGGAATTGGCATTCTATCATCCTCTGCTGCCATGGCAGCATTGGCAATTATAGAGACTGCTCGGCGAGAAACTGCGATCAAAGATGGATTTTCTGATGACCCTGATGCCGTGTTGCCCATTTCAGCAATGTGGTTATTGCTATATTTCTTCATAACCGGATTTGCTGAGGCTTTCTGTGGTATTGGACAGAATGAGTTCTTCTATACTGAATTGCCTAAAACCATGTCTAGTGTGGCCTCCAATCTGTTCGAGATGGGACTGTCTGTTTCAAACTTGGTAGCAAGTTTACTTGTTATGATTGTTCGCAACTTCTTCAAGACAAAAGATCAGGAGAGTTGGCTTTCAAGCAACATCAATAAGGGACATTACGATTACTATTATTGGCTTCTTGCTGGTTTGAGTTTGGTTAACTTCATATATTATCGTACTTGTAGCAAGGCTTATGGTCCCTGCAAGGGAGAAGGAGTGAATGCTACTGATGAAGGGGAGGCCTTGACAGATGAGGATTAGTAGTTAAAATCCTTGTAATTGTGTTAAATACTAATAGCTGGATCTTCATATTTGTCCATGATATCCACATTGGAGAATTTGAAGGAAATCCAAAGGTCTTGAATAAACAGCTAATGTCTATTTTATGAATATTCCAACACTTGATTATATTTTCATTTATTTCAAGGTCAAATGGTATGCACTAGACAATCTATACACCTCCCCAACTGGGACAAAGTGAATATAAATTATCTTAGCCTGATGATAGAAAATTAGCTTTCTTGTTGTTGATCAATTTGGTCCTCTTCCCCCCAAAACATGTAGATGTTTCCTAGAAAAATAATGTAATTTGACATAATAAAGTACTTCTAAAATTCTGCCCCCCCCCCCCCCCCCCCCCCCCCCCCATATTGTAAGAGCATCTGCAATGCAAAAGGGTATTTTAGAGAACTAAATTGACAAAATGACTTTTCGAATAGTGTAAATATAGTTTTTTTGTTTATGTGTATTCCAATCGTTAAAAGCCATTAAAAGAGCTATTTTTTATATATCATTTTATGCCAGTTTTTCATAAACTACCAGTACTTGGATTTTAATTTACACTAACATTGCCCAAAGCTCCAAATTTAGACCAATCACGACACTGTAAAGATGAACAAAAGGCAAAAGAAGGGCGAAGCAGACATGTTCTTTTAATTGAAACCCAATTTAAGAAGGTTAGTCCCAAAGTTGATAGCAATGCTGCCAGAAAGATTGATAAAAGCTCTGACAACCCCCTCCCCCATGGCTTACAAAATCTAAAGCAGTGAAGCAGGCAGCACAGATGCAATTGAAATGCCAAGCAATGCAATGCTGCAAGATCGCTTATTAACTATTCAGATGCAATGAAACATGAAGAAATTCTCTCAGGTTCACAACTGACTGGCATCACTGATAATGGAATATATTACATACATATTTTAAGTCATTGTTGCTCTATTTTAGAAAATTGCGTTGGATTTTTATCAAATTATCTAGAGTTTTAGGTATCTTTGAGATTGTTCACTTCTTGAAAATTCAATGTATTTTCAAGTATTTGACTACAAGAATATGCTGAAATTGATATCATATGAAGAAGCAAACAATGGGATGAGCTTAGAATTCAAACACTAGTTGGTCTACCTAGACAAGCTTGAGCACTAATTGGTTTTTGAGGTATAACCGGAGTTATACAACTCCGTTTCATGTGTTCTTTACCTTTATGAAAACAGAATATACAGACCTACAACTCTTATGCAATGAAAAGAACCCAGTTTTTTCTGTTTTGAAGTCCAAATATCGAGTCAAAATACAGAGTCCGAATCAGACCAGGAGTCCACGCGACCCAGACACTGTCTCAGGTTTTGGAACATAGCTAGAATTCTAGATGCCTAACAATTTCGCGAACAAGTCCACTGGAACGAAAATTGGATTTTATACAACTTTCCCAGAAATAGATGAGTCTTAATTCACATGTTTACTACCCCGATATTAGCTCGCAATATCAAGAAGCAGCAGAATCCGTGTTTTCCTTGGGAGGAAAAACTAAACATATATATATCTCGTAAGACAGCAGCTAAAAGTAGTCTTTTGGAGAGGATAAAACCCTAAACACATTAAAAAAAAGAGGAGGCAACATCTAGGAGAGGTGGCAAGCAAATCAGAAAGAAAGAAGTCAAGAGCAGCAGCCCCTTCAAAATGTTCAGCTCTTTAATTTTTCAATACTCTTGAGTGATGTTCATCGTATCAAGTTTGTTTCTTTTTAATTTTGCTATGGAGTAGTCTTTTTATTCTGGGATTTTTAATGTAGCCTAGCTATGAATATGTGAACAATTTTTTTGACTGAATTAATCTAATACTTGTTGAGTGTTTAATTCTATGCTTAATGCTTGTATACGCTTGATCATTGTTTGCATGATTTGGGATTCGATTTGAGACTGAGAAATGATAATTGTTTCAACCATTATTTGAAATATCATAAGAAATCTATAGGATAGACATATCTATGGAACTTGTGTAATCGTGCAAGGTTTTATCATTCTTAATGTATTTTGGCGAATTTAGAATTTTCACCAAGAGGTAGGAAGTTTGCTTGTTAAAATAATTCATTGATGCTCGAGAGAGATTGGTAATTAAATTAGTAAAACCTAATTATCAACAATAACAAAGAAATTTTGAGAGGATTAATTCAATTGATAAAATTCACATAAGATTAGTTACGGTGAAATAAAAAATCCTAGGATCCGTTAAACTTGATTTCAAAACCATTTAATTTTTGCTTGTATGTTTTATTATTTATTTTCATAAACCTTTATAATTGAATCATCAAATAGATAGGGATTTTATAATTTTGGTACTTATTGATAATTTTTGCGAATCCTCGTGAGACGATACTCTACTCATCACTTTATCACTTGTTACGATTCGTGCATTTGCGATTTCTACCAACAATCACCCACTTCAAGCAAAGAATTTGCCACAAACCCACATTGATGTGCTTTTAATTAAAAATAACCTGAATATACATAGAGTAGATGATAGCATGAAAAATCAAACCCAACATACAAAGTTCATATCTAAACCAAACCCTTTGGATCAGGCTTTGTTGTGTCGCCGGTAAGATATCCCACCTTGTTACGAGCTCCAATTCGCATTTCCATAAGTTGTGACCATAATGCATAATTTGTTTCATCCAGTACAATGCTCGCTGGGAATGCAAAGTTGTCTTGATGGACAACAATTTGTGGTGACGGGGGAGGAGGTGAGTATGTTTGTCGGATTGATTTACATTTTGTGGGTTTCTGGGTTTCTTGGTTAGGGTTCATGTGTTTGGGTTTCTGGGTTTGAGATGGGTTTTGGTGTTTCTGGATGTCTTGTGAATTTCTAGGTTTCAGTTTGAATTTTTGGGTTTCGGTGAAGAACAACTACTATAGCAGTTTGAATGTGATGAACAGTAGCAATTTTTGGGACTGATTTGAACAGTAAATGTTCGATGAACAATAATACTGACACTGTAGCCTCCAGGAGAGAAAAAAATCCATTCGAAAGAAAAAATTTGTAAAAAACTTTAGAGATGCTTTGATACATGTCAAATTTGAATCAATATATTTTGATTGATTAATTAGCTGTTACATTTGGTATTTTATATATAAAATAAGTACAATATTAAACTAGCTAGAATACAACCCTACTTTTATTGACTATAACAAATAGTTTCCATTTTTGGTTAATGACAAAGTAACGGCTATATTTTTAACAGTTTTCATATGTACTCTTTTTGAAATGATTTAGTTGAAAGTAGTTTTTTCTTAATTTTGTTAGGGAAAACTTTAAGTTTAAGAATTTATTTCCTTTCTTTTGAAAACAATTAATTTTATGTGAAGCACACAAATCAGACAAAAAAAATGATATGATATATGGAGATTTAAATTCATTAAGGCTTAGATTATAACTATGAAATCCAGTCCTTTTGTGGAACTTATTTCAAACATTGTGTTTTTAGATAGTGTTTGTGTGTAACCCTTTTCCATTTTGTAATATCCTGTATAGTAGTAATGTGCTGCTAGAGAGATGAAAGAAATGGAAAATACAATTGCAGAGGAGAATATGGCTCTTATCCCTAAGGACAAGGAACAAAAAAAGGGAGGCCTAAGGACCATGCCCTTCATCATAGGAGAAAAAGAAAATTTACAGCAGGCCAACTGGCTGTCTTATTCTTCTCTCTCGGCCTTATAGCCATTGGAGCTGGTTGCATTTGGCCTTGCTCTGTTGCCAATGGCGCAGACCAGTTGGAAAACGAGGAGAACCCCAACAAGGAGTGTCCTGCAGATTTTCTTTAATTGGTATTATGCTGCAACAGGATTCTCAACAATTATAGCATTTACTATTATTGTCTACATTCAAGCTAACCTCGGCTGGAAAGTTGGGTTTGCTGTTCCTGCAATTCTCATGTTCTTCTCGGCTCTAATGTTTATGGTGGGTTCCTCCCGTTACATCAAAGCGAAGGCCTCCTCGAGCTCATTTACAGGTTTTGTTCAAGTTGTGGTTGCGGCATTCAGGAACAGAAAGCTCAGTCTATCTCACAGCAGCATTGAACAGTATTACCTCAGTTCTGTAAATTGTTTTTGATGTTTTAAACTTGCTTTTGACCAAATTTTCCCCTTGCGAGTCGAATATGGAAAGATGAGAAATTTCGTATGCATACGAAACAGAAAACGAAGTGACATAAAACTTTACAGCAATATGATCGTAAACAGATCCGGATAACAAGAACTTTTTGGAGAAATTTAAGGGTTATTTAGTTTTTGGGGTCCTGAAAAGAGTTTCATCTTCGCAAAAAGAAAAATTCAGGATAAAAAACCAGAAAATATGCAATGAATGACACAAAGTTGCAATAGGTGCTGATGGAAATTTACAGCAGCAAAAATACGGAAACATTTACTCAGCTGTTTTGGGGCACGATGGAATCCATCTTTCATTCCACGCTGCCATCTTCCTTTCTCCGATTCTTCAAACTCCCAAGTTCGATTCATTTTCGCAATGAGAGAACTGGCTTGTGGTTATAAACCAGGGGGCTTGAACAGAGGAGCAAAACTAAAAATTCCATCCATGTCAATGGGGGCTCCCACAGTGCGGCTGACAAGCTCTGGCATAGATGCCTTGCCTTTCCAAGTGGAAAACCATGGTCCTCCTCCAACTTCTACTAATGCCATGTCACTTGTAACATCCAAAATTAACTGCATATAATAATGCTGAAAGTGTAAGAATATCCAAAGCCATGGTATGAACAACTAAACTAGCTGGTCTTCTTTGTTTCTTGAGCAAGAACAAAACCAATTTGTAATAGTGAAGATCTAAAAGCATCTACCAATCACAGCAATTGCATGCCAAGGATCAGCGGTTTTCCCTTTGACAAATTATATTAGACAATTGGATGCCAAGGATTTTGAAAAACTATGAGAAAAAGTCGATTGGAATTGTATCAATCCATATGGATTTTAGCACATAGATAACAAAGAAAAATAGAACATCCAGGAAGCAAATTCTCACATGCTATAAGCAGACTCTTCAATTCTCTAACGACAACTCAGATTTTAATGAAAAAATCACTCATCAAGTCCACAGATGGTCTCCTTTCACTGGTTTCATGGGATAATGTCTTTGAAAATACATATTCGAAGAACAAGTGCAACATCTGGTTGTGAAACTTGTTTTTATGTTAAGAAACCACATTGCAAGATAAATACTGTCACACAACAAAATCAAAGTGGTGAACAAGAAAAGTTCAAAGTTTTCAATGTTCGGTTGAATAGTTAGGCCACTTAATGCTAATAATAGTTTAGTTTTTTGTGCATGAAGTTGATGAAAGGATATAGGAGAGTGATCAGTAAAACGCACCTTCCCTTTAGTGCCATCATATCTACGTTCCCAAATTTGCAATTTCAAAACACCAAAACAGGTATCTTTAAGAGCTGGAGCAAGCCCAGCTTCTGCTGTTGGAGCACGCAATGTTGTTCCCAAGTCCTTTGTTGTTGCCTCCAATTCAACCTGAGTAAGGACAATAAATTAGACCTCTAGTTGGTAGTATAACTCCAAATTATCATTATATGTATCCATAAAAGACCTCATGAAAAACCATGTTGGCAAGCATGTTCTTCCTTTTTCTTTTTTAATGTTTCACATGTTTAAGTGAAGAATAATACCAGTTAAAAGTGGATTTATACTGTGAGACCGTGAATAATAGAAACAGGAACAGAAGATACCAAATGTGTCCCATTGTCTGCGGCCATGTACCAGTAACCCCATGGAAAAACTTCCCAATTTACAACACCATTCCATGGCACAAATTCATAGAAAATTCCTTCATAGTGTACTCCAACCTGCACAGGTGGAAATTGTATTGTGTGTCAGAATATTTAAATCAAGTCCATCCACCTTGTAAAGTTGAATATGTTTTTGGCTTTTCTTCTATTTCAGGATCTCAAACTAAAGATTGTAAGGCATATTCAAACTCGTGAATAATATTCAAGTTCCATATGAAAACATAAAGGGTAGGTGAGGTTCCATGAAAATTGCATATCAGTGGTTCACTATCTCATTCTTTACATGCACTTAGCCATATATATTCCAAAAGAGCAGAGAAAACTTATTCATCTAACAAGAATTGGTGAAACTAGGGAAAGTGGAGAGCAATAGTATTGGAATTGTCATAGAAAAGTTACCAATGCAGCATTTTCAAAAGTCTCACTTCGTCCAGCAATTTGCCTCAACCCACCAGCTGCAGTCAAAGCAACTTCCCCACTTGCACCTTCAAAGACATTACATTGAACCTAATGTAAAATGTAAAACATCAACAATTAGCATACAGGCATTCAGACTTTTTTATTTTTCTTTTTTTAATTTTCTTTTTATCCAGGTTAGGAATGAGCAGACAATTGCAAGCCTAAGATGCATTAGCGAAACATCGTCCCAGCAATAATTTTAAACTTCTTCAATAACTTACATAGCTCATAGATTTCTTCTCCAAAAATTCCAACTAATCAACAGCAGATAAAAAATGAGCCATCTAATCAAGTTCATGAAAAAGCAGGCTAATGAGTAAGAGATGAAGTTAATGTGCTTCAATTTCGGTACACCGAACCAACATGAAAGAAATATTTACCCAAAACCATTTTCTTGGGTAGGCTCCACCCCAGTTCTTTTCCGAATATGAAGGAGCATCTTCAAACTCAAATCTTTCACCATCCCACTCTATCCACCCTGTGTCCAATCAAAACCCAAAGCATTATTCCCTAGAAAGCATTGAACCTCCATCACAATACTCTTTGATACTGTGACAACAAAAGGAGCCAAAAAACTAGAATATAATTATTTCTAAAGCCTATGGATGTTCTTCTCTCACAAACTTGTGACCTTGATAGCAGAACAAACACTTGGAAATTAACAAGAGCTGGTTATATATAGTGAGTACGAAAAGTTTAGAAAGATCAGTATTTTATTAGACAAATTGTTGTAAAATAGAAGAAAAGAATCATAACCAACATCAGATTGAAAGCTCCAAAACAATTATAAAAAGAAGAAAGAATAGTTAATGCCTGTTGAAAGTCCTCCGGCCATGCATATTTGCCAATGGGGTTCAAATACAGGAAAAGCAGCAAGCCACCCTGCTGTCGACTTCTGTGTAGACCCCACATTACCCCATCCATAAACAGGCCGAGTGCTGTACTGCCATCGTGCAGTTTTCACAGTTTCCACATAATCTGAGCTGCAGTTAGAAGAAAAGTCATGTCAACCTACCAATGCTCAAATAAATTACAAACAACCATGGTATTAAAAATACATCTGATTATCAAAATTTAAAACATGAAATATGTTTGATTTGCCCTGACTTACCCAATCTTATTATTTTGACACCACATTAAGCATAGATAAGGAGCTGGACTAACAAAGTATTAGAAAGTCTAATCCATTATCCTGCTTGTGTGATGTTACATCCTGAAACTCAATCTCTAGACTATGAGTATGGATGATAAGAGAGTGATTACCTTCCATCATCACGAATAAAGCCTTGATGCCAAAGTGGGCTCACTTGAAATCCTTCTAAAACTCTTTTATCAAATTCCTTCACAAATTAAATGTTACAAAATGTAAGTTGTAACTTGGATTCGTTTGACACGGTTAGCCTCAGCAAGAATATAAACCTTGCAAACCAAGAAATAATTGCAGTAAGTCCAACTAAGTAGACAGGAAATTGAGAATCCACTAATTTTTCAGGTTTTTACAGTCTTATGCAAGGACATAAACAAAGAAATAGCCAATAGGGAACTGAACAGGAAGGCGAATGCTGATATATTCAACCACCTCGCAATTTAAATAAAATGTTACAGTAGCTAACGTGAATTCTTACAAGTTTTTCAGACATGAGAGACCATTTGGTGTTACCAAAATGCTACAATAGCTAACGTCATTCTTATGTACTATTACTCCATGGCTTTGTATATAAATAAATAAATAAAATCCTCTCTTATGCATTCAAACTATGAAACCCAATACAAAATTGACAAGGTTGGACATTCTAAGAAAAATTATATATAAAAAAAAAAATATCAATATCAACATTTTAGATGAACAGGAAGATTTCAACCTGAGGAGGAACCTCTTTAATTGGAGGCCGCATGTTTCTCTCAGCAACAAAAGTATTCCCCAATACCAGTTCATGTCTATCTAAGCATCAACAAACAAACTAATAGTGACAACTTTAACTCTTAAACACAGAATTTTATAAATTCAAACAGTTCCCATAAAATTGCTAAGAGTACGTGGAAAAAAAAATACTTACTCCCCCAGAAATTTTGCGATTCTTCAGAGAATTGGCAAATATACTTGTCATAAGCCCCAAGAATCTGAGCACCAACTCCAATTGATCTCGATCCATGCTGTGCCAACTCCAAGGCAGTCAATTTCTTAGCAAACGCAGGATTCTCCACTGTATATAGGAAACAGAAATTCTGTTTCCGCTCCGGAATCGACACTTTAAAATACCAACCTTCAAAAAAATTCCGCGTCGTCCCATCATAATGGTACCTGTCAATTGTTTTTGAAATGAAAATACAGTTCAGGAATAAATAATTATCAGAATTTTAAATAAAAAAAAATTACCCGCTGTGAGGAGTACGGAGGCCACGATTAGGTGGTGTAGGCACATAAACTGGACTCACACTCCTCTTATTTTCCCCTTTTGAGGAATTATCAGTGTTAGTGACGGAAGTGGACGCCGCCAACAGTGGCGATGATCGGAACCCTAGCTTGAGTGATTTCGATAGAGGTATAGAAAAGGTAGAACTTCGAGAGTGATAGAGTTTGTTAGAGGAACTAGGGTTTGTTGGGGGTAGAAGTGGTGAAACATTAGGGGAGAAATTGTGAAATTGTGCCTCCATTATTCGAAATTCAAGATTTTTGAAAGATTAATTGAGTACTGGAGAGAGTGAGAGAAGGTAAACTTTCTTTACTTCTTTGACTCTCTAGATTCAGATCTCAAGGCTAGTATTCATAGAAATTTATTAAAAAAATATATAATGTACCATGTTGATGGGGTGCACCCTTAAACAACTAATTTTATTGTACAGGGCGTGATTCTACTATGGTTAACAACTATAATTCCAGGAGCAAAACCACCTCCTTCTGCTTTTATATTCTTCCCAAGGCCTCATGGCCATTGGAGCTGGCGGCATAAGATCATCGTCCCTGGCCTTTGGTGCAGATCAGTTGGGCAAGAGGGACAAGCTCCAACGTGCTGGAATCTTAGAGAGCTATTCTGGAAAAATAAGGTATCAAATTGTCATCCCAAGTAACAGATGATGTGTATCATCACAGGAAAGGATCAAAACTTGTCGTCCCAACTGGAAAACTAAGGTATCATTATATGCTCATTAACTGTCTCCTGGAATTGTCGTCTTATATCCAGGATTTACCTCAATAGAAGCCTAGCTATTCTGTCAGGATTCTGTGATGACTCCTGAAAGGTCGTATTTGCTCTGTATCATATACCTTGTCTTAGGTTTCTGAACAAAGCTTACGTCTCAGCTTAAAACAAAGAATAGGAATTGGCATTCTATCATCCTCCGCTGCCATGGCAGCATTGGCAATTATAGAGACTGCTCGGCAAGAAACTGCGATCAAAGATGGATTTTCTGATGACCCTGATGCCGTGCTGCCCATTTCAACAATGTGGTTATTGCTATTTTTCTTCATAACCGGATCTGCTGAGGCTTTCTGTGGTATTGGACAGAATAAGTTCTTCTATACTGAACTCCTAAAACCATGTCTAGTGTAGCCTCCAATCTGTTCGAGGTGGGACTGTCTGTTTCAAACTTGGTAGCAAGTTTACTTGTTACTGTTGTCCGCAACTTCTTCAAGACAAACGATCAGGAGAGTTGGCTTTCAAGCAACATCAATAAGGGACATTACGATTACTATTATTGGCTTCTTGCTGGTTTGAGTTTGGTTAACTCATATATTATTGTACTTGTAGCAAGGCTTATGGTCCCTGAAAGTTGTTAAGGAATTATTTTATCTAAAAACTTAAGTATTTAAGTGAAGTATCATAATATGATTTATATTATTCTCTAACATTCTCTTCTAGTGAAAACCTTTTGAGTTTGAAACTTACATAGGCCCACACTACCTTGTGCTTAATTTTTATCAAATAGAATGAGAGTGATAAGATTTGAACTTGTGACCGCTGGGTCAACAAGACTTTGATACCATGTTAAGTAATCATCTCACTTAAAAGCTTAAATTTTTAGATGAGATCTCAGAATATAATTTATATTAATCTCAAACACAAGGGAGAAGGAGGAATGCTACCGATGAAGTGGCCTTGACAGATGAGGATTCGTTGTTAAAAACGATGTAATTGTGTTAAATACTAATAGCTTGATCTTCGTATTTGTCCATGATCATATCCACATTGGAGAATTTGAAGGAAATTCAAAGCTATTTTATGAATATACGATTATATTTTCATTTATTTCAATTTCAATGAAGTTTACACCTCCCCAACTGGGACAAAGTGAATATAAATTATCTTCGTTGTCTAGCCTGATGATAGAAAATTAGCTTTCCTAGAAAAATAATACAATTTGACATCTTGTAATCCTGGATTTGTCCCTGGTTGTTGGGTTATGCACCCTCTCCCATGTCACTGCACAATCTCCCACGTCGCAGCATTGAGATTCTGATCGCGACTTCACCATTCTAGGATCATCTCTCTCTCTCTCTCTCTCTATATGCATTGGTGGGAGATGGTTTTTTTTTTTTTTTTGATAACGTGGGAACCGCATGACCCGGAAAGCGCACTTTGTGGGCCCAGAGTATGCGTAAACCCCCGGTTGTCCCAGTGCTCTTACGAGGAGAGGTTGTTTCCTGGGTTTAAACCTGGGTCTGCCGAAGCAGGGTACCCTAGGCCAACCGCTAGGCCACCCCCTCGGGACGGTGGGAGATGGTGATTCTATTGCAATCTTATTACTACTCTTGTACTAGCTAAAAATGGAGAACGCAGCAGTGGTGCTTCACATGGCATCTCTCCCCCAATATGCGCTTAACTATAGTAATAAATTATGTTTGTTATTTACTATCTAAATGTATTTTATTTGCATGGATAACTTTTCTTGGAATTGATGTAGGCATTTCTTCTCTCTATATTTCTACATATTTTATAAACACACAAGTAAATATTACTAGTAATCTTTGGAGTGTCACAAAATATCAAATTGGGATCATAGTTTGTGTTACCCTTATTGGTTATATTACGCACATGTGGTATGAAATCATATCATTTATCTTATGTGTATGGCTTTATCAATAATATTGTAAAGACGATAATTTAGACATACTCAATGTCTAAATTTGAATTTACTTATCTACTCATTCCTTTTTGATTCATTAGATCGTATATCTAGAGATGCGTTAAAGTTATAATCAATTTTATTATATTAGGTTATTAGTTCCCCATGAGTTACTAGGTTAACTAGGTAAATTGTTAACATAACAATGAATAATATATTACCTAAAAAATAAAACTCGTGGCCCTTTTACTGTAGATTTCTTCATTGTACATCTAGACTCAGTTTACTATTCATTGCTACAGTGTAATGACCATTTTGCCCCCAGATTCAAAAAAAAATAGCCTCCGGGAGCGGGGCATCTTAGAATTTTCACGGGACACTGATGGTATTTTCAGATTTGTTGCAAAGTGAAACAATTCAATTAGCCCCCCTAAAGACAAAAATTGGCGCCTGGAACCAGGGGTATTTCTGCATTTTCACCCCCGGTTTTTTCATAGATATGGATTGTTACAGGGCTATATGGGTAATTGACCCATTTTTTAAATATTTTTTTATCTAGACACTACAGGCGCGTGGTACGAAACGAGCCTGTAGCGTTTCGGCCGCACACGTCTTTCAGGAGGCGCGTGCGGTGGTTTTCGTCGGTTACAACTAGGCTTATGCCGTCTCATATTGTCCGCTGCTGTCAGATACACCTCCACACACGGCGCATGTTCGTCAAAGATGACCGTGTGATCTCTAGGGAACGGTTTTTCTTCCCTCCCCCTTTTCTCTCTCCTGTTGCCGGAAAGTACGGTGCAGTCCCTTATATTTGTATACATTTCATTTCAATCCCTTATCTTTTTATTTCAATTTTATTACTGAATTTTCAATGGAAATTTCAATTATTTTCAATTATGCTCTTTAATTGAAATTGATTGTATACGGTAAGTTTCATTTCGGTCCTTCCATTTTTTATTTTGTTTTTGTTTTTGGTTTCTTTAATAATTTTGGTGTGCAAGTTTGACTTTGCTCTAATTTTGTCCCCAAATTAAAATTGGTAATATATGCTACTTTTCATTTCGGTCCTTATTCTTTTAATTTGTTCAGCAATTGCACTTTATTGATTTTTTTAAATTCCTTTATTGTTTTTTGGTCCCAAAGTTTTTATTTGTTTCCTTTTAATCCTTCAATTGGAATTAATTATATTTTTTTTCATTTTGACACTTATTCTTTATTTATTTTTTGTATTAATTGCTTTGGGTTTTTTTGTCCTTCTTGGACAGTGTTTATTTTTTGTCCATATTTATGTATTTGAGCTTTTATATATATTTTTTATTTTTTATCATTTTATTTTTCTTCGGGATTTTATTTTTATTATGTTTTGTTTGAAATTTTAATTTATGTTGGTTACACTGCATTTTATTTTTAAAAATTACTTTATTATTTTTCATTCTCAAGATTTTGATTTGTTACGGTTTTGTCATTCAATTAGAATTAATTAAATATATATTATTTTTCATTTTGACGCTTATTCTTTTATTTTTTTTATTTAGTATTGATTTCTTTTTTTTCGATCTTTTTTGAAAAGTGTTTATTTTTTGTCCGTATTCATTTATACTTTTCGTTTTTGTTTTGAATTTTTGTCATTTTATTTTTATTGGGGTTTTATTTTTATTCAGTTCAATTCAGAAATTTTAATTTATGTTGGTGAGTATTTTAAAATTAATATTGCTCCATTTTTCTCTTTGTTCTTTTTTTTTGTTTTCTGTTATTTTTATCTGATTTTCAAATCAGAGATTTTATTGTTTTATTGTTTGCACAATAATAATGATAATTTTAGTCATTATTTTTTTATCGTTTTTTAGACAAAATATTTTACTTTTTAAAAAAAATCTTCAAGGCAATTTAATGATTTTCACTATTTAGGCAGTAATGTTGATAATAATTTTAATTGTTATAGTAATGATAATGACAGTAACATGGGGATGGGTTTTCACTAATGTTTTCTTCTTTTTGGAGATAAAAAATTAACTACTTATTTTGTTATTTGATTAATGCAGGTTATTTCACAATTTATATTTTATTTGTTGTGTTTAATTTAAATTGAATTATAAAATAAACTAATCTTAATACAATATACTCAATGGTTCAGTTATCCAAATATTCTTGCTTTTTTTAATAAAATAATAATTTTATACTAGTTATTTCATTGAAACCTACTAAACAGATAAATTTATATCCATTCAAAATTCATATATTTTATAGAAAACTTGCACTTCACAAGATTTCGATATAGATTTATTATTTTGCCCAAATTTATATTATAATAAAAAAATTACACATAATTAATATTTTTTGTATTAAAAAAATATGGTTCCGGCCGCGACGAAACGCTGGTGTCATGGCTAGTATATATATATTCATTGTTATGTTTGTCACTGCTGTTGTTGCAAATCAGCATTTGCTATCCTCTGTTGTTAAAGATTTTTTAAAGCACATCTCTTAACTTGATATATACCATGACAGTGAAATTGCTTGAGAGTATACACAGTTAAGAGCCATTTCATCAAAAATTGGCTAGCTTCGTGGAAAATTGGAGAAGCTAGTGTTTTTCTTTTTGGTGAACCAGCTTGATTTCTACTGCTCCCTCTCCACTTCATGTAACATGAATACCCTGGAGCTCTACCACACAAACCCCAGAGACAAAATAAAATAAATAAAATAAAAACCTAAAAAAAAAAAAGTGTAATTACCGTGAGTAGTTTAAAATAATTGTTTGCCATCACACGTGAATCAGTCTTGCGATGAAAACAAATAAAAAAAACTCGAGTAGTGAGACTGTAAGAGCATTATACAAAAAGCTAAGACGCGTGGATTAACTAGTGTAGCAGTAGAGATAAATTATTTTGAATTGTATTAGTGTAATTATTATTTTGTCCAGCAATACATAAAATTTAACTCTTCACCTAGGGGCATGTTAGACTTTTCCAGGGTCTAGGTGGCATTGTCTGATTATTTGGGGTATTTATGTCTTGTTTTGAATTTTTTGCACAGAAGAATTAATAATTTACCCCTGGTAGTAGACAAAATTGTGTTGTGTGAAAAAGGGCCTTGCCGATATTCAGGTTTGATAATGAGCAATACAATAATTGTTACGTCCTTTGATAAGACAAAACACTATGTTTGCATGTAAGGGTATTTTAGGTTTTGCATTGTTTGCTGCATAGTTAAACTACAGATGGACCCTCGAAGACGAAAAAATCGAAGGGATAATGTTGCGGGTATATTTGTATTTGCATATGCGTTTAATTATTTTTTAATGGAAAAGTTGCAAGCACGTCTCTCGAATGCACCGCTAGTTTTATTTCGTCCACACCTTTAAGATAGCACGTGTGTCGTCCGTTGGTAGTGCAAAATGTTCATCCGCTATCTCGGTGGGTGTGCCTTGTCAGGTGCACTGTCGTGTCCTCTTTCACATGGTTGTGGGCGTGTTATCCAATGGTGGTCGGAGACACATCGGTGGTCGGTTGAAACTGCAAATCAATCGTCTATGTTTATATGTTTTTCACCTTCTCTCTCCTACAGGTAAAACTGCAAATCAATCCTCTATGTTTATATGTTTTTCTCTTTAGTCCCTGATCTTTTGATTTGTGTTTTCCTCTTGATTTCTACAATTGTCATTTATTTTGGTTTTTTTGCTTTATTCTTGAGGATAATTTTGTGATTTTCATTGTTTTCACAATAATAATAATAATCTTAATGATTATGTTTTTTTATAATTATTTTCTTACTTGATCTTTTGCTAAAGTTTTTTTAATTATTCTTCAAAATAGTTTAATAATTTTATTATAATCTAAATGATTATAATATATATTCATAATGATAATAAACTAATTTTGCTTTTGTGCTTTAATTTTTTTCTTTAATTATTTTCATTTATTCTTCAAATCAAATATTTTTTTTTTATGTTGCTACTATTTTTTTGAACTTTACCTTGAATCATAATAATATTTATTTTGGTTGTTTTTATTTTCTCTTTTGTTAAAAAACAAATGGTGTTTTTTTGTTGTATTCTTCAAGATAATTTTATGATTTTCATTGTTTATACAATAATAATAAAAATAATCTTATTGATTATTTTTTTGTAACTATTTTCTTGCTTATTATTATTATTATTATTATTCAGGATATTTTTTTTTAAAATAATAATAATAACAATATTAATTTATTACAATGATTGTAATGCTTATAATATTAATAATTATAATTGGTGCTAAAAGTTGCAATAACTTATAAAATAATATCAAAAATATCTATAATAACACATTTTATTATAATCCACCCAATTATAATAATTATATTCATAATATTAATTTTGCATGTCCTTTATTTACTTTCATTTATTCTTGGAATCAAATAAAAAAATTATATGCAACTAACATTGTTTTTAAATTGTTCCTTCAAACTTAATAATAATACTAAGAATAATATTTCAAATAATGTATCATTCAATGTTATATTTATTAAGAATTAATTTTTACAACATTTCTATATATAATATTCAGATCTAATATCCTAAATTCATGATTTGAAAAAATTATATGGGTCAATAATGTCTTTGATTTTTTAAGAATAATAACTCAACTAAATTAATGTCAAAAAATAAATATAAAACCAATTAAATGATTAGCAAAGTAAATAAAACAGACACAACTTATCTTTAGTGCATTTTATCAATTGCAATTTTATTATTTGACAATTGAATATTTAACCACATAATTAAAACAAACTCAACAATCAATTAGTTTGCTGCAACAAGCAAATAACTCATCTTTAATGAAATTTATCAATTGTCTACTTAGAAATTTGTTGATGCAATTCTCTTTTTATTTTTTTATCTTCTTTCAGTACAATTATATTACTTCACATTGTTATTAAACACAAAAAACTTTTTTCAGTACAATTATATTACTTCACATTGTTATTAAACACAAAAAATTACACTGCCATCTTCCTTTCTCTGGTTCTTCAAACTCCCAAGTTTGATCCATTTTCGCAATGAGAGAACTGGCTTGTGGTTATAAACCAGGGGGCTTGAAAAGAGGAGCAAAACTAAAAATTCCATCCATGTCAATGGGGGCTCCCACAGTGCGGCTGACAAGCTCTGGCATAGATGCCTTGCCTTTCCAAGTGGAAAACCATGGTCCTCCTCCAATTTCTACTAATGCCATGTCACTTGTAACATCCAAAATTAACTGCATATAATAATGCTGAAAGTGTAAGAATATCCAAAGCCATGGTCTGAACAAATAAACTAGCTGCTCTTATTTGTTTCTTGAAAAAGAACAAAACCAATTTGTAATAGTGAAGATCTAAAAGGATCTATCAATCACAACAATTGCATGCCAAGGGTCAGCGGTTTTCCCTTTGACAAATTACATTAGACAATTGGATGCCAAGGATTTTGAAAAACTACGAGAAAAAGTCGATTGGAATTGTATCAATCCATATGGATTTTAGTACAAAGATAACATACAAGGTGTAACAAACAAAAATAGAACATCCAGGAAGCAAATTCTCACATGCTATAAGCAGACTCTTCAATTCTCCAACGAAAACTCAGATTTTAAAGAAAAAATCACTCATCAAGTCCACAGATGGCCTCCTTTCACTGGTTTCATGGGATAATGTCTTTGAAAATACATATTGGAAGAACAAGTGCAACATCTGGTTGTGAAACTTGTTTTTATGTAAAGAAACTACATTGCAAGATAAATACTGTCACACAACAAAATCAAAGTGGTGAAACCACATTGCAAGATAAAAACTGTCACACAAGAAAAGTTCAAAGTTTTTGATGTTCGGTTGAATAGTAAGCCACTTAATGCTGATAATACATCCTGAGGTTAAATAGTTTAGTTTAAGTTCATGTTTTTGTGCATGAAGTTGATGAATATGTGGATATGGGAGAGTGATAAGTAATGCACCTTCCCCTTAGTGCCATCATATCTACGTTCCCAAATTTGCAATTTCAAAACACCAAAACCAGTATCTTTGCAAGCTGGAGCAAGCCCAGCTTCTGCTGTTGGAGCACGCAATGTTGTTCCCAAGTCCTTTGTTGTTGCCTCCAATTCAACCTGAGTAAGGACAATAAATTAGACCTCTAGTTGATAGTACAACTCCAAATTATCATTATATGTATCCATAAAAGACTTAAGAGGTCATGAAAAACCATGTTGGCAAGCATGTTCTTCCTTTTTCTTTTTTAATGTTTCACATGTTTAAGTGAAGAATAATACCAAACACGGGGACATCAGAGTTAAAAGTGGATTTATACTGTGAGACCATGAATAATAGAAACAGGAACAGAAGATACCAGATGTGTCCCATTGTCTGCGGCCATGTACTAGTAACCCCATGGAAAAATTTCCCAGTTTACAACACCATTCCATGGCACAAATTCATAGAAAATTCCTTCATAGTGTACTCCAACCTGCACAGGTGGAAATTGCATTGTGTGTCAGTATACTTAAAACAAGTCCGCCCACCTTGTAAAATTGAATATGTTTTTGGCTTTTCTTCTATTTCAGGATCTCAAACTAAAGATAGTAAGGCATATTCAAACTCATGAATAATATTCAAGTTCCATATGAAAACATAAAGGGTAGGTTCCATGAAAATTGCATATCAGTGGTTCACTATCTCATTCTTTACATGCATTTAGCCATATATATTCCAAAAGAGCAGAGAAAACTTATTCATCTAACAAGAATTGGTGAAATGAGGGACAGTGGAGAGCAATAGTATTGGAATTGTCATAGAAGAGTTACCAATGCAGCATTTTCAAAAGTCTCACTTCGTCCAGGTATTTGCCTCAACCCACCAGCTGCAGTCAAAGCAACTTCTCCACTTGCACCTTCAAAGACATTACATTGAACCTAATGTAAAATGTAAAACATCAACAATTAGCATACACGCATTCAGACTTTTTAATTTTCGTTTCTTCCAGCTTAGGAATGCGCAGACAATTGCAAATCTAAGATGCATTAGCGAAATATCATCCCGGCAATAATTCCAAACTTCTTCAATGACTTAAATAGCACATAGATTTCTTCTCCAAAAATTCCCACTAATCAACAGCATATAAAAAATGAGCCATCTAAACAAGTTCATGAAAAAGCAGGCTAATGAGCCAGAGATGAAGTTAATGTGCTTCAATTCTGTACACCAAACCAACATGAATGACAACACAAAATTCCCACACCACACATCAAAAAGTTAATAGGAGTGAAAAATATTGACATAAGGTCATCTTTGTATGCTGAAAGGAGAGTAAATAATTAATTATTAGTCATACAAAGAGCAACAGTGAGAATCACTTACCACCCTTACAATGTTATGTAAGCATGAAATTACACGTGAGAAAAACATATAATCCATTAATACACAGATATTTACGACATGAAAGAAATAAATATTTACCCAAAACCATTTTCTTGGGAAGGCTCCACCCCAGTTCTTTTCCGAATAAGAAGGAGCATCTTCGAACTCAAATCTTTCACCATCCCACTCTATCCATCCTGTGTCCAATCAAGACCCAAAGCATTATTCCCTAGAAAGCATTGAACCTCCATCACAATACTCTTTGAAACTGTGACAACAAAAGGAGCCAAAAAACTAGAATATAATTATTTCTAAAGCCTATGGATATTCTTCTCTCACAAACTTGTGACCTTGATAGAAGAATAAGCACTTAGAAATTAACAACGGAGGCTTCTGTAAATTCTTGTAAGGTATTTAATTGGAAGGGGGGATAAAAGATAACTGTACGAAACAAGAGATGGTTATATATAGTGAGTACGAACAGTTTAGAAAGATCATTATTTTATTATACATATTGTTGTAAAATAGAATAAAAGAATCATAATCAACATCATATTGAAAGGTCCAAAACAATTATAAACAGAAGATGGAATATTAATGCCTGTTGAAAGTCCTCCAGCCATGCATATTTGCCAATGGGGTTCAAATACAGGAAAAGCAGCAAGCCACCCTGCTGTCGACTTCTGTGTAGACCCAACATTACCCCATCCATAAACAGGCCGAGTGCTGTACTGCCAACGTGCAGTTTTCACAGTTTCCACATAATCTGAGCTGCAGTTAGAAGAAAAGTCATGTCAAACTACCAATGCTCAAATAAATTACAAACAACCATGGTATTAAAAATACATCTGATTACCAAAATTAAAACATGAAATATGTTTGATTTTCCCTGACTTACCCAATCGTATTATTTTGACACCACATTAAGCATAGTTGAGTTGGACTAACAAAGCATTAGAAATTGTAATCCATTTTCCTGAATGAGGTACTGAAAGCAGTGTGACATGCATGCATGATTAAACAAAAAATCTCCCATGCTTGTGTGATGTTACATCCTGAAACTCAATCTCTAGACTATGGGTATGGATGATAAGAGAGTGAATACCTTCCATCATCACGAATAAAGCCTTGGTGCCAAAGTGGGCTAACTTGAAATCCTTCTGAAACTCTTTTATCAAACTCCTTCACAAATTAAATGTTACAAAATGTAAGTTGTAACTTGGATTCGTTTGACACGGTTAGCCTCAGCAAGAATATAAACCTAGCAAACCAAGTAATAATTGCAGTAAGTCTAACTAAGTAGACAGGAAATTGAGAATCCACTAATTTTTCAGGTTTTTACAGTCTTATGCAAAGAAATGTAAAATAAACAAAGAAATTGCTAATAGGGAACTGAACAGGAAGGCTAATGCTGATATATTCAAGCACCTTGCAACATAAAAATAAATGTTACAGTAGCTATGAATTCCTATAAGTTTCAGACATGAGAAACCATTTGGTGTTACTGAAGCAAAATGAGGCATATCAGTTAAATTGTTAAATAGGACTTTTCTTATTCTCCTCCGCAGCTGTATAGCACAGTTTTAAAGCCTTGCAACTCTGACAACATTCTTATGCACTATTAATCCACGGCGTTGTAACTAAATAAAAAAAAAATCCTCTCTTATGCATTCAAACTATGAAACCCAAATGTTAAAACCATACAAAATTGACAAGGTTGGACATTCTAAAAAAAATGATATATATAAAAAAAGAATATCAATATCAACATTTAAGATGAACAGGAGAGATTTTAACCTGAGGAGGAACCTCTTTAGTTGGAGGCCGCATGTTTCTCTCAGCAACAAAAGTATTCCCCAATGACAGCTCATGTCTACCTAAGCATCAAGAAACAAACTAATAATGACAACTTTAACTCTTAAACACAAAATTTTATAAATTCAAACAGTTCCCATAAAATTACAAAGAGTACGGGAAAAGAAAGAAAGAAACTTACTTCCCCAGAAATTTTGCGATTCTTCAGAGAATTGGCAGATATACTTGTCATAAGCCCCAAGAATCTGAGCACCAACTCCAATTGATCTCGATCCATGCTGTGCCAACTCCAAGGGAGACAATTTCTTAGGAAACGCAGGATTCTCCACTGAATACATGAAACAGAAACTCTGTTTCCGCTCCGGAATCGACACTTTAAAATACCAACCTTCAAAAAAATTCCGCGTCGTCCCATCATAATGGTACCTGTCAATTGTTTTTGAAATGAAATTACAATTCAGGAATAAATAATTATCAAAAATTTTGACTTAAAAAAAAATACCCGCTGTGAGGAGTACGGAGGGCACGATTAGGTGGGGTAGGCACATAAACTGGACTCACACTGCTCTCATGTTCTCCTTTTGAGGAAGTATCAGTGTTAGTGACGGAAGTGGACGCCGCCAACAGTGGCGATGATCGAAACCCTAGCTTGAGTGATTTCGATAGAGGTATAGAAAAGGTAGAATTTCGAGAGTGATAGAGTTTGTTAGAGGAACTAGGGTTTGTTGGGGGTAGAAGTGGTGAAACATTAGGGGAGAAATTGTGAAATTGTGCCTCCATTATTCGAAATTCAAGATTTTTGAAAGATTAATTGAGTACTGGAGAGAGTGAGAGAAGGTAAACTTTCTTTACTTCTTTGACTCTCTAGATTCAGATCTCAAGGCTAGTATTCATAGAAATTTATTAAAAAAATATATAATGTACCATGTTGATGGGGTGCACCCTTAAACAACTAATTTTATTGTACAGGGCGTGATTCTACTATGGTTAACAACTATAATTCCAGGAGCAAAACCACCTCCTTCTGCTTTTATATTCTTCCTAAGGCCTCATGGCCATTGGAGCTGGCGGCATATGATCATCGTCCCTGGCCTTTGGTGCAGATCAGTTGGGCAAGAGGGACAAGCTCCAACGTGCTGGAATCTTAGAGAGCTATTCTGGAAAAATAAGGTATCAAATTGTCATCCCAAGTAACAGATGATGTGTATCATCACAGGAAAGGATCAAAACTTGTCGTCCCAACTGGAAAACTAAGGTATCATTATATGCTCATTAACTGTCTCCTGGAATTGTCGTCTTATATCCAGGATTTACCTCAATAGAAGCCTAGCTATTCTGTCAGGATTCTGTGATGACTCCTGAAAGGTCGTATTTGCTCTGTATCATATACCTTGTCTTAGGTTTCTGAACAAAGCTTACGTCTCAGCTTAAAACAAAGAATAGGAATTGGCATTCTATCATCCTCCGCTGCCATGGCAGCATTGGCAATTATAGAGACTGCTCGGCAAGAAACTGCGATCAAAGATGGATTTTCTGATGACCCTGATGCCGTGCTGCCCATTTCAACAATGTGGTTATTGCTATTTTTCTTCATAACCGGATCTGCTGAGGCTTTCTGTGGTATTGGACAGAATGAGTTCTTCTATACTGAATTCCTAAAACCATGTCTAGTGTAGCCTCCAATCTGTTCGAGGTGGGACTGTCTGTTTCAAACTTGGTAGCAAGTTTACTTGTTACTGTTGTCCGCAACTTCTTCAAGACAAAAGATCAGGAGAGTTGGCTTTCAAGCAACATCAATAAGTGACATTACGATTACTATTATTGGCTTCTTGCTGGTTTGAGTTTGGTTAACTCATATATTATCGTACTTGTAGCAAGGCTTATGGTCCTGAAAATTGTTAAGGAATTATCTTATTAAAAGCTTAAGTATTTAGATGAAGTATAGAATATGATTTATATTATTCTCTAATATCCTCTTCTAGTGAAAACCTTTTGAGTTTGAAACTTACATAGGCCCACACTACCTTGTGCTTGATTTTTATCAAATAGAATGAGAGTGATAAGATTTGAACTTGTGACCGCTGGGTCAACAAGACTTTGATACCATATTAAGTAACAATCTCACTTAAAAGCTTAAGTTTTTAGATGAGGTCTCAGAATATAATTTATATTAATCTCAAACACAAGAGACAAGGAGGAATGCTACTGATGAAGAGGCCTTGACAGATGAGGATTCGTTGTTAAAAACGATGTAATTGTGTTAAATACTAATAGCTTGATCTTCGTATTTGTCCATGATCATATCCACATTGGAGAATTTGAAGGAAATTCAAAGCTATTTTATGAATATACGATTATATTTTCATTTATTTCAATTTCAATGAAGTTTACACCTCCCCAACTGGGACAAAGTGAATATAAATTATCTTCGTTGTCTAGCCTGATGATAGAAAATTAGCTTTCCTAGAAAAATAATACAATTTGACATCTTGTAATCCTGGATTTGTCCCTGGTTGTTGGGTTATGCACCCTCTCCCATGTCACTGCACAATCTCCCACGTCGCAGCATTGAGATTCTGATCGCGACTTCACCATTCTAGGATCATCTCTCTCTCTATATATATATATATGCATTGGTGGGAGATGGTTTTTTTTTTTTTTGATAACGTGGGAACCGCATGACCTGGAAAGCGCACTTTGTGGGCCCAGAGTATGCGTAAACCCCCGGCTGTCCCAGTGCTCTTACGAGGAGAGGTTGTTTCCCGGGCTTAAACCTGGGTCTGCCGAAGCAGGGTACCCTAGGCCAACCGCTAGGCCACCCCCTCGGGGACGGTGGGAGATGGTGATTCTATTGCAATCTTATTACTACTCTTGTACTAGCTAAAAATGGAGAACGCAGCAGTGGTGCTTCACATGGCATCTCTCCCCCAATATGCGCTTAACTATAGTAATAAATTATGTTTGTTATTTACTATCTAAATGTATTTTATTTGCATGGATAACTTTTCTTGGAATTGATGTAGGCATTTCTTCTCTCTATATTTCTACATATTTTATAAACACACAAGTAAATATTACTAGTAATCTTTGGAGTGTCACAAAATATCAAATTGGGATCATAGTTTGTGTTACCCTTATTGGTTATATTACGCACATGTGGTATGAAATCATATCATTTCTCTTATGTGTATGGCTTTATCAATAATATTGTAAAGACGATAATTTAGACATACTCAATGTCTAAATTTGAATTTACTTATCTACTCATTCCTTTTTGATTCATTAGATCGTATATCTAGAGATGCGTTAAAGTTATAATCAATTTTATTATATTAGGTTATTAGTTCCCCATGAGTTACTAGGTTAACTAGGTAAATTGTTAACATAACAATGAATAATATATTACCTAAAAAATAAAACTCGTGGCCCTTTTACTGTAGATTTCTTCATTGTACATCTAGACTCAGTTTACTATTCATTGCTACAGTGTAATGACCATTTTGCCCCCAGATTCAAAAAAAAATAGCCTCCGGGAGCGGGGCATCTTAGAATTTTCACGGGACACTGATGGTATTTTCAGATTTGTTGCAAAGTGAAACAATTCAATTAGCCCCCCTAAAGACAAAAATTGGCGCCTGGAACCAGGGGTATTTCTGCATTTTCACCCCCGGTTTTTTCATAGATATGGATTGTTACAGGGCTATATGGGTAATTGACCCATTTTTTAAATATTTTTTTATCTAGACACTACAGGCGCGTGGTACGAAACGAGCCTGTAGCGTTTCGGCCGCACACGTCTTTCAGGAGGCGCGTGCGGTGGTTTTCGTCGGTTACAACTAGGCTTATGCCATCTCATATTGTCCGCTGCTGTCAGATACACCTCCACACACGGCGCATGTTCGTCAAAGATGACCGTGTGATCTCTAGGGAACGGTTTTTCTTCCCTCCCCCTTTTCTCTCTCCTGTTGCCGGAAAGTACGGTGCAGTCCCTTATATTTGTATACATTTCATTTCAATCCCTTATCTTTTTATTTCAATTTTATTACTGAATTTTCAATGGAAATTTCAATTATTTTCAATTATGCTCTTTAATTGAAATTGATTGTATACGGTAAGTTTCATTTCGGTCCTTCCATTTTTTATTTTGTTTTTGTTTTTGGTTTCTTTAATAATTTTGGTGTGCAAGTTTGACTTTGCTCTAATTTTGTCCCCAAATTAAAATTGGTAATATATGCTACTTTTCATTTCGGTCCTTATTCTTTTAATTTGTTCAGCAATTGCACTTTATTGATTTTTTTAAATTCCTTTATTGTTTTTTGGTCCCAAAGTTTTTATTTGTTTCCTTTTAATCCTTCAATTGGAATTAATTATATTTTTTTTCATTTTGACACTTATTATTTATTTATTTTTTGTATTAATTGCTTTGGGTTTTTTTGTCCTTCTTGGACAGTGTTTATTTTTTGTCCATATTTATGTATTTGAGCTTTTATATATATTTTTTATTTTTTATCATTTTATTTTTCTTCGGGATTTTATTTTTATTATGTTTTGTTTGAAATTTTAATTTATGTTGGTTACACTGCATTTTATTTTTAAAAATTACTTTATTATTTTTCATTCTCAAGATTTTGATTTGTTACGGTTTTGTCATTCAATTAGAATTAATTAAATATATATTATTTTTCATTTTGACGCTTATTCTTTTATTTTTTTTATTTAGTATTGATTTCTTTTTTTTCGATCTTTTTTGAAAAGTGTTTATTTTTTGTCCGTATTCATTTATACTTTTCGTTTTTGTTTTGAATTTTTGTCATTTTATTTTTATTGGGGTTTTATTTTTATTCAGTTCAATTCAGAAATTTTAATTTATGTTGGTGAGTATTTTAAAATTAATATTGCTCCATTTTTCTCTTTGTTCTTTTTTTTTGTTTTCTGTTATTTTTATCTGATTTTCAAATCAGAGATTTTATTGTTTTATTGTTTGCACAATAATAATGATAATTTTAGTCATTATTTTTTTATCATTTTTTAGACAAAATATTTTACTTTTTAAAAAAAATCTTCAAGGCAATTTAATGATTTTCACTATTTAGGCAGTAATGTAGATAATAATTTTAATTGTTATAGTAATGATAATGACAGTAACATGGGGATGGGTTTTCACTAATGTTTTCTTCTTTTTGGAGATAAAAAATTAACTACTTATTTTGTTATTTGATTAATGCAGGTTATTTCACAATTTATATTTTATTTGTTGTGTTTAATTTAAATTGAATTATAAAATAAACTAATCTTAATACAATATACTCAATGGTTCAGTTATCCAAATATTCTTGCTTTTTTTAATAAAATAATAATTTTATACTAGTTATTTCATTGAAACCTACTAAACAGATAAATTTATATCCATTCAAAATTCATATATTTTATAGAAAACTTGCACTTCACAAGATTTCGATATAGATTTATTATTTTGCCCAAATTTATATTATAATAAAAAAATTACACATAATTAATATTTTTTTGTATTAAAAAAAATATGGTTCCGACCGTAACAAGGCGCGAGAGCCATGGCTAGTATATATATATATATATATATATATATATATATTCATTGTTATGTTTGTCACTGCTGATGTTTTCGATTTGCTTGTTGTTGCAAATCAGCATTTGCTATCCTCTGTTGTTAAAGATTTTTTAAAGCACATCTCTTAACTTGATATATACCATGACAGTGAAATTGCTTGAGAGTATACACAGTTAAGAGCCATTTCATCAAAAAATGGCTAGCTTCGTGGAAAATTGGAGAACCAGCTTGATTTCTACTGCTCCCTCTCCACTTCATGTAACATGAATACCCTGGAGCTCTACCACACAAACCCCAGAGACAAAATAAAATAAATAAAATAAAAACCCAAAAAAAAAGTGTAATTACCGTGAGTAGTTTAAAATAATTGTTTGTCATCACACATGAATCAGTCTTGCGATGAAAACAAATAAAAAAAACTCGAGTAGTGAGACTGTAAGAGCATTATACAAAATGCTAAGACGCGTGGATTAACTACTGTAGCAGTAGAGATAAATTATTTTGGATTGTATTAGTGTAATTATTATTTTGTCCTGCAATACATAAAATTTAACTCTTCACCTAGGGGCATGTTAGACTTTTCCAGGGTCTAGGTGGCATTGTTTGATTGTTTGGGGGTATTTATGTCTTGTTTTGAATTTTTTGCACAAAAGAATTAATAATTTACCCCTGGTAGTAGATAAAATTGTGTTGTGTGAAAAAGGGCCTTGCCAATATTCAGGTTTGATAATGAGCAATACAATAATTGTTACGTCCTTTGATAAGACAAAACACTATGTTTGCATGTAAGGGTATTTTAGGTTTTGCATTGTTTGCTGCATAGTTAAACTACAAATGGACCCTCGAAAACGAAAAAATCGAAGAAATAATGTTGAGGGTATATTTGTATTTGCATATGTATTTTTAAAGGAAAAGCTGCAAGCACGTCTCTCAAACGTGCCGCTAGTTTTCTTTCGTCCATGCCTTTAAGATAGCACGTGTGTCGTCCGTTGGTGGTGCAAAATGTTCATCCGCTATCTTGGTGGGTGCGCCTCATCGGGTGCATTGTCGTGTCCTCTTTCACATGGTTGTGGGCGTGTTATCCAATGGTGGTAGGAGACATATCGGTGGTCGGTTGATCCCTTTTTTTTACCTTCTCTCTCCTGCAGGTGAAACCGCAAATCAATCCTCTATGTTTATATGTTTTTCCCTTTAGTCCCTGATCTTTTGATTTGTTTTTTCCTCCTGATTTCTACTATAGAAGTTTTGATTTGTTTCAATGTTGCCCTTCAATTGAAATTGATGATGTATATGAGTTTTCATTTTGGCCCTTATTCTTTTGATTTGTGGTTTGTTTTGCATTGCTTTAATTGATTTAGTCCCGAAGAGTTAATTTGTTTCAAATTGTTTAATTGAAATTGATCATATATGTTATTTTTCATTTTGGCCCTTATTCTTTTAATTATTGGTTTGTTTTTTTAATTTTAAATTTTTTCTAATCACAAGGTTTTGATTTGTTGTAATTTTATCCTCTAATTAAAATTTACCATATATTGTGTCGTTCATTTTAGCCCTTAATGTTTTATAATTCTTTTGATTGTTTAGTTTTTTGTGTTAATTTTATTATCAATAAGGTATTGAAAATAATGATAGCAATTATTTTTAAAGTATTGTTTTCTTAAAAATATGTTAGGCTAATTATATATTTTTATATTTATTTAATATTAACACATTAAAATAATATAATTTTTTTAAAAATATATTTTTTTTATAAACTTTATTTAAAACTCCACAAACACCACCACTAATTAAAAAAAATAGTTTTTTATAATACAATGTTGATATAAGCAGCACCAATAAAAAAATTGAACTAAGAGTTTTTTTTGTTTTTTTTTCTTATCTCATATTAATTTAATTTTAGTGTTCTTAAATACTTTTAATATAATAATATCAAGAAAAAATCTTAAGAAATAAAAAAATTATTTTATTTTTTAAAATAAAAATCACTTTAAACTAAAATATATATCAAGTCACACTTACACAAAATGGGTGAGAAAAGAACAAAAAGATAATAGATTACTAACAACAAAACATTCACTATACATGCATAAAAGAGTGTCGCTCTCTTTTCACACCGCCAGAGCTAAACTTACTTTGTCCTTTAACGCAAGCTGTATAGATAAATAGGAATAAAAATTAAAATCCAAAACTAAGAATGTGAATGCATAAATACAAACAAAAAATAGAAACTATTGCACCACCTAATTTTAAAGTTATACAATTTTAAAGAACAAGATAAAAAAAATTAAAGACAATATTGCACCACAAAATTTTTTCAGATCATTAATCTAAAATATTGAATATGAAACATTGTATATAGGGATATTGCAAAATTTATTTCTTAATATATATACAACATCAAATGATAAATTACTTGAATTATTATTATTATGATGATGATTAAAGGTAAAACCAAAATACATAGCAGCATTAAAAAATATATTGTTTGATCTAAAGGACATATGAAAATAATTAAGGGAAAAAATTAAAGGAAAATAGCAAAATTAGTATTATTATCATTATAAATATAATTATTATCAATTTCATCCTATACCCTTAGTCTTTTTCTTCTTTTTTTGCATTCCTGTAATTTTTTTTAGTATTGAGGTTTCAATTTTTTCAATATCACTTTAGTATTAGTATCGAACACAAAATTATCTTATTTAATTTTTGTCTTTGATTTTTTTTATCCTTCTAGGGTAATCGCTATTTTTTCTATATTTATGTAACTATATTCTTAGTTTTGGTTTTTTATTTTTATTGTTTTTTCTTTTATTGGGGTTTTATTTTTTTTCATTTCGTACTTATCCTATTGTTTTTTTTCTGAAATTTTTCTGGTGTTGATGTTTTAATGTGTTTCAATTTTGTCCATCAATTAAAATTAATTATATATTTTGTTTTTAATTTCCACCCTTCTTTCTTTAAATTTTTTGTTTAATTTTGATTCCTTTAATTTTGATGGTACTTTTTTGTCCCTATTTTTCCCTATTTTTCTTTTTTGTATTTATATATTTATACTCTTAGTTTTAGTTTGTAATTTCTATCATTTTCTCTTTCATTGGGTTTTTTTTATTTAATTTAGTTCTGAAATTTTAATTTATGCTGATAATCATTTTAAAATTGATATTTCTTCTTTCTTTTCCCTTTGTTCCTATTACTTAGGTCAAATTATTTTTTCTGTGCCAATAATATTTATTTTGATTTTATCATTTATTATGGTTTTTCTGCTTTATACTTCAGGATAATTTTGTGGTTTTCAATGTTTTCACAATAATAATAATAATCTTAATGATAGTGTTTTTTTATAATTATTTTCTTACTTGATCTTCTGTTACAGTTTTTTTTTTTTAATTATTCTTCAAAGCAATTTAATAATTTTATTGTAATCTAAATGATTATAATAATTATATTCATAATAATAAAAAAATAATTTTGCTTTTGTGCTTTAATTTTTTTCATTTATTCTTCAAATCAAATAATTTTTTTTTTATGTTGCTACTATTTTTTTGAACTTTGCCTTGAATCATAATAATATTTATTTTGGTTGTTTTTATTTTCTCTTTTGATAAAAAAAAAATGGTTTTTTTTTATTCTTCAAGATAATTTTATGATTTTCATTGTTTATACAATAATAATAATAATCTTATTGATTTTGTTTTGTAACTATTTTCTTGCTTATTATTATTATTATTATTATTATTATTATTATTATTATTATTCAGGATAATTTAATATTTTTTATTTTTTAAATAATAATAATAACAATATTAATTTATTACAATGATTGTAATGCTTATAATATTAATAATTATAATTGGTGCTAAAAGTTGCAATAACTTATAAAATAATATCAAAAATATCTATAATAACACATTTTATTATAATCCACCCAATTATAATAATTATATTCATAATATTAATTTTGCATGTCCTTTATTTACTTTCATTTATTCTTGGAATCAAATAAAAAAATTATATGCAACTAACATTGTTTTTAAATTGTTCCTTCAAACTTAATAATAATACTAAGAATAATATTTCAAATAATGTATCATTCAATGTTATATTTATTAAGAATTAATTTTTACAACATTTCTATATATAATATTCAGATCTAATATCCTAAATTCATGATTTGAAAAAATTATATGGGTCAATAATGTCTTTGATTTTTTAAGAATAATAACTCAACTAAATTAATGTCAAAAAATAAATATAAAACCAATTAAATGATTAGCAAAGTAAATAAAACAGACACAACTTATCTTTAGTGCATTTTATCAATTGCAATTTTATTATTTGACAATTGAATATTTAACCACATAATTAAAACAAACTCAACAATCAATTAGTTTGCTGCAACAAGCAAATAACTCATCTTTAATGAAATTTATCAATTGTCTACTTAGAAATTTGTTGATGCAATTCTCTTTTTATTTTTTTATCTTCTTTCAGTACAATTATATTACTTCACATTGTTATTAAACACAAAAAACTTTTTTCAGTACAATTATATTACTTCACATTGTTATTAAACACAAAAAATTACACTGCCATCTTCCTTTCTCTGGTTCTTCAAACTCCCAAGTTTGATCCATTTTCGCAATGAGAGAACTGGCTTGTGGTTATAAACCAGGGGGCTTGAAAAGAGGAGCAAAACTAAAAATTCCATCCATGTCAATGGGGGCTCCCACAGTGCGGCTGACAAGCTCTGGCATAGATGCCTTGCCTTTCCAAGTGGAAAACCATGGTCCTCCTCCAATTTCTACTAATGCCATGTCACTTGTAACATCCAAAATTAACTGCATATAATAATGCTGAAAGTGTAAGAATATCCAAAGCCATGGTCTGAACAAATAAACTAGCTGCTCTTATTTGTTTCTTGAAAAAGAACAAAACCAATTTGTAATAGTGAAGATCTAAAAGGATCTATCAATCACAACAATTGCATGCCAAGGGTCAGCGGTTTTCCCTTTGACAAATTACATTAGACAATTGGATGCCAAGGATTTTGAAAAACTACGAGAAAAAGTCGATTGGAATTGTATCAATCCATATGGATTTTAGTACAAAGATAACATACAAGGTGTAACAAACAAAAATAGAACATCCAGGAAGCAAATTCTCACATGCTATAAGCAGACTCTTCAATTCTCCAACGAAAACTCAGATTTTAAAGAAAAAATCACTCATCAAGTCCACAGATGGCCTCCTTTCACTGGTTTCATGGGATAATGTCTTTGAAAATACATATTGGAAGAACAAGTGCAACATCTGGTTGTGAAACTTGTTTTTATGTAAAGAAACTACATTGCAAGATAAATACTGTCACACAACAAAATCAAAGTGGTGAAACCACATTGCAAGATAAAAACTGTCACACAAGAAAAGTTCAAAGTTTTTGATGTTCGGTTGAATAGTAAGCCACTTAATGCTGATAATACATCCTGAGGTTAAATAGTTTAGTTTAAGTTCATGTTTTTGTGCATGAAGTTGATGAATATGTGGATATGGGAGAGTGATAAGTAATGCACCTTCCCCTTAGTGCCATCATATCTACGTTCCCAAATTTGCAATTTCAAAACACCAAAACCAGTATCTTTGCAAGCTGGAGCAAGCCCAGCTTCTGCTGTTGGAGCACGCAATGTTGTTCCCAAGTCCTTTGTTGTTGCCTCCAATTCAACCTGAGTAAGGACAATAAATTAGACCTCTAGTTGATAGTACAACTCCAAATTATCATTATATGTATCCATAAAAGACTTAAGAGGTCATGAAAAACCATGTTGGCAGGCATGTTCTTCCTTTTTCTTTTTTAATATTTCACATGTTTAAGTGAAGAATAATATCAAACACGGGGACATCAGAGTTAAAAGTGGATTTATACTGTGAGACCATGAATAATAGAAACAGGAACTGAAGATACCAGATGTGTCCCATTGTCTGCGGCCATGTACCAGTAACCCCATGGAGAAATTTCCCAATTTACAACACCATTCCATGGCACAAATTCATAGAAAATTCCTTCATAGTGTACTCCAACCTGCACAGGTGGAAATTGCATTGTGTGTCAGTATACTTAAAACAAGTCCGCCCACCTTGTAAAATTGAATATGTTTTTGGCTTTTCTTCTATTTCAGGATCTCAAACTAAAGATCAGTGGTTCACTATCTCATTCTTCACGTGCATTTAGCCATATATATTCCAAAAGAGCAGAAAAAACTTATTCATCTAACAAGAATTGGTGAAATGAGGGACAGTGGAGAGGAATAATATTGAAATTGTCATAGAAAAGTTACCAATGCAGCATTTTCAAAAGTCTCACTTCGTCCAGGTATTTGCCTCAACCCACCAGCTGCAGTCAAAGCAACTTCTCCACTTGCACCTTCAAAGACATTACATTGAACCTAATGTAAAATGTAAAACATCAACAATTAGCATACAGGCATTCAGACTTTTTAATTTTCTTTTCGTCCAGGTTAGGAATGCGCAGACAATTGCAAATCTAAGATGCATTAGCGAAACATCGTCCCAGCAATAATTCCAAACTTCTTCAATGACTTAAATAGCACATAGATTTCTTCTCCAAAAACTCACACTAATCAACAGCACATAAAAAATGAGCCATCTAATCAAGTTCATGAAAAAACAGGCTAATGATCCAGAGATGAAGTTAATGTGCTTCAATTCTGTACACCAAACCAACATGAATGACAACACCAAATTCCCACACCACACATCAAAAAGTTAATAGGAGTGAAAAATATTTACATAAGGTCATCTTTGTATGCTGAAAGGAGAGTAAATAATTAATTATTAGTCATACAAAGAGCAACAGTGAGAATCACTTACCACCCTTACAATGTTAGTGAAGCATGAAATTACATGTGAGAAAAACATATAATCCATTAATACACAGATATTTACGACATGAAAGAAATGAATATTTACCCAAAACCATTTTCTTGGGAAGGCTCCACCCCAGTTCTTTTCCGAATAAGAAGGAGCATCTTTGAACTCAAATCTTTCACCATCCCACTCTATCCATCCTATGCCAATCAAAACCCAAAGCATTATTCCCTAGAAAGCATTGAACCTCCATCACAATACTCTATGAAAACTGTGAGAACAAAAGGAGCCAAAAAACTAGAATATAATTATTTCTAAAGCCTATGGATGTTCTTCTCTCGCAAACTTGTGACCTTGATAGCAGAATAAGCACTTAGAAATTAACAACAGAGGCTTCTGTAAATTCTTGTAAGGTATTTACTTGGAAGGGGGTATAAAAGATAACGGTAAGAAACAAGAGCTGGTTATATATAGTGAGTACGAACAGTTTAGAAAGATCATTATTTTATTAGACAAATTGTTGTAAAATAGAATAAGAGAATCATAACCAACATCATATTGAAAGTTCCAAAACAATTATAAACAGAAGATGGAATAGTTAATGCCTGTTGAAAGTCCTCCGGCCATGCATATTTGCCAATGGGGTTCAAATACAGGAAAAGCAGCAAGCCACCCTGCAGTCGACTTCTGTGTAGACCCAACATTACCCCATCCATAAACAGGCCGAGTGCTGTACTGCCAACGTGCAGTTTTCACAGTTTCCACATAATCTGACCTGCAGTTAGAAGAAAAGTCATGTCAAACTACGAATGCTCAAATAAATTACAAACAACCATGGTATTAAAAATACATCTGATTATCAAAATTTAAAACATGAAATATGTTTGATTTTCCCTGACTTACCCAATCGTATTATTTTGACACCATATTAAACATAGATAAGGAGTTGGACTAACAAAGCATTAGAAAGTGTAATCCATTATCCTGAATGAGGCACTGAAAGCAGTGTGATATGCATGCATGATTAAACAAAAAATCTCCTATGCATGTGTGATGTTACATCCTGAAACTCAATCTCTAGACTATGGGTATGGATGATAAGAGAGTGAATACCTTCCATCATCACGAATAAAGCCTTGGTGCCAAAGTGGGCTTACTTGAAATCCTTCTAAAACTCTTTTATCAAATTCCTTCACAAATTAAATGTTACAAAATGTAAGTTGTAACTTGGATTCGTTTGACATGGTTAGCCTCAGCAAGAATATAAACCTAGCAAACCAAGAAACAATTGCAGTAAGTCTAACTAAGTAGACAGGAAATTGAGAATCCACTAATTTTTCAGGGTTTTACAGTCTTATGCAATGTAAAATAAACAAAGAAATAGCTAATAGGGAACTGAACAGGAAGCCTAATGCTGATATATTCAACCACCCTGCAACATAAAAAAAAATGTTACATTAGCTAACGTTAATTCCTACAAGTTTCAGACATGAGATACCATTTGGCGTTACGGAAGCAAAATAAGGCATATCAGTTAAATTGTTAAAGAGAACTTTTCTTATTTTCCTCCGCAGCTGTATAGCACAGTTTTAAAGCCTTGCAACTCTGACAACATTCTTATGCACTATTAATTAAAAAAAAAAAAAATCCTCTCTTATGCATTCAAACTATGAAACCCAAATGTTAAAACCATGAAAAATTGACAAGGTTGGACATTCTAAAAAAATATGATATATATAAAAAAAGAATATCAATATCAACATTTAAGATGAACAGGAGAGATTTTAACCTGAGGAGGAACCTCTTTAGCTGGAGGCCGCATGTTTCTCTCAGCAACAAAAGTATTCCCCAATACCAGCTCATGTCTACCTATGCATCAACAAACAAACTAATAGTGACAACTTTAACTCTTAAACACAGAATTTTATAAATTCAAACAGTTCCCATAAAATTACAAAGAGTACGGGAAAAGAAAGAAAGAAACTTACTTCCCCAGAAATTCTGCGATTCTTCAGAGAATTGGCAGATATACTTGTCATAAGCCCCAAGAATCTGAGCACCAACTCCAATTGATCTCGATCCATGCTGTGCCAACTCCAAGGGAGACAATTTCTTAGGAAACGCAGGATTCTCCACTGAATACATGAAACAGAAACTCTGTTTCCGCTCCGGAATCGACACTTTAAAATACCAACCTTCAAAAAAATTCCGCGTCGTCCCATCATAATGGTACCTGTCAATTGTTTTTGAAATGAAATTACAATTCAGGAATAAATAATTATCAAAAATTTTGACTTAAAAAAAAATACCCGCTGTGAGGAGTACGGAGGGCACGATTAGGTGGGGTAGGCACATAAACTGGACTCACACTGCTCTCATGTTCTCCTTTTGAGGAAGTATCAGTGTTAGTGACGGAAGTGGACGCCGCCAACAGTGGCGATGATCGAAACCCTAGCTTGAGTGATTTCGATAGAGGTATAGAAAAGGTAGAATTTCGAGAGTGATAGAGTTTGTTAGAGGAACTAGGGTTTGTTAGGGGTCGAAGTGGTGAAACATTAGGGGAGAAATTGTGAAATTGTGCCTCCATTATTCGAAATTCAAGATTTTTGCAAGATTAATAGTTGTCGACAGAATGTCTGGGTTGAGGCTGAGATTTAGACACCAGCACAGGAGGCAGTGTGTGTGTGAGAGAGAGAGAGAGTGAGGTGGCGGCAAAATGGAAAATGAAGTGATGGTCTGAGAGTATGGATTAGATGATTTTAAAATTTATTTTTATTTATAAATATATTAAAATAATATTTTTTTTATTTTTTTAAAAGTTGTTTTTACTTCAAAAAAATTAAAAAATTAATTTAAAATCAAAATCAAAATAATTTAAAAAAAATCAATTTTGTTTTTAAAATTAAACACGTACGAAAGACAAGATAGAAGTTACTTGCAACGTTTGCTATTTCTTTACCGTTTATTTAAAAATGGCTATAAAATTCACTTTGGTTCTTGTATTTTTGTAACTTGCTTATATTGGTCCTTTTGATGTATCATGTTGCTCGGATCATAGTTTTAAAAATATTTAATTATTTAACACGCATCATATTTTTTTATGGATCTAATTAAAATCTCTCGCTTAAAATCTTGATTTTTTTTTTTATAAAAAGAGCTATAATTTATAAAAATAAATCTACCTTTTCATTTTGTGACTGTAAGAACTACTACAACTCTGAAGATACACTTAAAAAATATTATATTATATTATATTATAATAAAATTTATGAATTAGAGATAATTATGATACATAATTTATAACCAAGAAATATTTAAAGAAACAAGTAGTTATTTCTCAAGGGCAAAACGAAGACGTTTTAGAAACTATAGAAGTAATATAGTGAGAGCTTAAACTATGAGGGTGAAAGTGAAACAATAATAAATCTATAAGGATACGAAATTAACCTTCATGCTTGAAAATTTTGAACAGAGGAACTCCGGTTTCACAAAATACAAGTGAAGATGGTGGTGGTGGCTTCACCCGTAAGTACTCTCCAAGCTCTTTCCTTCTCGGATCCTTCTCCGCCATACAAACTTGTCCATAACCATCCCTCTCTGACTCTCCTTTCCAACTGCAAAACCCTCCAAACTCTCAAACAAATCCACTCCCAAATCATCAAAACTGGCCTCCACAACGACCACTTTGCTCTTAGCAAGCTCATCGAGTTTTGCGCCGTTTCTCCAAATGGTGACCTCTCTTATGCTCTCTCGCTCTTCGAAACAATTCGAAACCCCAATCATGTGATTTGGAATCATATGATCAGGGGTCTCTCATTGAGCGAATCCCCTTTCTTAGCTTTAGAATACTATGTTTATATGATTAGTTCTGGTACAGAGCCAAATGAGTACACATTTCCTTCAGTTTTCAAGTCTTGCACCAAGATTAGAGGTGTCTATGAAGGGAAGCAGGTCCATGCACATGTTTTGAAGCTTGGACTTGAACATAATGCCTTCGTACATACTTCGTTGATTAACATGTATGCTCAAAATGGTGAATTGGTTAATGCAAGATTGGTGTTTGATAAAAGTTCCATGAGAGATGCTGTTTCTTTTACCGCTTTGATTACGGGATATGCTTCGATGGGTTTTTTGGTTGAAGCTCGAGAGTTGTTTGATGAAATTCCTGTTAGAGATGTTGTGTCGTGGAATGCTATGATTTCTGGGTATGCTCAGAGTGGTCGAGTTGAAGAGGCAATGGCTTTCTTTGAAGAGATGCGTAGAGCAAAGGTTACACCTAATATGAGCACAATGCTTAGTGTCCTTTCGGCCTGCGCTCAATCAGGATCTTCTCTTCATCTGGGAAATTGGGTTCGGTCTTGGGTTGAAGATCGTGGGCTTGGATCAAATCTTAGGCTTGTAAACGGACTTATTGACATGTATGTTAAATGTGGAGATTTGGAAGAAGCCAGCAATCTATTTGAGAAAATACAGGATAAGAATGTGGTCTCATGGAATGTTATGATTGGTGGCTATACTCATATGAGCTGTTATAAGGAAGCCTTGGGGCTATTTAGGCGAATGCTGCAGTCGAATATAGATCCTAATGATGTCACTTTCTTGAGCATTCTTCCTGCTTGTGCTAACTTGGGTGCGCTTGATCTTGGCAAATGGGTTCATGCTTATGTCGACAAGAACATGAAGAGTATGACAAATATTGTTGCCCTTTGGACAAGCCTCATTGACATGTATGCAAAATGTGGTGATATAGCGGTAGCTAAACGAATCTTTGATTCCATGAGTCCTAAAAGCTTGGCAACTTGGAATGCAATGATATCTGGGTTTGCTATGCACGGGAACACAGATACGGCTCTTGAGCTTTTCTCAAGAATGACTAGTGAGGGGCTTGTACCAGATGACATTACTTTTGTTGGCGTGTTAACAGCTTGTAAGCATTCTGGTTTGCTAAGTCTTGGACGCGGATATTTTAGTTCAATGATCCAAGATTACAAGGTTTCTCCAAAATTGCCACACTATGGATGCATGATAGATCTTTTTGGTCGAGCCGGGTTGTTTGATGAAGCAGAAACCTTGATGAAGAATATGGAAATGAAACCAGATGGAGCCATTTGGTGCTCTCTGCTTGGAGCTTGTAGAATTCATAGACGCGTTGAGTTGGCTGAATTTGTTGCCAAGCATCTTTTTGAACTAGAACCTGAAAACCCAAGCGCATATGTGCTCTTGTCAAACATCTACGCAGGAGCTGGTAGATGGGATGATGTAGCAAAAATAAGAACTAGGCTAAATGATAACAGGATAACGAAAGTTCCTGGTTGTAGCTCTATTGAAGTAGATAGTGTCGTGCATGAGTTTCTTGTTGGTGACAAGTTTCATCCCCAGAGCAACGAAATCTACAAGATGTTGGATGAAATTGATATGCGAATGGAGAAAGCTGGTTTTGTACCAGATACATCAGAGGTTCTTTATGACATGGATGAGGAGTGCAAAGAAGGGGTCTTGAGTCATCACAGTGAAAAGTTGGCCATTGCCTTTGGTTTGATCAGTACAAAGCCAGGGACAACAATCAGAATAATGAAGAATCTTCGCGTATGTGGAAATTGTCATTCTGCCACCAAATTAATATCAAAGATCTTCAATAGAGAAATTATTGCTAGAGATAGAAATCGTTTCCACCATTTCAAAGATGGATCTTGCTCATGCAAGGACTACTGGTGAAACATTTTTGTAAATAATATCTGAGAAATAAGGAAAAGTATGAATAATTTGTTTTGTTTTCTCAATGTATTGCGATGTATATGAACAGATTTTTCTTTAATGCATATAAGATATTCGATATACAGATATAATTGTGAAGATATTCCAAAATCTAATGTGAAAAATGCCATTATATACTGGTTATTTGGTATTTAGATAATGGTTAATTAAATGTTCATGTCAATATTTTCTTTTATCTAGTCCAGAGGTATAAAATTGATGTTGGAAGTCCATGTACCTACAAAATAGTCTCTATCGAAAGGATTTAAAGACCTTTCAATGATTAAGTTAATAAATTTAAGTAGAAATTGTACTAAATGAAAGAAAAAAAGCCTTAAATTCTGTGAACAAGAATGTTTTTTCTTGTTTTTATGTAATTAATGTTCTAATGGCTAAGATATATATATATATTTTGAGAGTAGAAAAACATTAATCATTTACTTAGAAAGTTACGAGGGTGTTTATAGCCCACAAACCTTGTAATCTTCTAAAGAGTACAAAGACCGGAAAGTCATTAGATTTTAATGGAATTAGTGAGAGATAAAAATCTCTTACACATTGTTAATAAAGAATAAATAATTTTTACAAATCTAAGAAACTTTTTTATATATTCATAAATATTGAGTAATAATTGTTCCTAGCATCTTAAGAGCTTATATGGGTTTTCAAAGTCGGTGAGATGCAAGTTGATCCTAAATCAACTTGAGTTTATCAAGTTGTTAAACTCATGGTTTTTTTAGTTTAGCTAAAGATCGAGTCTAAGTATATTAGATTTAACAATTTAATAAACCCATAATTTATTGAACTTAACTCGGGAATAAGCTCATATGTGTTAGATCTGACAAGTTGTCAAATTTATGGGTTTTTTTATTCAACTCTTGGATGAACCCAAGTACAATAGGTCTAACATTTTATAAGATTCATGGTTCTTTACCTAGGTATGTTGGGTCTGGAATATTGTCAACTTGAAATGGTATCAACCACATAGTCAATCTTGGAAAGAGGATAACTATTTTTGGAATAAGTTTTGTTCAAATTTATGTTCATATATACTTGTTATTTTTTGTTGTTTTTTTACCATCATCATACTCATTAACTAGATATGGCACATTATTTTCCTAATAAAGCCAACAGTCAGGACTTTATCTACATCCTATGTTATTTTTTTCTAATCTCACCTTTGAAATTCATTTTTCTTCTAATGAATGGAATAAATAGTTAGATCCATCTTTAATTGTTTAGTTACAACTCTAAGACTGATTCATGACATATAAGAGGTGTTTGTTACAACTCTAAGACTGATTCATGAAATTTTCATTCCTTGTTGATTCTATAAAAAATTCCTTGGTGTCCAATTTCTTCTTCTCCTTGAATTTGTGGCATATAAAAAACAAGTGTTAATTTGTTTTGTTACTCTCTAAAATAAAATAGTAGCAGAAGAAAGGAAAAGGAATAAAAAAACTTGTTCAAAGATGATTATTGGTTTCTATCGCAAAACACTCAACAAGGGAAGTTGGGTCCAATTAATTCAAAATTAGCTCAAATTTGAAACTCTGATTAATAGGGTCTTGATTGTACTAAATATTAATTTTAGGGTTAATTGGATATCATTTGTTTAGGTTTTAAATTTCAAGTCTAATTCATAATGTTTTTACGACAGCATATAAAATCTTATCGTAAATCGATCAAATTGAATATTTTGTCTATTTGAGTTTAAACCACACTTCATTACAAATTATAGCTCAATTAGACATCATCTACCTTAGGTTCTAGATTCAGGCTTCACGTAAATGGGTATATTTTTTAAATTTTTTCATCAACTTTGAAATTCCTTTTATTTATGTAGTTTCCATTTCTTGCAGTATATCTACCATATTTGGGTTTCAATTCATCGTTTTGCATACTTTGTTTTTTTGAGTCTTTAGTTTTGTCCATATTTCAGATAGATCCACTTGTTACTCACGAGACTATAATTACAATTTTTGTTTTGCTAGTTTTTTGTGTTTTTATTGCTTTTTGATGCATATACACATATTTGGATTGTGTTGCGAAGTTGGTTTGTATTTGGTGTTGGTTTCAGTTCTACAAGAACCACAAGAAGGTGAGACAATAGGTGTGAACGTGTGAGAACATTAATAGTAATTGAGCGAATCACGAGTGATGTGAGGGTGTTTTTTTACCGTTGATAATTTTTTACAGGTATTATCATATCAGATCAGGACAACACATCACTCATTCCCGAGAGTGAGCTTAAGTTCCAAATCCAAGTCATGATGAAGATCATGGAGAACATGCATTTTGGGGTGAAAAACATTTGTTATAGACTTGATAGGGTGGAGAAACTTGATAACGAAGTTGGTATAAGTACACTTGATGCAAGGAAGCTTCTGGTTGAACCAGTTATGAACTCTTTCTAGAAGGAAAAATCATTATTACATCATTCTAATAAACAATATTTTTACTCATGATAAGTAGGGTTTTCCCATTATATATTAGGTTTTGTTAATATTAGTATTGTTTTTATAAAACTTTTGTTTTTGTTATAATTTTTTATTAAAATTTATAGTAATGGAGTCAAACATTATTGTTATTAAATCTATAGGATTGTAATTTATGTTTAATCCAATAAAATATTTATAAAAAAAATGAAATGGGAATATAAAAAAGTATAAGTGAAAATATATTGTTGTTGACACAAGGAATGTTATTCGCAAGCTCTAACCCAATATTGATGCAAGGAATGTTAGATATAGTTATATACGCGTATAGTCTTTGATCTAAAATCCATATTCATTACAGATTTGATGCATATCCATATTCACTAAAATAACGAGAACCAGCTATGAACTCTTTCAAGAAGGAAACAAAAAAAAAGTGATAAAGGTATCTGCCAGAATTAATTGTTTTACCAATAAATTTTTTTAGTGAAATGGTTAAGCACCCGTGCTTCAGATATGGTGTAAGATACTACCAGAATTAATTGTTTTACCAACAAATTTTTTTATCAGTATTGAAATGTAATTTCTGACAAATCCATTCCACCTGTAAAAGCATCGATAAAATGCCGAGGGGAATATCTATTTGTAAATAACCAATGGAAATACATTCCAACAGTAATATTATCAGCTAAATACTGACATAATATTTTCATCAATAGTTCGGTATGAATTAACCGACTTTCTAGTAATGAGATATGATTTGTTCATATAACTAATGTTTTATTAATAATTTGATTCATTATATAATTTTGACTAAGTTTATGATAAAACTATATCAATACTTCCCATTATGAATTATATATATGAAAGGAGTTTGATTTTATAGTGACATGCATATAATGGGAAATCTCATCTTGTTTATAGTAGCAGAGTTTTCTGGCTATTTATTGAAGTTCTTGATCATCTTAATTACAAACCGATACATCAAAATAGGGTCTATGCATCTAAAATATACCAAACCCAGTCCAAGCTGCTTTCTTTTTTATTTCTCATATAGTTTTCTGGCTATTTATTGAAGTTCTTGATCATCTTAATTACAAACCGATACATCAAAATAGGGTCTAAGCATCTAAAATATACCAAACCCAGTCCAAGCTGCTCTCTTTTTTATTTCTCATATATCTAAAATATATTTTCTCATCAAGAAAAATAAAATATCCAAGCATCCAAAACATGATTACCAAAACATAAGTAAGGGAAAAACCCAATTAATTTTGGCCAAATTCAACAAGCTCAAGGTAAGTATGTGTCTGGATTTCATTATCATTGTGTTGAACAAGAAAATCACTGATGATTCGAAATTTGTTATATTTTTTAAGTAGAAAAATGTCTCATTAAGTACAGCATGAAAGAATGGAATTCCCATTGACATGGAGGAATCAAGATACAAACAGAACTTATATCAAAGCTGCTAGCTCCTTCTCCATTGCGCCAAATTGCTCGAGCAGTACCGAACATATCAAAACATGCTTGTGATGATATGAGAATCTCAATAATATCCTTCAAGTCTCAAAAAGATCTTCGAAATGGTTCAAAACATGTCGAGCCTTCGATTTGAATTCAGAAACCATGCGATCAAATAAGGGTTTCGAAGCCAAAACGACACCGATGGCATAATTCATGATCGTAACGACAAGGAGAGCTAGCCCCAGCTTAAGATTCTCCTTCAATGGCAGAATCATGAGCCGAGAAACAGATGAAAACACGCCGTGAAGATCGATTATGGAAATGGAGAAGAGGGCGAGAGAGAATGCAAGTACAAGGGCGAGCAAGATTGCAGAGATGACAACTAGCAATACACAAGCAATGAAACAGCCATGGAGGAATGTAAGGATGATTAGGTCCAGGTTAGGCACCATCACTGGTAATTTCTGATAAAGAGAGCTGGATAGCTAGGAGCTGTGAAGAAAGTTTAATACTTTAGAGGGAGAAGCGATGGATGGGAATGAAGTGAGGAGCACTCATTCTATTTCTCTATGCAAAGATACGTGAACTGGTTCTTACCACCTTTTTTGCAATATTTCTTTCAAACCCTAAAAGAAATGGGACGCAAATATTTTTTTTTGGTATAAACCACGCGGTGTCCCAAGCGCTGGCCCAGACTAATCCATGTTCGCACCGGGTGGGCCCCAAAGAGGTGAAAGTGCTCCCCAAATGACCAGCTCCATACAAGATGAGGGTTTGAACCCCTGACCTCTCTTAAGGGATGAGAGCGCCCTCACCACTCACACCAGGACCCCTTGGATAATGAGACGCAAATATATATATATATATATATATATATATAGAGAGAGAGAGAGAGAGAGAGAGAGAGAGATTTAATGAAAGAACAGGTGTGCCAATATCGTAAAGTAATGTATCCTTTTTAGAGACAAAGAAAAGAACATGTAATTCGAATCAAAGTTGTCAATATCATTTCATTGTTATTTTGTTTCTTTAATTGAAATAGAATATTTTGGGTTTTTTTTTTAGTGTTTTGATATGTCTTTTTGGGTTGTACTGTTTATGTATATATATTTAATTAAATATTTTTTTTAAATAGTTCAAATATAAAAATAAAATTATTTAGAGTTGTGCAATTTAATCTAAAAAGAACACGATAAAATAATTTTTCTGAATAAAATTATGAGCATGTTTAATATTACAAGAATGTCATTATCAATCTCGCAAGATCATTATATTCTCTGATTGCTCTGAAATTTTAATATAATATATATAAATATGTCAAGAGACTTCTATTAAAATTTCATCTCAATCTAACGATCAGATTAAGAGATATGATTGATATTATAAAATTATTTATTATTTAAAAAAATACTATTTGGCCGAAACGGAACGGACAGAACGAAACTGAAACGTTTCGGCCGGTATTTGGCCAAAAAATCTAGAACGGACCGAAATTTAAACTGAGAAAAAAATGACTCTGTTTTGTCTTGTTTTTTTAACTGATATGAAACGTTTCGGCCATTTCGGCCATAACAGAATGAAAGAAGAGAGTTTTGTGTTTTAAAAGTGTTTTTAAATAAAAAAAATTTATTTTTGATTAAAAAAATTTATTGTTTTCATATATTTATGTTAAAAATAATTTTTAAAAAATAATAAAATATTATTTTGATGCATTTGAAAAAACAATGAGATGGAAAAAAAGAAACGTCGACAGCAGGATTCGAACCTGCGCAGGCATAGCCCAACAGATTTCGAGTCTGTCTCCTTAACCACTCGGACATATCGACGTTTAGTTAACAGGTGGTCGCTAGAATTATAGTTTTCTTCTTATACCATTGTATGAGTGGGCCGGTTTATTTTATCGCCTACGGTAGTGTCACGACTACGAAATTCTTAATCCCACAAGCAAATTCATTTTTTTTACTTTAACATTTCCCGAAGTTGCTTCCGGAGTCAACAACCATACGCTGTTTATCATTGTATTTTAAAAATATTTAAAAAAAATAAAATTTTTTTATTTTAATTTAAAAATTTTGGTATCAAAAATAAATTTTTAAAAAATATAAAAATATATTATTTTAATATATTTTTAAACAAAAAACAATTTCAAAATCAGTCTCAACTAAATTTTAAACAACCACTTCGGTGTGTGAAAGAACACAGTAATTGTGTTATCTTATACCTTATACCATTTTAAAAAAATAAAACAAAGTGAAACAAAATTCATCTCATTCAAGATCTCTGGTCATTTCAAATTTCTCATTCAAATTCTTGTCAAGATGTTTTGGTTTACTTTGCTTTTTCTGTTTTAGATAAAAGTTTGACCCAAAGTATTATTTTATCACATATCTCAGGATTACAGACATATTCTTTCACATATCTGTGGCAAATCCAATACAATTATTATTGAATAAAGCTTGTCCAAAAATGATGATCTACTTATATTTTGAAGGATAAACCTACTAGTTTATGTTGGTAGATGTCATGTCATTGCCTTTTAATCCATCATTAATTATATATTGAGAAATTAAAGAGTTTCTTTGAATTTTCTTTTCATGTATTATTGTTGTTTTGATATAAGATTTTGATATAAGCCTATTTTTTGTTACATCTGTTACTGTTCGATGTGATACTTTTAATCCACAAGTTTGTTCAAACCTAAATAACTAGGTCTAAAATCATAAAAAAGAAAGAATTACCCACTCACCTATTATCTAATTCGGTTGCGTAACTGTTGTTGATGGTAGTGGTGTTATTATTATTTTTAGATGTTAGATATTGTGTTCGTATTTATTATTCCACTCCTAGAAAGTATATCTTGTGGGCCTAGATGAACGAGTAAAACTTCGGTTATCCCAGACTTTTATAAAGAGTGCACACCCTGACTCGAACTAGAAATCTGCTGTGCAGATCACAAGTCCTTTTCTATTACACCGCGCCTGTCAAGGACTTATATTGTGTTTGCATTGTTTAACCTGAAGTTAATTTATTCTTATATTTGAATTGGAACAATGCATATTAAAATAATGCTTTGAATTATATATGTTACATGTAACTAGAATGAAACGTCAAAAAATTCTGAAAGTAAAATTTATTATTCTACCAAAAAATGCTAAATAAAACATAATTCACAACATTGTTTTTTATTTTATTAATACTTTTACACCAACTTAGACTTGTGTAATGTCAAGCATCCAAAATAAAATGAATGAAGTGGTTACATTGGTCATTTATCATCGATGAATATGGCTATAACTACCAAGGTTATCAATACCATTCTGATCATTGTTCCGGTTTTTCTATTGGTACGGAACGTTTTGGTTTCGGAGCATTTCGGTATGCCATTTCGAGGTTGTACTGTTCATATATAATTAATTATATATATATATATATGAAAAAAATTAAAATATTAATTTAACAAGCATAATTAAAATTCAAGATAAATTAACTTTAAATTATACAATATAAACACAAAGTCAAACAAACATAATCTCAAAATTAGAAACACAATCACAAGTTAATCAAAATAAAGAGGATTTTAAACCCGGAACGGTACCGAGACGTTCCGGCCAGAATTTGGCTGGTATTTCTGGAATGGAACGGAATTAAAACCGACACGAAAACAACGCCGTTTTGTCTCGATTTTTTAATGGCACGAAACGTTCCGGCCAGAACAGAACGGTATTGACAACCCTGATAACTACCACTTGGATGTTACCATTATTGTTATCATTTTTCTTATATCGTTATTATTATTATCATCATCACCATTATTTTCTTAGCATTAACACCATCTATGTATTGTTATCAATGCATTTTTGCAACTATTTTACTCTCATTCACTCTACTACCACCTTCATCTTGACACAATGATTATAGTTTTGATTTCCTAACTACCATGATCATGATTTTTATATTATCACTCATCAAAAATTGAAGAAAAAAAAAGAGTTTCATGTTAAACAAAACAAATGGAGAAATGGACAATAAACAAATTATTTGCATAATAAATAAACAATTAACACCTTCTATGAGAAAAGATACTTGATTAAATATTTTTTAATAGTATAAGACCAATAAGGTTGTAAATATTCTTACATCCAATTAGACTAATATTGTTGTTATACATAATTCTTTTCAGTGTCATTTGTTTTATTTTTTCCACTTTAACACTAAAAATATTTGTTTGATGTTGTCATATAAGTTATTTTTCTAAAAAAATTTTGTTTGTAAATATATTAAAATAATATATATTTTTTAAAAATTTATTTTTGATATAAAAATATTTAAAAACACTAAAAAAATTAATTTGAATAATTTATTTTAAAAAAATTTCACTTTAAAAAAAAAAACTTTAAATCCTATTTAGAAGTACACTATAAATGGCTTTTCAAATATTTTTTTATTTAAAATATATTTTATTTTTATAATTTATTTTTTATTTTTATAATTTATTTTTTATTCTAACATATTAACACGATATTATTCTAAAAGCTAAAAGAGGTCTCGGTTTTGAACAGTGATTTTTACTGTCCACCCAGACTCAGATTACTGTGGACGGGAACAGTTGAATTACTTAGTAATATTATTAATATTTATATAATACAACTTGTAAAACCTCCGGGCAAAAAATGATAAATTGACTAGTTTTATGTAAAACAAAAAAAAAATTCGTTACTCTTGATTGAGTTATCTAAAAATTCTGAAATTTTGCGTGGAGCCTTCTAATATGATATCTTAGCTTGGGTTAAATTTCAGAATTTTTAGAGAAATTCGGAAATTTGATGAAAAATCACAATTCGACTAGTTTTACGTTATTGGATGTAATTTTCGATCCGACCATCGGATTGAGCTGAAATTTTCTGAGAAACCTTAAAATATATTGAATAAAATCTGGTTAAAATTTTAAGATGAATGGAAGCTCGGTAGAGCTAGCAAAAAAAAATATTCATTTAAGGGTATCATAGTAATTTGCCATTGAAAACAAAACATATAAGCTCTCCTTCTCTTCTATTAACTACCGAATGGGCAGAAACAAAAAGGTGAAAAGAGAAACAGAGCATAACGTGATAGAAAGAGAGAAAAGTAAGAAAAAACAATAAGGAAATTGAGAAAATACCTTTATAAGCTTGCAAGTTCAACCTATAAAACACTAAAGCAAGTGTAGGAAGGAGGATTTGAGAAGGGGAATTCAACTAACTTTGGAAGAGAAGAGAAATTGGAAGAAAAGAAATAGGTAAGCATGAGAAGTTTAGATTTCATGTTTGATTTAGATGTGTTCTTAAGCTTATTTGATTAAGTTGGGAAGTAATTTCATGGAATTTTACCTTAGTTTCCCTTAAATCCTAGATTTTTGAACTTAGGGTTCTTATGTGAATTTGGGGGAATTAGGAGGGGAAGGAAAAATGATGAAATTGAAGTGGAATAGAATGAAAATAAGTTGAAATAACAAGTAAATGAAGAAAAATTTGGGGGAGGAAAAAGAAACACCACATTTGGCCAAATGAAGGAAAAAGTGGGAGAATGAGTTTTGATGTTAATGTTTAGAAACAAACCATGTTTAATCATGATAATTGAAAATGTAAGAAAGCCTAAATGAAGAGATAGCATTTAAATTGAGAAAATAATAATAATAAGTAAATTCAAATTAAAAGAGAAATAAACTAGTTAAAAGAAAATATGAAGACAAGATGTCTAGATTGTGTTTGAATATAGTATTTAGATAAAATGAATAATATGATGTGAGGGTATAAAGAATAGAAGAATTATTTGATGGAGGAATTATGAACATAGAGTAAGCAAAGAAGTAACTTGAGTTAAATATGAGGTTGTATGTAAAATAATGATGTTATATTTGAGAATGCATTTTTATTAGAACAAATTACAAATAAAAATATTACGTGCTTTGTGTTTCGGCACGTAAGAAAAATATTGATGTACTAATGATATAATGACACTTGATTGATTCAGGAGTTGTGTCTGGAGCTGGTTATCAGACAGGAGGAGCTGGGTCATCCCGAGCAGAAGGTAGGTGATTCGTTACCTTATTTTATAATTTTTAGTTTCCCTAATAATCTATGTTGCTCATTTAATTGATATTAAACGAATGGAGCAAATGAATAAATTGAGTTATGATTATGTGAATTACCGGTAAATTATGTGAAATTACCGGTTATGTTGGTTAACAAAGAGGTTAACCGGATATGGGGTAATTCAAATAGAATTACCGGATTGTTTGGCTAATAAAAGAGATTAGCCGGATGCTGGGTAATTCAAATGGAATTACAGGATTGTTTGGCTAATAAAAGAGGTTAGCCGGATGTTGGGTAATTCATATGGAAGTACCGGATTGTTTGGCTAATAAAAGACGTTAGCCGGATGCTGGGTAATTCAAATGGAATTACCAGATTGATTGGCTAATAAAAGAGGTTAGCGGGATGTTGGGAAATTCAAATGGAATTACCGGATTGATTGGCTAACAAAAAAGGTTAGCCGGATGATGGGTAATTCGAATGGAAGTACTGGATCTATTGGTGACTGAGGAAGGAAACCAAATTTCTGAGTAATTATACGGAAGTGCTAGATTTATTTGGTAATTAAGATGAGTTAGCTGGATTTGTAAATTTTGAAAAGATTATGTAAATTAAGGGATTAAGTTAGATTGAAGTAGAAGTATTAAATTTCAAAGGTTAAGAGTAATTAATTAATATTAGAATAATATAGTGAGTAAGTTACTTAATATTGTTATTGTTGAAACAGGTACACCGCGAGGTGATGCAGATCGTTAGATGTAGGAATACTCCTGTTTATGAATTACTATTTTTGAATGTAATATTCATGTCTTTACTTTGAGTGTAAATCCTTGTGTCTTGTAAGAATTAAGTAGAAGGTGTAATATGTAGTGGATGTATTATATGTATGTATAGTTGTTAGTATAACCAAATCATTTTCAAAATGATAAGATAAGATTTATTATAAATATAATATGACTTTTAATCTTAATATTGTATTTATGTAGTTTAAAGGCTTATATGTAGTTAGTTAGCATTTATTATGTTTAATGATGAATTTGTTTATCTTTTGAGTTGTTTTGGTAGTACATTTATGTTGATTTACTAATTGATATTATGAGACTTGCATATATTGATAAGTATAAATATTGAGTTATTGTTTGATGAATGGAATGTGATCCAGGATGATTGGATCAAGATGGAAGTCGTAATGACATATAATAGAAGTGTTGTCGATAACTTGATACCAACAAAAAATAGAGGAAACTCTGCCGAAATTTGAAAAAAAAAACCCATAATTTTAAACATATTACCCAATACTTGACATTGGTAAAGAAATGTTGGGAGATTTCTTGATATTATAATTTGAGGGTGTTACACAACTAATCAAGGAAGTGGCTTGGCCCGTTGGGAAGAGATCACCCCCGCTAAGCGGGGCGCGGGAGTTCGAATCTCTATAACAACGAGCTTTTGGATAGTTAAATTACAAATGATATTATACTTGTTTGTATCCTAAAACGGCCCAAAGAAGTCACTTGGCCGAGTGGTAACGGTGGCATGTCCGGCGCGGGGCGCAGGAGTTCGAATCTCCCTGCCAGTGAAAATGATTTTTGAGCTGACCCGCGCAAATGATTAGTTGATTATATATATATATATAAACTCTAAATTTATAATTTTATTTTTAGAAAAATTAATATATGATAACTGATTTTTAAAAATATTTATAAACCTTTAAATTCACCAGAAAACCTATATTTACTAAATAAACAATTAGAAACCCAAAAATATTAAGAAAATAAACAAATCATATCAACAATTTGATATATAAACCTTTAAATTCACCAGAAAACCTATATTTACTAAATATTGTTTTTAAGGTATTTATTTGTCCCACACAAAGATAGCAACTTCAGTATACAACTAATTCTTTTAAATCTCTAAAAATATAAGAAGAAAAAACAAAGAATATGGTATATATTATTTTTCTTTGTGCAGTATTATGATTTTAACATTATGATTGATGATCAAAAACTATATGATTGTCCATGTAACAATTATATTTTGATATAAATTGAATAATTGTTATTTATTTTTATCTCAACAGTTACAAATATTAAAATTAATTATGTAAAAAATTTAAACATCAAGTATTATCTTTTAATATTATAAATATAAATAAAATAATATTAAAGAAATCACTTTGGGAGCTATTTCTAAATAATTTCCATTTTTATTCATGTTCACCGTGACACAAATCACTATGGAAAACAACAGTAATGCTCAATGTTTGGGTCGGTTCAGGTCGAATCGATTCATTCGGTTCGCTTGGTTCACCGGTCACGTCAGTGCAGCTCTTTATTGTGATATTTTTGTTTAGTCCCTGAACTTTCAATTTTGTTTTCTGGTCCTTATTGTCATTATATAGGTTTTGATTTGTTTTAATTGGGCCCTTCAATTGAAATTGATTGTATATTGTAGTTTCATTTAGGTCCCCATTCTTTGAATTTTTGAATTGGTTTGAAATCCTTAATATTTTTGGTATCAAAGTTTTGAATTATTTCATTTTTATCCTTCCATGCAAATTTATTAAAAATCCTTAATATTTTCGGTATTAAAGTTTACTAATTTAATTTAAAATATTAAAATAACTAGTTACAACACGTATAAAATCATTCAATTTCCTACATCGAAAAAAGCCTAGATAAAGCATTCAAAATAATGATAATGATTATTTTTAGTTTTTTTTTTCTTATAAGTATGTGAGACTAATAATATGTTTTAATATTTATTTAATATTATTGCCTGAAAATATATATATAGAGAGAGAAAAATTCATTTCTAACATATTTTATCTATTATAATTTTACTAATTGAATATTAAAATAACTAATTACAACACACAAAAAAATTAAGTTTATTTCTTAAAAAAATATTTTTATTTATAATATTTCAGATCTTATATTACTGGGAAAAAAGACAACTCATAAAAAAAAAATATACAAACCACTTCCCATTTCGATCACACTGTTCTTTTTAGCTGGAAAAAAAATCATTTCTAATATATTTTATCTATTACAATTTTACTCATTAAATATTAAAATAACTAATTACAACACATAAAAAACTCAATATAAAAAAAATTCAGCGCAGCGCGCGGGCAAGTCAGCACGTAAAAATCTATATAACAAATAATTTAAAACTAAAACAGTTTTTAAAAACATAATTAGAACGAAATGTTAAATATCTAAAACACTCTCTCACACAACCGAAAAACCTCGGCTTCTCCTCAGATCTCTCTCTTCCACTAGAATAAAAAGAACTGGAGAGACAAACACAGCGCTTCTCCTAATTTCGCCATGGCCATGGCGATAAGGTCTCTGCTTATCTTTTTATGTATCCAATCAATTGCAGTCCCTACCTTTTCTCTGTATGAAGATCAGGCCGGTCTCATGGACTGGTAAGCTACATTTGGCTAAAGCACTTCAATGAAGTCAAACTTCCTATTCACTCAATCCGAACTGAGCTGATTGGGTTATTTTTATTACTTCAATTTTCTTCTTCTCATAGTATAACTTGTTAATTAATACTGTTGTTAGGTTAGAATTTCTTTTCTTGAATCAATATTGAGTTTGATTGAATTGTGTTTAGGCATCAAAAGTACATAGGGAAAGTGAAGCACGCAGTGTTCCAAACACAAAAATCTGGTCGAAAGCGTGTTCTTGTTTCAACTGAAGAGAATGTTATTGCTTCTCTTGATCTCCGGCATGGCGAGATTTGTAAGTCTTTTTAATGGATTTTACCAATTCAGTCTTTCATGTTAAATTTCACTGCAGGTTTTTTTTTTTTTAAAGGGATTTGTTTTGTGCAGTTTGGAGGCATGTTCTCGGGACCGATGATGCTATTGATGGAATCGATATTGCCATGGGAAAATGTAACTATCTTATTGCTTTTTTGTGGTATTTGTTCTTGCAGCTGTGGAAGTGATATTTCCATTACATGTTTTTGCCATTTCTTAGTGGGTGGGTTTGCTTGTTTATGTTTTTCAGCAAACATTACCCCCCCCCCCCCCCCCCCCCTCTAAATACTATGTGCGATTGCTTTCATTACTCTCGTTGTCATCATGGGTGTCCTACTAAAGGAAAGAATTGTTGAGACTGCTTCAATTTTTATGTTGAGTAGAGGCCTTGAGAGAAACAAAAACAATGGGTATACGTCACGGATATTTGTATTATCCACCTGATTTATAATGTATTAAAAAATCTATTTAGCGTTGCTCCTTTCTTTTTTATTTCATGTAGATACTTTTGCTATTTGGTGTACTGCCACAAGGCATGAAATTCATTTATTGCAGTAATGTTATTTTACTGATCTTATATACCATTCTTTCAGATCTTATTACCCTTTCATCAGAAGGAAGCATTCTAAGAGCATGGAACCTTCCTGATGGGCAGATGTGGTGGGAATCTTTTCTTCAGGGATCGAGCGACTCAAAGTCATTCTTGTTCGTTCCGGTTAGTGATAACATGTTATATTTGTGTTAAGCTTTTAGTGAACATTATTTTATTGTGTAACTTAAACCTCTCCATTCTCTCCTGTATCTGCTATGGTTTCTAATTCATAGTTAATTAATAAGTCTGTGCAGTCTTCCTGCAAAATATAATCTTTTTTATTCCTCTTACCCTCATATATCTTGGGTCATTGTGAAATCAGAAGATGCCATCCAATGGATCATCGTCTAGTTCCTCAATTGAAGTGTTTTCTTGTGCTCTGTTGTTGTAGTTGCAATTCATAACACAATATCTTCCCAAATCTCCTAGCATTGCTGTAAATCTGCCCTCATATGCTATGCAGTTCAAGATTTTCAAAAGAATCTGTTGTTAATGAAGTTTTTGATCTGCAGACAAGCTCGAAAGTTGACAAGGACAACACAATCCTTGTTTTTGGTAAAGGAAGTCTCCATGCTGTTTCAAGCATACATGGTGACATTGTTTGGAAGGTGGATTTTCCTGATGAAAGGTCTGTCCAATTTGATGTTTTAAGTGCCACATGTTTTCTCTATCTAACCCATCACCATGCAATTGATGCTATTGTGATCCCCTTGGTTGCAGTTTTGAGGTTCAGGAAGTAATTCAGCACCATGATAGCAATATAATATATGTGGTGGGATTTGTTGGTTCTTCGCAGTTTGATGTATACCAAATCAATGCTAAGAATGGAGAACTCCTAAAGCATGACAGTGCAGCCTTTGATGGTGGCTTTTCAAGGGAAGTTTCTTTAGTCTCAAAAGCCAAACTTGTGGTGCTGGATGCTGCAAGGTCAACTTTGTTAACAATAAGTTTCCAGAAAGGAGAAATCAGCTTTCAGAAAACATACATATCAGATCTAGTTAAGGGTTTCTCAGGGATGGCAATGATATTACCTTCAAAACTTACTGGTTTGTTTGCTGTGAAAACCATTACAGCTACAACATTTATTAGCATGTCAAGTGAAGGTCAGTTGGAGGTGGTTGACAAAATCAATCATGCAACAGTTATTAGTGATGCTCTATCTTTCTCAGAGGACCGACAAGCGTTTGCATTAGTTCAACATGGAGACAATGACATTCACCTCAATGTGAAGCAAAATCATGACTGGAGTAGTGATTTACTAAAAGAGAGAATCAAGCTGAACCAGCAAAGAGGATTTGTCCATAGGGTTTTCATGAACAATTATGTCCGGACTGATAAGTCTCATGGATTCAGGGCTTTGATTGTGATGGAAGATCATTCATTGTTGCTGTTACAACAAGGTGAGATTGTCTGGAGTAGGGAGGATGGCCTTGCATCAATAATAGGCGTTACGACATCAGAACTTCCTGTAGAAAAGGAAGGTGTGTCTGTGGCCAAAGTGGAGCAGAACCTCTTCGAATGGCTTAAAGTATGATCTGATTATTTCTCACAAGTTTAGTTGGCTTATTGAAGATGAATATTGTCAAAAATCACTCTTTCTTGAACATGATTCTGGTTATATCAACCAAAATTCTTTACTTTTTTTCTCCTCCCTCGGTCTCCATTTTTAAACTTCTTTCTTTAGTAGTAGAGTGAGGGATCTGAATTATTGTTATATTGCTTTTGTTCTGGTTGTGTAGGCAATCATTATTTGCTATCATATTCACTCCTTTGTTTGAAGATTCATCCCATAGACTTCTTCACAGACTGTGTGATCTTGACACATGATATTTTGTTTGAAAATTCATCTCATTGACTTCTTCACTGATTTTGACACATCATTTTTTGTTGTTCCAAGGAACACATGCTGAAGGTCAAGGGTGCATTGATGCTTGCAAGTGCTGAGGATCTAGCAGCCATACAAGGCATGGGGTTGAGAAGCTCTGAGAAAAGTAAAATGACCAGGGACCATAACGGATTCCGAAAGCTGCTCATTGTTCTCACTAAATCTGGGAAACTTTTTGCCTTGCACACTGGAGATGGACGAATTGTCTGGTCTCTTTTATTGAATTCTCTACGGCAATCAGAAGCATGTGAAAATCCAACTGGGATTAATGTATATCCGTGGCAGGTTCCTCATCATCATGCTATGGATGAAAATCCATCTGTTCTGGTAGTTGGCAGGTGCAAACCAAGTTCTGATGCACTGGGAATATTTTCCTTTGTTGATACTTACACAGGGAAGGAGCTGAAGTCTTTTGGTCTTGATCATTCCATTGCACAAGTCATTCAACTCCCATTCACAGATTCAACAGAACAACATCTGCATCTACTAATAGATACAAGTGGACAGGCACATTTGTACCCAAGAACACCTGAGGCTGTTGCCATCTTTCAACTTGAGTTTTCAAACATTTATTGGTACTCGGTAGAAGCCGATAATGGTGTTATTAAGGGACATGGGTTGAAGAGCAATTGTGATGGTGAAGTTGCAAACAACTATTGTTTTGGTGCCAGAGAAGTATGGTCCATTGTATTCCCCTTAGAAACGGAAAAGATCATTACAACCATAACAAGAAAATCAAATGAGGTAGTTTTTAGTTTTTGGTCAAAAAAATTTATGATTTCCATTTTTTTCTCGGTCTTCAAAGATGTGTTCAATTTACAATTTATTAACTGCATCTGCTGGTTAGTCTTTAACTTTCAGGTTGATTGGGATTGCAGAAAACCTTTTAAATGAGACAAGCAAGCATCATTTCCAAATATTGCATTAGAGTTGTTATGAGGATATGAAATTCTTAGCTAAATAACTTAGTTATGTGCAAAATATCATGGATCTTCTTTTAACCTCAGACAAAATGTTGGGATTACGTTAAATAAAGAAAAAGGTTTTCTCAAGCTTTGAATTAGCAGCTGTGTTTTTCAGGCAACCTCGACACATTTTTAGGGTCTAAAAATCAGTGAAGAGACCATTTCTTCTTGTTTCTTTATCAGAACCTCATTTTTACCATTCAATTTTGTTGTACTGAAGGTTCCATTTGAAACTTCAGACACAGCTTCAATAGGATATCTTGGTCTGCTAACACTATCCCATGATACGTTTAATTGAGAGTGTTCTGCATTTGTCTCCAGGTAGTTCATACACAAGCAAAAGTTGTTGCTGATCAAGATGTGATGTACAAATATATATCAAAAAATTTGCTTTTTGTTGCCACCGTCTCACCTAAAGCTAGTGGAGATATTGGATCAGCCACACCAGAAGAATCACATTTGGTTGTCTATGTTGTTGATACTGTTACTGGTCGTATATTGCATCGCATGAATCATCATGGCTCTCAGGGTCCTGTCCATGCAGTAGGTTTCGCCTTCCATTTTTCATGTTTTAAATGATACACATTACCTTAAATGCTTTCATGTTTTGCAGGTTTTCAGTGAAAATTGGATTGTCTACCACCACTTCAACCTCAGAGCACACAGATATGAGATGACAGTTATTGAAATTTATGATCAGTCTCGGGCAGTAAGTAATCGTTCTTTACAATCTATGCAATATTGTTTATCTTATTCTAAACAGGTTTACTTTTACAAATTGAAATTCAGGACAACAAAGATGTTTGGAAGATTGTTCTTGGAAAGCACAATCTCACTTCACCTATGTCTTCATATTCACGACCAGGGGTGACAACAAAGTCACAATCTTACTATTTCACCCAATCTGTCAAAGCGATATCAGTTACATCAACTGCTAAGGGTATTACTTCGAAGCATCTTCTTATTGGGACAATTGGCGATCAGGTTGGTTACAATCTATTTAGAAATGGAGGTTCCAATGTTGTTTCCTCATTGTTTCGTGGCAAAATTTGTGGTTCAATTATTTTTATTTACTGCTATTTAATATTGTACAGGTACTGGCAATGGACAAGCGTTTCTTTGACCCTCGTAGATCAGTTAACCCCACACAATCAGAGAAGGAAGAAGGAATTTTACCGCTTACAGATTCATTGCCAATCATTCCGCAAGTGAGTTGCCTTGGATCTTCTTCTCTTCCTTTACCCCTTCAGTCTTAGTCTCACAGTTTAGTTTTTAATTTCCTCGAGAGAACAGTCAGATTTCTGCTGGATCTACCTTCCCTGGAAGTGATCATGTCTGTACACAAAAAATGATATGTTTTCATCTAGAGCTTGGATCTTGTCTTGTTTTCCTCCTGCTATCTTCTACCCAAAATGGTTTTGTTTTTCCCTGAAGATCTTGATTTGGTTACCAATGGCACCTGATATATGTTCTGCGATAAGTTGTAAATAAAATACTTGGAAGGGATCCATATAAGTGGAACAAATTGCAGTCATTGATTGTGACTTGTGAGTGCGTGCTTGCGTGAGTTAGCTAACCTGATACATGAGTTCAGCCCATGATAGAAGACCAGAAATCAATCAGAATCAGGAAACTCTTGCTCGTCTCATAATGGGGCTGTTTGCTTTTACTTAAATGATTTCGTTGTTTTTAATGTAGTTCGTTCATAAACTGATCTGATTTGTATTTGCAGTCCTATGTTACACATGCCCTTAAAGTGGAGGGGCTCCGAGGAATAGTGACAGTGCCTGCCAAGCTGGAGTCAGCCACCCTTGTGTTTACACATGGCGTGGATCTCTTTTTCACTCGCCTTGCACCCTCGAGGACCTATGATTCTCTTACAGAGGATTTTAGCTATGCTCTGCTGCTCATAACCATTGTCGCACTTCTCGTGGCAATCTTTGTGACGTGGGTTCTGTCCGAGAAGAAAGATCTTAGCGATAAATGGAGGTGAATTCGTTTCTCGATACTCTCTCTCTGTGCCCTAACAGTTTTCTTTCTTATTTATCTCTCTTTTTGAGTTACTTTCACTGGAATCGGATCAGAAGGTTCACTCCCAACTGGTAATGTTAATTTTGTAGCAATTTCCTTTAATGGCATTTTAGTACTTGCCATTATTACATTGACAATCATGTATATTTGACATTGCTAACGGTAGAAAATTGATATACACTTCGGGTATGTATTTTGCGTTTCAAAAATACTTTTTTTTTTAATTTTAAATACTTTTTTTTTTAGTATTTTTAGACTGTTTTAATAGGAAAGATATTAAAAATAAATTTGTAATGAATTTGTAAATAAAAAAATACATTAAAAACAAATCCATCTTCTTACAAATGATGCATTACTGGAAATGTTCTCTCTTTGAAAAACTCAAAGGTTGAGTATACCTAAAAGGAAAGAGATGATCCTTCATCTTCCTATCCTGTTCTTCTATTTATAAATCCTGAGGTTTCGCATGGAGGCATAACCCTCCAATCTATTAGCAAATGAATTCACCTCTAAAACCTTCTCATACTTGAAGATTCGTTCTTCCTCATAACCCCAATCAATAAATCCATCGGCAAGAATAAGTCATATATGACCTCTCACCATGGCAATGAAATAACTCAACAAAAAACTACCGAGAAATTTAGGGTTTATACTTTCTCATGTGACAATTTAGTGAGATAATAGGATTAGTAGAGGATAAAATAGTAGAAAAATGTTATTTATGGTAACTAATATTTAGAAAATCTAGGTAGGGGGTTGATTTTGTAATTATAAAGATAACAATCACTATATATATCTCAGCTAAGATAAATTGTTTCATATTTATTTTTAATGATAAAACGTGTATTGTTATCATACTTTTTAATGATAAAAAGTATCGTAAGTGTTCGGGATAGGTTGTGCGCACCTGAACTAATCTCATGGGTCCTGAAATAAACGACCAGTTACTAGCCTTTAGTGGTCCTGAGGATTGTATATTTAGATATCTGATTCTATTTATATGTAGCTCTTTAAATTCTTTTATTTAATTATAGAACAATAATTTTTTTTGTTCAAAATATAAATCATTAAAATAAGTCTAAAACATATATTTCACAAGTTTAAAATCAATTTTTTTTTATTAACGTTTCTCTTATTTATCTTCATGAAACCATGTTTTTAACTTGAATTGTTATTGTATTAAAAATAATGACTTCATGGTTTGTTAAAGTTACAAAAAATCAAAATAGTATGTAAATATTTTGTATGCAATTGAAAGCCTAAAAAACATAAATGTGAAAATATATTTATTTTGGCTGTCAAAATTATGACAATCAACTACTTTCTCTCCCTACTATTATTTTTTAATGAGATTCTCTCTCATTTAATGACTGAAAAATAAATTAAATAAAATTCACTAAAATTTTAGGAACTTGATTTTTTTGTTGTGCTTAGCATTTCAATCCTTTGTTTTTAATTTGATAATTTTATTATAATTCCAAAATTAATTTAAGCTAACTACGTCATAGAGAAAATCAATTGAAAGAACATGAAACTTTGAAATGAAAAATGAAAAAAAAAAAGTGGGGTTACCTTGTTCATATGAACAAGCAACTAGCTGAGTTGTCACCCAACTCTTTTAGTTCTATTTAGTATTATTATAATTACCCAACTTGTCTTAATAAACCGTAATTTGCTTGCTTGGAGATCACACGTACACATTGGACTGCACGCGTTTTAATATAAAAAAACAGGTCAAGTACATCAAGATTCAAAATTATAGTACTCCAAAATAGGAATCTTAATGATGTATACACTATTTATATTTACTATTGTATTTCAAAAATGATTTTGAAAAAAAAAATTATTTTATTTTAAATTAAATATTTTTAGTATTTTTAAATTATTTTCATGTGTTAATGTCAAAAATAATTTTTTAAAATAAAAAATATTATTTTGATGTATTTCTAAATAAAAAATATTTTTAAAAGTAATCTCAACCACTGTCAATAATCAATTATTTGAAATTATGATTACCATTTTTTTTAAAGAAAAAAAGTTGTTTAGAGTTTTCTTTTACTGTAGTGCCAAGTGAAAAATTTAGACTCCCCAAATTATAATATTGCCTCTCAAATTCATAATTTTCTTATAATATGATACCTCAATTTTGCAAGCTTTTATATTTGGCATGTAGTTCTTTATATTTATGTTTAATTCTTAAATTTTATTATTTTATAATAAAATTATATTTAAAAAATTATTACAATTAAACCTGAAAAACTATTTGCCATATTTTTCAAATAAAATTAAAGTTTATATGATAATACAAAGAGAATTTTTTTTAAATAATTATACATAAATCTAATTCACATATTTTTTAAAAATATCTTAAATATTCAATAAAAGTAAAATATTTTCTTAGTATTTTAATTTTTCCATATAATTCAAATTAGCTATTATTTTTTATTTTATAAACCGTTGCATAAATGAAACATTACTTTTTTATTTGTTGAAACTAGCTTTACAATTCATCATAAATACTTATTTAAGAAAAAACATGTTTCCCATTCAAGTATTTTCCTTCTCCTTTAATTGCATAGTCTATTAATAATAATAATTATTATTATTATTATTTTAAAAAAAAAACCTTACCATCCTGGAAATTACTGCTATATTTTGCTATGATTTCATGGGATACATGAGGTAATAGCATCTAAAATTTTGGAAATTACTGTTTTTGCCAGATTGAGTGGGGTCAATTGACATGCTGTGGATGCAATTGCAATCGTAAATCGGATATAGCTGCCATCTCTCGATTCCTATACACAATAATTTCTCCAAATTAACCACAACTCTCTCAAATATTTGTAAGGGAGTTTAAAAAAGTTTTTGAAAATATTAAAAAAATATATATTTTTATTTTCTATTTTAAATTAAATATTTATAATGTTTTTAAATATTTTTATTTTTAAAATATAAAAAAATATTATTTTAATATATTTCTAAATAAAAAATCAATTTTAAAGTCAACATCAAAACATTGCCAAACAGTCACTACAAGTCAAACGACTTTCGCAGAAGACAAGGATGGCAGTATCCCTATAATCCAAATCCGTGTCCACACTATTTATTTATTTATTTATTTGTAATAAATCAATCTTGGCGTATAATTTTGGTAAGAGACCCCATTAGAATCTCCCTTCAAAGCTTTGTCTTGCAAGAAAATTCCCTTTTATAGGACTTCATCACCTAACCAAAATCAGAAATCTAAACCAAGGCCTTATGTTCTCCTTCCGGTGGCTCCTCGGTGCTTTCCACCTCATTATTTGGGGTCCGGTCACACTGACCGTCACCCATGCCATGCTACCGCCACCTCCGGTTCAGTGCAACGATTCCGGCTGCACCCTTTACAACTCCTACGGTGTATGGAATGATAGAAAAGATTGCCATGTTCCAAGCATCACTTACCCTACGACAGAAGAAGAGCTCCGGCTAGCTGTTGCTCATGCTAATCAGAATAACCTCAAGGTGAAGGTGGTCAGCCGATTTTCGCACACAATACCGAAGCTGGCCTGCCCAGATGATGCACAGCACGGCAGCTCGATGTTAATAAGCACATTAAAGTATAACTCTACCATTGAAATTGACATCGCTAATTTAGCGGTGACGGCTGATGCCGGCGTAGGTCTCCGCGAGCTTATCGATGAGGTTGAACGATCTGGGTTGAGCCTGGTGCCGGCACCATATTGGGAGGGTGTGAGTGTTGGAGGACTAATCAGTACTGGGGCACATGGCAGTTCGTGGTGGGGGAAAGGCGGCGCCGTCCACGACCATGTTATCGGCCTTAACCTTATCGTTCCTGCAAGAAAATCTGAAGGATATGCTAAAATTATCAGAATTGGAGGCAGAGATCCCCTCTTGAATGCAGCAAAAGTATCATTGGGAATGCTGGGTGTCATCTCTAAGGTCAGTTTAAAATTCTTTCATTCTGTAACCATCATAGACTCCAGCTTTACGATCATGATGTTCAGTTTTTCTACCTGGCGAATTTATTGAATAAAAACAATAGGTGAAGTTATCACTAGAGCCAGCATTCAAAAGAAGCATATCATATAATTTCACAGATGATGCTCACATAGAGGATATATTCATGGATCATGGGAAGAAATATGAATTTGCTGATGTTACTTGGTACCCATCAAGGCACACAGCTGTGTACAGATATGATTACAGAGTTCCCTTAAACACATCTGGTAATGGAGAATATGATTTCCTTGGATTTCAGCCAAACTCAATTCTGGTCTCCAAAACAGCCAGATCATCAGGTGCTGTTTCTTTCTTTCTCTTCAGTTTCTAATTATACTGTACTATACATGCCAGAAAGGATTTCTCTTTTCAAACTTATGGATGTGAAAATATATATATGCAGAGAAATTACTGGAGAGTGCGCGTAATGTGAATGGAAAGTGTTTCTTGGCAACCACATTTGTGGGGTTTAAGAAGTTGGTGGCCAATGGATTGAAGAATGGACCAATCTTTACAGGCTATCCAGTAGTGGGTCATCAGGGAAGAATGCAGACATCAGGCTCATGCTTATACTCAACGAAGATCGACACCTCTTGTGCCTGGGATCCAAGAATCAGTGGCCTGTTCTTTTACGAGACAACAGCAATATTTCCTGCTTCAAAATTTGGAGATTTTCTCCGCGATGTGAAGAAACTGAGAGACCATAAACCAGAAAATTTCTGCGGGGTTGACATCTACAATGGTTTCCTGATACGATTCATCAAGGCTTCTCAGGCATACCTAGGCCAATCTGAGGACTCAGTAGTTCTTGATTTTAACTATTATCGTGCTGATGATTCCTCAACTCCAAGGATAAACCAGGACGTGTGGGAAGAAGTGGAGCAGATGGCGTTCTTCAAATATGGGGCCAAGCCGCATTGGGCTAAGAACAGGAATTTGGCGTTCTTGGATGTGCAGCAGAAATATCCAAATTTCAGCAAGTTTCTAGCAGCGAAGAAGCAACTGGACCCTGCAAACATGTTCTCTGGTGAATGGTCAAATGAGATATTATACGGTAAAGAAGCTGTGAAAGCTGATGGATGCGCCTTAGAGGGGCAATGTATATGCTCACAGGACATCCACTGTAGCCCCAAAAATGGGTATTTCTGTAAAGAAGGTCTAGTTTTTAAAGAAGCTAGGGTCTGCAGGTATTCATCATCAGCTACAGAATAATACCATCACATTTTGACCTCCTCCAACCTTAATCATTGTTGTTGTTTCACAATGTGAAACAGATTCAGTTCAAAATAATAACCAAACAAATCCTCAAGTTACGCGGCATGATGGTTAAGTGTTTGAGATCTACACAAAACAGATCTTGAGTTCAAGTTAGGACGTATAGTTCTTATAAGAATCTAGAACAACTGGAGTTTTATTCGATCACTTAAACCCACATAGTATATTTTCTCGAATAAAAAAAAAACAAAATAAAAATGAAATGGATCATGACACCTGAAAAGTATCTGGCATGGCTTAAAACCCACGTCCGTGTGTGAAATGGTATACTGATAGCATCTATTCCATCAGTTCATGGGACCCTTTCCACTTTTTGAAAGAGCAAAGTGAGGTTCTACGAGCAGGCCGGCTTGGGTTTCGAAATTATTGCGCAGAAACTGGTGGGGGGAAGGGAATTTGATGGGAGGAAATGGCTGAAACGAACAAATACAGATGTGCGCCCGTAATTTACACCCCAGCCATTTCACATGCACGCAGGAACCCTTCTGTGGCTGAGAAATTTTCTGGCAGTCGGTGCCCTCCTCCCTTTCAAGTGCTTTTTCTATTAATATATAATTAATAATGACTGGTGAGTTGTTTAATTTGGTCGCCGACAAAGATCAGCATGCGCAGCGGTTTTACTTGTTCATATATATATATATATATATATATCATTTAAATTAAAATATGATATAGCTGTTCAAGAACCTGCTTGATTGGAATTTTGCTGCTTGGCTGTTTGCATTACATTTGAGATAAAAGACAAAATTAAAAATTAGGTCAAACACACAGAAAAAAAAAAGACAGATTTTTATACTGCAAGTTTCATCCATAACCATAGACTTTTAATCTTAGTTTAAGATGGTGATGGTCATTGCGGTTTAAATTATTATTTTTATGTTTTTTATCATATACAAAAATATTTTAAAAAAAATATAATATTTTGATATATATTTTTAAAAACAATCTCGTTCTGCACATAAATTAAAAATAATATCTTTACCATATATAAAAATCCTTACAGATTTTATGCGTTAATAATAGTGACTCAATAGTTGATTCTCTTGTGATATATAAAGCACATCATCAACTTTATATATTTTATTTTGTTTGTATTTAGAAGTGCGATTGTGATTATTTTTCAGAGTAATTTTCATTTTAAAAAAATATTAAAATGATATTTTTATATTTTTTTAAAATTATTTTTGACATTAACATATTAAAATAAACTAAAAATAACCAAAAATTTTAATTTAAAATAAAAAATAAAAATATATTTTTTTTAAAATATTTTTGAAACTCAGTTTCGACAATATGTATGCGGTGAAAGTAACAATTGTTTACTGCTGCTACCTTGAAGCTAAAACAATCATGTTCATATCTACATTGTTTCAGTTTTGTTTTTAACAGAACTACATTGTTCCACTCTTATAATCTCTTTAAATAATATAAAAATAATACGCTCAAAAAACTCTTACTGTGTATTAAAAAATAATATAAATTCATAATATCACTTTTTTATAATAGACTACAAGATTATATTAATACAAAAAGAAAATAAAAATAGATAGAGGTATATATGGCATCAAACATTCCATGAAAAAAAACTTAAAATGATTCGACCAAAAAGGAGGATCTCATCGGAGCTTCTGAGAAAGTTCATCCTTGTGTGATGGCAGTTTGCTTCGATTGCTTTCTGCTAAAGTGACAGGTGATCATAAAGAAGAAGCTCAAAGACAGTAGAATCTTCCAAGAACACCCTCCCGTTTCTGGCTAACAAAATACCCCGTAATTTGAAACTATATTGTGTATCGGGTTAAACCTGTAATATCATTGTATTAAACTTCTGGGTTTGATTAAATTATGAAACGTGCATGGAATCTTTCTTTTTGAGTCTTAATTACCAGGATGGGTTGACTTGCTTAGGCCAACGTCCTCTTATCCTTCCATTTCTTGCTGGAATCTTCTTTACTACTGACGCTGTCTTTCTTTCTTTTTCTGTCTTTCTCAACATCACTCTAACAGCACTGTCTATTATTTCCTGGTTAATATTTTTTAATAATATTCATCACTTCCTTGACAAATTAAGAATAGGACATTAACAACCATCCATGTGTTTCAGTTATAATAATTAGGTATTAAAGAGTTTGTTTTTCTATATTTTCATGTTCGATCCATGTAGTTGATTCGTAGAATTAATCGAGGTGTATGCAAGCTGACTCGAATACTCACATTAATTAAAAAAAGAATAGAACAACACGTGATTATGTTTTATTTAATTTACAAAAGCTTAAGAGCAAACTTTATTCTACTACTTTCAACTTTTTTATATATATAAATTTAATTCCCCTTGAGGAATTGAGTTTTGCAAGAAAAAAAAAACAAAGAGTGTTGTTAAGGGTTTTTTTTATCAGCATGAAAAATGTGTCATTAAATAAAAAAAATTATAAATTTCAATCAAAGATGAAGCTGGGAAATTGAGATAGAGATGTTATAATAAATTTAAATTTTATTTTGTTAAATTAAATAATATTAACTCGGCATTAAAAACTTATTTTTAAAATAACAAGAGTTTTATATAGATCCAATCAAAACAAAACATCCAATTCAACTCTAAATCAATTTAATATGAAAGGATTAAATTGAGAATAAAAATTCAAGTGACAAAAAAATTATATTATGTATTTCTATTATGTTGCATTTTCATCATTTGTTTTAACATTTCTCCCATCTTGCATTGTCTCGCATTTTAATCCATAGTTTATTGAACATTAATTTTAAAAAATGAGACCAAAATTGTTAAATGAAAAGCAAAATAACACAATAAAAAATGCTATTGAAAAATAAAGGTTCAAGGTGATTTATTCCTTATAATTCAAATATTATTTCATGATTTACCAACCATTAATTTTATGAAATGAAACAACAATTGTTGTAATTGTTGATAAATAAAATAATTTGATAAAAAAATGTCAATAAAAAGAGAAGAAGAATATTAATTAAAAAAAAATAAAGGGTTTGAGTTGATTCACTGTTTACATAAACTGAATCTTTGTTATTAATAGAAAGCGAGGACAATTCAGAGGAATATACGCCATAAATGGTATTATCTGAAAGGTTGTCAGTGGGGATGATCAGATAAAATTGCTACACTACACCGTTTTGGAATCAATATTAGTGTTGGCCGGCCGGAAAGAATGATCAGGCCGGTGCTGGTGACAATGGTGCGTGCATGTGTCGTTGCCGGCATGGCTTTGGATGATGGGAATTTTCTTATCATCAAGGGGCTCGTCCTCGTAGCAGTAGAATTTATAGGAATCCATGGATCTTCAGTTCTTGAACCTCTACTCATACATACATATACATACATACATACATACATATACATACATATATATATATATATATATATATATAGATAGAGAGAGAGAGAGAGAGAGAGAGAGGGATCACAAAGAGAAACACATATATTCGCTACTGATGCTTCTACAACGAAAACAGAAACCCTAAAATAATATCTAGCAAGAATTTAATTAGGGTTGAATAATGCTAATATCCACCCTGGAAAATAAACTTAATTTAAAGAACCATTTTTTTCATATATATATATATATAAGGCCTAGCTATGCACTTAATATGTTTCTTTGACATGATATCATAGTCTTTTTAATCAAGTAATCACGAGTTCGCCGCACAACATAATGTGAATTTATACAAGTTTAAAATCTAAAAAGTTTTCATCTAAAAGGATATGTTAGAAAATAATATCTTGGTGTGGTTGAGGTTTTTTGAAAGTGTTTTTCGTTCAGAAATACATTAAATAAATGTTTTTTTTTTAAAAAAAAATATCTTTTAACATCAACACATCAAAATAATCTAAAAATACAAAAAAAAAATAATTTAAAGTAAAAACTAAAAATAAGTAATTTTCAATTTTTTTCAAAAATATTTTTGAAATACAATGTCAAACACCCTCTTGATAGCTTAAATCTTAACATTAAAATGGCTCTTTATCAAATTTATTTAAACAATATTAACAAATATAAATGGAAGTTTATGTTTGTTCTAGAACGAGTTGTTATTAGGTAAATTTATTTAAACAAATTGTTTACAAATGTAGATGAAAAGTTTTATGCTTGTCCTTATGAGTAGTTATAGGTTTAATGTAAATTGAAGTTTCTTCTTATACAATTAGTTATTAGTTTATTAGGGTTTTGATATTAACTTAATTTATTTATTTTAAGTGGGTTAGAAGATCATTATTAATTAAACTCGAATTCAAAATTCATCTTAATGTGTTAGCACATGGCAATTAGTATTGTGATGTAAAATACTATTTAATATATAAAATATATAAAAATCAATTAAATATTTTTTCAAATCAATTATATTTTTAAAACACAAAAATAATAACTTTCTCACCACTCTTAATGCTTGTTTGGGAGTGTGGTTGAGGTTGTTTTTTAAAGTGTTTTTCATTCAAAAATACATCAAAATAATATTTTTATTTTTAAAAAATTATTTTTAATATAAGCACATGAAAATAATCTAAAAAAAAAAAATAATTAAAATTAAAAATTAAAATTTTTTTCTCAAAAACACCTTTAAAACTCAATATTATCAAACAAAGAAACTATATACTGTTCAACAACATGCCACCATCTGAAATCAAAGTTGTCATAAATAGTTGTACAGGAATGAAAGAGGACACAATATGGTACATGCATTTATTTTATTTTAAAATAAAGAGCAAAAATGTACAAATTAATGGAAGTCACCACACACAAAAAAGGACTGGAGCATGGACTTTTATTCTTATATGTGACCCGAATAATTATATATTATATAGTTTTGCAGTGTCATGGTAATTTTTTTGACAAATTGTTGAATATCAATTTTTTTATTTCTATAAATAGGATCGTATTTAAGCACGAAAGTTAATTTAAAGTGTAGTTTGTGTGCTTTCTCATTTCTCTTATATATTCTCATTTAATTTATTTTTTAATTTCTGATATTACTATTTGGATCTTCATTTTTTATGCTTTATACTACTAAATACTTTTATAATAAGCAGTTAAAGAGCTCATATACGTAGCAGGGTGAACATTTTCGGTTCAGTTTGTTTTTTATCGATAAAAACAACCGAAAAAAATAGACTCGGTTTTAGTTCAGTTTGGTTTTTTAACTAAAAAACCAAAAATGGTTGGTTTTGTTAGGCTTTTTTATTTACTTTAATCAAGTTTTTCTTTCTTCCATTTAACCAAAATAGAAACAAATCAAAAAATTTGAATTGAACTGGAAGAATAAAAAACATTATAGCATATTTTATTTTAATTTAAACCGGTTCAATTTTGGTTTATTGGTTTCTTACTTAAAAAAATTAAAACCGAACTGTTTTAATAGATTTTTTTTCTGATTAATAAAAAATAATTTTTTTAATTTTTTTTTTAAAACATAAAACACAATGTCAAAACAGTACCGAAAAATTGAAGCACTAAATTCAAGCTTGTACACAGACAAAAACATGAACTTGAGCATTTCTCTTTTATGACAATTTACCAAAAAAGACATTTTATAATTCCTGAATAAAATATATCTTTAATAGCACAGCTATGTTATGCTGAGCTCTGTCATTCAGGTTGCCGAGTGTTCACTTAAACATGCTCCTGCTTAGCCAATTGATGGAGGGAAATGGGTTTCACCCAGACAATCAACCTTAATTATTGAACATAAGTCTTAGACAAGGCCTCCTTAACCTTTCAAAGGATGCTCTGGCTGGTATTAGAACAAACAATCAATCCCATAAAAACATGTTAAGAAGGTGCACAACTCAAGTAGCTATCCTTCTCAAGAGTTTCTTCGATTGAAACCAAATAACAGTCTATAGGGTTTAATCAGAAAGATTTACCTCCATGATCTGCTATGGTCTGTTCCCAGCTAGCTCAAAACTTCCTAACACATTGTCTCTTTCCCTTATGTTCCAAAAGATTACAAGTCTGCTTTTAATTTTCTTACCTTATAGATTACAACAATGAAGTACAGCCGACAATGGCTGACTTGATGAACACCTTAGTAATCTCCAGCAAGAGGTGTCCAATTATTGTACTTGTTAATGCCCTTCTCCCTATTTCCATTCCCACTTCCTGATCAAGACTGGAGCCAAGAGCCATCGGTGGAGTAAAAGGATGTCCTTTCGAAATGCCAGGCGTTTCTGGAATCTTGCAGGGTAATCAATCACACCAAAATAATACTGAAATGCAAAAGAACATACACAGACAGTTACTTGTGGATCTCAAGGCATATTAGGTATATACACGCCCAATCATCACCCAGTATGCTTCCATAACTCAGTTGCAGAGATTCGAACTCAACAAGACCTGGAGTAAATGGAAACTTGGTTCCAGAATTAATATCAATTTCAGAAGTTGCTATCTGATCTTCATAAAGCTTTTGACATATTCTGATGTTGCAGAAGCTGGGACGAGAAGCAAGATTGCACTGCTGAAATGAAATAAGAAATTTATGAAAGCATGCACAACTTACGAAAGAAGCTATCTAACTTGTCAATTCAGTCAAAACGTGAAAATTAATCAGCAGAAAAAGATACAGGTTGTAAAAGCTACCAGCATTGAAATGTCAGACAATCATGACATTGGAGGTCGTCTATGGTCTTTCGTAGCAGGAAGCCTCCTCTGTCGTTTACGCCCATCCACTTTAAGCGAGTGAGATCCATTTGCAAAAGGAACATCCTTTTCAAATTTAAGGGCTTCACCTGCAATCATATACATATTCCCAGCTTCCGGTATGGTAAAATCAGCAGGGTTTCTGTTCACACTGCAAACTTCAGTCTCAGAGCTGCTTTTATGGGGGTGGACAGTGCTATTGTTATCACGGGACTTCAAATTATATTTGTTTGGGCTTTCCAATGCACGGAATGGCAATGAAAACAATGAAGGATCTGGAGCACCAAAAGACATCATCTGCATGCTATGAGCTGGAATGGATCCACAGTTGGTGCCAAAACCACCATATGCTGATTTCTGTGACCTATTTGCTTTATTCTGTGTGCGTGAATCAGAGCCTTTTCTCTTCTCTTTATATTGAATAGCTTGACTGGGAATATCAACAGGCTTCCTAATACATTTATCATGTTGAATTGACAAAGAAGATGCACCAGCTGTTGTTTGCATGATAGGAATAAGGTCACGGGAACTCTCTGCAAGTTGATTTTTACCATTATGACTACGTGGTGGGTGCTTCACAGTAGTAATGGCTTTAAATGCCCCAGTGTCCGGCCTAGAAAACTCCTTTGGTTCAGCATTGTGAATAATGGCAGGTCTCTTGAGGAACTTTGGGTTTACATCCATATTGATTGGTGCACTGGACTGCACTCCTGCATCCATTAGGCTGAGCAAGTGCATAGCTGGTATTGTTTCATTAGAATACAGTTCCAAGGACCCCATTGGCTTCTGATTAAGCTCAATCCCATTATGTTTTCCAGCAAAGGGGTATTCTGCATGTGACCTGGCGAGCATTTCTGAACTAAGATTCCTGTTTTGCTTTCCGAGGTTGGCAGCGTTCTTGTTTGGAAACTTAAGAACACGATTCCCATTCATATTTTCCTTGAGCACACTGCCAGGAGAATGAGGAAACACATCTGCATTGGTAGATGGAGTCACACACTTTGGAGGAATGCTATATATATAGGGCATGTGATTCGGCATCATTGATGACCAAAGTTGATTTGCTTCCTTATTTTGCTGCGGAATGCTCTGGCATGTGTTACATGGTCCTGGGGTCTGGAACCTGGTATGACAAGACCTATTCCCCACCACTTCACCTCTCTGTTTGCAAATTTGAGGAATGTTTTGTATGTTATAACTTGAAGCAGAATATTGGACTCTGCTGGATGGCTTCTCTTGAAGTTGTAGAAATGCCCCGAACCCTACAGGGAAACGAGTTTTTTCCAGTTGCCTCATACTGAATGGGTTTCGATCAGCTTGAGAAAAGAAATCAACTTCCTTTTGTTTAGTTGGTCCAGCCATTTCACCAATCTTTATTATGTCATTTCTTCTGGCTGGAGGGTTCTGCTTTTGAGTAGTTTCCTGATGAAATAAGTTTAATCCTCCAAGCCCATATACTTGACTGAAATTTATTGCCTGACTCCTTGAACTACTAGTTGTTTCTAACTGGTGTTTCTCGTATTCACCATCAGGAAGACACCTCTCATACTGATTCTTTGCCATGAGTTCTACAATTTCCATTGGAATGTCATCTAAAGCTCCCTGTTCATACACCTTGTCTGCTCTTTGGTTATTATCTTTCCTTCGAAAAGCTGAATGTTCCGGTATTCCAATGTTTCCCTCATTGCCTTTAGTATGAAAAAAGTCCTGAAACAAAGAGAAACATCATCATAAAAGCAATATTAAAAAAACAGAAATAAGAATTCCATGACAAAACATTTAGGCGATAATCTCAATGGGAAAGACAAGGATTTTGGATCCCTATGGAATGGAGGGTTTGAATATTAAACTGGGGGGGGGATGATTAGCCTGCTTCAAAGTCAGGTTTTGGGAGAGAATTTGGTTCCTGGCAGAATTGGGAATCAGTCCCTATCCTTCAACTGTTAGGACAATGTAGTGGCTCTCCAGGCTCAAACATGCAACCTTGTAATTGCACGACTTTTCCCATTGCACTAACAATGGTCCCAAAATATATCAAAAAACTTTACCTTCTACGCTGTGATATCATGCATCTCCAATAATAGAGGAAAGAAAAGAGGTCATACCTTTTTCTGCATGAGAGAAGCACCCCCAATTTCAACCTGGGAAGTGTATTTCTGCTTCTCTCGGCGGAATGGTATTTCAAAATCTAGTCTCTTGGTATTGGGATCACTATGCAGTCCTTTCGCAAAAGGTGCATCTTGGGCAATTTTAGAAGTGAAACTGATATTTCCCACGTGCTCAAATTCTGCAGCTTTCCTCATGGCCTGAATTTGGGAAGTTCTTTCTTGCCAAGTAAATAAACCACTTTGCCTATTTTCTACCTGTGGAATATGTTTCCCATCATAGCTTTGTGCAGTCTTGTAGCTGTTAAGAGAAAGATCTAGCCCCTTTTTTTCAAGGGATGTTTCCTGCTCTGAATGAAATGGAAAAACTACAGGTCCAGTATTTATTGCCCCCACTTCTTTTCTAATCACTGGACCTTCCCTGAGAATGTCATGATTCCAAGGAGTAGGGGAAACCTGATAATCATCAAACTGAGGCATCTTTCCTTTCTTCTTATAATCACTAATATTTTTCTCCATTCTTGGATCAGGAAAAGGGAAAAGGTCCATCTCTCTGCCTATAAATGCATTGTGTGCTGACTTGGCCAGCACACCATCAGCAGCACTGGGCCTAGAATTATCTCCATTTTTCTCCTCAATTTCATTTGGCACATTTTCTCGGGACAGATCTGGGGAAAAACATTCATCGAAACTTGGTCCCTTTCTGTTTTTCTTCTTACTTACAATGGGACTTCTATCTACTTTGTTTTTGGCCCACTGAATCTTCATGCCAGCTTGTAAACCCATTCTAACAGATGCATCTTCTTCTGATTCAGAAGCCACAGTGGGTTCAGCAGATTCCCCGTCTCTCTTTAAGATCCTAACTTCTTTACAAACTTTATTGGGAGGCCTCATCTCCAGAGATCTTGAATCTTCATCCTGAGGCAACTTTCTTTTCCTATTATGAGCCAGGCCCCTTCTAACTTTGCCTTGGATAGCCACCTCCCCTTGGAGAACAGAAATCTTGTCAACTCCAGCAGATGCATCAGGAAAGGCAAGGGGCAGAGAATGCTGAGTTCTGTTATCAGTGTCTCTATCCCCATTTTCACACAATAATTCCGTCAACAAGCGTACCTTTCGAGTTTTTCTACGATGCAAACTACTTGAATTTTCATGAACATCCTGAGAATTATGACCAGCCATGATCTCAGCACTCTCAGATGAAGGATCATCATACTCATCTAATTCCAGGGAAGAGTGGCACACAGGATTCTTGTTGGCAGTACTGAGTGCCCCGTCATCAATGTTACCAACTTTTCCAGACATACCACATGCTATTAGCTCTTTGTGTTGATCATCTGTGGAGGTTTCTTTTCCTGCTTCACAAAGTCCAGTAGCACTATTTACCATGCAATTAAGGTTTTTAGAAAACTCAGCATCAGCAACTTCATGATGTTCACAGCCTGACTCACATAGGTCGATACCTTTTGACTTGAAAGCTACTGTTGCAGAAAATCAGAAGCACTATTATTAGGGTGAAGGTAAAAGCTATGCAATATTTTGCCTTTTTAATTCTCGGTAGCTAAGCTGCTTTTTTGCTTCTATTGTACATTAAGTTACTCAGCAAATTTACCTATTTCATCTGTATGATCTGCCTTCTGAATTGGGCTTGAAACAACTTCAGTTACTACGCATGCCAGTCTATGATTTTCCTGCTTTAAAATATCTTCTGACCCCATATGCTTCCCTGAAGAAAAGATCAAAAAAGAAATAAAAAAAGGTTATAATGATGTAGAGCGATTAATAAATATGATACTGGAACAAAGCTTTGATCTTAGCATATATGTAAATACCTATGATGGAACGGTTCATATCCTTGGTTTTCTTTTCATTTTTATCAATAGACAGTGAATGATGACATATACTGGTACGGTTCAAACCAGCAAAAACATCAGCTTGTCTTCCCTCAAGAATTTCTTGATTTGTGGCTTCCTGAACATCAGATGGTAGCATCGCATCATCATCAAAGTTTGGTCCATGGGAACAAACGTTGGTGGATTTGAGTTCAGTACCGCATGAGTGTAGAGCAGTTCCATAACAGTTTGCAGTGCCTTTGGCCCCAACTTCCCACACACAGTTCTGACAACGCCAAAATCGGAATTTCGGAACATGTAAAGGAGGAAGCAGACATGCTTGCTCCTCGTAGTTATTACTGTCACCATCTGACACAAACGGCCAACACATCTTCCAGTCTCGCTTACGAATTTCAGATACATATCCACTGCATTCAGAATATAAGAATTTGTTTTGTTGATTTTCGGTAGTACAACATTTGCAGCAACAAGAGATAGCGCATGAAAATTTACTGTGCATGAAATAAACTCCTAATATCTAATGCTGAACTATATATTTCTGTCAATGTTCGGTTGTACACTTTCAGAAATCAATACTTAAGACTAGCAGGTAGCAATTTGCATTCCTAGTTTGTTCACAGATCCCACTGGATTGTTCCAGAATTTAGTTATCGTTGTTGTTAAACCAATCACTTCTTTGTTAGTAAAACGTATTGGTGAGTTCTCATCCCTAGTATATTCAATCATAAAAAAAAAGTGTAAAGGTTAGGCCTGAGATAGTATATAATATGAGAAAAGGAAAAGAGAACATAAGAAAGAACATGTAAAGAAGCATTGCATGGTGATAACAACTCAAAAAATAGAACACGTGCAGGGAAATGCTGGTGCTTAACAAAAACATGTAGCATGAGAAACTACAGTTGAATCCTGCCAAATGATTAGCTAGGATCAAAGCTTACCGCATAGAAAAGTGTGAGCATTTTTCTGCCTCAATTTTCTCATCAACATTGTCCAGGTCGATGGTTATGGAATCAATCCTAATAGATGATTCCACCTTGGAGACAAGTTTTGAATGGCTACCAGGATGATTGTTCTCCACTAAGACAGTACTTTCCATGGTACAAGAAAGTCAATGCTGCAATGTTCAAATGACAAATTTCTTATGCCTACAAACCCAAATCTTAAGTAATGATATATATTATCATATGCAAAACTAGCACATTATTCAATCTAAAACAACATGGATGAAAGTCAAACCATAACAAGCTATTAAAGTTCCGAACTAGATCAAAAGATCTTAAGAGAGTCCAAACAAACACCGTAGGGTTTGTTAGTAAATATTAGAAAGAAAACAAACGATTCCTTCTATATTTCATTCTAAATCAAGTAACACATCAAAATGCAATCATTACAGTGATTAAGCACATAAAATAACAATGCCTTGCAAATACAAGTACAAGATATCACAAAGCAAAACTTAGAAAAACCCTAGATTAATTTCCATCTCATAAAAACCTAAATCTTCAGTTACCATATCCAAGCTTCACATTGAACATAATCACACATGTAATTAAACCCCTTCATTTCAATTACAAACTTGAGACAAATCATAGATTAGGGTTACCTAAGACTAACAGTATTAACTCAAGAATTGAAGTCGTTAATCTCTCGATTAAAACATAAAATAAAAATACAAACCCAATTCTAAAAGCTCCAAGTTAGCTATTACAATCACGTACATCAATTCAAAAATGAAAACTTTAGGGTTTCACTTCCTCCGAAATTGACCATATATATATAGGAAAACAGTCAACACAAATTCAACAAACCAGAAAAACACACAAAAAAACCCACATGAAATATCACAAAAACCAATAAATTCACACCCCAGATAGAACCGAAATGATAAAACACAAAGAAACGAACAAACTTGACGTACCTAAAACAGTGAAATGACCTAAATGACACTAACAAAAAAGCTAGAACTCACACAAATAAACAAGCCATCAACAAGAAAAAGGGCCCAGAAAGCTAAAAATGAGTAATTGGAGTAAAACCACACCTTTATTTTCTAGAAAATATAAGGCTCCGGTATTTGAATGAACTTGACTTCAATTCTTCACGGCCAGCTCAAAAAGTGGCACCACCAGAGAGAGCATTTGGTCACCAAGAAGAGCATGTGAATTACAGGAAGAGACTCGAGGGTGATTGAGTAGAATTAGAGTGCGAAGTTCTAAAAACCCTTGCTTTTGAGAGAGGTTTTCGATTCCTTAGCAAGAGAGAAGGGGAGAGGGAGACATGGAGAGAGAGGGAGTGAGTTTTTTTTTTATCTTTTGTCTTTGATCAAGGTTTTTTTTTCGTATTATAAAAATACTCACGACCATGTCATGTTATGGCCATGCACATGATGCAACACATGACATATATATATATATATAAATACATACATTGAGAGAGAGAAGGGGAGAAAAGGTTGAGAGAGAAACCGTAGAAAGTAAAGCTTAAGCAATGGGAGACATCCACGTGTCAAGAAAGTGTGGTCTTATCACTATCCATTATGCCTTTTGTGAGGTTCATGAAGAGCATAAAGAAAAAAAAACCCTAGATGGGCAATAGAAAAAGTTTTTACTATCTCCCACCGCGTCATGTCCACGCTCTGTTAAAGATAGGGTAAAATAAACAGAATCAAAGATGCCCAGGGCACCTACATGGTTTCTCATTAGTGTGTGCAGGGGACTGCCCCTTCGGGAGCGTGGCGGTAGGTTTAAAGCATAAACCCTAAGTTTATTTTATTTTTATTTTTTTGAGGTGATGGGGTATGTAACCCTAATGGCCATGGTTGTTTTAGCGAATAAATAAATAAATAAATATATCTAACCCTAAACACTACTGGCCTAGGAATCGAGGTGGGCATTATGCTGCTTTGTAGGGGTGAGTGACCTACGCGCCATTGCTGGAAGGCCAGGCAGTTTTCTTGTAGGGTGGGCATGAAACCCTTGATGTTCAAATACCAACACCTCATCTTCCAAATATTGTACTGTTGACAATTATACAGTAATTGATTTAGCGGTAAAAATTTGGGATTAACGAGTTTAACGAGTTTATTATCCCCGTAATTTCAGATTTCAGTTATATGATTACTATTACGATGGTCACTATAAATTTAGATGGTGGTTAACTTTAGAATTCATGAGATTGATCGAGGTGCGCGTAAACAGAACCGGATATCCGAATTAATAAAAAATATGTTGTACTGTTGGCTTATATTATTGCCCCTACTGTCATCAACACTTTCCAAGTTCTTAGCATCAACTTTTCTCGATCTTTGCAAGGAAAAACAATGCAGCGAAATATATGGATATCATTTTTTTTGTTGACCAGCTACCACTGTGTGTTTTATTGTACCGAAAAGGTCAGAAGCAACGGGGAAAAGGTTAGGATTTTCTTTTTGCACATAGAAATATTTTTGTTGACAAGTGATCACGTCAAGATCATCGAGATTTTTTTTTTTCTTATTGATTTTCACATCCATAGAACTGTGGAGAGGAATACTGTAGCTACAGCAACCATAAGTTGTGGTACGTATCAATTGATGTACGTATTTGTATAAGCATGTATACGGTATCCCTCTACTCGTACTTTGTAGCTGAATACGATATACTAATCCATGTAAAGTATGGTGGTAGGTTACACGCAAGAGGGTGAGTTGGTATCTCTCTGTGTAGCTAAATAGTAAAAGGATTTTAATAATAATAATAATAATAATAATAAAATGGGATGGAGGCCACACAACAGGTTAGATTTAGGTTTGTGTAAAGTGTTGAGGTATTTAATTATGTAGTTTTTCTAATATTTTCAGGCATAATAAAGCACTGATCAAGTGGTTAATTGCTAATTAAATCACAATTATACAATTTTCAATGATAAAGCTAAACAGCAGTGTGGTTGAAATACAATTTAAAGTTATATATATTTATTTAAATTTCAGTGGTCAAGTTTATAAACACTCACCCATGAACTTGTTATTATTGTTATTAATGAAAACCATAGGAGCCCTAATTTTATGTGTAAATGAATATTAATATTGAACTATATTCCAAATTAATGCAATTCAATTTGTAAAAAATGATTAAATTAAAACAAGATGGGAGACCCTTTTAGGAATTCAATTCACATGATTAAATCAATTCTTGTGTTTGAAATCCTTTTGAGTATATTGATTTGAATTAGAAATTGAATTTAATTAATAAAAAAATAACCAACAACATATTGATTTGGTCAAGGAATTCAATTCTAATTGGCATTGGAAATTATTTTATAAAAATAAACCATATTTATTTCCTTCTAAAAACCCTAACCTGCATCTCTCCCCCCCCCCCCACTTTTCTATCTAGTACTTTTTCTTACAGTAAACAGGTCAAATAAGATATAGTATACTACTTGCAAAGTGAAAAACAGCCCAGTTGTCACCTTTGCCGAGGAAGGGCAAGGCTTTCTTCTTTAGGAATCTCCAAACAGTCATGAATTCAGTTTTATAGTTCAGTGCTTTAAATTAAATATTAAAATCATAATAAATTTAAATCCAAATCACATATGAAATTAAACTCAATTTCACTACACGTAAGTTGTCAAAACTTGCTTCCTAGTTTGTGTTTTTATTCCATTACGAATGCAAGAGGGAATTCATGATATCAAAAATCTCTACATGATCAAAAAGTGAGAATGATTTTGTTGAGGATAAATGTATCGTAACTAACGATGTAATTAATGAAAATAAAGATGTAAGCTTCAAATATATATATATATATATATATATATATATATATATATATATATATATATATATATATATATATATATATATATATATATAAGAATGAAATAATTACAGCAGGTAATGATTAACTATTGACATCGTGTTCTTTGTTTATGATAAGTAATAAACATAGTTTAAAATTCGAAAAAACATGGGTGGCATTTGTGGGGGGAGAGCTCACTAATTTTATTTTATTTTTGGTAATAATCGGGGTGGATACGTCCTATTAAATTAAACGAGTTACAATAGATCCAATCTGATTATAATACAATAATTATAAAGCCCTGAAGATGGTTCAACTAGAGCATCTGATTCTTTGTCTAACAAATCTCTATTTAGCTTATAATTAGTCAATCAATCAGCCACATAATTAGTCTCTTTGTAAACATGTAAAATTTTAGCCTTTCAATCCCTATCCAATATATCTTTAATTTGTATGGTAAAATTATAATTTCTATTCTTACTCATTTTATTCATATTGATAAGTCCAATTACAACACTAGAATCTGACTCTAAAACTATTTTTCTAAACTTTTTATTCCATATAAATTATAATCCAACATAAACAGCTATAACTCAACAATAATCGACATTTAAATATCATTATTTCTTACAAATTCCACTATCCAGGAACCTATATTATCCTATACCTTGGATTTTCCTTAATGCACCCATCAACATTGACGAAGCAGTCCGTGTAATAATCAACACATGTTTCGTGTCATGACCATGCATGTATTGCTACAATTAATAGCTTTCTGGCATGGTGTATTCGCGGTTGATTTCTTCAGCTTCTCTCGTCATTCATGGAAAAACCTTGCCTTTTTTTACTCTCCCTTTCTAGGAAAAATGGCGACAAAGCTTCTCCTCGCCTGAGAGGTGGCGCTTTCAAGAGAGAATTTAAAGGCTTCGACATGTCATGGGGATTCAACAACGCAGTTATTCTTTCACTTCAGCAATTAATTTACCCTACATATATATATATATATATATATATATATATATATATATATATATATATATATGTAGATTGTGAGATACAGGTTGTCGTTTGTAGTACAAGAGCACTGCGTTCAGGTCATTTATATGTAGATTGTGAGATACAGGTTGTCGTTTGTAGTACAAGAGCACTGCGTTCAGGTCATTGAGATGTGTGTTGAAAATGGACACAAATCTTAAGAAACGAGAGGGTATTTTGGGTAAAAGGGATGCCTCTCCCTTGTTAGGAGAAGGGCCCTCACCATGTCATCATGAACTTAGGTAGGATCCAACAGATACTTCCACTTGAAAAAAATTGCGATGATGAGAAGCGCTTCCATGACATATGGTTCTTGTCTCCTCCTCCTCCTCCTTAATTCTCTCAAACATTGCTCAAATCCATACATTTCCACTTGTCAATATATACATATATATATATATATATATATATATATATATATATATATATGGGGGAAATGAATTGACTATTAAAGATGAAAAAGTTTTCTACATTTTAGATATATGAAATCAATTAAGATACACAAGTATTTTTTAAAAATATAGAGAATAAAATGGAATTACATGATATATTAAAGATGCTTAAAATATGTATATATATATATAAACAATCCTATATGTGAATTAAAGATCTAAATATAAAATATATTTTTTTTAATCTGATACATTTTTCTTTCTCAGAAGACTAATCATGAATTAATTACTCAAAATCTAATAATACATATAATTAATTGTGAATTAGTTTTAAGGAGTTTGTTTCATGTGATCTCAGGTTCGAGCCATATGATTACTAATATAATAACCACTAGAGATTTATATGGTCATTAACTTTAAGATCCGTAAGATTAGTTGAGATGCGCGCAAGCTCGTCCGGACAACCACGTTAATTAAAAAAAAAATATAAAGTATTTTTAAAAAAATATATAGAGTAAAACGGAATTACATGCTATTTTAAAGATGCTTAAAATATATATATAAACAATCTTATACGTGAAATAAAGATCTAAATATAAGATCTATTTTTTTAATCTGAAACATTTTCTTTCTCAAAAGACTAACCATGTATTAATTACTCAAAATATAATAATACATATAATTAAGTGTACATAAGTTTTAAAAGAGCGTGCGCGAGCACACAGTGATGTGTACACATGGGGTTAAAATGCGTAAGAACAACTCAAGCTTTGGCCTATGTTCAATAATAAAAATAAAAATAAAAATAACAAGTACGCTGTTAGACTCATGGTTTGGATTTTATTATTATTATAAATTTAAAAATATTTAGCTAATTAACATGCTATTACTTTACATGAATTCTACTAAAAACAAATCTCTTTTGATTATTTTTTTTTAAATTCCTGCCCATGAACATGGGAAACACTGGACATGGTGTGATAGGATAGATAGCTCTAGCCACAGGAAACTACCTTTCAATGTAAAGAAATTTAGATTGCTAATATAATAGTCACTAAAAATTTATATAATTTTTAATTTTGAAAACCCATAAAATTAGTCGAAGTACACAGAAACTGGTCTTTTTTTTCTCTCTCTTTTGGCATAGTATAGTATAGTGTGAGAGTGCGTGTGTAGCGTCGACTTTTATTATTAGTTCTTTGGCATTTCATCACTTAAAGAATTAGCTTTTAATCTAAGCTTGGATTTCATGTATTTAATGCGATGAGCCCAATTAACTAAGTAATTTCTCTCTCGAAGTTGGAGTTCTTAGACATTTTCTTTGGATTCGACACCTTGATTTATCCCATATGGCCTAGTTTTTTATGCCCATGAATCTTCTTTTTTATTTTATTTTTCCTGTCGTTTACCTTGTTATTGTGTACATGGTAATCGATTAATTATTTGCGAACGGATGATTAATTCGGGAAGAGATATTTGTGAGCATAGGGTATGTTAACATATTCTAACATTTAAAATAAAAATTAAAAAAAAAAAAGAATAGAAGAAGAGATTAACTCAGGTGTGAATAGTTTATTTAATAGTAGTATGGTAATAACTAGTTCTTGATTTGATAAAAACAACAATTAATGTAATAAAAAAATATTCTGGTCGCGCATAATTATTTGATATTTTTATTAAATTTAGTTTAATGGGTTAACTCTAAAAGTTCATAATTTGACTCTGTCTTCTCATATTTAAAATTAAATCATATGAAAGTTATTTTAATATGATCTAGTGGACTTGGCTGGTTCAAAAACATCTCGGTCAACTGCTACAAAACAATATGATGATGTTATGAAATTAACATAAAAAAACCCCATAATAAACTTCTTATATAGTTTGGGTTTAAAATTAAATAACATGGAAGTTGCCTCGACATGACTCAATTGACTTGGTCTATCCAAAAATAATATGGTTGATTGGTAAGAAAAAGAGTTTAAAGATAAAATTAAGGGAAAATGATGAAGCTGGCTGGATAAAAAAAACTATAGACCTGAATTCTTGATTAGCTCAGGTTTAAAAACAAATCGCGTTAGAATTATCTTGATATAATTCATTGACTTGACTGATCTAAAAATAACTTAAATAACTATTAAAAAATCCTAATAGTAAAATTAAAAAATAAAATAAAGAAAAGGGCAATTGAAAAATAAATAAATATTATTATCTCAATGTGTTTTCAACAAAAATATTTTAAAAAATAATTGTTTTCACACTATACAAGCTCTAACCTGTACGGAAAACTTAGTAATCGTGTCCACCTCACTGGTAATATGTATGTATGTATATACGTAGCTACTATGTACTCATTTAGTACACGTAAGGCATTAATATTGCTTAAATACGTATGTGAATAATTATACCTTCTTGATACGGCTCCGGAGTTTCATATAACTAATTTTAGTCGCTTCTAAAGCCATCATCATATGACCTAGTGCAGGGCAATTTATTTTGGCAGTATCGTTAAATGTTCTTGGCTAAGTAGGAGAAATTAAATTATTATTGCTTTACTAATTTGTTAAGTTTCCAATTAATCTTTGTAAGAGTTGATTCACATAAATTTATTGATTTTATATTTAAAATTAATTTAGATAACTAATAAAAATATGATTTTTTTTTTATAAAAAACTTCAAGATGATAATTTTAAAAAAAATCATTGAGACGACACCGAATTTGATCAGCCCTAGTTACCCTGTGAATCAGATAAAAAACTTTATTGAGTTTAATAAATTTGTTAGTTTTTTGTAAAATATTTTTATTTAATTATATGATAAAAAAATAAATATTTGCAAAATTAAGCATCGACCCTAGACAAACTTTTATTTGAAATTGCGATAACCTTATAAAAGCAAAAAAACAATAAAACCATGAAACTTATTTCCTAACCAATCTAATATTAAAGGATAAAAAAATATATTGGGTTTGGTGGCTAAACATACCAAACCTGTGATTTGATAAACCGAGTAAACACGCCAAATTTATGAATTGGGTCATGAACCCCACTAGATTAATAACTTGTTTTTTATGTACATATATGTTAATAAAATTATATAATCGTAAAATTGAGCATTAACCTAATACCATGATAGTTTTTGGAAACTAAAATAATCTCATCGAAAGTAAAATGAAATAAATTATGAATTTAAAATATTCTCAATCAACTCAATATTAAAGAATGAAAAAAAAGAAGTTAAATCAACCAAACTTGCGAACAAGTCTATGAACTTTATAAAATTTAATAACATGATTTTTTAAATAACTTTTCTAACTATATGATAAGAAAATAAATGATAACAAAATCAAGTTCATTTAATAAAAAAACAACCTCACCAAGTCTATAAACAATATATTGCAAGATCGAGCATCGATCTAATACTTAGATATTTTTTTAATATTATGTTTCAAAAGAAACTTAGATAACCAGTAAAAAAAAATACATGGACAAAATTAGAAATTGTTTTTTTTTTTTTATGAAATTGACATAAAAAAATCTTTTGACTCAACTCCTTGATTGGTTTAAATTGAAAATTAAATAGTGCGATAGTTTATCCAGGACTTGGCCTGTGTAAAAGTACCATGGCTACCAATTACAAATAGTTCTTAGGATTCAATGACAAAACAAAATCCCTCATGACTGTATTCCTTACCTAGGTAAAATTCAAAACCAAGCCAAGTAGAAATTGATTTGACATGTCAGAACCAACTTGACAAGTTACAAAGCAACTAGAATTACTATTAAAGAAATCTGAGGAAAATATGAAAAGGAAAGTAAAAATAAAAAATAAAAAATGGCATTAATTTATTTTACAGTTCAATACAACTCATATATGTTTGTATAGAGCAGGATCACTTTTGTGAGGCACTGATGATTCAAGCTCGAGGAGATTAAAAAAGTCAAAGTTAACAAATAAATCTTATAAACTTTCTTAAGAAATTGACTGGTTCAATTTCTTATGAAAAGAGTAGTGTTTATCTATAGACCAATGTGAAGTGGGTTTTCTTATATATTTTATAAAATCGTAGAAACAAGAATTTAATTTTAATTGATATATAAAATGATTTAAGGATAACTATTACCATAGAAATAAAAATAATAATAAAAATCAACCCATCCATATACAGTATACACACACTCTTCTCTTCTCTCTTTGTGTTTTTATGGGCCCGCTCTTTACAGTGAGCTAAGTAATTTAATTTAATTCAATAAGATCTTACATTCCAATCTCCTTAATTAGGAACGTTGTCACCTTCTCTCTGCCCACATATATAATTAATAATATATGTATATTAATTATACATAATTATAATGATAATTCATGGTAATTACTTTGATAAAAGGATTAACAAATAAATGTTTATAATTATGTGCATCCTAAGCCCTAGACACTCTCAAAACCAAATCAAGAAACCATGACGACTGGTCTTTGATTACAAATAACAACGTTAATCATTCAAATTGCTATTAATTGTTTTTTATTTTATTTCATCATCCATTAATTTCCCTGCTACTTGCCGGAATCTAAAGTACCTGACAATTGTCAAGGAAAACTACAGCAGGTTCTAGCTCGGCCAGGTCGATTATCGACCATGCTTGGAATTAAAAAACTCCAGTATTAATTAATTAATCAATTACAAAATAAAATAAAATAATTAAAAAACTCCATTTTTCTTAATTTCATGATATACAGGGAAAAGAAAAGAAAAGAAAAAAGAAATAATTAAAGAGAGTTGAAGGGAAGAAGTACTTGGATCAGTGACTGAGCATTTCTGGGCACATAACCCCACCAATTTCATGATCAGTAAGCACATTGCACGGATCGGCAGTGTTTCTTGCATTATAAAAGAAAAGTTCTTGCTGGCCTGCATGCAGAATCATCTGCACTTTTTTTATGGGTCATAAGTGTATACCTCCCCACAAAAATCTGGGCACAGATCTGCACCAGCCGTGCTTCTGTAACATTTCAATTATTATCGTTCCATCTAATCCTAAGTTTTTATTTATTTATTTATTTATTCATATAGTTTCTCTTTGATTTCATTAAGTTTTATTTCTCCTTTTACAGAGCTTCTCTTTCATTTCACTGTTCTTTCTTAAGATCTGTCACGGTAGGTAATCATTAAATATAAAAATATATATCTTCTCTTTAAAGCCAGACCACCTTCCCATTTTAGGACTCCATCTAGCTAATTCACGATGCTTCTATCACAATATGGAGGCATCTACTTGTTAATGATTAGTGGAACCTAATTATAGTTTTCTCTTCACGATCTTGTTTACGCTATATGTATGTATTTGTATGTATGCATGCATATATCTATGCATGTATATATGTATGTATGCATGCATATATGTATGTTAGTCTAACCCAGAATTTCATTTCACAAATCTGTTCTCAAATACTGATCATCGTCTATAATCTTAAAAGTAGTGTTAGTCTAACCCAGAATTTCATTTCACAAATCTGTTCTCAAACATGATTCTTTATATATATATATATATATAATAAACATGATTCTTTTATTACCATATATTTCGTCGATTGATCAGAGATCACAGAGAAGGATACTCTCTGCGAGTGTATATTTCTATATCTATGAATTTAAGAGGAAACATCAAGCTTATGATCTGAACTTTAAGGGGTTTTTTCCTCGTTCTGCACATACATATGACTGGTGATTTCGTACTCCCACACTCCTTTTTTTTAATTTCTTAAAATGTATTTTGTGGGTTAAGATAATTGGATAAAATCTTGATTATTCCAGGTTCTTATAAAAAATATATGCCCTAATTTGAACTCAAGTTTATAAATTAAAATAATAAGATAAAACCTCAATTATTTCAAGTTCTTATAAAAGATACATGTCCTAACTCAAACTTTTTTTTTTTTTTCATCATTTCATACGCCCATGCGCTAAATGAACACTTCCCACACTCTGTAGACATAATTTTGGTTTTTCACTGCAAGAATATATGAATTCCAATCCAAGCTCCATTGTATTTGCTTTTTACCTGTCAGTCGAAAACACAGAATCATTCGCGCGTCAGCTTCGTCTCCACATATTGAGAAAGCTGTAAAATGTTTCTCCCTTTATGCATGAGTTTCCCTTCCAAATTTCTCCCTTATAATTAGATCCACAGCTCTTGCATGGCTTCTTTAATTTAGAAATTAACTCTAATAGTGTGTATTTATCATGGTACATCGTGACATACATGCTGCCATGCGCTGTTCATCGCAGGGAAAGGTTCGAGAAAAACTGACAGAACCAAACGGGATGTGTTCTGGGAAAAGAAAAAGGAAAACATCGATAAGCAGATCAGACTTGTTTCTTTATATATATATATATATTGCAGGAGAGAGAGAGAGAGAGAGAGAGCAAAAGGTAACAGCCATGAACCAGACCAGAAAGCAGCTATGTTTGTTCATGATGCCCTGCAAAAGTGTCGACGGAGTCTGGATTTAAGATACAGCACTGCCACAACTGCTCTATGCAATCTTCTTCGATTAATTTGCTGTCGAGAATAATATAAAGTGGTTTTGAGTCAATTTAAGTAATGGGTTTTGGATTAGTATTCTAGTGGAGGTGGTGGTGGCGGAAGAGGAGGAGATGAAGCGATCACCAGCCGGAGGAGGAGGAGGAGGAGGAGGATTTGATACAAGGGAGGTGGGAAGGGTTAGCTAGTTGGACATGGTGATCATGCTTGATGAGTGACAGCCACAAAATAATGGAGGAGGTCGTGTGATCTTCATTTTAAAATATTTCTTGAAAAAAGAAAAAGAATCAGCATGAAAATGAAAAAAAAAAAAAAAAAAAAAGCTTATCCTCATCAGATGCTAACGAGTTAATTAAGAGATTAGTGCCTTGGAAATTCTGTAAGCAAATAAAAAAGGCTTTTACGATATGCACGTACTTTAAATGCCTTTAGCCATCCGTGATCTCTCCATCAAATTTAATGATCCCACTGCTCCTACTTTATTTTTAAGATATTTTTTTATTTATAAATATATTGAAATAATGTTATTTAAAAAAAATATATTTTTGAATATCAACATATTAAAAACAATATCAAAATATCAAAAAGAAGTAAAGGAAAAAAATAAAAACACTTTTAAAATGCAAAATATAAATTAAAACAAATTCAATAATTAAAATTTTTATTTAAGAGAAATCTCAGTACATTATTAATTATCAAAGATGAGCAGAGATGAATGGATTCATGGTATCTAGAGCTTTCTTCTCTCTTTTTTCTTCCCTTTCTTTTTAGAAATATTCAAAAAAACCTCGAACGGAGGTTAACTTATATTAATTACCACAGCACCAATAGAACAAGACATGACAGTACTGAAAATCAATCCCATCTCAATCTACCCCCCAAAAAATTCGGAATTTTTTTTAATGCGAATAAATTTTATTTAAAAAAATATATATTTTATAGATTTAAGTTAATAAATAAAATTTTGGTTTATCTTAGATTCTTACACAAGATATATGTATTAACTCGAACTCGAGATCTGTTATATAGATCACAAACTCTGTCATTATACCACACTTCTTAAAAACATTTGATCAATACTGTTGAACAACATGAAGACCTTAAAATTTTAGTTATTTTGGACTTTTACATAAGATATATATATTGACTCGAACTCGAGACCTATTATATAGATAGTAAACTCTTTGCCACTACATCGCATCCCTTGAAAACATTTGATCAATACTGCTTCACAACATGAAGGCTTTTCATTTTTTAAAAAAAAAGGAAAAAAGAGAGTCTAAGATCACTAAAATTTGATCAACACTGTTATTAATCTTTATATATATAACCCCAAGGGGTTGGCCTGGCGGAGGAGGCCTGGGTCTCTTCGGTGTGCTCCCGAAGAGGTCTCAGGTTCAAATCCGCTCTGGTGTAAACAATTCCTTGGGGCCATCGGACTTGGACGAAACCCATGAATTACTCGTGGTGCACTTGTGGAAAACGTGATTGCCGAGGTCTTGTGCACCCCCAGGATTAGTCAGGCCCAGCGGTCTAGATACCCGGTGCTAATTCCAAAAAAAAATCTTTATATATATATATATATAAATAAATAAATAAATAAAGGGAGTGTGCGAGTGTTAGTTTTTAAAATATATTTTTGCTTATAAATATATTTAAATGATATTATTTTTAAAAAATTATTTTTACAACAACATAATTTAAAAATACTAAAAAATCAACTTAAATTAAAAAAAAAATCCAATGTTTTTTCAAATATATTTTTAAAATACAGTATAAAACATGCAATTAATCTATCTTTAATAGAAGTAAAAGTAGTGTTTGATAAGAGGAATAGATATGGAAAACGATGGATGGGACAAAGGAAGAGGAGGAGGAAAGGTTAGTGTGTTATCATCTATAGTCATTTGACTAGCAAGGAGAGAACGAAAATGAAATTTAATTTATTAAAATTTAAAGCAATGAAAATTAAAAAAAAAAAAAAATTATATCCATATAAATCAAAACTAAAAATTACGATAATCCTTCTCTAGAATATTCTCATAATAGATTTTCAACATCCCATATATACAAGCTAAATAACTATTCCTTTTATTTACTTATAACTCCCTTTCCCTAGCATATATCCTCTTCTTCTTTTCAATTTGTAATAAGATAAACTCAAATTAATGTTTGAATATTAAAATTATTTTTTATAGGATATTAGACATCTTATTTTATTTTTTAAATGATATTAAATTTATTTTTTCCCTTATCAGTATTTGAGATCCTGGAATAATCAGTATTATAAAATGATATTAAATTGATGTTTTTTTATGTATTTTTTTATATAATGATATAAAAAAATTTAATATGATTTTCAATTAAATTATATTCTTAAAAAAAACAATATTTAACTTGGGGCCACACCCACTCGTTCAACGCAAACAAAATTTGTTGGCTCCACCAACCCATCCCCTCCAAAGTTACAATTTGTGATCTTCATGTCCCACTAAACGACTGCGTTTAACTAAAAAATATTTTCTTTTGCTCATCCCCCACAAGTTTGGAATATCACTCGTCGATTAAGAAAAAAGCCCTAGAAAAGATAACAAGTCAAACGTATACTCACCGTACACGTGTTCAGTAAAGCAAAACCGCATTCCTTTCAGAGTCCTTACCGCCAAATTCCACTCTTATCACTTCCCAATTTAAATACCCAAACCACCCCTGCTCTTTAACCCTCATCCAACGGACAGTAATTATTCGTACACTTTAACTCAATCACAACCGCCGAGTTAACACTTTCAAGTTTATCCGTTCGATTACCCTCTCTTTCATCTCACCCTCCATTCAATCTCAAAAAGAAATTCAAAATCCCGCGAGGGGAGAGAGAGAGAGCGAGAGAGAGAGAGAGAGGGGAACCAAGATATAAACCACAGAAAAAAACCCTTAAGCTCCCTGATTAGCTTCTCATAAGCAGTAACTACTGATTTCAATTGAGAGCTAAGAATTCTGCTTCTTGTGTTGTGCTTTTTAATTTTTTTATATATATATAAAAGAAACGGAGAGAGAGTTAGAATTAGTTGCAGTGCAGGTTTTTTTTACTTTTTATTTTTCTTGTTTGCGGAAGGAGGAGTTTTTGTTGCTCTGATTTGTTATGGAACAGAGTGAAACTGTGACGGAATACACGCCAAAGAAATTGGCGCCACAGAAATTGGATTTCACGGCGAGGATTTGTAGAACTGCGCCGGTGAATGTCCCACCGCAGACACAGCAAGTGCAGGTGAGTTTGCAGACACAAACTCCTCCGAGGCCGGAAATGCCTCCCCCTCCATATCAGGCACGGCCGGTTTCGCAGCATGAGGCGGCGGCGGCGCAGCGGATACCGCACCCGGTGCATAAGATTTCGGCAATGCCGCGGGGGTGAGTATTGAAAATAAATAAATTAAAACATCTCTCTGCTTACGGATTTTTTTTTTTCGTTTTAGTGTAAATAATTATAATTTGGCAATAAATTGGGATAATTTTAAAAAAAAAATATATATTTTATATATATATAAAGTCATTTTTAAAAATATCTTGATAAATTAAAAGGTATAATGTCATTTGTTGATTAAATATATTATAATAGAATTTTATACATTAAATATAACAAGGTTCAAGATGGAGCTTTTTTTTAAATAAGGAAATAAATTGTTGTTGTTAAAATTGCTAATTTCGCAAATAATTTATGTGAAGTTCCTCTTTCAGCAAGCAAGACTCCCCTGGATCACGGCTGGCAAATGATGGCACACCTAAGAAACCAAAGCAATGTAATTGTAAAAATTCGATGTGCTTGAAATTGTAAGTACTAGTGGGCATTTTTTTGTTTGAAAGATTGTTTATTTGTGGTTTAATGTGAATTTTAAAATGCTCTGCGGGGGAGATGGCATGTTGTCCTTACATAGATTGCATTGAAATGTCATTATGATTTTACTTTTCGGGGATATCATTAGCATGATAGTTATGATTACCTCAATTTTTTCCCTCTATTACTGATCGTTGTTCCTTCTGTTCAAGAAGTCCTGAGGGTGGGAGCTGGAATTTTCTTTGATCTCGGTTAACTAATCCCATCTTGTTTTTATAAGTTGTGGAATATCTCGTCATGATATAGGTGGATATGGTGCTGATTTCATGTGATTGTTTTTTTCCGTGTATCTTGGAATTTGTGAAGTTGATTGAATGAAATTGTTGAGTTGTGAGTTCTGTTTCCCTTACTGTATGATTTAGCAGAAGTACAAGTTGTTGGGTTTTGAATCGAGTATTTAAGTAGTTAGATGTGCAATTTTAATTCTGTAATGGATCATTAGTTTTTCCCAACTCTTCTTTTTCATGATTAACAAGCAACTTCTTGGATCTCTTAGGTATTGTGAGTGCTTTGCTGCGGGAATTCATTGTAATGGTTGCAACTGTGTAAATTGTCGTAATAATGTTGAAAATGAAAAGGAGAGGAAAGAGGCTGTTGAAGCAACCCTTCAGCGTAATCCAAATGCTTTTAGACCAAAGATTGCTAGCAGTCCTCATGGATCTCAGGATACTACGGTATGTATGTATTTTGTCCCCTTCCCATTTTGAATGATAGTGTATGCCATCTGATGATATTTTCTGGTTTGATTGTTTCAAAATTTCCTAAATAATTCTGTGTGCTCTACAAGCATCATTTATTTGAATCCAATGGCTGGGCATGAGAAATTCGGTTTGAATTTGAGCAACGTCCATTCCATTCCATTCGAATTTTATATTGGCATAAGCGGACGATCATTCTTATCAAAGCCTGCTCTCTTTGTACAATCTGTTTGGTTTATATTTTCACCCTTACTTTTCCATGAAGTAAGGTTCATTGGCAAAGGAATGTTTTCTGCGACTGCTATAGGCTGAAGATTGAACTAGAAGAGAGTCATGTTTTATTTGTCAACTATAGTTTCGATTCTCATTATGGCTCGCAAGCATCTAAAACTTTCCAATTCTTTTTTTTTTTTTTAATCCAGGAAGATGTACAGGAAGTTCAAATGGTGGGAAAACACAATAAAGGATGTAATTGCAAGAGATCAGGGTGCCTGAAGAAGTATTGTGAGTGCTTCCAAGGAAATATCTTCTGCTCTGAGAATTGTAAATGCTTGGAGTGCAAGAATTTTGAAGGTAGTGATGAGAGAAGGGCTCTCTTTCATGGCAGTCCTCATGCCACAGCTTATGCGCAACAGGCAACGAATGCAGCAATTAGTGGGGCCATTGGATCATCTGGCTATGTGACCACTTTGGTATCCAAGAAAAGGAAAAGCGAGGAACTGTTTGGCATACCAACCAAGGATCAGTCTGCTCATTGTACTTCAAAATTCTCACAGGTTATCTTCATAATGTTCATAGAAATGAGAGATCTACTTCTTCCTTGTAATGTTTCACTCTTTATTTAACAGTTGAAACATGATGGTAATGGGAAAATGATATGTATACAAACATATAAACTAATGTGCTAACTGATAAATGCAGGCCTCACAAATATTAAATGTTTGGTTAAAAAGAGTAATTGCCAGGCTGTTTTGTATGAAATTTTGATGTATAGAATTGCTTTTTTGGATTACTTCATAATCAACCCACCATTGATAGCCATATTACCATATTAGGGGTGTTGCTTCAATGAAAATAAACTCTTGGCCTTTCAAATATTGGCTGCCTTGTTTTTTGTTCCTGTAATTTATCGCTTCAAAATACATGTTTAGTACTTTTGAATTTCAAGAATAGCTATACTAACAGTCTGAATGTTCTTTGAGAAGGAAAAAGCTTACACATTTTAGCTCATCTTCAACATTGATAAATATAGATTTTTTTTTAATCTCATTTCTTCTCAGTTCAAAATTGTAACTTGATGTTCTTTCATATTTTTTCCCTTTATTTTATTTTCCATTAGGGAAATACACTGAGGAATTCTGCAGCCTTTTCATCTCCACTATCTGTCCCTATATCTCGCATTGCTAATGGGGCAGTATTGGGATCAACAAAACCCACATACAGGTAACACCTTTTCTGTAATTCTCCTGCACATTGTTAATGGAAATTTCCTCCTTTCTTTCTATCAATTCGAGAACTGAGAACTGATTAGCTCACATCCACATGATTGAAGGTCCCCGTTGGCAGGTGTACTCCAACCACAGTTTGTGAAGGAGATATGCACTCTCTTGGTCACGATTTCAGGAAAAACTACTGAGGCACTTGCAGGTTTTCCCTTGCCTAAAGAAATAAATGTCCCTGTTTCTTCACATTTTATTTACAGCTATGTTTCCAGGAGTTTCTGCTTTTTTGTGCCAATCAGTACACAGAAAACTTGAGAATAATATGTTCCCTGATTATGTTGTTGTTTAAAGATATCTGGAAACATATCAACTGTGCTGCCAAGGAAAAAAAACCCTATTATTTACGGTTATCATGAAATACGTGTTCATATAATTTGTTTCAAAGTCCAGTTACATGATGAGATCCACACTGAAGTATTTTTATTTTATTAGATTGATGGAAATTCAGTTTCCATCAATAAGTGGTGAAGTGGTAGTACTTGGAGGGACTGGGTAGTGGAGCTATTTGGGACTAAAGAGAGAAGATTTACATGCGGAGAGGGAACAATAGCCCCACCCCACCCCATGCAACAATTTGAATAGCACAGCATCAGTCATCACATGCAATAACATTTGATATTTTAGCCATTTATTAAGGTCTAGAGCTTGATATTTAGCATTTATTTCCTCAAGCACCGTTGCCTTTGGAATTCTATTGGTCACTTAACAATTTTTTTTTTCTTTTCAAGTTTCTATTTATCTCTCATAGAAGAAAAATGTTACTAGATAAGTTGCTAGAAAATTGGTTGTGAGCATCCGGGAGGGATCAGATGGTTATCTGTTTCTTTGTGACATAAGATATTTGATTTGCTTCTATATAATCTTACAGGATAAAATATTTTGGTTTTCACTCTGAACCCCTAACTGATCATTTCCAGGAAAAATAGGAAAAGTGGATACACGGTCTGAGAGAGAGAATATTGAAACCTTTTCGGATTCTCCCACCCAAGAGAAAGAAAGTAGTCTAAAAGGATGGAATGCCATTGAACCTATGCCTTATGACTGTTTAAATGGGAACAAAGCAGAAAAAGATGGGAGCATTGATTCAGGTGATGTTGAGAATGCCAGGCCATCCTCCCCTGATATTGATTTGATGTGCCATGAAGAGGAGGTGATGTTTATGGAAATGGGATCTCCAACTGGAGTGGCACAGCATTGTCAAAGCAAAACCCAGAAATCAGATGATGGATATGAGTGCTCACAGCTTCACGCAGAGCAGGAAAAGATCATCTTGACCAGCTTCCTCGATATTCTTAATAGAGTGAGCACTTATGGTAACATAAAAGCTTGCCAATCAGGTATTTCCTGCCTACTGGAAAAACCAAGCGTAACGTGTTCAGCTGCTGCATTAAATCTGCCAAGATTCTTAAATAATTAAAGATGAAAACCACTTTGTGGAAACTCTTGAACCACTTTCTCTTGTTTTCGAATTTCCAAAAATGGGTTGTCAGTTTTTATTTTCTTTAAGAACTAAAACAAGCAAGTTTTATATATTTTTGAAAAACAAGAAATCAAAACTGCAAATGATACCAAACTACCCCCCAACTCTTCAATTGTAGCTCTCAACCAGTCCTTCCTGACCATGTGAGAGAGACACACACAGCTGATTGTCACTTTCACCAAGCGTAGTGAAGAGACTTGTTCTTTTTTGGCTGCTATTTAGCTCTTTTCAGACATTGAAATTCACAAGTGATCTATGAGAAATGATCCTTTCTCTTTTAACTTTCTGAAATAATGTTTTCTGTGACCAAATGTGAAACAGGAGATCAAAAGGAACCTGCTGTGAGAGACACTGTAAAAACTGGAATCGAAGCAGGAAATCACAGAAATGGATATCATAAGAGAGGGGTAGCTACTCTTGTTTCGAATGGTGATCTTCCCATTAAATCAGCGACACTTTCTGTTCCTGAAGAGCTCACAGAAAGGAGCGCCATAAAAGCGGGAATTCAAATGGGTAGTCATAAGGATCATAGTAATGGCACTAAGCAATCTCCTGTCATGGTAAATTCTGCTTCCACTGTTTTTCCTATAATGGCTGCATCCCTTGCTCAACAAGAATCTGTAGAGAGAGGCACCAGAACAACCAGAACTGATATAGGAAATCACAATGGATATGATAATGGCACCGTGAAATCTCCTGCTCCAGCACCTTCTGCTTCCATTGCTGATCTTCCAGTAAAAGCTGCATCACCAGTTGAAAATCTGGAGAGAATTCCAGCAGGTAAGAATTGCAGTTAAGGAGGGAAAAGTGCAATTCTCGAGTACAGGTTAGAAGATACATATTTTGCCTTGTTTCATGCTATCACCTGGTAGATGTAGTGATAGCCTGAAATTCTTGTAAATGATCAAAGCATTTCTGTCTCCCATGGCAATTTGGCTGTGCACATTATTTCACATCAATTTGTAAACTTTTTCTTCGATCTAATGCTGTGTTGCATTTTTCAGCTTTGATGTTTACAGATGTTTTTTTTGCTCCACCTGGCATTCTGTGGAATAGATCAGCTAAAGGGTGATCGTTTTGTAAGCACTTTGGACGAACCAAAAAAAAGAAAAGAAAGAACGCTCCCTGAAAAGGAAGTCATCGAGGAGCCCAGTTGAGTTGTTAAGCAATAATGGTGCCCGTGAAATTGAAATTACATAATCGTAGCCCCTTTCTTAAACAAATAAATCTATTATTATTATTCTTTGACCACTCCTGGAAAGACCTCTAAAACTCAATAGTGGACCCTGGACCCTTATGAAACCATGACATTTTAATTTATAGTCTCGTTTGTTTTTGTATTTTAAAAGTATTCTTTTTTAAATCAAATATTATATATATATATATATTATTATTTTTAAATTGTTTTGATGTGTTGATGTTAAAAATAAATTTAAAAATAAAATGATATTTCAATTTATTTCTAAACAAAAATTATTTTGAAAAACAACTCTTCTTACAATATCAAATGTGCTTAGTCATAGGAGCCTAAAGGAACAAGCAAGCCTTTTCATGTGGACATGACATCTTAAAATTAAAAGTTGACTCGTACAATTATATGATTTTATAGGTCAATTATATCTAACATGCAAAATCTGATCAAGATTACGGGTTTATATGAAGTATAAATGTTATGTAAGATGATTGGTTTTCTTGGTTTTGTATGAATAATCATTCAACTGATTGATTGGTTACCCTGTTTTTTTCACTTTCTATGTATTTTAAGGTGCTTGAGTTTTTTTATGGTGTATGTCACTTTTGTTTTAATTGTCCTATATTGTTATTTACTCTTAGTTGAAATTATTAATATGTATTAGTTAAATACAGATGCTCAAGCATAAGAAAATCCATTCAACTGATTCAAACCCAAGAAACAAAACTAAAAAAAAAACATTTATCCACTGTAAGTTACAAACTAATGAATAATTTCAATGCCAAACAAAAAATAATTCACCAAGTGTAATTTTAATCTAGTAAGAACAATAAATCAACAACAACAAAATTCAGGAAGTCAATGACAAAAAGACCTAAGATCCAACCACATAAGTGGTAGCCAAGACATTCTAGCAAAAAAAAAAAAAAACCCAACTTGTTAGGTTTTTTTTTCTTTTTGAAATAAGATTTTTTCTTTTGGAAATTTCATAGAAAATTGGGTATGGTTTATATCTTCCAGTATAAGTTAACTTAATATTGAAAAACATTGCTAGAAAACATGTGATAAAACACAAAATATCCTTAAATAATCCTTTGAATTTTTTAGAATCGTTTTTTGAAGTTTCAAAGAAAATTAGATATTTTTAATATTGAGTTTGTATCTTATAGTGTAAGTGTATAACCCGATATCCTACAATATTATTGGGAAAATATGCAAGAAAATCACAAATATTTTTAAATACTCATTTGATTTTTTTTTAATTTAAATACTCATTAAATAATAATAATATAGGTTGGGGTTTGCCTAACAATCTAGGTAGGCCTGATAGGGTTGGGTTGGGCTAGAGACCCAATAAACCTAACCTTTTTCTTGTTTTTTTTTTTTGCCAACCTAAGCCCACATGGTTGTTGGCCCATCCCAACAATCATGTTAATTAATTTGTCATCTAACAACAATGTTAGTTAATTTGTCATTGCATGCATAGGTGAGGGGGTTTAGAGGAGAAAAATAAGAAGGATGTTTGTCTTGCATGAGGATATTGATGGTTGGAGTTGTTCCCGGTGTTGTAGGGAAGATTGGATTGTGGTTTGTGGCGACAACGATGGTTGAGACGCGACAGAAAAAGTGACCAAAGTGGTGGGCAAAATAGGGAAAAAGGTTATGGTATGAAAGATGATTTTTTTTATTAACATTGACTTTTAATTTCTTAATGCTCAAACCTTGAAATTCACCCTTATTTATAGATGGTGGAAGAGAATAAATTTTTTTTATTTAGGTAAAATTTCAGCTCTTAATTAAACTTAAAAAATCCTATCTTGTTGGCTTAAAGTTGCTATCATAAGCTATGAAATTTGACAGCTAAAAGTTGTATGAGTTTACCATTTTAGGATGACATCACAATGGTTTGGTGTCATTTAATCATAATGGATTATACCATGGTGTACACAAATGTCAGGGATCATTTTCGTGCAAGTTTTGTCAAATTTGATAAAAAAAAATAAAATATTAAATACACTTGAAAAGTACACCCAAACTAACTTTTCAACAAAACAAAAAGGAAAAAGTTGAAATTGTATCGGACGATTCATCGTCCAGTCCCTTTTTTCTCTTTAAATTTTAATTTCTTTCAATTGCACTTTTAATTGACCATAAACTTTCAATTCTTTGCATTTTCACCCCTACTAAACTTCAATGTCCTCCCTGGATTTGCTTGCCTTTTTCATTTTGGTTCTTGATCTTGGATTTATATAATTTAATCCTCAATTGACCCTAGATCTTTGATTCTTCTTCAATTTCACCATTGGTTTTGATCAATTATGCCCCTACAGTTCGACGCCTTTTGCAGATTGGTTCTTGGTCATGAATTTCTTCAATTTATCCCTTAATTGACCTTAAACTTTCAATTTTCTTGCAATTTACCCCTGATTTCAACCAATTGACTTAGTAAAAATTAAATTTAGTCTTATAAATTTTAATCTTCTCAATTAAACCTAAATTAGGCTCCTAAATATAATTTTTCACCAATTAAGTCCCTAAAAAGATTAATTTGACCCTTTTAAAATATAATTAAGTCCTTAAACATAATTAAATCCTTCAATTGGATCCAAAATAATTTCTAAACATAATTAAAATTTAATTTGTCCCATGATTAAATTAAATTGACCTATTAAAAATCTAATCATGACATTTGACTTATTTGTTCTTGTTTGCAAATCTATCAAATAATCATTTATTTTGATCTTAAATTTGCATTGTTTCTTCAATCTTAGGCACAATAGGGTACAATCAAGCTTTCGACTGTGTCCAGTATTCTAGCTTGGTTTTTCCACCATGCTAGTCTCTTTATTTTTATTTTTGATGAATTTAGATAATAACCCAGTAATGAGTTATGGCAATGAGAGGAAAAAAATTAGAGAATTAGGGTTTAAGAGAAAATACACCTCTTATACTATGGTTTAATCAGTTCAATTCAGTTTAGATGGTTTGGACCTAACCCTATTCAGTATATGTTATAGAGAATTGTATTAATGGATAGATTGCTTGAGCTCATTTGAGAAGACTTGACTTAAGCACAAATTATCGCTTAAATAGACAATGGGACTCATGCATTGACATTGTGTTAAACTTCGGGATACTAATGAATACCAGCCAGTCAAAATCCATACCTTCCTTATTATATAGGTAAGAAATTTTAAAATCTATAAACTATTAGTTTCATTATTTATTGAATAATATATATAAACTAATAGTTTATAGATTTTAAAATTTCTTACCTATTATATATATATATATATATATATATATATATATATATATATAATTTGACAATATTCTTACCCTACCTAATAGCCATCAAGCAAGGTAATATCGAAAAATTACTCACCCACCCATTGTGTTTAGTACTGTGTTCAATATTCATTGAGTTCAGATCCCTACTTCTAGATCCAATCCAGAATACCTGTAACCATCATCGCCCTGCTCAACATAGTCAAAACAAATTCTCATTGTTTTAAAATACAGTCATGCTCAAAATTTTATGAAGTCTTAAGAAATTGTAAGAGAGCTGATTCACACAGGGTTTGCCAAGTTCATAAGCAGTATCACTGCTTGTTCGTTCCCAAAATTACCTCTCGTGCTTGTCAGATAAATTAGATGCTGGGAAATGGCAGCTTTTTCTATTATATTCGTGATTAAATATCACATTATATACGGTACCAAGTTCAACGCACAGCAAATGGTTAAGTTTTAAGTCCAACAGCTCAAAATGTCATTGACATTTCATCACATTTGTTCTAACTAGACGTTCTTCTTATGACGAAGAAATCGAATTACACAAAATTAACCTTTCTTTGGCGAGGCTGCAAGTCTTGTATACATTCTTGCCATGGATTGATAACCTCTGTCGTCGCCAGAGCGTAGAAGGTTGCCTGCACAAGTGTTATGGTCCATTAGGAAGATACACAATCATTATCCACACACATCAAATCTGCAAAACTTGGATATTGATTTGTCAAAGCTCAAAAAAAGAAACATCATTTGACGCATAATCCTACAGTTCATCCTGTCTAAGTAGTTCTTTCAGTGTTTCAGAATTATGCCCAATGGCCTCAATTCAATTCCAATATACAAGTGATTAGGAAAATACTTTCAGGCATGGGATTTATGCCATGAATAGTGAAACAAATAATCCTTGCCCTTGGTTAATTAAAATCTAAATGATGGTGATTAATCCATGGCAATGAATTTTGTGATACCCAGCATGATTCTACATAAAACCTATATGAACCAGGAAAAGGAAAAAAGCCAATAACAAGTTTAGCCTTCACAATACCAGTTCCTTTCCAATCCTTGCATTCTCAGCCATAACACTTCCAAACCACCAGAGGAGGAAACAATTTTAATGGGAACGGCAAACTAGGATAAGCATGATGTGTCAAAGAAAACAGGTAGATAGTACAGGAGAGAGATCTCTGATTTTAAAGGACCTTCTATTACCAATTATCTCAATATCTCACTTTCATTTTTACCATATCAAAGGTAGATACTATCAGAGATCTCATCGATCCCTGAAGAACCTTCTTTAGGAATTACCCCAATATCACGACTTACTGCTTCCTTTGAGATAGTAACAATGAAAAGTGCAAATGTTAAACCATTGTATCAGCATAAAGGCATTGCTGTTGATTATTGTTTTTTGGTCATCAGTCAAAGCAAATTTATAATGTTCAGACAAAAAGTACATCAACTAAATTACCTGAATCACAGTTTAGAGGGCTATCAGGTTCTGGGTGGGCCATCAAAGCTATTATAGCCCTACAAACAGACTGCAGTGTCCAAGCTGGGCTCCAAGCATTTTTCAAGATATCAAGGCATATTTCACCTGTCTGAAAGAGAAATTAATCACTAGACCATGGTCAGTACTCAACCAACCATCTTGGGTATTGCATTCCAAAAACTTTAAACAACACTAGGAAGCTAAAACATATAGACAGATTTTGGACTCTCTAATTTATAATTAAGATTCAACAGAATCTTGAGAACACCATGGGTCCTTGCCACCCAACCTTCTCCCTATTGTGCCCTCCTCTAGAAGGTAAAATAATAGAGTAGCCTTTCCTTCTTGTTCTCAAACAAGCTCTTAAGTGGGATTTCTTTAGACAAACTCCTTAGACTTCAAATTAAATGGTTATAGAAACCCTGGGATCATTCAAAGAAAAAGGCACATATCCACAAATACTACAAACAGGCCAAGTCATTCCCTTGGAAAACAGATTTATAACTAGTTCTAAATCATGGCATCAGCCACAGGAAAATCTATTACCAGGTCCAAGGTTGTACATATCAAAACTTAGTTTAAAATTTCCACCCAATTCTACAAGCTGTTAACATTCTGCCTCACACAGTTCAAAGATTCAAGTTTAGTCCAGAAAAACTTAAAACAAGACCTGTTAGCAGCTCAAAGAACCCGGGTGTAAGCAAAAGAATATTTATGAGCTCTTTATCGCAGCACTAATTGCCAACATTATCATACATGTCAAGCCATTTCTTATGTATCTTATGTGATGTTTTAAATCAACCTATAAAAGGCAAGCTATAAAAGAAAGGGGCCAAATGGACAGAGGTTGAGCTGGAATCATGATTATATAGAGGGGGTTGAATGTAACAAAACAAACTCCAACTGAATACAACATGTAATAACACATAGATTATAAATTACATTGAAGGTAATAAAGACATAAAATGTAGGTTACATATATAACTCATTACATATTCGATCGCAATTGGTTAAGGGATTGAAGTTATTTCGAGTTAAAAATCATAGTTTCTGAAAGTGCAAAGCAAAGAAATTGCAGTAAAAATCATTCTCACTACCATCATCTGCCTGCCAAAACATTGACAAGCAACAGCCATATCACACCGTACACCAAGCAACGCATACCTTAAAATGCACATTTGGGTGAAATATTTTTGTCAAGAACCGCACTTGCGGAGGCTGCAAAGGATACTGTTCCGGAACAGAAAACACAAGCTGGAAAACCCCACCCTCAAAAGGTGTCTCCGAAGGTCCCTGCGCGCGCACAAAACCAATCCTTCCATCAAAGAACACACTTTTTCATACATCACACAAAAAACTCACAAACATGTTACCTTGATCAGAGCAGTCCATTTAAAGATATTAGTATCATCACAAGCTAATTGAATATCAGGATCAGCTACTTTCTCTCTCTGAACCTCTTTGTATTCCTTAAATAACCTCGCTCTTGATGCCTGCATTTCCCCTTCTTAATAACAATTCATAATTCATTTCTTTTAATTCCTAAAAATTACTTAATGCACAAATAAATAAAAATGTATTGTTATTACTATTATCAATTGAAGCTGCTCACCTGCATGTTTATAAACCACCGGTTGTTGACCTAAAAAAATCCTTTCAAAGGTCAATCAACTGGACATACTTACAGAGATAAATAATCGGTTAATAACTCATTAATCATGAAAAATAATAAAGAATCAAAAATTTCTTGATTCTGATTCTCTCGGAATCCAAACAGGTTAGTAGTGATCGGTACCGGTTAGATCAAGCTAAATAATACGATAGGTGAGAATAATCAAGAAGCAGCTTAGAATTAGGATCTCACCTGGTCGAAAGTTATTGAGAAGAGAGGGTGGTGGTGGTGGTGGAGGTGGTGGTGGTGGAGGTGGAGGAGGAGGAAACTTCGATTCGATAATTAGTTGAAAAGGATTTGAGGAGTTTTTATTATGTGTATCGCGGTTTATTAATTCTTTCTTTTTCCACCGTATGGTATCTGACTATCTGCACCGTTGATGAGACCATCGATGGATGAGAATTGTCTGGTGATAATATTTTAATCGCGGAACATTGTGTGACGTGATACATACATAGCGACAAGAACGAGAGAGAGAGTACACAGTCCAGGGAAAGGTTGCTCCTGGGATAATTTAAGATCAGAAACCAAACATGTCTGATTTCTGGCGCATTACGCATCCCGTACGTGTTAGATGGGAGCACAACGAGCAGGCTAAAGTGTTAGAACAGCCCTTGAATTATAGGCTTTTGAACATGACACCCCTGATTTTTTTCCCTCTTGGGCTCCTAAACTGTGGAGTGTTTTTGATTAAACAAATTTGAGTCACCTTTTTTTCCTAAGAGATACCGAAAATCATATAAAAAAAATATTGATTTTTTGGTAATATTTTTTTAATGAATTAGGTAGAGATTGATTTTTTTTAATGCTTTTATGAATATTTTTATGAGCTTTTTACAATTATAAAAGGAAATGGTTTGGTTTTGTCAGTTTTTAATTTGTGTTTATGTTTCTAATTATGCCAATTTAATCTCTCAATAACGAATCTTTCTTCAATGTCTTTCATATTATTTTTATTTTCATCCAAACACACAAAAAAATCACATAGTTTTCACATGATATATTTTGATGTTGAAAATGCTCTTGACTCAAAATATAGCAGGTAGTTTATATGTTCTTATAGTACAATGGTATTGTACATAATATAATTTAATATTATTTTAATTTTTTTTATCTCGTATTGAAAAGATAACATCTATTTTTTTTACTTGAAGTATTTAAATATAATAGGCTTCAAGGGAGTTGATATGTCATTGACTTATTGAAGGTGTCAAGAGAGTCAATTACAAAGACTTCAATAAGTCAATGACAAAGACTAGGACAAAAAACCTTAAAAAACATTGAATGAGCTTACTCAAAATATATAGAGCAAGATAAACCTAGAAGAGTTTGGTATGCCTAAAAAGCATGAAGAGCAACCTTTCTATCATCTAATTCAAGTTCAAGAATAGCTTAATTCAAGTCCTAATGGGAGTTGATGTGTCCAACCTTATGACAACCTTGTTAGGCTTATTTTCCATGTATTATAAGGATTGAAAATTACCAATTTATTCTCTAAATAAGCAAGGATGTTTGACAAGATCTTAATTCCTAAGCTATGAATGATCCATTAATGATTCTCCTGGTCTATGAGAAAACTAAATTGGAAAACATAAAAGAGAGATTTTCTTGATTAATTGTCCATATAAAACAAGGAAACCAAACATAACTAGGCAATAAGACTTCAAAATTAATTCCAAGTTTTTTGTGACTTCTTAGGGATGACAAATCTAATTCTAGCATATTTAGGATATTAATTTGAATTTTTATTATTTTTCCAAAATTTGGTTTATTATTACATATTAAGGTTTAATTATAAATGGACCTCATATATGTCCATATAAAAGGTCTATTATGGTTTATTTTAGTTTATAATCAATATAAATAGAGGTTAGATCAGAGGAGTAAGGACACACTTCAGACCAATAAAAGACTTTTTATCGCAACATTGTTTGTATGTGTTGGTGAGATGCTTTGTTTTTGTTCTTTAAAGAACTGAAAAATAACTTATCGAAGAACAATTGGCTGTATGATGTCATTCTTATACTTCTCATTCGTGAATAAATATTCATTGGGTGGGGGTTCTAATTTCAATAATGTCTGTACCTAGATACAAATTATATTTATGTCATATTCCTATCAAAACCTGATTTACGTGGTTTTCTGGGAATTAGTGTATTTGAATGTGGGATGCTTGACTGTGTTATTAAAATATTCACATCATTTAGTGCCAAAGTTTGGCTCTATTAGTCAGGTTATATCAATCTAAAGTTTTCGTTTATGTTAATTCCGTAAAATTCCTTAGTGTCCAATCTCTCCTACTCGAGTTTGCAGTATATTAGATTAAAAAAATATTTAATTTTGTTAGTGTTCAAAATATAACAGTAGCATCAAAAATAAAATAAAATTAAAAAAAAGGAAAAATCATTTTAAAAAAATATGATATTTGCTTCTGCAAAAAACTAAATAAGGCTAAACTAGATCAAGTTAACTTAGAATTAGCTCAAATATGATATTCTAGTTAATGGAGTCCAAATCACATTATATATTAATCTTGGGGTCAATCGAATTTATTTCTTAGGATTTCAATTTCGAGTCTAATCAGGTTTGATTAATAATGTTTTTACGTCAGCATATCAAACTTTATCGTAAATTTCTCAAATTTAATATTCTATATAAAATTTATTTCCCATGTAAAAATGATGTTAGTTATATCTTTAATGTTTCTGACCTTACTTTGTTTGATGTAGATGATGATTCAGGGTCGAGTCTTTTTTAAAAAAAATGAGATAATGAGGATCATCCGAACATTACTACTAGATATGCTATTGACCCATTGGAGGTGCCAAGTGAGCCAATTACAAGGGCTTAGAAAAATAGACTTAAAGAAGCATTAAATGGGTTTGTTCAAAACATATGAAGCAAGATGGACCTAGAGGAGTTTGATACACTTAAAGAGCATGAAAGACAACCTTTAATTAATCTAATCCAACTTTAAAAAGAGACCAATCCAAGTCCTAATGGGAGCTGATGTATCCAACCCCATGACAACCTTGTTAGGCTTATTTCTCATGTGTTACAATGATTAAAAATTAGCAATTTATTCTTCTACATTAACAAAAAAAAGTCTAGCCAAATCTGATTTCCTAAGCTAGGAAGGATTCATTAATGATTCTCTTAGTCTAAGAAAAAATCTAAATTGACAGGTATAAAAAAGGAAGATCTTTTTGATTAATTGTCCATATAAAACAATGAAACCAAACACAATAAGACAATAAGATTTTCGAATTAATTCCACATTCAAATCAGACTTCCTAGTCTATTTGGAACTTCTTAGAGGTTGCAAATTTGATTGTATCATATCTAAGATATTAATTTTCAATTTTTATTTTTTTCTTAGTTTTTGGTTTATTATTATATATTTGGGTTTAATTGTAAATGAGCCTCATATAAGTCCATATGAGAGGTTCATTAGTGTTTACTTTAGTTTAGAGTCAGTATAGATAAAGGTCATATTAGAGCTAAGGATACAATTCGGATCAATAATAGATTTTATTTGTTGCAACATTGTTTGTGTGATGGTGAAACATTCTCTTTTTTTTGGTTCTTTAAATAATTGAAAAATAAATTATCAAAGAGCAATTGACTTTATGCGTCATCGTTATACTTTTCGTTCATGAATCAATATTTGTTAGGTGGAAGTTTTGATTTCAATAGTGTTGGTGTCTAGATATAAGTTATTTTTGTGTCACACTACTATCAAACTTAATCTACTTGCCTTTTCAGGAATTAGTGTCTTTGTGAGTGAGTTGTTTGACTGCAAGAGATTTGCATCAACAACTAGTTATTTCTTTAAGCTACTTTATTTTCTCTAACATCTTTTTTTCCTAACAACTATATTTTAAAAGTTGGTTGCATTCTTTAATTTTGTTTCAATTCTTCATTTAATTTTTTCATAGATGTTACAAACTCTATGTCTATATACAAACACCTACACTTTTTGAAGAAGATAACAATAATCCATTTTAAGTTGTTGAACTTTCTTATTTTGCTTTGCCTTATTGTTTCTGCTTCCCTTAATTCAAGAGGAGGAACTTGTTGAATCTTGAGGGATGACCTTTTATAGAGAAAATATCCTTAAGGATAATTTTGTAACACATCTCAGGTTTTTTGTTTGTTGTCTTCATTTTGTTTTTTGTTCTTCACCCATATTTCTATTCAACATAGAATTTTCACCTCCTCTTGAAAATCACAATGGATTAGAACAATCAAATTTTTAAGACTTTTTGATCTAATCATTGAACTTTTTTTCCACAATTAAGTTATTTTAGCCTAAATTAGCACTCGGTTGCAAATTTTCTTAAGAAATGGTTTAATTGAAAGATTTGAGGACTAAAGTGCAAAGAGTTAATCTATGATATCAGAGGTATTTTTTTCGTGTTGGTTTAGTGCGTTTTCTATCCATCAATTTAAAAAAAAAAACAAATTCACTTTTTTTTATGGATAATCTATTTTTTTGTTTAACATGAACTTAAAATAACGTGAATTCACAATTTGTTGTCAATTATTTATCTTTGTTATCTCAACTCACGTGCTTATCACAATTATTTGCTTTAAGAAATATATTGTTTCAAACAAAAAAAATCAAGCGCTTTATTGTCGTGTAATTAAATGAAAAATAATCTATAGATTAAAAAAAATTATTGCATAAATTTCAATGTGAATTTTCTTAGTTGACTCGAGTTCACTCTGTTATTTTAATAAAATATTATATTTACTATTGTTGTCCTTCAATTCGATATTAAAGTTTCTAGTTTACATTTTCAAGATTATCCCATATGAGCATGAAATTGAAATATAAAATCTTTTTTTTTTAAAAAAAAGAAGCTATTACCAGTAACTAGATATTTTTTATGCTCAATTTTGTTTTCTATGACTTGCGGCATAGCATTGGTCAATGGGCTAGTCATGCAGTAAAAAATTTTTTTGGATTCGAGAAAACTTCGCATCAAAAAATATATTTTATAGATGTAGATTAACAAGTAAAACCTTAGTTATTTCAGGTTTTTACAAAAAATACACGTCTTGTTTCGACGTGCAGTGAAACTGGTAGACATTCTTCAGTTTTTTTCTTTACTATTTTATTTTATATATTAAATTGTTCGATAGACTTCGCGTTATACAATGACAGTGCTTCTAACTAAAAATATAAACCCCTGTTTTGTTTATTATACAATGAGCGAGAGTCCTTCCTTTTTTAACTCTTCGGTGTCCAGATTATAAAATCCCTATTGCACTGTATCCAAAATGGAACTAAATTCTCCAAGGCGAAATCCTAAATCTAACAATCATATGTCAAGCATGCATTAATAATCAAGAGAGCAGTGCATAGCAACCCTAACTTCAACAATCAATCTGGAAGCCGTAGGGCAATAAATGTTCACACGAGCCCTCAATTCAATAAACCACCTAATCAGTTTAGGCTATCAATCGATCAATCATGAACTGAAATATATCAGGGGGGGGGGGGAGATGTCTTCCAAAAAGATGTCCAAGTAGAAATCGTTGAAAAAAAAATCCAAAATCATAAATTCAACCTAATTAAGAGCATCAGTTTTTCTCTCTCTCTCTACAAAGAATGTACATGATTTCCAAACAAAACACAAATTAGGGACCCGAAAGAACATATATATTGAAATTTAAAAAAATATGGATATGAAGATGCAAGTTAGTGAAGAAAAAGAAAAGGCAACCAACCATGTTATCACATGCTACCAGCTGTCCCAGGAGTGGATTTTCCCGGCTTGAATTTTGAAATATCTACTAGGTCTCCAAATAGCTTATCCTCTGGCTTGGAAGGCTTACCAGACGGCACGTAAGGAGTTGTTGAGACCTGGTAAGATGAGTTTCTCAAGCCATTGTCATCTCTAACAGATAGTCCATGCATTCGCTGCTCAAGGAACTGTGTCCCTTGTTGTGGACCATACCCATATCCAGCCATTTGGTTGCCATACATTTGTTGAGGATACATAGAAGCCATCGGCCCAGCTTGCATATGTTGTGGATACATCATCATATACTGCCCTCCCTGCATTGCATGAAGATTCATGCCTAAGAACTGATTGCTCGGTGCACTTTGATTATTAACTGCAGGCAAATGGCCGGTTGTGATTGGCTGCATGTACATACCCACCTGTTCATTGGGTCCTTGAGGATGCATACCACTAGGCGGTGGTTGTGAAGGCGTGACAGCCATCTGAGTAACTTGCATTGATTGAGGGTATTGAGCGCCAGTCACTGGGCTTGTGTCTGCTGGCTGAGCTTCCCAAGGAGGTGGAGGCAGTGATCCACTACTTTGAGCACCTTTAAATATCCCAAGGTCAAAGCTTCTTGAATTTTAATGCAATAGTAGTAAAGAGTAAACCCCATTCACTAAATTATGCAAAGCTAAAAGTCTTAAAGGCCAACAATAAGGATTTCTATTTCAAATGAGCAAAATTAATTTGAAATTAGAGGTGTACGTACCATAAACAGGTGAGGCCGGCTGCTGTTGCTGCTGGGGAAGATGTCCATTCCAGGCAGGACCAGGGGCTTGCATGTATACTGACTGCTCATATTGTGGTGGTCCCATATTAGGGGAACTTCCATTCTGGTAAACACCAGCATCTGGTGTTTGGAAATTCTGTTGCTGGTGGAATTGTGAAGTCAGGGAATTGGTTGGTCCAGCCAGATTGGTTGGCTGCATATTGACTGCATTTGGAGCATTGTTACCATCAGTAAACATGTCAAAAAGAACAAGTGCATTCTGCTGTGACAGAGGTGAAGTTGCCTGTGGTTCTCCAACAGGAACAAGAGCCAGAGAAGTCTCAGCCTTTGGTGAGTTATAATTGTCACCACTCAAAAGGTCGAATTTGGGATTGGCTGCTGCCAGAGTAGTTGGACCATTAGTTGCAGGAGGTGCAGGGAGCAACAACTGGTTTAGTGTTTGAGCCCCTGAACGAGAATTTGAAGTTGATCTGCAGAAAAATTCACTCACGGATCAAATAATATAAATCTCAGAATAGAATTTTACAAGTCTAAAATCTCAGCTTCAACTTTGAGTTATAAATTCAACAAATATTAAACAATTTTCATGCACCATTTTGACTTCACCAGTTCAGAATTTCATGCCGCTGTCGAATGGTTATCAAATGTGCTTTGCAACATAAGTAATTCTTTGAGTCATGAATTAAATATCCTCAAAATCATTGGTTAATTTTGGCAGGCAAGTTGCACAATACATCTAACCAGACTCATAACCTGTCCCAGGAAAGCTTAACTTCACAACCACTAACACATAATCCTAAAAGCATAACAGACAGTGCACTTCCAACACAAAATAACAAAAACTTTGGCAATAATATGACAGCACATCATCAAAACATAACCAACATGATTGGATGAGAGCTTAGGTCATCCAAACACTTTAAATAAGGCCATCAATTCATGTATAATTCATACTGCTGATCTGCTCAATTTCTATAGATATGGAACAGTTCAGATAAATTTCCTTACCCCCCATCAGGCGATTTGTCCTTGTTATCTCCAGTATCAACTAGAGGAGCATCAATATCTACAAGTGCTCCACTAGATTCAGCTTTCAGTTTTTCATCCTTGACTGGAACAGGAGTTCCTGAAGAAATGGATTCGTGCCTGGCAAGTACTCGCTGCAAGTCATCATTCAATGATAATCCTTGACACAGTAGTGATTCATCCCTGAAAAGAACAGTTCAAATTACCAAGCGAAATATGTCAACAGAACTCCATCTTGCATTTAATAGAGATAATGGGTTTAAAGTATTCTGAACCAACTCATTTCATTCTATTTGTTATGCAAATGACTAATCTGGCGAACTAGTTAGTCACTCCAATGTTGATTTGGCAATAAAAGGCACAACCACTGACATGCATCTCACCCCACTCATGAAGATTTACTTAATACAGTGAGACCTATGCAAACCCACACAGCATCAGTTCAGTCATTATCCAACAATAAAACATCACATCATGCCATTAAGTTTAGAAGTTATCATGTCCTCCTTTGATTCCGAAAATAGATTTGCGACTCCAGGACATCAGAAGCCTGCCAAACACTAAAACAAACCTGACTCTAATGCCCTCCTTACCCTGATAAAGTTAATGAAGATTTGTTGGCTGTTGAATTATAGTTCAATTAATTTAGAAATTTGCACCATTTGGAAAATATTATTTAGGATTTGTACTATTTTGGACTTCACTATTAATGGGCCTATTTAGTTTTTTATGGTAAGAAGGATTTCACAGTTACCTTATCATAATTATGACTGTTACCTTATCTCAATTATGACTATTTGATTGGTAGGTGCACCTTGCACACATATCTCTACAATAGGTGCTTATTTTTTATGAAATTTTGCCAGTTCTTATGGATTTCAACAGCATAGTTTCTTGGGGATTCAAGGACTTTTTGTAGATTTCAAAGGTTTAGCCTTGTGGATTTTTGGTTTTCAATCTTTCTACCATTTTTTCCTCTTCTTGTTATACACCAATTTCATAAATCAACACGCATAACAACATATAAATGACCCCAATCACTATGGAAATCAATTACAAAATCAATTTCAAAAATATGCCGAACTGCCAAACATTATTGATGGAAACAAAATATATATATATATATATATAGAGAGAGAGAGAGAGAGAGAGAAGAGGAGGAATGGAACTTACGACGTTGAATTAACAAGATGTACCACTCTTTGCTTGTATGTACGACATTGATCCACTAGGTCAACAATAACCTCCTGCCTAAGCCCCTGCAAATAGTGAAGAAAAAATTACCAGTTTAAGAATTGAAGACAAGCTTAACAAGTTTGATTCGCATGGAACTAGTTCACATGTGAGTGTAAGAAGTTTAAGTGCTTGATAACATGCAATTTATACATTTAAGAACTAATAACTGCACCAACATCAAATTGAAAATTTGATGACTTTAAGCTTGCCCGCCACAAGTTTTTGACTGCCCATGGATTGGAAATGTACCTCTTTGTTCCCTGGATCTATTGCATTTAGCATCTCTGCTAAAACATCCATGATACCCCGAGCATTTTGAATTTCTGTCAAGCTAGAGAAAAGAACTTCAAATTAAAACAAAACACACATCTTAAATAATCACTGAATACAACCACACCACAAGGGATGAAATAAATGTAATGCAACCACCATGACTAAGCACAATGAACTAATAGTTCATGTTCTAGTGTTCAGCTTGTCTGAAAACATGTTTGGTAACTAGTCCATGCACAAGTTTGGAAAATGCATTAAATGATTGATGCCTATGAAATTTGGTACCCTCAAAATAATTTCAGCACAGCTTGGCAAATGACAATGCTGGTAAATATCCTAAGAAAAGTCGAGTTAATCATTCAGGCACATGCCAAGGAAGGGAAGTATCATAGAAGGGCTGAATTTACGAACAGCTTATGGTGTCTTGATAAATTCCTTTAAAAAAAAAACCATTGGCATACCTCAAGGTTGGGAACTCTGACTCTGTTGGAGATTCAGCTTCTCCTTGTGGATACTCAATATTGCGCAGATTTTGAGGATATGATGACAAAGGCTGTGTGTGTGGAGGTGTGAATACAGGTGTAGACCTCTCAGACCTGGGAGGGAATACTGCCCCAGCACGCTGAAATAGAGTAATTCACTTAGAGATGCAGATCAAACAGGCCACATTATGATAGTCGAGAGTGTTTGTGCAGCCGAATATTGGCAATGAAATGGCAAGGCCATGCTTGTTTGATGATTCACAATGAAACGAATAACAATTTGTTCAGCTATGCAAACTAGAATCAATATGGCTGAAAGGAACATCAAAGGAGACGCACCAACAACTCTTGGTATGCAGCATAATATTGTGGATATCTTGCCCTTGCACCACCAAATGCTTCTTGCCAAGTATCGACCAGAACCAATATCTTCTCTTTGACGTGAAAGTCAGGCTACAATTATGCATAACAAAAACTATGAACATTTTTTACAAAATGAAAAAATTACAAGGTTAGCAACCAAATTGCAGAAACATTCTCACCTTTTTCTTAGCTATTTTGACCATCTCATGGAGAAGATCTTTCTCTGCCACATGCATATGTACAATGTCCCCACAGTTCTTTATGATCGTCTCTAACAGCTAGAAGCGCCCAGACCAAAATTGAAACAAACTTAGTCCTCTGGAAACAGAGACGTTAAGAAATGACAAGAAAAGTGACAAAGTTACTCTATGATAAAACAGGGGCATACAATTAATGCTAAATTAATACCAGCCAAGATAAATTTACTAGCTTCTATACTTGACTGAACTACCACTCTCAAAAAGTGAATTACAGTATACAAGCTAGTTTGACTTCATTTCTCAATATCATACCACGTCAAAAAAAAAACAAAATGGATCTCAGACCAAGCCTGGATTCGCCTAAACAATCAGATCTCACCTTTCTACCTCAATCAAACACACCATAATACCCTACTAAAGAAATTGATAAATTTGTACACTGGATTGTCACTGCACTTGCTCATATTCTTTTACTTTCAACTCTCTCCCAATAAAACCTAACATTAATCCAGTTACCCTTTTAGATAAAATAAAAAGAAAAAAGGCAAGCAGAAACCTGATGATACCAGCATGCTAAAAACTACACTGCACTTGTATCACAAAAACCGAATAAAGTATAAAAGATATGAAGGCGCTGCGAAGCTTACTGTTAGGGCAAGTAGCTGAACTTTTGAATTCCTACTACCAAGTTTCCTCTTTATTCCCTTGACAACATCCTTCGCTTGCCTGACAATCCAAACCAAACCAAACCAAAAACTTTGAAAAATTAACAAGCTCTTAGTATTTAGTATGGCCAAAACCTACATATAGATTGAGAAGAAGCAGGCTTTTTTAATTTATTAAAGATGAAAATATAACAATAGGCATTAACAAGCCATAAAAAATACCGCACAATTCAAAATATATAAATTTTCTCATCAACTAATCAGAATTAACTGTTCGATCAAATTCACTTGAGTCGTAGCAAATTATCGAACGGGGAAAATAAATTGTCCAAAGCAGTTACGAACTAGAAAAAAAACAATGAATTACAGAATTTTAAAAAAATAAATAAAGAGAGAAGAATCAAGAGCGGCGCCTACGTAGGGTCGCGATTGCATATATCACAGATCTCGATATTCATAGCCCAGTCAGGCCCGATCAGCATGTCGCTCGTGGCTCTTTCCACCATAGCATTCACCATTTCTGCTTTTTCTTTTTCTTTTTTATCAAAATTCCTTCCACCGGAAACCACTTTCCTGACGAGATCGCAACTCAATTCCGGCGCCTAAATCCCGGTGAGTAACCTAACGCACTCTCTCTCTGTTAGGTGTTTCCCCCCTTCTCTCTCTATCTCTCTAGATCATATCTTAATCGAAAGGTTTCTCTCTAACAGAAAAACAAATAAAATAGTTTATATTTTGTTATTTTTGTTTTGTATTTTCCAGTTTTTCAGTTGAATTATTTGGGAAGGTGGGTTTTAAAACTGGTTGACCATTAAGATGATGACACGCGTGGAAGCGGTGCTATAATTAGTGGAGGTAAACTACATTATGACCCTGAAAGCCTTTATCATATTCCAATTCGGGACCTACTTTTAAACCTCTTATTATTAAAATATTTGGCCGACCATTCACAATCTAACGGTTTTTTTTATCGTTTATGCGGTGATTTCTACGGGGTTTCGCAGAGCATTGAATTAACCCACCTGCTGCACGTTGATTTACAGGCTGCTAAATGACAACTTTGTCCCTTCAGATTTCGCATTTAATTAAAATATTTATACATTATTATTAACCCTTTAATGACAAAGATCATGTCAATTAAAACTTATTCGGACTCGGATATTCATTAACTGTTAATAATAAAAAGAGTTTCTTTCTTATTTTTTATATATTTTCTAATGTATATTTCTTTAAGATATTTTATAAAAAAAAATTAATATAAAAATATTTTATAACTAACTCTTAACTTAATTCATTTGTTAAAGGCATTTTTAAATCATAAAAATTATTCAATCTTAATCACCAACTCCACCACCTTCACCTCCAAAATTATCACTATATATTATTTAAATATGTTTTATAACAAAAAAATATATTAGTTACATTTTTTAGTGTTTTTAATTTTTTATTATGCTAATATCAAAAAATCACTTTTAAAGAATAAAAAAATATTATTTTATATAAAAAAAAAAAGACATTTTCAAAACACCCTCTCAGCGGATCAAAAAGTTTCTGCCATGTGACTATTTTACTCTGTGTTTTAAGAAAATAATGATATTTTAGACACATGACTATTTTATAATATGTTTTAAAAATATTTTTGAAAAAAAAATATTTTATTTTTTATTTTAAATTAATATTTTATTTTTTATTTTCATATTAATGTATTAATATTAATAATATTTTTGAAAAAAAAATTAAATATATTTATAAATAAAAAACACTTTAATTAAATATCAACTAGACAGCAAATTTGAGGCCTGTGACTAGATGCTCCACTCATTAGCGCTCAGGCACAATCGTCTACCATATGTCGATGCAACCTTTGTCTGCTTCTATGATAGCAATTCCAATGAAAAAGTTAAAAAAGAAGAAGTTAAAAGGAAAAAACAAAAAAAAATATTTTTTATTTTTTATTTATTATAAAAAATTATAATTTTTATTTGAAAAAGTTATATTGAAGAGTTAAAATAATATTTTTAAGCTGAAGAGTTATTCCTACATGATCAAAATAATCAAAAATTATTTAATATATTTCTATATAAAAAAATAATTTTGATTGTATTTATATTAATTATTTATTATTAATACAAAATTATATCAATATTATATATATATTAAAATAAATTTAGCTTATAAGGATTAGAATCACTTCCACAGGCATACATTATTTTATCAGATGCCTAACTTATGGAGGCGTCCCGACAAATTTAGCTAGTCATGCACTTACAGTAGATCCACAATGAGTTGGTAATGATGAGGACAATCTTTCGACAAGAACAGGTAGGATCATAGTCAGATTTTCTAGTTTTCTATATTTTCATGAAAATGACTTGCCTCCCACTTGCAATTTCTTTACAAAAATCCATTGAATAGCCTGCAAATTGTGTTTTTCAAGCGATCTAGATCCTCTGATCATCTCACATGAAGTAAGCAAGTATATCCACTGCGGGTCATTTTGCAAACTGTCAAAGAATAATATAAATCATATTCTAGAGCTTTACCTAACAGTTTAAGCTTTTAAGTGAGATGATTCCTTAACATGATAGTACTGCGCCATAATATACCTGATATACCACCTTCTTTGATACATTTGAAGCTGACTGTAAGTTGCAGTTTTGAGATTATGATACAGGATCCACCAAACTATACAGCTACATCAAATGCCTTTACTCTCCACTGGAGATAGTGAGCACTGGATGAGCAATTTATTTTGTTACAGGAGATAAGGTTTAACTTGTACACAGAAAATATGTAGCTCCTACATCAAGCTCCACAGCCTGAGAAAGGAAACCAGTAGTTGAGCAGTGGGTTTTTATGGCTGAAGTCCCACTTCACAGCGCCGGAGAAAGGAAAAAATAACGGAGTCAGGGGACCGGAACTCGGACAGCAGGGGGGCCTGATCTCATGTCCTCTAGTATAAGAGTCAAGAGAGCCCGGGTTATGCGACCTTCTTTGCCTGCAGATGAATGCACGACAAAATGTAAATTTTAGGACAGTGATAAGTTTCCAACCGGATTGGTTTTCAAACATGATAAGGTTCCAACACAAATATAAATTTTAGGAAAATGGCTTGCATAAGTGACAAGGCAGTGCAAAGAGGGAGAAAATGTAGTGCTATCATTCACCAAAGTTTTCCAGCCATATGCTTCTGTGAATTTAGCATCTGTGGGCTTCAAAAGGGGCCTACAATGGGAGATTTATGGTACAGTGGATGTACCAAAGTTTCGGCCATACAAAAAGCAAACTCAGTAACAAGAAAACAGTCAAGCATGAACTTCAACATGGCTAAAGAGCCACCCACAATGGATGGCATCCTATTGATTTGTACCATGAATTGAAGAGAAACAAGTAAAAATCTAGATAAATTTTATAAGAATCTGAGAGCCAAGCCCCGGTTGTCCCAGACTCTTACAAGAGGTACACGGTCTGACTCAAACGCAAGATTTCTTGTGCAGATCTCAAGCTGTTTGTCATCGCGCCACGCTCCTTGAGGACAAACTAGTATCATGCTTGCATGTAAGATTCAGTTTGAAGGATGCATAGTTTATTGCATAGAAGTTTCTTACCATCACCAATGACCTGATTGTCCCACTGCACCACAGGGCGAACAAGTACTCCACTGCCGATAAGCATCATCTCATCTGCTTTCTTTCCTTCCTCCACAGTCACATCACCAATCTTTATTCCATGGAGTTTACCCTGCTTTACCAGTCCCTCTGCTAGTGTCAAAACTCTCTTAGCCGTGCACCCACTCAAAATTCTGTCAAATGCGGGCATCAGAAGGTCTTTTTCCTTGGTAACAAATGCCACATTCATGCTGGGCCCTTCAGCAATGAATCCATCACTATCCAGCCAAATAGAAGCATATGCACCATTCTCTTCTGCTTCCATCTTTGAAAGTGCATTGGGAAGGTAATTTACACTTTTCATGGTGGCGAATTGCGGAGGTTTCATTGGGACTGATGAAGTTACTACCTTGATGCCTCTTGAATCATGTGGAGACTGATCTTGGATGACAATGGCATAGAGAGCTGGCTGATGGCAGTCAGATGGAGATAGTTGGAAATCACCAGGTCCTGCTGAGAGCCAGTATCTTAGCGATCCTGTCTTGCACTTTGAAGCACTCACTGTTTGTATGAGGATTCTCCTTATAATTTCCCTGTCAAAAGGGATATTAATTTTGGCCATGGATGCTGACCTTAATATACGATCAAGGTGTTGGTCCAATTCATATAAGCGCCTGAGATGGGGTAACAGATGAGGATCTTGATTAGCAATTAATACTTGATTGATAGCTAAGAGATGAAATTCACATGGAAATATCAATGATTCATCAACATATCAGCGCATGTTTTTCATTTTTCAGTTGCCAAAGCAGTTTTATTTTCCTGTCCTTAAAACTTAGATGATGATTGTTCTATCATATATATTGCAGAAAATTCTCAAAGAATCATCTGAAACATGGAGGTAGATTAATATATTTAAAAGGGCTGCACAGAATCAGCATTTTAAAGGAATATTAAAGAACTGGGAAAAAATTGTACTGTTTCCTGCAAAATTTCAAGAGCTTGCTTTACTGTAAATTTAAGACATTGTCACATTGAATCCTTAGAAACTTAAACACAATATTAGTATTAGACTATTCAAGAAGAAAGGGTAATCCATCTGAAAAGTAAATTATACTAACCCATCTACTATTGCAGAAGTATCAAAGACACCATGTCCCCTGTGGACCATGTGATCATCCATAGGAATCACCATAGCTGCTGTATCTGTTGTTATTCCACCAAAAATGCTAGAGTACATGGCCAAGAATCGCTGCTTTCCTTTCTGATTTTCTCGGTTTTTCTTTAGCCTTTCAAGAGCCTTCAAAAACATATATATAAATGGCCACCATTAACCAAGCCTTCTTCCCCTTCTCCCATTTCACCAAAATGGAATCAGGCCAAAAAAGTTTCTAATCAATTAAGGAATACATCTTGACCTTTAATCTTTAATATAAAACAGAAATGTCCTCCACTAACACTAAATTAAGCCCAGATCAACAAAACTATGCAACTTTTATTCACAATTATAGCATCGCTTTCACCAATCTCTCTCTATAGTACAGGTTAAAATCTACTCATATTTAGCAGTAAAGTACAGTGAACCGTCTTTTTAAAAAAAAAAAAAAAACAGAGAGAAGACGAACCTCTGAGCAGGTTAGGATTGGAACATCAGAGATTTGAGTGCTAGAATCTGTCACCACAAAGTAAAGACATCAGAATTGAATTTCTCACTAGTCTTTACATTCTATGATTTGCAGAGTAGAAATTGAAATCTAAGGAAGCCAGTAAAGGATCACATGAAATGGTGACTGTTAGAATTCGAAATACTACATTTTTATGTATATTCAATTGGATTAATTTGTGTTACAGTAGCAATATATATATACAAGTAAACATGATAACGGTAACATAATAACGGTAACCTGCACATCTGCAATTACAGCAGATGTGCAGCTGTATTCTTAACACTCCCCCTCAAGATGGAGCATAGATATTTATCATGTCCATCTTGCTAATAGCGTCATAAAATACCCTTCCTGAAACTGCCTTTGTGAGAATATCGCCATTTCACTGCAATGAGAACACCAACCCAGTTGCATTTTTTTATTTTCGGTCAACTTGATCAGCCTTTAAATCTCGTCCCCCTCCTTCAAACTGCGCTGCCTTATCGAATGTAAAATTTCCTGATGGTGATCTCCCCCTGATTAACAGGGTGTGGAGTCACGGAATATCTTCGATGGTGATCTCCCCCTGATTAACAGGATGTGGAGTCACATAATATCTTCGATGAGAATCTCCCCCTGATTAACAGGGTGTGGAGTCTCGAAATATCTTCGTTCTCTTCATTGTTACTCTCCCCCTGAAGAGAAGGCCCGGGAACTCCCCCTGATTAACAGGGTGTGGAGTCTCGGAATAAAATATGAAGCAGTGGTGGAATCAACGATGACAGCCCCACTCCGGTCAACCCCAATATTTCGGTCAACCCCACTATTTCGGTCACTATTCGGGCAGCAGCACTATTTCGGGCAGCCCACTATTAAAAACTTGCCCTAATTTATTTTCTTCCCTTTCTCTTCCCAGGCCGCCGCCCCCCTTGCATTTTTCATTCATGGCCAGAAGTTGAGCCTCTTTCTTATCAAGGAGGGCACTCAACCTCACATTCTCTTCCATAATATTCTGCAAAAGTGTGTGTTCCCACTTTTTCGCTACTTCTTCATCAATATCCCTGGAGTCACCAGAAATAGTTTCACCCATTTGATACTCTGGAGACTCTACACTATGCAAGCTCCTTTTGAGGCCATCAGTTTTCACAGAACAGATACTGGCATCTTGAGCATCTGTTTCACGCTGCTCCACAGCAGTGTATCTGCTGCGGTAGTCATGAAGTTCACGGCAAATGTCCTCATTGGCAGCTTCAAGCCAAGCAATCCTTTCCTTAAGAACCTGCACCTCATTGGATGAACATCCTCCTCGGGCAAAAAATTCCGCCTGCAAATACTCAAAAAATTCCGCCTTTATAAAAACAAAAACAAACCAGCCCCGGTCACAGCAATAAAAACAAACCAGCCCACCCGGGTTTTTATAACCGGAATTAAGCCTTTGCCTTTCACTTTCATTTCTCTCATCTCTGTGACCCATCTGTCTCTCACCTCCTCCACCACTTCCACGGGATTGAGCTTCGGTCACGGTGATATTACGGCCATCAAGGTCTGTCCCGTTCATCCCCTCAATAGCATCTCTCATTTCCTTCTCATTTCCGAGAGTCACAAAACCAAAACCTCGAGATCGCCCAGTTTCACGATCCTTTATAATCTTTGAATCGATGATTTCACCATACTGGCTAAAAGCCTCGTGGAGGATCTGGTCAGTGGTGGCCCAAACAAGGCCGCCAACAAAGCACCTGTACTCAATCTTGGCAGACATTGCTTCACCTAGTTGCTAGAGCTGGGTTTATGAGCTGGGTTTTGTTGGGTAAATTTCGGTATGGATTCGCTGCTACACCAGTTGTTGATAATTTCTGGGAAACAGAAATTGAGTTTGCTTCGATTTGAACAGTAGTTGTTCTCTTCCTTCTTCTTTTCGATGAATACGCAGGTTGGGTGATGATTTCTGGGTTTAATGGGTTTTGTGTTTGAATGAGGTTTGAATGTCTGTGAATGTTCGCTGTGAGTGTTTGAATGTTTGAAGGTTCAAGTTTGAGTTTCAGTGTTGGTGGGTTCTGGGTTCAAGTTTGATAATGAAGATGAAGATGAAGATGAAGATGAAGATGATACGCAGTGATGGATACACTGAAGGTGATGGATTGAAGGGTTTTTTCGACGGGTTTAAGGTTTGAAATGGGTGTTCTGGGTTTCGGTGCTCAGTGAGAGCTTCGATCTGAACAGTAAATGTTCAATGAACAGTGTCGAGAACACTGTAGCTTCCGAGAACAGAAATAATTCGAAAAACTTGCTCTGATACCATGTTAGAATTCGAAATACTACATTTTTATGTATATTCAATTGGATTAATTTGTGTTACAGTAGCAATATATATATACAAGTAAACATGATAACGGTAACATAATAACGGTAACCTGCACATCTGCAATTACAGCAGATGTGCAGCTGTATTCTTAACAGTGACTAGTTGAGTTTTCAAAGAACACAACTTACCAACCAGAGCTTCAGCTTGATGAGAACATCTAGCCATGTTCACTTTCTTACACAACCTTTGTTGTGAAACTATCCCAAGTCTTTGAAATGAAAGATTTCTCGGTATAAGACACGAATTATGCAGGTGATCAGGCAGATTTGTGCTAATTTCTGGGTGCTGAAAACTGGGTTTTGGCAGAGAAGTTGAAAGAGACGTCATGGGGCCACAGACTAATGAGAGAGTTTCTTCAAACTGCGGCTTGATCGTAGGTTGATGGTGATGATCTCAAGTGTTTTTAAAGCGTGGCGTTGGTGACTTCATGTGACTGGATTCCAAAGGAAAAGTCAATGCAACTGTATAAATTTTTCCGGCGGAAATTTATATAGAAAGGATAAACTACAGCTATACCCTCTTACTATTTTATAAATCTCGGTTTGGTCCTTCTCCCACTGATTTACCAACTCAACCTATCCACATCACAGTTGTCAATTTCGTTTCGTTTCGGCCGAATCAATCAAAATATTTTGTACCAATTAAAAAAATAAAATAAAACAACATCATTTTTATCTCGATTTAATTTTTAGTTCGTTCTGGATTTTTCAGCCAAATATCGGCCGAAACATGTCAGTATTACTTCATGTGTGCCATTTCGGCTACAAAAAACAATCATCTCTTGCCCGGACAAATTGTTGTGGATCACTGATGTGACCTGACTTTATTGCTTTTCATCTCCTATCCCCTGGACAAATTGTTGTCACTGTGTTTTTCATCTCTCACTTGACAAATTGTTGTCACTATATATATATATAAAAGAACCAAAATCAAAACAATAAAAATAAAATATATATATATATATATATATATATATATATATATATATATTATAAAAAAAATATTGCGTCAACTTTGATTTTATAAAAAATAAAATTTATATTTAATTTTTTTGCTTTATATATATATAGATAACCAATACAACCCTGAAACGACGCGCCGAAACGCTTCGAAACTAAAATTTTTTGTTTCAATTGAAAAAAACGAAACACCAATCAAAACAAAACTGACAACTTTGATCCAAATTCCTAATAATCTTCCCTATTTGTGGTTCCTACATAATTATATTTTAACCAATTTCGTCAAATTGTTTGTTAATTTGGTCTTTAAAGTTTGCAATTAACAAAAAAAAAAATGAGGATTGAAAAAGTACCCAATATAGCTATAATGAAAAACAATTATAAAAAGAAAAGAAAAACAATTTGGGTTAACTTGGGTTAAATTTCCAACACGCGACATGAATCATGAGAAGAGAACACCCCGTGTAAAGCAAAATGAAAAAAATAAAATCAAACTCAATTTGCGATCAATATAATTTTAAAGGATAAGATATAATAACATGAATTTTAAATAGAATAAAAAAACTAGACTTAAGTTATCTTAGCCTACCAAACTTATAACCCATATATGAGATCAAGATAAAACAATAGGATTTTTTTTTTATAAAGCATAATTCTTAAAACTCCAAATATTAAAAGGTGAAATTGATAAAAAAAAAATTAAGAAAAAAAATGAAAATAAATAAATGTTCATATCAAAATTGAAATTACAAAAAAATATAAGGAATGTAAAAAATAAAAATGAAATTATGAGGACTGAAAAAACTTTTTCCAAGAATTTCAGATTAGCCATTTTGTTCTCCTTGTTTTAATGTAATTGTTTTAATGGATTTTCAATTGAAAACACTTTGAAAAAGCCCTATACAGAACACAATAAAATGTGTGTGTTGCGTCCACACCAAACATTAATTAATAAATGATAAAAAAACATTTTAGTATTCAATATATTACTAGAATTTCAAATTAGTCTAAAAACTTAACATTTCTCATTTTCATCACTCATTAGTCAGGCACCCCCATTACATTCTATTAAGGAAAATAAATAAATATATTCATGCTTTAATCAAATCCTAATTATGTGATTAAAGCATTAATTGAAACATTAACTTAAAAAAAAACATATTAAAAAAACTATTAATAAAAAATAATCCAAGTGTTGTTTCTTAACTTGTCAAACATGTGATCTAGATTATGGACTTAAACGAGTCAAATAATTTATTCTCTTAAATTTATACAATACAAAAAAAAAGGTTGAAAAAAAGTACAAGTGTACAGGTCTGTGAGCTTTGACTATTAAAAGAAAAAGCTTAAGCGTTAGGCTCATGTGTTTTGGCTTGTTATTATTATTCAAGGGGACAAATCATTTTTTTTTAGAAAATACCCTAGTGAGAGATTGTTTTTCAATGTAAACAATGTATCATTTGCAAGCTTATGCTTTGATCTCTACTTTGATGTGTGGAAAATCAACTTAACAACTTGTTTAGTAAAAAAAATCATTTTTTTTCAATTCATTTCAATCTAAAAGCACTTCACCAAGACTCTTTGAACACCTATAAACCAATACATCAACTCAAAATGCCGCAAAAACTTGAAATAAATCTATGTTAAATTTATTTTCCTTGGCTTAAATCTATGTTAAATTTATTTTCCTTGGCTTAAATCTATTTTTCCAGGAAATATTAAGGCTCTAAACAATCACTATCAAGCTCTCCCATTTCATGGAACTTGTGGACACAAAAAAATTATTTTACTGGCTGAAAATAACTTGAACGATGATTCTCTCTCTCTCATTGTTAGAATCTAATGACTTTTCTCTCTCTTCTTTATCTAATGAGGAAGTGGAAAACAATACAAATAAAACTTTGTACCAAAAGTGATTTTTTTCAAAAAAAATAAAGGTATCTAAATTGTATAATTTATATTACTTTAAAAGTTCAAAAACCTAGATGTAATCTTCCTGAAATCTTTGCCATGTCATCTATATTTTCCATCCTTTTCATTTTGCTCCATCTTCGTCTAATTTCATCCTTAATTAAGAATCAAAAGCAATTGACCTTTAATTAGAATTAAATCATCCAAAATTAAACTTTGAGGATAAAAAAAATTACTAAACAAATACACTATAGATTCATAATGTTTTTTTTTTTGTGTGTAAACAATATTGGGTCGGCAATAAAACTCCACATCTTTTATTTTTTTAATCTAATCTTATATCTTAAGATTTAGGTTTAATGGCCCTCGATCTAAAATAAAATTGTTAGCTTGTTAACTTTGAGAAAAAGACTTTTAATAATGGAGAATTAATAGAGGGACTAAAAAGTTAGCCTTAACTAAGAAATCAAGAGTAATTTGTCTTCCAATAAGATTAATTCATCTAAAATTAAATTTCAAAGATCTGAATAAATTATTAAAAAATAAATAATAGATCCGTGTGTATGCACAATGTTGGTTTAACAATAAAAATCTCACACTTTTTTGTTTTTTTATATCCAATCTTAATCTTTAGGTTTGGGTTTAATGTAAGCTATAATAAAATTGATCAAATAATTAATAGGTATAAGCTATAGGGACTATTAAATTATTTCTCATACCAAAGGAGCTAATCAATTTATTTAATAAACTACAGGGACTAATCTATAATTAACTTTCAAAAAATTTGATAGTTCAGTTTTATAAAGGAGCGTCCATCCACGTAAAGCAGAAGTCACAAATCGTCCACTTTAGAATCACACGCCCCGCCGCACGCGAAGCCCCGCCAAATCCCGCGACACCTGAAAAAGCAAAAAAAAACTGCTAAAGCAACCGAACACCACCACCATAACGCCACTCTCTTGCTCTAGTATCTCCGCCAAAGTAGACTCGTAATTAACATCATTATCTTAATTAGCGCTTGATTAAATAATAAACCCCACAAAATCCAAAACCACGTGCTTCCTTTTTGTTTCCTTTCACCCCCAAACCCTAAAATCACCGATCGCAAAAAATGGCTTTAATCAGCGATGCATTACGACAAGCCTTCATGCCGAAACGCGAGTACGAATGTCTTCGCGAAGAAGACAAAGCATGGACGAAATTACAGCGACCGTTACTGATTTCTACAGTGGGAATTACATGCCTAGTGATATTTGTTTCGACGACATTGAGTTTTAAAATTGTGTTTCCTGGCGATAATGGGAAGAGACCTTTTTGTAGCGGTAACAGATTACAGCCATTGCCGTTAAAAAATGGCGGGGATTCAGATTTGTTTCCTGGAGCGTTTTATTTGACGGATCAGGAGACTGTTGATTACTATTGGATGGTTGTTTTTGTTCCTTCCGTCATTGTTTTCTTGGCTTCGCTTGCCTATCTTGTTGCAGGTATGCATTTTTTTTAAGTCGTTTTGTAGACTTGATTTCCGTTTTTGGGTGTGGGTTTTAATGGGATTTGGTTTATTTATGGTGATTTGTGTCCAGTTATGGAATATAATGCAACTGTACTTCAATAAATGGTTTAGATATCAGTTTAAATTTGGTTTAACTTTTAATGTATCAAATAATGATAATGGCTTATTGTATTCGTGCATTTTGATGCTTAAATTTACTGTTTAACAAAATGTATTGAGTATCGAAAAGGAAATAATGAGAGTATGGCCATTTGCATAACGTGTTACATATGCAATGCCTTTTAGACTGATTGAAGGAGTGATACCGGAGTAAACAAGATCTCCATTTCTTGTCTGTTGTACTTATTAATCTCTGGCGTTTTGCTGGCGTTTTGTTTTGTTATGTCTTGGACATGAACTGGTTGAAGTAACTAACTAACATGGAGTGTGGAATATAAAATAATAATTCTGGACTGATGTTGATATAGAGATGGGCCTGGGATAACTTCTTGATCATACAAAATACTCCTATAGTCAGTGACTTGGGTGTCCCTGGATTGCGAATTAATTTGCCGTGTTCCTTTGTTTTTGGTGTTAAGGGTGGAATATTTGAGGTTGAGTTGGCAGGTTGTTGGTTTCTTGTGTTTTCTGATATCCAGAATCTCATGGTTTTATGCATGGTGCAGGGATGAATGTTGCTTATTCTGCTCCAGCAAGACACGGATGCTTGAAGGTGGTTGAAAATAATTATTGTGCTTCGAAAAGGGGTATGCTCTAATTGTGCTGACCCATTGATGTAGAATCTAAAAGAATTAATCAGAATGGGACAGCCATCCTTTGACTTCTGATCTTCTTGAATAGTCTTTGTCATGGACGATTGGCCCTGCTCAATTGCATGCTGGAAGCCAATGCTCGTCTTAACACCTCTTTTTCTTTCTTCCTTTTCTTTTTCCAGTTTGTTGAACCGATTCCCATAGTATTGCTGGAAAGTGAAACTTAACTTGATTAAGTCGTGCCCTTTCTGCATATTCATGATTTTTCTTTTCTGCATGTTACATGGACGCGTTGCCTAGTTGTTTAATTGATTTGAGTAACTTCTAACCGTCTTTTTTAATATATAGGCGGGGTGCGTTGTCTATCCATTTTGAATGGTGTCTTTGCCATTATCTTTGGTCTCCTCGCTCTGTTTCTTGGTTCAAGCCTCCTGACAATGGGGAGTAGTTGCTCATTGCCTTTGTTTTGGTGCTACGAGTTCGCGACATGGGGGCTAGTCATTTTATACGCGGGAACTGCCATCTTCTTAAGAAGGAAAGCTGCTCTAATTCTTGACGAGAGTGATTCAGGCAGTCGAAACTTAGGCCTGGAAATGTTGGAAACCAACACCTTGGTGGTCACTCCAGATGTGGAAAGGCGTGTTAATGAAGGTTTTAAGGCTTGGATGGGTTCATCCCTCTTATCTTCTGATGAAGAAGATGAACCTGACAGCTATTCAGAATCACCTCACATCACTCGCACATCATCTAACAGGCAAAGAGTATGATCTTGAAGCCAGGTGGCATTGCTCTGTTTTTTGCAGGGTTTACTTAAGAACAAAATCAAGGATGCCTGGATCTTGTCGTGTTCACTGATTTTCTATCAGAATCCAGTTTTGTTGCCGATACTGTGACGAGATGAATGGTGAGCGTGGCAGCTTTGATGATGACGTCCATGGGACTACTACTCGTTGTTGAACTTGGCCTTTTAGGTAGTCATCGTAGATTGTAGGTTGTAAATAATTCATCATCTCTTTCTCTTTTTATGTTGGAATCCAATTATTGACATTCAAAAGGTTACAAATGTGAGATTTTATTAAAATTATTGAATTAAATTGAATTCATAGAGTTATAAATATGTTGTTCATGAATCAGAGTTTCTTTAGGACATTACTAGATTTTTTTTATCAAGAGATTTAATTTTTTTCTAATATAAAAAATATATTTAAACAATGATAACATGAGTGAGCTCGGAAGAACTTGACTCATCCGCTATTCAGGATTGCTCTAAAGGAATGAAAAGAAAAAAAAAGGGGAAAGTTCAAAGTTCAATGATGTAATGTCAAATAGTGAAATAAAAAAATAAAGTCAAATCAGGATATTTTTTGAAATTAGTAACTCTGGTCAAGATGAATATATATATAAAATTAAAAAAAAATGAAGATTCTTAACCATCAAAAAATTAAAAAGAAGACAAATAGTAATAAAAACAATAAGGATCAGATATGCTATAAAACTTAATGAAAGAATAAAAGATAAAATAAAAAGATAAATAAGAGCAATTAAAAGAATGAGAACCAAGATTGTATAAAAAGTATTAAATAAAATGTCAGGGATAAAATTAAAAATTTTTTTTAAGAAAAAAGATAAAAAAGAGCAATTAAAAAAAAGAGACTAAATCTGAAGGAAAAAAACCAAATAAAATGTTAAGGAACAAAATTGAAAGAAAAAAAAAAAGAAAAGGATAAAAATAAAGTCTAATTAAGAGAATGAGCACCATATTTGATATAAAATAAGAAAATCAAATGAGTGGAATATTTTTTTTATAAAAAAAAAAAGAATCTAAACACCAATCAAAAGAGAGAATTATAACTGACTTTTTTTTCTCCACTATTTATTTTATCAAAATAATACCAATTTTATCTTTTGGTTATATAAGAAATCAAACAATTAGCTAGGGAGAAAATTGCAAAAAAAAAAAAAGAGAGGTTAAGATATAAAAAAAAATACATCTGGACCCCATGCAAAAAACAGTTGACCCTAAGAGATATTATGTAATTATACACTGTATAAAAATAATATAGATACCAGAATACCTTTCTACCACATGATAATTACAAGAAAATCTAAGGCAAAAGAACAAAAATACTCCTGGCCCAAAGGTTATTATGGAATTACACTATACATAAATATTAAAATCCAAAATCACTCCTCATAAAGGACATGAGCATTTTACACTATACAATAACTAATATATAATTTTACATGTTAAATTCTTTGTTTTTAAAAGGGTAAATCAATAATTTTGTTGTGACTGCACTGCTAGTTTTGGTGGTTGTTTGGTAGTGTGGTTATAATTGTTTTTGAAAATACTTTTCATTCAAAAATACATCAAAATTAATTTTTTTTAAATTATTTTTGACATTAACACATAAAAATAATCTAAGAACACCGATTTTTTTTAATCTAAAGTAAAAAATAAAAATATATATTTTATTTTTTTTAAAATATTTTTAAAACACAGTATCAAACAACTCTTTAATTGTAATTTTAAGTATCTAAGAATTTATTTTTATGATTTGTATAACTAGGTTTTATGATTTGTATGGGTAGGAAAATATTAATGGGCTTTTGTTTTTTTTATCAAAACGGGCTAAAAGCCCAATGTTACTAACTCACTATCCCTCACTGCCTCTCTCAAGTCTCAACCCCCACCCTCCCTTTCTCCCTCTCTATCTTTCCCCCAATCTGCTTGCTCCGATCCCAAATTCCACAACCATGGCATCAACCTATGACTACGACGACGCTCCGACCAGACACGATGAACAAACCGGTCCAGAAGGTTACGATCCAAACTTCGTCCCGGACTCCGTCAAGTCCTTCGTAACACACTTATACAGGCACATAAGAGAAAAAAACGTGTACGAAATTTACGAGATGTACGAAACCTCTTTCCAAACACTTTCCGACCGCTTTTTCAAAGACAGCCCTTGGCCTTCAGTCGATGCGGTAGCTACTTATGTCGACAATGATCGTGTTTTTTGCTTGCTTTATCGTGAGATGTGGTTTAGGCATTTGTATGCAAGACTTTCTCCTACGCTTAAACAGCGGATTGATAGTTGGGATAATTATTGCAGTCTTTTTCAGGTTTGTTTTATTTATTTATGTTCGTAATTCTTTTTTTCCCCTGTAATGTGATAACTATGATCATTTTTATATTTGATAATTTTTTGTGATGTGTTTAATTTTTCTTTGATTGGATAGGTGGTGTTGCGTGAATCGTTGAATATGCAATTGCCGAATCAGTGGTTATGGGATATGGTGGATGAGTTTGTGTATCAGTTTCAGAGTTTTTGTCAGTATAGGGCTAAAATGAAGAACAAGACTGAGCAAGAGATTGCCCTCTTGAGGCAATTTGATCAGGTAAAGCTTCTGTTTCTTGTAATTTGGGTATGGTAGTTTGATTGCTGCATTGTTTCTTTGTTGGGTGCATTGGAATGAAAGAAACAATGGTTAAGTGTAGTGTTATCTGTGGCTGTTACTTGTTGGAAACTGGAGGTTTTTCTTTTTGTTGTTGTTGACTGGGATGAGAAATTTGAATTTACCTTAATACAAATTGAGGAGATAGCAACAGAGAAAGAGGAAAAAATATAATTAGATAGGTTGTTTTTAGGGAATACTGAACCTTGTCTCTTCACTAATGCAAACACGTTTGAGCAATGGAGTTTGGATGAAGGTGGAATCAGCATAAACCCTTCTGTTGCTTATGTTGATGGATGCCATAGTTTGATAATTACCACACTCATGCAATCATACTTGGGATATTGTTACATTTTTTTGTTTTAGTTTTGGATTGGAATTAAAGAACTTCTTACTTACAGGCTTGGAATGTGTATGGAGTGCTGAACTTCTTGCAAGCACTGGTGGAAAAGTCGACGATCATTCAGATACTAGAGAGGGAGAAGGAAGGTCTTGAACAGTTCACCGCTACCGATGGGTATGATTACAATGGTGGCAGTAATGTCTTGAAGGTTTTGGGATATTTCAGCACGGTTGGTTTGCTGCGAGTTCATTGCCTCTTAGGTGACTATCATACTGGCCTGAAGTGCTTACTTCCTATTGACATTAGTCAAGAGGGTGTCTATGCCACTGTTATTGGAAGCCACATCACTGCAATATACCATTATGGTTTTGCCAATCTTATGTTGAGGAGGTACATTCTAACTATGTTTTGTTCATCAGCATAAATTTAATAAATTTGCTCTGTTTTTTCCTTTCATTTTCCTGTTTTGGAACTCCATCTCTGTCATTCTATTGTCTCTGATCTCACCCATGTTCCTCAAGCCCTTCGTATTAGAAACTCTCAGTCTAAGGTATGGTGCTGCACTGCGAGGAAGGTTTGTATGAAGTAATTATTTTTTTTAATAAAAAAAATCGATGTGAAATTGAGGGAGTAGAGTATTCTTAGACAAAAAGTAATCCTGTTTAGCCACAACTAAACATGCAGTCATTCACCATATCCCCTCTCCAACTCAATGATAAAATGACCGAGTCTTTTAAGTTAGATCCGTTGTTTCTCCACAACTATCATTTTGCATATATAATGGTGTTCTGGGCTTCACCTGAATGAAACATTTTTTTTTCTGTCCTTTTTTGTTTCTTTTAAAAGGTATGTGGATGCTATTCGTGAATTCAATAAAATTCTCCTGCACATATACAAGACTAAGCAGTATCATCACAAATCTTCACAGTATGAACAGATACTAAAGAAGAATGAGCAGATGTATGCTTTGCTGGCAATTTGTCTGTCTCTTTGCCAACAAGTGAAGCTTCTTGACGAGACAGTCAATGCACAATTAAGGGAGAAGTATGGTGAAAAGATGGCTAGAATGCAAAGATATGATGATGAGGCTTTTGCTATCTATGATGAGCTCTTCTCATATGCATGCCCTAAGTTCATTACTCCCTCAGCTCCAAGTTTTGAAGAGCCTCTTGTAAACTACAACCAGGTATGCATTACACATTTCATATGTTGAGCAGAGCTACTGAGAAGTATTTGAACAGAAAACATATTTTTTGATACTCTTTCCTTCGTTGACCAGGTAGCATATATGGAAATCACATGTGAATTAAATATTATGTATATGAACTGAGCTGCTTAGAAATATTTGAATAGGACTATATATTCAATTTTTTTTTGGTTGACCAGCTAACCTTTGTAGAAAAAAAACTTTTCATGATATGTATATGGTGAGGAACCACTGAATGAGCTTCATTTCATTACATATGTCAAGATATGCTGCAGTTTGTTGAAAGAATTTTGTTATAATAAATGCATATGCTGACACAATATTAAATTAGATGCTTAGAATCTACTTTCTTCCAGAAATAGGATTGGAGGGGGAGAAATTAGCAGCGGGAGGGATCTCACCAGGCTAAAGCAACGCATTTTTTTTCCAAAAAGTATTTTTCATAATATCATCCAATTCATTTTATGATATGCTTTATATGGATAATGATAGAACTTATAAATTCCAAATGGTTTTGCTCCTGCTGTACCTAAAATACTGTAGCTATTGTATCCATCAGCTTTCAGTACACAAATATTTACCACATGCATTACAAGACTGAGGGAGTCCCACTTGGTTTTGCGATTTGTTTATCTAAGCATTGCGAGTTATCTGGATTGGGAAATAAGGATTTCCTCTTACTTTATTCTCTTAAAAATGATGGCTGCATATCAAGGAAATGTCATTCCCTTTGTTTCCTTTTCATATATTCTCATGTTTTGACATGAGCTAAATCAAGCATTTGTGGCAGTTGACCCACTTGGGGTAGTTTTCTTGGTTCTTCTGTGCCTGTGCACCTGTTTGATATTTACAAATTGATATTTATATCTGTAGGATGCTTACAGACTGCAACTGAAGTTGTTTCTTTATGAAGTAAAACAGCAACAATTGTTGTCAGGTGTTAGAACCTTCCTGAAAGTGTATTCTACTATATCCCTTGGGAAGCTTGCTAATTACATGGAAGTTGATGAACCAACTCTAAGGTGAGTGTTTAGTTGTGGGCTTATTTCATTTAAACTTTGGATGACTGGAAATGATTTTTTCAACCTGCTGCTATTACACCTTACAGGACTATCCTGATGACATACAAGCACAAGACTCATGCTGTTGATTCTGAGGGAAAGATAATATCTAATGCTGATGTGGATTTCTACATTGATGATGTATGTCTTTTTGTATGTGATTAAGCTGTCTAGTTCTTTTTATTAAGTTGTGCTTGAAATTTCACATGATTTTGAATTGACGCAATAACATGTTTTTGAAATTTCCATAGTCTGCAACTACCTGGACTTGTTGATTTTATTCCCAACATTGATAAACAATTCACTGACCCTTTCATATTTTCATTAGAAAGTCATATCTGTGTTTGGTAAAATCCTTATCAACTTGCATAACTGATCCATGCTAGCCTAACAAAAAGCACATAATCACTGCTTTTTGCTCATTTTCTGGTCATAATAATTGACTCTGGGGGCAACCAATTCTTCTTGTTATCATAGCTTCCTTTGAGTTGTCCACACAATAGGCCATACATTTATATGATTCGTTTGACGTGTGCCTGTGATGGTTGCATTCAACTAAGCAATGCAAGTTAATTTATCTTGTAGATATATTATAAAGCACAAAGTGTAGTTGGTGGTATTTATTTTAAACTTTGTTTGTTTGTCCTGAATCATTTTGTCACTGCAGGACATGATTCATGTTGCTGACACCAAACCGGTGAGGCGATATGGTGATTACTTTTTGCGGCAAATTGTCAAGGTATGCTCATTTTCTTTGTTTGCTGGTGTTCCAATCTTATTCCAATGCTGATCTTCTCCTGTCATGATTCCCCCCCCCCCCCCCCCCCCCCTTTCCCTTTTATATGATACAGCTTGAAGGGGTGATGAATGAAATGGATCGGATAAAGCTGGAATGAGGCCCATAACTTCTTAGAATTTGCATCTAGTGAAATCATGTTTGAATGAGATTTTGTATCATGTATTTTATTTAGTCCTGTATAAGCTGGTTAATGTTTCATGTTTGGTAGGTATTAGTGCATATTATGTTAAAGGAGGAGGCTAATTTGACAAAACCTTGTGTATCACACTCTCTCTCTCTCACACACACACACACTCTAGGCATATTTCATTTTTGATTTACAAGCACAATTCATTTTCGATTTAGTGTCTATTTAACAATGTGTTTTAAAAGTGTTTTAGAAAAAATAAAAATTTTATATTTTTTGTTTTAAATTGAATTATTTTGGTGTTTTTAGATCATTTTAATACTGATATCAAAAATAGTTTTTAAAAAATTAAAAAATATTATTTTGATATATTTCTGAACAGCAAATATTTTGAAAATCAATTTTAACTATACTCCCAATCAGATCTTATTTAGGTCTTTGACCATGTTTTTTAGTTTTTCTTTGTTTCAAATTATTTTTTAAAAGTTATAGGATCGTTTTGTTTTAATGTGTTGATGATAAATAAATTTTAAAAAATATATATAAAAATATTTTAATGTATTTTCAAATACAAAATACTTTGAAAGATAACATTAATTACATTTCTAAATCTTTTGGCATGAAATCTCTTTACCAAACAATATATTGACAAATATACACCAATCAAGATGGGTGGGCATTTAAAATAGAAAACTAATTTAGTAAGTTCATATATATTCGTCTAATATCATCTTACTCTCTAATATAAATACAACATAAATAAATAAAAAAGTTTGATAGCAACCAACGTTGAGTTTAATGAGTTAGTCCAATTGATTTATTTATTTATATATATTTATTAAAAAAATTCTAATTTCATAATTTAATATTGTGTTTGATTGAGAATTACACTTCAAGATTTGTTTCTTTTTAATTTTTTTATTAAGTTATCATAACTTTTTGACTCGAGAATAATGCTTAACAGGTTAATCCAAGTTGACTTGACTCGTTTTTATATCATTTTTTAAAATTAAACTTGGTAGGATCCACCATCCAATTTGTGAGTTTGACAACCACAAAGCCTAGGTCGATTTAGTACGTTTTCGTCTCATTATTAAAATAAAAAGATGTTATCTTTAATTTCTTTAAAGGCCAAACTATATTTTTTTACCGGTCATCCATGTTTTTCTGAACTAACCAAGTTATGTCAAGACAATCCTCATGCAAATTAATCTTAAACTAAAGAGAGACAAGGAGTTGATTTAATAGGTTTTAAGGTTGACCTGCTAAGTTAGATTTAATAATAATAACAAATAGTTCCTTATGACATGAACATTTTTTTCTCATTTTCAAAAATATGTTGATCCTACTTGTTGTGGATCACAGGACAACATACCAGTTAAGTAAAAAACTAAAACAAGTGGGATGGTTACTATTGAGCTCATACTCTACACCCTCTCACAATTCTCTATGGATCTATTGTTGACAATTTCTCTGTTTTTTTCTTCAATTTAGTTTTCAAAATTGTTTTTGGTGCTATTGCATTATTTTTGGGTTAGATTTGCAATTGAGTCAATATTATTGACTAAGGATAAAATTAAAAGATAGGGGAGACATGAGATTAAAGTAGAAAAGACCCTATAAATAGATAATAGTTTCAAAATTCATAAGAAAAGTTTAATTTATTGCGCATACTTTAAAATTATACATATTTGGTACCTCAATATCTTTTCGATATAATTTTGGTACAAAAGCTCGTTATTATTATTATTTAGTTTCTAATTTGAGAGAGGATAGAGAGAGAGAGAGAGAGAGAGAGAGAGAGAGAGAGAGAGAGAGAGAGGTTGTTGGATTCCAGTGGTAGAGAGAGAAATATTGTTGATACTAATTTAAGTCACCAAAATAATGGTTCTATTTTATGACTGGAGTTCACATTAGATATTTTCCTACTTATAAATGTCATGAAAAAAAATTAGAACTTAGCTCGGGAAGATTTTTGATTTTGAGTTGATTTTTGAGACGGGTTTTTAAGGTCATGGATATGTTAATCACGATTACTAAGGTGTTTTATATGTATTTTGAGTATATATTAGATTGAAAAATAGATTTTTCGATTAAAAAACCTTAAGCCTTGATTTTTTGGCCACCATAGTAGCTGAAATTTGAGAAAAGTCAAACGATGCGTTATTGACCTCAATAAGCAACACATTGTTTATTTTTTTATATAAAAAAAACAAGTTGGGTCAGATGACTTGTCATTCACCATATGTGAGAAAAAAAAGCCCAAGCATACGAGTCTGTCACGAGCCCTAACAAAATGAGCCTAATGGGTTGACTTGACTTGCTATGCCTGGTAATGCGTAACTTTTTTTTTCTTTTTTTTAGAATAATGTTTTTTTAGATTAATTTTTTATTTTAATTTAAATTAATACCACTTCTCTGTTTTGTATGTGTGTGTGTGTGTGTGTGAATGTGTGTGTGTATTTGTTGATTTATTTAATTACATGCATACAGTTTTTTTTTGATTTTTTACAAAAACACATCAAGAAAGTTTATACATACATTTTTTTTTATTGAGAAAAAAATATATGTCCGCACATGTATATATTCTAAAATTAATAGAAATTAATTATTTCAAACAAATGACATTAAATAGTAAGTAACTTGGGTGAAAACTAAAGTCCTCGTAAGCCTTTGTCCCTGATTTTGTTGATTGTTATTTCTTATTGTAAATTTGGATCAACCCCCCCCCCCCCCCACCACCAAAAAAAATAAAATGAAACCTTGCTTGTTAATTTTCACTGTGAAGCGAACTTTGTGATCATGTGGTTACGCAACTCACAATCAAGATTGAGATTTGATTCTAAAAAAACCAAAATAGGTTTGATAGGAGTGTGACATAATGAAAACCTGCCCCAAAGCACCAACACTATTGGAATGAGTAGAATGTCTCCACAAAGCCAGCTAATCTTTGATAAGTCAGATTCAGTTCGTTCAAGAATTGAAGAATACGAGAATCACTCCCACACGTTAAAATTGAAAATTCAGAAGTAATAATCATCAAAGGTTGCAAAAAATTTGGTTACAAGAGTTTAAATAGTTGAAAAATTAACTCTAATGGACCCCTCACGTGGACTTATATGATATCCACTCAAAATTGATCCAAAACCCAAAACTGTGGATCCTAGCTGAAAACAAAATATTAATTAAGCCCAAACAAGTCTTGAGCTGTAGCTAACAAAATAAAATAAAACCTCTAATATTAAATCCATGTTCTTCCATGAGAAGAAAAGAAGAAAATAAAATATTATAGAGTTGATTCAAGGTTTATTTATAGCTTTCTATACAGCCTTTTAATCCTAGAAACAAAAGGAAAAGTTACTCACCCATGTTGTTTCCAAGTTGTAGTAGGATTCTTTTGTTTCTTTCGTTGTCCTCATTTCATAGCTCAAATAAAATTATATTGCACTTCTCTTGCACATGGATAAGATATACTATGATCTCCTCTTGATACTCCAATGAAACTTATAATTCTAACTTGGTTGAAACTTTCAAAACCAATATATTCAATCTCTTTTAATATTTTTATCTTAGACCAAGTTATATTAGACTATTTAGAATATATAATGAGTCGATGTTGATGTTTCTTGTACGTGGTTTTGTGTTTTGCGACCAAGTATTGGTTTTGACTGATTCCGAAGCTAATTTTCTCGACGTCTGGTCTTCGTGAAAAGAATCGCATCTTGGAAATTAAAGGGCACACCCCCCATGTTGCTCGATGACCCCATGACTGTTAGGTTGTCTTCAACCTGGTGTCTACCGTGTATTTTCTCATCACCATTCTTCATCTACCTTTCAACGAACTGCAAATCCCAGCCTCTCGCATGCAGAAAATCACCACCTGATCATTCCTCGATCCGGTCTCTCTTGACCACAATAACAATTCAGATGAAGAATAAGCCTGGAACGAGCTTAGTATTCTACTGCCTGCCATGGTTGTGATAGGTGCTCGACACAGGTAGATTCAAAACCAGCAATGGCAAGGTGTGCGAGGTGTTGCTTGCGCAAGTCGATCAGGATAGTTAACCTGGTAATGCTCCTGTGTGGGGCTGGAATGATCATATACTCACTCTGGCTACAAAAGAAATGGGATGAAAGTATTGCCGAGTTCGCTCGCAGCTCATCTGATCCTCTAAAACCATGGTGGGTTTCCATTAATCATACCTATTTCTCGAATCATATTTCATGAAAACAGCTTTTTCCTGCTGAAATTAACCCACGCAAGGGTTACTCAGCTTCTGACAAGCTACTCTTTTCTGTTCTCAGGTTTATATACACGTTTTTAGGAGTGGGAATCATGGTCTGCTTAAGCACCATCGGTGGTTATATTATAACTAATTGCATCAGCAATTCCACCCTTTGTTTCGTATCCTTTCTACTAATTAGCTTTATCATGACTAGAAGAAGAACAGAACCTCTTAAATTTTCCAGGCTTCGTCATTTCCAGGGACTGTTTAATCATTGATGATTTCTTAATAAGCACACTTTCTATGCTTCTATCGCTGTTCTCCTTTATTGGGATTTTTTGCTAATAACATTTGTTTCTGCTACTTATGATTCCTTTCCTCGACTTAAATTTTAGTATATTGTTGCCATCTGCTGCCTTCTTTTCCTTGAAGTTGCCGTCATCGTTGCAATTTTCTTCAAGATAGACTGGGGAAAGGTATGCTTGCTCTATTTGAATTAATTGATACACGAGATGCTTTTAGAAACATGTTCATAAAACTTCCGAATCAACCTTCAGCAATGATATAAACTGGATAAAAGTAAATTAAATTAAATTACTTATCTATAGTTATGAGCATAGCTTATTTCAAGCAGTTTAAGACTCAGAATCTACGGTTTAGTTATTGGTAAATTCTCATTATCTTGATGCTAGGAAGGACAGATGTGGTTCCCACACCCCTTTTCCCCTAACTACATGTTCTGCAAAACAGACTGAAATCAAGTATATCTTCGCTAGAGGATAATATAAATCATATTTTGGGTCTCATCTGATAATTTAAGTTTTTAGGTGATTTGATTCCTTAACATGATATTAGAACTATGTTGACCCAAATATAAGTTTCAAGCCCAAAGAGTTTTCACTTGAATGGAGAGTGTTAAAGAATAATATAAATCATATTCTGGGGTCTCATCTAATAGCTTAAACTTTTAGGTGATTTGGTTCCTTAACAATCTTAACGCACACTCTTTACTGTTAAGGAACCATCTCACCTAAAAGCTTAAGCTTATAAGTGAGGCCCTATAATATGATTTATATTATTCTCTAACACATCCTCTCAAGTGAAAGCCCTTTGGGCTTGAAACTTGCACAGACCCACATCACCTTGTGCTTTGTTTTTTTATCAAATAGATTGTGGGTGGTGAGATTCGAACTCGTGACCGCTGAGTCAACAAGGTTCTGATACCATGTTAAGGAACCATCTCACCTAAAAGTTTAAGCTTGTAAGTGAGGCCCTATAATATGATTTATATTATTCTCTAACACATACGAGCCATGAACCAACTTTTCCAGTCTTGATATGGTTCCATGCAGGATGCTGGTCATGAGCTGCTTTTATTTTCTACACAATTCGTCAGTATTTTATCTGATCGAGACTATTTATCCTCGTCTCCTATCACAGCAAATTAGTACATATACTGGCCAGAAAAACACAGACTTTGAGATTCTTGTGTTGATCCATGTAAAGATAAGCCGCGCAATCATGCTTTTGATTTTGGTAGCTCAGGTAAATTCCAAGACATAAGGCTTGATAGTTCATGGTAGTAGTACTCATTTTGAACATAATGTTATCAGAACTTTCTGTGATCAGAGTGTTTACTGCGTTATCCTGAGGAATTGGGAAAAAAAACTTACGTTGGTGTTCATCGTTTTTCAGATCAGTGTTGTTATACTTGCCGCCATTCTTTTGGCAGCAGGTACAGAGCCAAGAACTCACCTCCAAGAGGCGTATACCTCGGTTTTTAGTCAATCCTTTTTAATGCCAGCAGAGCCACCAGGATTTGCAGAGAGCTCTGGACAAGTTTGCAGAAGATGTGGGACTGTTTTATCTCCACGAGGAGAAAATGCACCAAGAGGCTTTTTTTCACGTATTAAGAGTCTACTACGAAGGAGATTTCAGAGAACAAATACTGTTTATTAATTTTCTCTCAGCCTCTTCCAGTTGAGGACAACAGTTGTTTCTGCAAGTGCTGTACATAAGTACATTGTAATAATGTGTAAGATAATATATATGTTGGGAGAAATTTTGTGAGTTTAAGGAAAGCCCTGCAAGAGAAATTGCATCAACTTCTAGTAGGAGCAAAATTTTTGATACTGGTTTCAGAGTGAAAGCTCAAGGTAAAACAGGTGGTTTATGGTTACTGTGGAGCAAAAACGGGGTAGACATAAGGATTTTGCAATCATCTCGCCATTTTATTCATCTAGTAGTGAGGGAGGGAGGCGAGTCATCATGGTTGGAGGTACACTCATCTTTCTTCTAACAAGTTGTATCAGAGCTTATGTTGATTGTTTGACGACCAATCCAAACTTCTCGCTTCAATGTTCTAGGTTGACAAAGAACAACTATTAAACTTGGTGTATTAGAATAAAAGCTTGGCTAGGTTTCCGAGATGTGTGAGGAATGATTGAGAAAAGCTTTAAGGAGCCTATGAAAAGAGAGATATTGATTTCAACCTAAAAAAAAGTTATACAAAAAGCAAGAAAAAAGATCAACAAGCACTTATAATCATCCACCAGTGTTTGAATGATGTCATTTTTGAGATAGTAGAAGCACAAACACTATCAAATAAACATGAAAAGCTATGCAACAATCAATCTAAAAAGTTAGTGTGAGAAAAATATATTTGAGAATTTTATATGTATAAACTATAAAACAGACAATTATGTGGGGTGTGACTCATTGGTCACATCATGAGTTTGTTCCCTAGAGGTCACTAGCTCGAGTTTTTTACATCATTCAGAGTTATTGGAGGTTTTAATTGGTCATTAACTTCAGGACTCGTGAAATTAATTGAAATGCACGTAAATTAACTCGGATAACCACTTAAAAAAAACTACAAATAGACTAGAAATACAATGACTTTCAAAAAATAAATAAGGAAATAATGGATAATATGATGAACTAACAAAATCATTTGGTCAAAACAAAACGAAATCTTGAGAGAATTATAATGGATTTGCAGAGCCACCAGAGCTAAACCGGTTTTTAGTCAATCCTTTTTAATGCCAGCAGAGCCACCAGGATTTGCAGAGATCTCTGGACAAGTTTGCAGAAGATGTGGGACTGTTTTATCTCCACGAGGAGAAAATGCACCCAGAGGCTTTTTTTCACGTATCAAGAGTCTACTAAGAAGGAGATTTCAGAGAACAAATACTGTTTATTGATTTTCTCTCAGCCTCTTCCAGTTGAGGACAACAGTTGTTTCTGCAAGTGCTGTACATAAGTACATTGTAATAATGTGTAAGATAATATATATGTTGGGAGAAATTTTGAGAGTTTAAGGAAAGCCCTGCAAGAGAAATTGCATCAACTTCTAGTAGGAGCAAAAATTTTGATACTGGTTTCAGAGTGAAAGCTCAAGAATGGAACAGTCAAGAATTTGGTAATGATTTTTGGAGGTATGCAGAAAACCATGGCTTAAGATATCGATCCTTGTTTTTTTTTTTTTACAAAAATTGGAAAGGAAATTAACAGATGAGTACAATCAAGTTTTAACAAGTGATTTGATTGGAGGTACACTCATCCTTCTTCTAACAAGTTGTATCAGAGCTTAGGTTGATTGTTTGACGACCAATCCAAACTTCTCACTTCAATGTTCTAGGTTGATAAAGAACAACTATTAAACTTGGTGTATTAGAGCAAAAGCTCGGCTAGGTTTCCGAGATGTGCGAGAAATGATTGAGAAAAGCTTTAAGGAGCCTATGAAAAGAGTGATATTGATTTCAACCTAAAAAAGGTTATACAAAAGGCAAGAAAAAAGGATTAACAAGCACTCATAACTATCCACCAGTGTTTGAATGATGTCACTTTGAGATAGTAGAAACACAAATACTATCAAATAAACATGAGAAGTTGTGCAATGATCAATCTAAAAAGTTGATACTTGATAGTGTGAGAAAAGTACATCTAAGAATTTTAAAAAGTGGGGCCATTTATTATAGAATCAACCATGAAGAAAACTTGGGAGAATGGGAAATATAGGTGAAGTTTTGTAGATAACTATAATGATGAAAATCAGTTTATAATCATAATTAATTGCAATGTAATAATGTTACAAAGGGGCAGAGAATTAATATAAATAAACTATGCTCATAGGACATAATTTAATACTATGCAAACCATACCAAATGGAAGAGAATATTTTAAAATATATATATATGGGAATTTAAATGTAATGCAATAGTGTAAATTATAATTAAATGGAATGAAATTACAAAATATTAATATATGATACTTTAATGGGTAATAATGACAAAATATAGAAAAAAATTATCGTGTGATATTTTAATAAATTTAAATAAATGGGCATAAATAAAATACTAAGATGAAAAGATACTATAATGTGATATATATGGACATGAAAAATATTTTAGTTGGAAAAATAATAGAACTTTCCACAACTAGACATGAAAAAAGATTAAATCGAAAAGAAATATTAAAATAAGAGCTTAGAAAATATTCAAGATAAAGACAAATTGGGTGCAAGGTTTATGAAAATGGAATAAATATATAATTCCGAGAGGTGTGACTCATTGGTTAGAGTATAATTCCGTTAGACCATGAGTTTGCTCCCTAGAGATTACTAGCTCGAATTTTATATCAATCAGGATTATTAGAGGTTTTTTATGGTTATTAACGTCAAAACTCGTGAAATTAATTGAAATACACATACACAAACTCGGACGACCACTTTAAAAAAAAAAACACAAACATACTAGAAATACAATGAGTTTCAAAAAATAAATAAGGAAATAATGGATAATTTGATGAACTAACAAAATTATTTGGTCAAAACAAAACGAAAGCTTGAGAGAATTACAATGGATAATACGATGAATTAACAAAATTAGTTAGCAAAAACAAAATAAAAACTTGGGGAAATTGAGAAGAGATGAACAGTGGCATAGATAAAATGGATGCTCTATCAGCACCATTATTATTTTCTTCAAAAAAATTATTTTATTATATTTTTTTAAATTAAATTGCAAGATTCTAAATAAATACAACTCTGAAACAGCACGCCAACACGCTCCGAAATCGAAATATTTCATTCCATTTGAAAAAACAAAATACCAACCAAAATAATATTGACAATTTTGGTTCGAAACCATGCATTTTGCTTGCGGGAAGTCAAGCAGGATTGATTCTCGTGCTTCTTCTTCCTGATTGTTCTCTTACTTGTTCTGAATTTAAGCTGACTTGGGAGAACGTTGGAGATCGTGCATGGTGTCGAACTCGTCAGCATACTAGAAAACTATCTTTTTTATTTATTTACTGTTCAATGTAGGTCTCACAAGTACTCTATAATAATACTGCAGGAAAGATTTGAGGCGAAACGATACCGTTTCAGACTAGGTTAAGACTTTCCCCCCCTCTTCTCTTAGTTTTAGCCGTTCACCCCAACGGCCCAACCTCCCTTTCTCTGGCATGGCGATGGCGATGAAGCGGCAAAGGGTGTTAATGGCTATTTCTTCTTCTTCAGCTTCGATCCTTTTTGGGATTCCCTCTCAGAGGAGCCTAACTGAAATGGGTATGGCTTTCTTTCTTCATACTTCCAGTGGTAGTGGTGGGCAGAAGTACCAAAAGGGATGTTCTTTTACCAGTATGGAAGATGCCTTGTGTCGCTTCGATGGCATGGTTCATATGCATCCCCCGCCTCCTATTGTCGAATTTAATGATTTTTTATCAGCTCTTGTCAGAATCAAACATTATGGGACTGTGCTTTCTTTGTCCAAACAAATTGAACTGCTGCAGATCGAACGTAACGTGTGTCATTTTAGCATTTTGATTAATTGCTACTGTCGCTTGCAACGCGTCGATTTTGGGTTCTCTGTCTTTGGGAAAATCATTAAGCTTGGTTTTGAACCTAATGTTGTGGTTTTTTCTACTTTAATTAATGGGCTCTGTATTGAGGGTAAATTTGCTCGTGCTGTGGAGTTTTTTGATGAGATGGTGGAAAGAGGATATCGACCTAATCTACATACTTATACAACGGTTATAAAAGGTTTGTGTAAGATTGGAAAAACCCCTGACGCTGTTGAATTGCTAAAGAAAATGGACAACGCAGGTTGCCAACCGGATGTTGTGACATACATAACGATTATTGATAGACTTTGCAAGGATAGACTGGTGAAAGACGCTTTGAATATCTTCTCTGAGATGAAGGGTAAAGGGATTCAGCCAAATGTTGTCATTTACAATTCCTTAATGCATGGTTTATGCAATTCAGACCAGCAGGAGGAGGCTCCAGCATTTGTCAATGAAATGATGAGTTTGAACATCATGCCAGATGTTGTTACCTTCAACATTTTGGTCGATGCTCTTTGTAAAAAAGGAAAGATTCCAGAGGCTGAAGGTATAGTCAAGACGATGATTGAAAAGGGTGTGGAGCCTAATACCGTGACTTACAGCTCGTTGATGAATGGATATCTTCTGCAAAACAGAGTTTTTGAAGCTAGAAAGGTATTCGATGCGATGATAACCAAGGGCTGCGTACCTGATGTTCTTAGTTACAATGTACTGATCAATGGATGTTGCAAGGCCCAGAGGATCGATGAGGCAAAACAGCTTTTCGATGAAATAAGTTTTCGAGGCTTGATTCCAAACACTGCTACTTACAACACTCTTATTAGTGGCTTGTGTCAAGTGGGGAGAATTTTGGAAGCAAAGTTTCTTTTCAAGGATATGCATGCCCAGGGCAGCTCCCCAGATCTAATAACCTACTCAATTTTGCTTGATGGCTTAAGCAAACAAGGTTACATTGATCAGGCATTGGAACTATTTCGAGAAATGCAAAATAGTCACTTGAAGCCTAATTTGATGATCTATAATATCTTAATCGATGCCATGTGCAAATCTGGGAAGCTTGAAGGTGCAAGGGAGCTGTTTTCGGAACTCTACGTCAAAGGATTGCTGCCAAATGTTCAGGTTTGGACTACAATAATCTGTGGACTCTGCAGAGAAGGATTGTTAGATGAAGCATGCAAAGCTCTCAGACAAATGGAAAGGGATGGCTGCCCACCAGATGGTTGGTGCTACAATGTTATTGTCCGAGGATTTCTCCGGAACAACGACGCTTCACAGGCAAAACAACTTTTGCAGGAAATGTTTGATAGAGGATTCTCTGCAGATGCCCACACCAGAACCTTTATGGGAGATCTGTTGTCTAATGATGGCATGGCAATCTTGGTTTGAAGAAGTTGCTTGGTAAATCTGAACGCTGTCAAGGTGAAGAGGTGATGTAAATTTTCCGTACCCAGTGCTGCTAGTTGATGGTGCACTTATTACCTGACTTTTCTTAGTTCGATCCTGTCACAATTTTAACAATATTCACTTGATTTTCTTTCATGTAGTTAGTTACTATTTTAGGACTGGCATTAACCTATTCTAGGTTATATAAATATATTGTTGGAAAGATTACCTGATGAAAGTTATTCAAATTTTCAGTAAGTTATAACTTATTTAAATTTGTATCGTCTTGAATGACTTCAAAGACACTATTGTTTCAAGCAACCCATATATCTTCATGTGTTAATTTTTGTAAAAATAATCCTTGGACTACTGTATTTACTATTCTTGGCCGTTGTGCATATCTGTATGAGGATGGATGCTACTCCCACTTTTGCAAATGAAAACAAAAGAATATGTGAGTAATGCCATCGAGTTTTTTTTTTTTTATGTTTGTGGGTTTGGGTGATTTGTTAATGGGATGTCACCTGGAAAAGAACTTCAGATCTTAAATGTTCAGTATTCTAGAATTTGCATCAATTTTTTGAGATAATTTATGTTCAAGTGTTTATATAAATTTGTGGTTGATCATAGTTAAGCAATGAAAGGTATTGGATTCTCCAAGTGATTAAATGCATTTGAATTTTCATATTAAATAACTTTGAATATATGTATGCTATGTTTTTGTCTTTTTGGATAGTTTCTTTTGTCTGTGGAATAGGATTGCATGTCTTTTTCTTTGTTGAATACATGTATGATATGTTTTCAAGAAAAAAACTCCGTTTCTTAAAGTTTTATGCTGTACACTGGGAATTAAACTTCTTGTGATTGGCAACTAGGCAGGATGATTGAGATCATGTGCACAAGTGGATATACGATCACCATTAATGATAGTTTTAGCAAATTGTTTGCTATAATTATGTTTGATGCTAAGGTATGATATGGTGGCAGTAACACTAAAAAATCCAATGCTAAATGCTTGATGCTTATGAAATTGAGAGTTGAACTCTTTGTAATTATTTTGCAGTTGGGGCGTAGGCAGCAGACCTTGGCAGGGGTGATAGTATTAACACGACTTTTTCAAGCAGGAAAATTAACATCAATCAGGTGAATTATTCCTGTGAGACAATGCTGTATGAACAGTGCTCGAGATCGAAAATATTTGATGCCTTCCCCCTCTCGTTTCCTGTTGGAGAGGGGGGTGAACAAATTAAATAAAGAACACGTTTGAAATGGTGAGTTCAAAAGGCTCCCAGCTCACCAAGATGGTTCTGGTTCAAATTTGATGCCATGGCCGAAGTATCTTCATGTGTTTCCATACTCATCATGAAAATTCCAGGAGGCTTTTATTTCTCCATTGCAGCGATATTGTGGAGATGGCGAGCTATGCTCCACTTTTGATGAACTGCAATGATAGGAGGTACAATCACATACTATTCTGCAAGATTTAATTCAAGCATGCACGGCAAGGAATATTGTTTTCTTTTATGGGTTCTCTGACATTGAAAGGAACTTTTCTGTGAAGGTGGACTCCAGATGCTATTGCCTTCAACTTGTCGAAGCACTGCGGTACTCCGAATTATCGGGTGCGAAAATTCTTCATAGAGTTTAATGGAGCAACTCTTTTTGATGCTAAGCTGCAGACAAATTCATCTACACTTGTTTCATCTGCAATTACTCGGCAAAATTCGAATGGCGAAACTTACCGGAAACTAAAGGTACGTTAATACCAGCATAGCTTGCAGTTTTCATGTCCTGAACAAAAATTACAAGTTTTTATCCTTTTTTTGGTCAATGCTGCAAGTTTGAATCCTTTTCCAATTTAACAAATATGGAATAATCCATTGAGTCTAACTTTTGTGGTTTTCACTGCGTAACATGCTGCTGCTGGTTGACATCAGATACAGACACTTAAAATCAAGTTGTAAGAGTTTCTGTTTGATTTTTTCAGCCAAGTTCTTACTTTCTGGGAAATGTATTTTCAGTTTATGAATTTTGGGACCAGTAGCAGTAAGTATCTCTAAGTTTCTATTAATGTATTGGGGCTCAACTTGCAATTGTCTGGATCAACAAGAACTGTGCTCACTTCATCTAGTGTAATCGACTAGAATTCCTTCATGGATCCAAAAAAGGTATTGGACATCTTTGTCATAACCCTCGTGAGCTTTCAATGATCTGGGAACACCCTTCAATTCCAGTTTATGTAGCAAATTTGCTATAACTGCTTTGGCATCTTTCAAGTTATGCAGGTGGTGCTTGTATAAACCAAGGTTGTCGGTTTCGTTTCGGCCGAAATATTTTATATCAATTAAAAAAACGAGATAAACAGCGGTTTATTCCAGATTTTTCGATTAAATTTCAGCCGAAATGTCCCGGTATCACTCTGAATGTGCCGATTTAGCCTTGAAAAAAAAAATAAAGAACGGCTACGGTTACTTGATTGACTGATTGTACGGGCTTTCCACGTGAACTGTTCTTAACTTTCAAAGCTGCTTTCTCCTTTCCTCTAATTTATTTAAAGCTCCGCACACATGAACACACACTCAGGAATTTATGAAATAATTATTTCTTTATTTATTTTTATTTCCATTTTAGCAAAGCATGTGCTTGGATGTTGGGATAATATGTACGAAGCTTGGATTATCATCTTCTTTTTTTAAATAATAATATTGTTTTTGGATTACTTCTTTTTTCACAAAAAAAAAAAAAATACGATCTTAGGGTGGCATGGTTTTTTTATTTTATTTTAAAAAATAAAACCGAACTAATAATGCAAAAAAAAATTAAAATTAAAATATCATCGATTTGATTTTCTTAACATAAAAATAAAGTTAAAATTTTTTTATCTTGAATTTGAATTATATTTTTTAGATTAATATTTTTTTATATATAATTATGAATAATACAACACTGAAATGGCATATCAAAACGCTCTCAAATCAAAATATTATATTTTAATTGAAAAAAACAAGATACTAATCAAAATGAAATTGACAACCTTTATATAAACTCCGTTCGATAATGCTGACAAAGACAAAGACATGGATGTTGTCCTCTCTCCATGCTCTTTACCTTCATTTCTTTTGTTAACAATACAAGGATGCCACAAACCGGTTCTTTCTCAAGATCATCAATTTAGAAAAATGAATGAATACATAATGTGTAATTATATGAAGCAATCAAAATAGTTGTATTTGTGGCTGGTGTGTTTGCCTGCTATTTATGTTAATTTAATTGGCTAATTCCACCTTGTAATATATATATATTGTTAGCTTTTCAATGTCAGCTCGTGTAAATGTGTAGTCTGGGCTAAGTAATTTTCATGCACAAAACAGCGAGGTTCGCTATTTCAGGTTTGTGTTCCTCCCAATGGTGAAAGACTGAAAGTAGAGCCTGCTCCGGGTTAACATTGATATCTACCTACTAATCACGAGTCTAGTTTGGTATATTGAACCCGGGTCAGGAGCCTCATTCGGGCTAGCTTTGTAGTTGAACCGGACACGGACAAGATAACGACTCGGGGGGTTTTGAGCTGCTCGGTTCAAGGTAGTCAAAATCGCGAGCCAACTCGCAAAATCGTACGATTTTGCGAGTTGGCTCCGAAAACCTGGTTGAACCGGTAGAAAAATCGAACCCGGTCAAACTCGGTCAAAATCGGGTTGACTCGTAAAATCGGACCGGATCGGTCCGATTTTACGAGTTCAATGGATTTTTATCTGCAGCACAAGCAAAGGCACAAGAAAGGGAGGGAGATGAGCACAAAAAACTGAAGAAAGGGAGATGGCGAGATGCGCACAAGAAAGGGAGATGCTTTATCTGCCTGAAGTCGTGTAAACCAGAAATGAATTAAGTTAATTAACAAATATGAAGCAAGACACTAGTATAATACTTGTTAACTAAAGGCATAAGCAACTGGAGAAGAGGAAGCATATTGTCGCACAATCTCCATCAGAGGAAGAAGAGGGTGGGCGGCGGCGTGAGATGGTGAGAGTGAGAGAAGAGAATTAGGGTTAACTAAGTTAGTTGGTCCTTTTATACTTATAATAATAATAATAAAAAAAAAAGGTGGTGGTTTCTACTTTCTAGTTTCTACTCTACGGGGGGGAGGGGTTGTTATAAATTAATAATAATAATAATAATAATAATAATAATATATACGGGGGAGGGGTTATTATAATAATAATAATAATAATAATAATAATAATAATTAGCATAAAAAATAAATTTAAAAAAATCCTATTAATTTAAGATAATAAATAACATTAATTAATTTCAAATACAACAACCATAAAAAAAATATACAATTACTTGAAAAACATAAAATAAATAGTTTAAATTTCAAATCTCAAATACTGTGGGTCTTTTAATTATATTTAAATTCATTTTTTAAATTTAAATATAATTAAAAATAATAATTTTTGTACGGACATATTCGGGTACGATCTTTCTACGATTTTACGATCCGATTTTTCAGAGCCCTTTCCGATTCGTGTCAAAATCTCGATTTTGACTACCTTGGCTCGGTTTACTAAAAAATATGTTTTTGAATCAATTCCCAAAACTAAGTTCCAAATAATGTTCAAGTAACAAGCTTATTCAGAAAAGAAAAAGAAAAAAAAGAAACATGACGTGAGTTGACAAATATATCCCTAACAATTACCCTATTTGTGATTGAGTCCTCAACAGATGAAGTTTTCATTTAAACCCTAATAATTACTGTATAAGTGCGGAAATATATAGAAATGGAATTTTTGAAATTACATGTATTGAATAATAGCAAAGAGAAGAGAAACGATTTGAACTGAATGAATTCTCTGATTAATTTCAAACAGTTGTTTTACAGGTATATATAGAAGTTGATTCTTCTACTGAGCAATCAACTAGCAAGAAAGATAACAAACTAATTAACAATATCAAACTAACAACAATAACAAACTAATAACAACTAACTAATTCTCCCTATTACAATAACAAAATAGCTTCTGCATATCCACGTGTAAAGGAAGCCCAATTGCAGAATTGCAGAAGACATGTTGAATTGCAGGGGAGCTGTGATCTTCACCTGTAGATAATTCAATATTCAATACTCCCCCTCAAGGTGAGACTGATAACATAGTTAGGGGGAATAAATGTTGTGAAGGCTCAACTTGGACACCAATGAATGGAAAAGTGAAGGACCAAGAGCCTTAGTAAAAATATCCGCAAGTTGATTCTGGGAAGCAACATGAAATGTACGTAAAATATCAATTGAATTTTCTCTCGAACCACATGACAATCAATGTCAATGTGCTTCGTTCTCTCATGGTAAACTGGGTTAGCTGCGATATGAAGAGCAGCCTTACTGTCACAATAAAGTAGTGCAGACTGAAGGGGAATTTGAAGATCCTGTAGAAGAACACGAAGCCACACAATTTCACAGCAAGTGGATGCCATGGCTCGGTACTCAGACTCAGCAGATGATCGAGAGACAGTAGTTTGTTTCTTTGATTTCCACGAAATCAAAGAATTATCAAGGAATACACAGAATCCAGTCACTGAACGTCTGGAATCAACACAGCTTTCCCAATCAGAGTCACAAAAGGCCTTGAGTTGCAGAGAAGATGTAACTGGAAAGAAAAGACCTTGTTCTGGGGAAGACTTTATGTAGCGTAGGACTAGATTGGCAGCATCAAAATGAGGGATACGAGGATTAGCCATAAACTGACTTAAAACCTGAACAGCAAAGGAAATATCAGGTCTTGTTATTGTGAGATAGAGTAATCAGCCAATTAGTCTTCTGTAGACAGTGGGATCAGCTAATGGTTCACCATAATCCTTGGAAACTTCACGTTGGGTTCCATAGGAAAAGTGACAGGTTTGGAAGCTAATAAACCAGCATCTTCAAGAACTTCAAGAGCATATTTCCGTTGACAAACAGAAATACCAAGCTCACTTCGAGCTATTTCCAAACCCAGAAAATATTTCAACTGTCCAAGATCTTTGAGCTTGAATTTGTCATTGAGCAGCTTAATAAAATTGGAAATTGCAGTTGAACTGTCACTAGCAACCAAGACATCATCAACATAAACCAATAAGGCAATAAAAGAACCTTCAGAAGATCTTGTAAACAAAGTATAATCAGCTTTGGATTGAATGAAATCAAAATCAAGCAAAGCATTGGAGAATTTAGCAAACCATTGCCGAGAAGCTTGCTTGAGACCATATATGGATTTGTTGAGCTTGCATACTTTGGACTCCCCCTTAGTGGTAAAACCAGGAGGTAAAGACATGTACACTTCTTCATCCAATTGACCATGAAGGAAAGCATTGTTCACATCAAGTTGATGAAGATACCAATGCTTGACTGCTGCAACTGCTAAGATGGTGCGGACAGTGGTGAGCTTAGCAACAGGAGAAAAAGTCTCATAATAGTCCAAACCCTCACATTGATTGTACCCCTTGGCCACTAATCTGGCCTTGTATCTTTCTAGAGAGCCATCAGATTTCAGCTTAACTTTGTAGACCCACTTGCAGCCAATAACATGTTTTGAGGCAGGAAGGTCAACAATAGTCCAAGTGTTGTTGAGCTCAAGGGCTGTGATCTCATTATACATAGCCTCTCGCCAGGCCTGGTGTTTGACAGCTTGGGTATATGATGAGGGCTCATCAAGAGCAGAAACAGAAAGGCTGAAAAATTTGTGAGAGGGTGACAGGTGATCATAGGAAAGGACTGAAGAAAAGGGATAATTCATACCTGAAACTGTAGACGATAGTGTGGGATCAAAGATGGAAGTAGAAACATTACAGTGGTAATCTTGCAAGTATCCAGGTTTGTGTGTTACCCTAGAAGACCTTCTACTGGGCACAGGTATAGGGGAATTTGAGTCTGAAGATAAGGGTTCTGATGTAGATGATATGCAAGGTTCTGAAATGGATTGTTGATGACTGGAATCAGAGGTTGAAGCATTCAAATTATCGAGAGATGGAAAAGTTGATTCTAGTATTGAAATAGGCAGTGGCAATACAGAATCAGCATCAGAAATTGATTTTTGAAGTGAGAAAGGGAAAATAGTTTCATGGAACACCACATTTCTGGAGACACAAACAGTGTGAAGATTGAGGTCATAAACTTTGTAAACTTTTATGCCATATGGATAGCCAAGAAATATGCATGGTTTGGCTCTAGGGTCAAATTTATGCCTATTTCGAAGAAGAGTGTTGGCATAACAAAGACAACCAAACACACGTAAGTGAGAATAGGAAGGAACAGTGAGGAACAAGGCTTCATAAGGGGATTTATTCTGTAATGTAAGAGTTGGAATTCGATTAATGAGGTGTACAGCAGTAAGAATACAATCCCCCCAAAATTTGAGAGGCAAGTGTGCCTGAAACAGTAATGATCTAGCCACATTTAAGATATGTTGGTGTTTTCTTTCAACAATAGAATTATGTTTAGGTGTTTCAACATAGCTGAGTTGATGGATAACACCTTTTGATGCATAGAAAGAGTCCATTAAAAACTCAACACCATTATCTGATCTAAGAATTTTGACTTTAGCACTGAATTGAGTTTCGACCATACTGAAAAATGATTGAATATGTGTTCTGGTTTGGGATTTATTATCTAACAGATGGATCCAAGTAAACCTGTTGTGGTCATCAACAATTGTTAGGAAGTATGAAGAACCACTGATTGATTTCGTGGAAAAGGGACCCTATATATCACAATGAATGAGGTCAAAGGGCTAGGCAGTAGCAGATGTGCTGTGGGGAAAAGATAAACAATGTTGTTTTGCTAAGGGACAAACATTGCAAGTTTTATTTGATTCATGCTGAACTTGAGGTATTACATTTGAAAGCAACTTTGAAGGGAAGGCTGCGGGATGTCCTAGTCTATAATGCCATAAACTTGTAGGAACAGAATTTACACAGAAATTTGCAGAATTAAGAACTGACTTAGCAGACATGAGTTGTACAGGAATGGTGTATGCGGCATTCTTAGGTAAAACAGAAACTGGATGTTGCATTAAATGGTATAAACCTCCATCTTCTTTACCCACACCAATCATTTTCTAGCTTGAGAGGTGCTGAATGAAACAAAAATTTGGTAAGAAGAAAACACAGCATTGTAATGATCTTATCAATTTGCTAACAGATATCAAATTGAATGAGAAAGAGGGAATACACAGCATATTTGTTAGAACAAAATATTCTGAGATTTTAATTGTTCCAATGTGAGAAACTGAGGCAAATTGTCCATTTGGCAGCTTTACAAATTTGGAAACAACTGAAGTGATGCTTGTGAAAAATGATATTGAACAAATCATATGGTCTGTGGCACTAGTGTCAATAATCCATGGAGTATTGACAGGATTTGACTCTGATTTTTGTGGATATAGAGATAATGATGATGCAAAAACAGAGTGAGTTAAGTCAATAGTGGAAGAATGAGGCATGATCGAAAGTTCACCTGCACCAGTAATATTTTCACCTTGACTGGCAGTATTGGACTCTGTACTGGTGAATGAAGAAACTTAATTGATTGCTGAACCATGCTCTGAAATATCTGGTTTGAACATGTTCATGAGCTGCTGACATTGCTCATAAGTAATAGGCATTTGATGAGCAGATACTTGTTGCACGCTAGAGACTGCATTCTTTCCTCTATTGAACTTGTAACCAGGTGGAAAGCCATGAATTCTGTAACACTTCTCCATAGTATGACCAGTGATGCCACAATGAGAACACATGGGACGATCCTTTCAAATTTGAAAGGATTTATTGTTATTAAAACGAGCTGAGGGCATAGTTTTTGTGAACAATGCAGTAGTGTTCTGATTGAAGGAGAGACTTGATGAAGAAATCATGCGTTGCCTTTCCTCTTGAATCACTAATGAGAAAACCTTATTAATGGAAGGCAATGGATCGATCAACAAGATTTGACCCCTCACATGCGAGTAGCTCTCATTCAACCCCATCAGAAACTGATAAATCTGCTGTTGATGATGATATGACAGAATAGTCTTCAATGCTCCACATGTGCAGGTAGGTATGGGTTGATGATTTGCTAGTTCATCCCATAAACCTTTCATTGCAGTGAAGTATGAGCTGACTGAGGTGTTTTCCTGTGACAGGGATGAAATGGATTTCTGAAGTTGGAAGATACGTGGTCCATTATGCTGTGAAAGCCTATCTTGCAAATCCTTCCATATTTCAGATGCATCATCAACATAAATGATACTGTTTGCAATTTCTGTGGAGACTGAATTCAGCAGCCACGAGAGAACCATGTTATTGCAGCGAGTCCATGCCAAGCCTTGATGATCATTGAGATTGGATGGCTTAGGAAGAGTACCATTGACAAAGCTAAGCTTGTTCTTGGCTGACAAAGTCATCATCATTGCCCTCTTCCATGAATTATAGTTCTCACCATTGAGTTGTTTCGAAACTATCATGGCTCCAGGACTGTCACCATGATGAAAGAAGAAAGGATTGGAATAATCCATTTCTGATGTGAAATTGATAATTTCAGCCATAGCTGAGTGCACGGAAAAGAAGAAGAGAAAAAAAAATAGAGATAGCTTTTTCAAAGAAAATGCTCTGATACCATATTGAATAATAGCAAAGAGAATAGAAACAATTTGAATTGAATGAATTCTCTGATTAATTTTAAACAGTTGTTTTACAGGTATATATAGAAGTTGATTCTTCTACTGAGCAATCAACTAGCAAGAAAGATAACAAACTAATTAACAATATCAAACTAACAGCAACTGAGCAATCAACTAGCAAGAAAGATAACAAACTAATTAACAATATCAAACTAACAGCAATAACAAACTAATAACAACTAACTAATTCTCCCTATTACAATAACAAAATAGCTTCTGCATATCCACGTGTAAAGGAAGCCCAATTGCAGAATTGCAGAAGACATGTTGAATTGCAGGGGAACTGTGATCTTCACCTGTAGATAATTCAATATTCAATAACATGCGTGATTTTGGACAGTTTTTGCTAGTGTTTAATTGTAGCGTTCACTGTGGTGATGGCAAGATTGTAATTTTTGTTGTTTTAATTTCATTGTAGAAATAACAATTTTCAAATTATATGGGTGATTTTGCTCAATTTTAATATAGCATGTTATTGTAAAGTACTATAGTGATGATAAAATTGTACTTGCCATTCTAATTTTATTTTTATCATCTTTTAATTAATTTATTTATTTATTACTGTTTATATTGTACGAGTGATGGGTCAAGTGAAGTTTAAATATGACATTAAAAATGTATGTAGACTAGTTTTACAAAATTAAATATATATATATATATATATATATATTAAATTATATAAAATATTAAACATATAAAACTATATTATAATAAATCTTCAGATAAAATAAAATTCAAATTCAGCAATATATTATTTTAGAGGATTCGAAGTTAGTTGTGCAGCTAATTTAAAAATTAAATTAGAGAGAAACTAGTCAAAACCTACGGCTGACTAGAGGCTAGGGTTTAGCATTCTCTAAACCGACAATCACGGGCAAGTCAACTTGTCAAAATCAAACCACGTGAATCTTGTCCTATTCCTTACCTATACATGCATAGAACTGTTTTATCTGTGATGGAAAAAAAGGCTCTACATTTTATTTTATTTTATTTTTCAATAAAAAAATTATCTGTTCAAAACAAAAGATTTTATACAAGCTTTACATTTACTTGGGGGTAAAGTGAAGTGAAGCTAGAGGCAGAACCATGGCGGGTCCAGTTCTTTCTGCCTGCATGCAGGTTGTATTCCAGCAACTAGCCTCGCCCTTGGTGGAACAGTTTGATCGAACTGATCCATGGAGTCGAAAAACAGCTCAAGAAACTTTCACGTATCCTCCCAAGGATCTGGGAAGTGATCAATGATGCAGAGCAGAGGAAGATACAAGAAGAGGCAGTAAGAATATGGTAAAATATGTTTTGTAGTTCCTAACATATAATTTAACAATACCTTCAACAAGGTGCCTTCCATTATTCTTCTTACAAAGACTAATGATCATGCATGGTTTTCCAGACGAGGATTCTGAAGCACTGCTGGCTTGCGCTGATGAAGTGCACAAATTTTACCTCACAAATCCCTGGGAAACTCAAGCTCTAGGTCTGCAATAAAAAACAAGTTGATCAGGAGAAAATAATTGATTATCGGTGTTTTCTTCAACCTGGAATCCAGAAGATTTGGTGCAGACAGCAAGATTGAAGCTAGGAGGAATTAAATTCAGACATCAGGTATTTTCTTTACGAATCAAAATGTTAGGAAAACGCACAAGAAGAATCCAACCATCTATGATTAACGAATATTATACAAGTAGAAAGAATCCCAGGACAAACAAAAAGAAAACGCTCCGCTACAAGCTTAATCTGCCCACACACCAGGTGTTTGATAGTATGCCCCACTAAAAATTCCATCCTTGGATTCCGCCATGTTCTCTCCACCGCCCAAGTACACCTCTCCAGTCATCCCAGACGGCACTTCACACAACCCAGGTCTCACAATCCTCTCTGCAAGCTCCACAGCACCCCTCCTTCTTGCATGCCTTGAAGCAACCTCCCTTATCTGCGTGGGAGACAATACCTCCGTCGTAGCAGGAATTTCCGGCATGTTCGATGGAAAATTAAACGTCGCCGAAGGCCCTCGTAGACATAAAACAGCGGCATCGTATGCTCTTGCCGCTTCATCTGCAGAATTGTACGAACCTAACCATATTCTATTTCTGCTGTTAGGTTGCCTTATTTCCGCTACCCATTTCCCCCATTTTCTCATCCTCACTCCCTTGTAACGCCCGTTATCATCTCCTCTCTCCCTTCTTTCTCTCACCATTTCAACGCTGGTTTTCCAAATACTGAGAACCATGCAGGTGCTTGCTTATATAAGGCTACTACTATTCTGTGAGAAAATTCGTGTGGGTGCGTGTGATTTCCACGCGGCCTGATGTCGACTGAGGTAGGAACATGAAGAGTGGCAATTTCCAACCCTCAAGATTCTTCTGGGGCGATTACACGTTTTTGAGATTTTTGTGACGCCGTGACAAGCTAACACGTGGATGATATGGTCGAACCTCACCATGCACCTGCTTTTTCTATAGTTATCGGCTTGTTGACCAGGTTCTCGAAGGTCAACTATATTCTTCTTTGACGGTACTTGTCATCAAAGTAGAAGTTTTCTTTTCTTTTCTTGACGGGTGGCCCTTTACTATTCTCTTTATCTAGAATGAGGTTTTAACTGAAATTAAAAAAGAATAATAATTAATTTAGTGAAATTTTAATCAAGCTAGTTTGTTCATTAATTTAAATAAATTATTCTTTCCCATTCCGTTTAAATTTTACTAGTTTATTTAGTCTTAGTATTTTAATAAAGGTGATGTTATTTCTATCCTGTATCTTATAATTAATATTGTAAAGTATTAAATATTCTTATATAATAGTAAAATAAAAAAAAGACTACAAGAATCCTATATTTTAAGAACTTTATTTTATATTCTGGTGGATTTTAATTCCCAAAAATAGAATTATATGTTTGATCCTTCATTTCAAAAATATTTTTGATAAAAAAATTTATTTTTTATTTTTTATTTTTTATTTTTTATTTTAAATTAAAATATTTTAATTTTAAAAAAAAAATTCATGTATTAATATCAAAAATATTTTTTTAAACTAAAAATAATATTATTTTGATATATTTATAAACAAAATAATTTTAAAACAACCGTAACTGTACTCTTAAACAGGCAAATAAGACAATACAAGTTGTTGGCTGCCTTTGGTGAGATTCTCCAAGGTGGTTCATCCCTGATATCCTTGTTTTTTTTTTCTTTTCAAGCTCCCATTTTTATAGGACGAGAGAATAAAAACACTAAAGTTTTCCTAGAAGACATCTTTGAAATCTAATTCTTATCTAAGACATAGTGGAGTGCCATTGATGAAGAATGATGGGATCTTTTTCAATTATCATTTGCACTTCTTCGTCTCCATTTTGAACCAGAAGATCATGAAATCATTAGCCATTGTCATCACATTCTCGAGATAATTTTTTTTTGTTTTTTGGATTCGAGAAAACTCTACCTTCTAGAAATCGTATTTTATGAGTCTAGGTGAACGAGTAAAACCTCAGCTATCACAAACTATTACAAGAGATACATGCCCTGATTCGAACTCGAGACCTACTGTGCAGATCTCAAACCCATTACTATCACGTCACGCCCTTGGAGACTAAGGAGATAGTTCTCCATACTCTATTTGCAAACTCAAGTCGTGATCTTTGAAATCTTTTTCTTATCTAAGACATAGTGGAGTGTCATTGCTGAAGAATGATGGGATCTTTTTCAAGTATCATTTGCAATTCTTCGTCTCCATTTTGAGCCAGAAGATCACGAAATCATTAGCCATTGTCATCACATTCTCAAGGAGAGTTCTTTCTACTCTATTTGCAATAGAAATATGATACCACATTTTAAATCCAGGAAAAAAGAGCCTATCTCTATTTATGTCAAGATCTCTTTAAAAATCTTGGGACAAGTTCCAATCTGTTGACAAGAAATGTATTTTAGACCCTTTCAGTCCATGTTTTAAAAGAGAAATTGGTTGGTGTTTTGTGGTGATTTACATAGGCAATTTGGGGAAATGCTTTTCCAGATAAATAGTAAAATTCACTACTAGAGTAACAACACCCAAAATGTTGTGAATTCATCAGTGACTCAGTGAGTTGAAGCGGCAAGACAATGAGTTTGTAAATAGTATATTCAAACTATCATAACTCTATATAAATTCATGGCTCAATTGAAATCCTACAATGAAACTACAGGGCATCAAATTGCACACAACATATCCACAAATCAGCTTAATTCAACGGTCAAGTTACCCAAGATCAACATAAAACTTAATTAACCTAGAAAATAACGATCAAGAACATCTTACCAGAGTTTTTGTTTCCGAAATTTCGAGAGAAACCAACGATGGACAGGGAAGAAACAAGCTAGCGACAATTACTAACCCAAGGAGGGTTTTTCCAGAAAAATTGTGCCGTTTTTTTGAACTCTCAAATGGAAGATGATAGTAGCAAACAACACATCAAAAGCTCATACCGATCTGACAAGGGGCAAAGTCAACAAGGGCCTCTCGTTTTTCCTTCTCTTAATTCTCTTTCTAGAAAGATGCAAATTCCCTCCATAAACCCTAAACAATGCATAAAGCATACAAGGGTAGAAGGAAATTGTCTTCTTTTACCAAGTATTCCTGTAATTAAAACAAAATTAATTAATTAATTACCATGTCACATTATGCTTTTGTCCTCTTAATAACTTGCTCTCTCTCAAATGAAATCCCATCCCATGCAACCTGTGTTGCCCCAACCAAAGCCCTCTGGGGTTAACCAGGCCCGAATTCATCCAATGAACTGCAATTCTTGCCCCCTATCCACCACCCCATAGCTTTCAAACAAAGACGAATGAAATATGACACATTCAATCATCCACAAACACATGCAAGGAGATACAAGTCAGATTGAATGCAGAGAAAATCTTCTATCATTTAATTGAAAAGGAATCCAGCACTGAACAACAGGGAGAACGAAAAAATGGCAACAAGTATACATACATGTATAATATAAACTACAAATTGTGACAGCCGAGGGCATTGGCCAAGTACCACTACTATCTGCAACCCTTCAACAGATAGGCGGAGGGACTTGAAAAGCTTATGGCACTTGAAGATTTCCCATTTTCTGTTATCTTCCCAGGTGTTCCACATTCACTAAAGTCAAGGGTCCGGCATTCTGTCTGCAAACATTGCAAAAAATCTTTTTAGCAGGCATCTTAATACTCACAAGACAAAAGAAAGTGATAGAAATGCTTGGATAGATTTTGGCAACTGCGTATTAAGGCCACATGGATGTTAACAAATAAAAAAATGTTCTGTAAAAGTTCTGCACAATCAGTCATACCGAAACATTTGAAGCCAAATGGGAGCGATTCTCTTGGTCACCATTTTGATCATCGGAGTGCCTCTTTTCTTTTAATATGGACTCGGGAGTGTCTTTACCCAAAACCTCCAAAGCATCGGCATATGCAGATGCAGTGTGTTCACTTAACTCCTTCATTAGTGCAATGGCATCATAGCTTCTGTCCCCAGGACTCATAAAATAACCAATATCCTGGAAAGAAATTCCAGATAGTTGAAGAAAAATCTCAAAACATCTGGTAATTAGCTTATCAAAAGAAGTTATCTACCTCGATGGATATTTCTGTATCAATCCTTGGGCCTGGCACAAAAGAATTAATGAACCAAGGTGACTTCCATGCTGAAGGGGATTCTATGCTCCTTTTGAAAGGAGTATCACCAAATCTAGAAATGAACATCATCAACCAAGCATCTAATTAAGCATCATGGTAATGTCAAAACAAGAAGTCACGCATATCTATCTCATCACAGAAGAAGCTAGAAAATATCAGGAAATGCCAAGTTCCAAACTCAGAACACAAACAACCAGCTGCTCCCATAAATTTAAAATGAGTCAGGAATATTTGACATGGCAGCATTTACTCAACCACTAAGCAGCATGGTGACTAGGATAATAAAAGAAACACAGGTAAACTTACATGCCAAAATTTCCATTTCCACCATTGTTCCCAGAATTATCAGGCATATTCTCTGACGGTGCTGGTGAAGGAATAGATTGTGCTGATGTACTTTCAATTATGTGATTTTCATGATTCTTCTTACAAATAGTAGGGCTAAAGATCATGCATGGATTTCCAAATGGGGATTCTGAACCACTGGCTAGCTCTGATAAAGTTCCCAAAATTTTACGGTACAAATTCCTGGGAGTTCGAGCACTTGGAGCAAATGCCCTGTCTGTTTTAAAACCAAGTTGATCAGGAGAAAATAACAGATCATTGGTGTTTTCTTCACACAGGGCTCCAGAAGACTGTTGCACCTATCACAAAGAGGGAGGTAAGGAAAAAAATATTAAGCAAATGATGCTAACATAGAAGCGAGGGGAAATTATAATTGGGAAGGGAAAATACAAGAAAAACACACATATATACTGACAGCAAATTTTGTTTTTCTTTCTTTCATGTTCTTTACAAATCAAATAGTACAATATTTTAGATGATGCACAAACAGAATCAAATCAAAGGACTATAGTACTATGGAATATGCTAGTAGAAAGAACCAACCCCTCCCACACACAGTAACTCAAAAAAAAGAGAGGAAAACACAAGAAAAGAAACATACTAAAGAGAGAGAAAAATAACTCACACTAGCATCAGAATGAACCTTGGACCTTGCATCACAATCACCTGTCCCTTGCTTTACATTGTCCTTGGTGTTACTGCAAAATTCCTCCGCACCTTCAAGAGCAGGGTCCAGATTTTCTTTATCTTCACCTGAGGATTCATGGTTCTTTTCCTGCTTGGACGATGAGGGCAGCAGAGATGTTGATCTGTTGTGAATCTCACTCCCATCAAACATAACATCCAAACATGAAAACTCTTTGCTCAAATTGGATGCCATGTCAATCTCAAGCTTTTTGTCACCTCTTCTGTCTGACAAGGGTGACAATAAATCCCGGTTTCGTTTCTTCAGAATGGATGGTGTGCCTGTGAAAGTCTTGGCAGCACTTTTCAGAACTGCATCAGGGCTACCATCCCGAGATGGTGAATCCCATAACCTAAAGGGAGTGATGCAGTTCATGGAAGACATCATCAGTTGGCGAATACCAAGAGGACTATACTCTTGTTGCATGTCACTGCCAGATTGTACAAGATCACAACTGAGAAACGGCATATCCAAGCTTGGGAAACGAGGAGGTTCATAGCAAAGACCTCCTGCCTCCTGCTGTTCTGCATGCTCATTTGGTTTCTCATTTGCAGCACAAGATGATATGGTAACTGAATCTGAAGGAAAAGTATTCACGGGCACTAACTTTGATGGTTCCTTCAGAAATGGTTGCTCTTGCAGCACTGTGTTACCAGTACCATTGTCACATGAGGGGTTGATGGCATCATTGGTATAGATAAAGCTATCATGCATGCTTGTAATAAACTGTTGTTCGAGAGTTCCAAATGATTGGACCGTTAACAGATTGGGTTCCCTACCATGTACAAGTTTGTTATCATCAGCAGAATGTAGTGAAGGACCGGGAAGAAAATATTGGCAGCATGAAGTTCCCAATATGGAGGACCTTGGAGGACAAGAAGACTGTGAAGTACTTCTCTCTGTTTCAGATATCTGGATGGTTGGTGATTGAGGAAGTGATGAATCCATCTCACCTCCTAAGTCAGCCACATTTGAGTCTTTTGTAATATTTTCAGAGGAAAAAATTTCACAATTTGCTGCCTCCGAGAATAGAATCCTGCAACATTCATCATCAGATATGAATATCTGGCCTGATTGCTCAGAACTTGCAGCAATATTTCCCATGGAAGTAGGAGCATCTAGGTGGCCAATGGAAGTTTGAAATGGAGCATTCACTAGTTCATGGCTTTCGTTAGCATTTATGCAATGAGTTGGCAAAGCTGATGATTCCTGCCTTAGTTCTAGGGCAGATAAGTTAGGTAGCTCCGGTAAATCAAACTGATAATCATTGCTTGCAGAAGGCAAAGTGTTATGGGAGAAACTTTGCTGAAGAAAGTTCGAAGAGCCACCCAGTTCACAAGGCATTTCAGGGATGTAATATTGTTCTGAACAAGATGCTGGGCTGGAGCTTTGCTCCTTTCTGAGACCAGATTCTTCAGCATACTGGAGTTCTTCTCTTGTATGAAAAACTGCAGTACCCAGGTCACCTGCAGACTGTGAGCAACCAACCATAGTCGATCCTTGACTACATTCTGATATATCCTCTGCTTCTGAACCACCTCTCTGAGCATTATCATCTCCAGAACTGTGCAGCCTTGATGAAGATGAGGGCATGGATAGAGTTTGATGTCCAACAAGAGTAGAGGATTGGAACTGTTCTAACAGACCTGATGCCACGTAAGAGTCCAGTTTCTTCTTTACAGAACTGTTCCAGTGATTTTTTATGGCATTGTCTGTCCTGTTCACCACACAAAATAAATCAAATTCGCATTTATTAAAGGACACTTTTAAACCACTGTTGAACTTTTAATTAACAGAAGTAGATATGGAAACATCATGCCTCGGAGGAGATAACATAGAAGCTTGTGTTAATTCAAGCATGTAAGTAAGCAAAGAGCAAAAACACCTCCTAATAAAGTTGAAATACAAAATTGGGAGTCTCTTCAAATAAGGAATGCACAAACCTTCCAGGCAAAAACTTTGTCAGCTCTGCCCATCTGTTCCCATAAATTTGATGTGCACGAATCAAGGCCAGCTCCTCTTGCTGAGTCCATGCCTCTTTGTTTATTGCAGGATTAAGATGATTGTGCCACCTAAATTATGGATACATTGGTGCAAATGAAGCAAAATAAAGGACATATTTTAACCATATATCATGATTATATATGAGAGAGAGAATAATTACAGCTCTTGCAAAGGGCAGAAGAATACTCTTACCTTTCCCGGCACTGCTTTCCAATACGTCCAGGTAAATGCTGTGCGATTGTGGACCACTTCTTTGGTCCATATTTGTTCACCAATTCAACTATTATTTCATCCTCCTATTTACATTTCACAGATGAAACAGGTATGGAAATTATCAATAATATTTATCCTTAGGGTAGAAATTAGCAAGAAAAAAATGGAAGCAAAGCAGGAAATGACATAGACAGAAACAACAATATGGTATACCTCCTTTGACCAAGGACCTTTAACAAGTTCAGGATTCAAGACCTTCTGCCACCTATGTAGACATTGTACATCAGTTCTGTCCTTGAAACACTCAGCTACATAAATTCCAATGTTTCAAATTAGAAAATATTTGCTGCGTATCCCATAAAAAAAAAAAAGGAAGAACATGCAGTACCAACTAAAAAATGAAAGTAAATTGGCTAAGATGGTTTCATATTGTTGCAACAAAGACCAAAAAGACTGTAAAAAGAGAATGAAAACATGTCCATAAAATGAGCATTGTTGAAATAAAAATATTATGATGGAAGTGGTGATCCAAAAAGTAACAAATAGACATCTTGATATAGGAAACCATAGTACCAACTACAGTAAACTTGATGGAATATTGTGAAAGATGGTTCAGGCATCTAAAATAGACTTTCAGGAAAGCACTAATTAGGAAGGATCACTGTAGTTGAATAAAAAGTTTGAAAATGGTAAAATGTAAACTAAAAGTACTTGGCTAATGGTAATAATTATACAGAAGGATGTGATTTTAAGTGTTTCACTCAAGGATTTGGCTCAAGAAAGGGTAAAACAAAGGCAATTTTCATGCAAGGAATGCAGACAAGTTTAAGAATGAGGCTTAGTTTCTAAATCCTCCAAACAGAAAGACTGCATTTAATGGAAAAGCATAAAATTAAAAGTAAGTTAAGTTTCAATCCTCTTCAGTAGTTTCCAAAATCCAACACTAAATTCTGTAGATAAACTATAGTTGAATGAGAAGGTTCTTTTTAATTAGCAAGATCATGTTTTCTAGTGATCCATAATCAAAACTAAAATTTAACAGTTTGATGTTCATCCTCAGCTGAGAAGGTTCTTTTTAATTAGCTAGATCGTGTTTTCTAGTGATCCATAATCAAAACTAAAATTTAACAGTTTGATATTCATTCTCAGCTTCTTATCCTTAAAATGTTGTAATTGTTCTCAGCCTATTAAAGGCAAGTATAATCCTTTTAAACCCCACCCCCAGAGGTGAATTGACTGTAATAATTGTTGATATAAAATAAAGCAAGAATTAAAGTTATCAAGTTTAGCAACTTCTATAGGAAAAGATAATGAAATGACAAACTTGAAACAAGGAAAAGAACAGAATTAAAGTAATTAAGTTCACGACTGTACCAATTTTTTTCCAGTTCTTTCCTTTGAAACGCTGAACAGCCTTGCGCAGAATCTCATCCTAAACACACATAACACTTGTTCATCACTATATATAACCAAATATGAGCTAAGAATTAGGGAAGTGTTAATTATAATAATGAAGGTAAAACAGAAATTAAAGAAAATTAAACATGACGGGTACAAGTAAACAATAAACCTAAGCATCACCATGAGATGTCATTTCAGGATTGAAAAAGTAGTGAAAAACAAAATGGGAAAGGTTGCCCAGTAAACTAACCTAACCATTAGACCCAAAAAAATGCAAAAATGTTCCTTTATTAAGCATCTCCACATCATAAAATTACTCTTCTACCTAGATACTTCAAGTACACAGAAGAACTACTACCTCTTCAGCTTTCCATTGCCCCTTCGTGGAACGCCTTGCAGGGCCACTAGTCCTCCTGCAAGAGAATAGCATAACACCGTTCAGAATCCAACATATTTAAAAACCAGTCCAGTCTCTCAATCAAACAAAACATTAAAATGATTTCTGAGAAATTACCCATGAAGAAGCTTGGGTGGTCTCGGGATCCTATCGCTAACAAGCCCATCCAAAGGAGCAGAAATTAACTTGTCACTACTTTCCATCGTTGTTTGATATGCAAATAATAAAGCTGCTGCATAGCCCAATTCCCACTCGACCGCAGTTCATTATAAACCCCCCAACCAATCCGTTCCAATTTCCCCCAAACTCACAAACTAACACAAAAACACAAAAAGAAAAGGAAACCCAGATCAGAATAATCTCTAAATAAAAATCTTCACTTCCTGAAATCACAAATTAGGGCTTTGTATTTCAGTGCAGTTGACTTGAATTGAAGTACACCGGGATCTCGAATTACAAAAATAAGAATTTAATTATACAATTAGTGAAATTAATTAGCTTGTTAAATCCCAAACCCAATTCATTATCAAAGTGAAAAAATTTAGAATTTTTAAATCATCCAGCTTCTTCAAACCCTCTAAACTCGAATGAAACTGAAATTCAATTCTATAATCAGTAAAATTAATTTCTTAAAACTAAATAAAGAAACCCTAAAATATGATCGACGTGATTTTCAATTTTTTTCGACTACAACCATTCGAATTTCAATATATATAAAAAAAAAATGGCACAAATTTTATGAAAAAGGTATTTTAATTTTATTCAAAGATAAAAAATAATTAGAGACCTTAAATTTAAAACTCCAAAGAAAAAGGGCTTCAAGGACTTACCAAACTGAGCTTCAATGACAGAAAAGAGGAGAAATCAAAAGACGAGAGAGACGATAAAGTGGTTAAAACGGTGCGCATTTGCAGATCCAAGTGAAGTCCAGAGAGATTTTAGAGAGAGAGAGAGAGATCTGCAAATGCGTTTCTAGAGAGAGAGCGATCGAAACGGTCGAGAGAGAGCTTTCTTCTTCTATTCATTTCAAAATTGAAGGGGCGGTCTTTGTACTTTATTCAAACCCTATGGATGTTAAACGTCGAGCAACTTTTTGAATGTCTTGGACTGGTTTGATTTTTCCACGTTGGAATCCTAGCCGCCCATTTCAATGACTTCACTGTCTTGGTATTTTTGAAAACCCAACGGCCAAAATTTATTTTCTTCTTCCACTCAATTTATTATTTTTGTTCTTTATGTTTCTTGTTACTGCTAATTTTGTGGTTTTCTTTTTACTATATTGCTTATTTATTATTGTATTTTTTAAAATATACCAGCATTGACCTTTACAATTTGGTAGGGTAATAACGTTATTTTTTAAAATAATTTTTATTTATAAATTTATTAAAATAATATATTTCTTATTTTTTAAAAAGTGTTTTTAACACCAATATATTTAAAAAAAAGTCAAATTTTTTTATTTTAATTAAAAAAATATTATTTTTTTTAAACATTGTTAGGGTCGCGTTTCCAAATAGCACCGAAAAGATAAAAAAACAAAAAAAAGAGTATAATTCAATGATTTCAAAAAATAAAACACTTAAATTCATTATAAAAACTTCATATTTGAAATGATGGTGTCTTAGAACATTGTTAGTTCTTTGCTATTATTTCTTTCCTTCTTCTTTGAATGGCAAAAACATAATTCTAACTAGATCATAAGACTTTATTATTTGTTTTGCGTGCATGGTTGATTGTGTATAGTTGTTTAAGCATAGGCTGATTTCATGTCTAACAATCTTTATTTTGTATTAATTGATTATGGTTTAAGAAATTAAAGACATTTCTTAAAAATCCATTAAATTGAAACAATTTAATTATACATCTTTAGATTAAAAGTAACGTTAATGTAACATAGCAAATTTATTTGATACATAATAGTCGTATTTTAATTAGGTACTGATCCTAAATTTATAGTATCATATATAAAAAAAAAAAAAAAACTAGTTTTATTTTATGATTTAATGCATGAGTAATATCTCTTTCAAATTTACATGCAATAGTTAATGAGATTTTGTAAATGGAAATAACAATTTTAGGATGTTTGAAATGTTCAGAATATAAAGTCTGTTTAGGAGTGTAATCAAGGTTGTTTTTCAAAGTATTATTTTTATTTAGAAATGCATCAAAATAATATGTTTTTATTTTTTAAAAAATTATTTTGACATTAGCACATCAAAATGATCTTAAAACACACAAAAATATCAATTTAAAATAAAACAAATATTTTTTTTAATAACGCTTTTAAAATATGATACCAAGCAAACATATAATTAGGCAAAATGCTCTATTAAGTTTTAGATGAAAACCTAACAAAAGAATCGGTTGAGAAATTTTGGAAAACTTAAGATTCTAAATAATTGAATACTTTAGCTTAACAACTAGCTTAGCATTCATTGGATTTTGGTGTTTTAGTATTCTTTATTAACAAAAACTAAAAAACAAATGAAGGTATAATAACACAATTCATACAAGCAATGAATCTCTATATATTTTTTTCAATTTGCATTGTTTTATAGTGTTAGTGTATAAAATTAAATTTTATAGAGAAAATATGTGGCTCATTTTAAAATTCATGATAATTTTTATTTTGATTCAAAAATTTATTTTATTTATTTTCAGTCCTTGAGTTAGATAGATGCGAGAGAAAATTGCTAACAAAACAAAGAAAAATAGGGAAAATTATTGATTGTCATGTTACCAACAACAAAAATAATCAAATTTAGTATTAACGGATTCCGTTTGATAAGGGGTTTGATGATAGTAGGTTTTCCATGTAAATATGTATAAAAAGAGAAATTGGGTTTCATTTTGATTTTTTATGTTTGGTAGATTTTGGCTTTTTAAGTATTTAATGATATTTTAAGGTCAGTACATGATTTATGAAAATATTTATGGTGTTTATTAGATATTTTTTTATGAAGATTGACTCAAAAATAGATTTTTAACCAAAAAAACCTCACTCATAATTTTTATTAGATATTTTTTATGTAGATTGATTCAAAAATAGATTTTCAACCAAAAAAACCTCACTCATAATTTTTTATCATCACAATGACAATTGGATTATAGGTTTAGCATAACAATAGTGATACATCACATGTTTTATTTAACCCGTTCAAAAAACAATAGTCTACCTTAAGTATAGTGCGGGAAATAAACTTGTATTTATCAGCTCAATTTGATTTTCTTTTTTTATTGAGTTTTATATTATGTGGAAATTACATGAAAAGAAAAGGTTTTATCACTAAAAACTATATAAAATATAGCTATTGGACAAATAAAAATACTTCTAAAATATTAATTCAAGCATAAGAAACACTTGACACTTAAACTTAAGAAACATCAAGTATAACCATAAAATAAAAACTCAAAAAATAATATAGAAATCCTTAAAGCTTTAAAATAATGATTATTTAAACCCATATGACCAAAATTCAAAAACTATCTCGAAAACTACTTAACCAAGAATTTAGAAAACTAATGTCAATAAGAAAAAAAAAATTAAATTGGACTTTTAGTTTTGAGAGAAACATATTTTGATTTGATTAATATGAGAATCTAAGAAATAAAAGAAAGCTTGAAAAACTATGATGATATTTCCTTTTTTTTTCTAATTTATAAGGGGGAATTACATT